>CM054127.1:62638126-63838126 GCA_028751855.1 Ambrosia trifida
CTATGTTCTGTATGTTTATTCTAGAAGTAATGAGAATCTTGAAATCGTAAAGTCACAGTTAAGTGAAACTGAACATCACTTATCTGAAGTTAAATCTCAGTTGACTACTGCTCAAAAGTTGAACGGTTTGTCTGAGACACAGTTGAAGTGTATGGCAGAGTCGTATAATTCACTTGAAGTTCGTGCAGCTGGCTTGCAATCCCGGGTCAACCTTTTAGAGTCAAAGATCGTCATGTTGGGATAATGAGCTCGAAGAAGAGAGGACAAAGCATAAGGATACCGAGGCGAAGTGCAACAATCTTCAAGAGCAATTGCAAAGGTAAACAAATAACCCTGTTTATACTTTTATTTGGTGAACATTTGCATCTGATACATCTTTTTGGTAATAATGTCAGGATTGAAACGCTACATGTTGCTGATGCGGATGCCAAAAGTAACCAGGTATTTCACTCTTTCCCTATACTCATTCGTTCGTTCGTCTGTCATCATAACGATAACCTAAACTACTATTTCAATATAAGATTGATATATGTTATTAAATGGTCTGCAAATGTGGATAAATCTATTATTTCTTCCAACATGTAATTTGAGTGATCAGAATAATGTGTTGGCAAAACATGTAAATCATTTCTTTGTCGATAAATAAGAAAAATAAATATGTATTCCAGGAGAGAGAATGTGCGTTTAACTATATTGTGAGTTGAATTACACATTAACATAGTAAATATTGTGTGTTTTTGGTAAACTGATAAAGAGTATGATTTGCCGTTCATTTGGGACCAAAATAGACTGATACTGATAGCCCCTCCCTAATCCTCTGTTTCTTTTTTGACTTTTTGGTTCAAAAAAATCTGTTGAATCTGAATGTGGCTGCATGCTACATGAAGATGGGAGATTGTCAAAAATCAATTGAGACGTGTAATAAAGTAAGTTCTTTTATTTTAAACTCTGTTTTTTCTTTTTCCTATGATCACAATATTTTGGCTGTTGATATTAATGGACAATAATCGAAGGAACCTGCACCATGGTTTTTCCTTTGTGCAGGTATTAGATGCTAATCCTGTTCATGTTAAAGCACTCTATCGAATGAGCCAGGTAATAATCATTCCACTATTGTTTCATTGAACATGACTGACAGTTATTACTTTTTGAGTCAACTGATGCAGTTTGAGAAGGCTTGGCAACACTATGTGGAATCACTAGCTGTTAGAAAGGCATCGATGGCTTTTAAATCTCTTGGCGGGCTTGCAAATAAGATCAAATTGGATTACGCAATGCTCACACTACCAGCCTGGAACAACTATGGATCAATCTGGTTTCAGATTTTACATTAATCTGGAATAAAAATCTTTTAAAACAATAATTCATCAAATGATTTTTGTGAGTTGCAAAACATAATCAAAGCTCTGTCGCTTGAAGATGTGGTTGCTGATGTTTTAAAGGGCAAGTGGGATCATGAGAGGACCAAATTTTGGTGTACTACCACTAATGAATCTGGTAACTGGCTAAAATATATCCGGATTGCCTACGCATATCGTTTCGTGCTTACTTTCAAAAATAACATATTAACATCATTAAACATGCGGACTACACATTTTATATATGAAGGCTTCTTAACAATATGACATACAATCCGCCCTCTTGCAAACTGTAGGTACTAGGTGAACTAGGTACCGGAGGATCTTCTACTCCATCTGTGGTTGGTGTTGTAAAAAATTGGCAGAAATTTGATGTCAACTATGATAATTTTGATGATGAAAGAAGCATGGTGGAAAGTTATAATGTTGCTGATGCTTCGGATAAACCGTCGTCTTTTGCAAAAACGTTGACACAATCTGATGCGAACAATGGTGGTGGTTTTTCTGTCCCAAGGTACTGTGCCGAGACGATTTTTCCTAAATTGGATTATTCGGCCAATCCTCCTGTTCAAACTGTAGTAGCTAAGGATGTTCATGGTGTAATTTGGAAGTTTACGCGTATCTATAGAGGAACACCGAGGAGACATCTGTTAACTACTGGATGTATTTCTTTTGTGAACCTAAGTTGTTGACCCGTTCTTTTGGCCTAATTCTCCATGGCGTCTTCTACAGGTACATTAACTCTTTAGACCTTATAAATTGTATTTTCTTAGCAATTTAGCATTGTTATATTGATGTGTTTAATATGATTTTGGATGCATATATGATACATCATATGTTTTTATCAATTGTCTAAGTTAATCCAGTCATTCAGTCATATATGGTTTGCTTATTGATAATTAAATTGTTTTCTTCAACATGAGGTGTTTTACTTCATGATGAACTCTTTTTGCTGCAGCTTCAGTCTTTACGTTCTAGTAATTTCTTTATGGTTTTATTTGAATAGTTAGAAACAGTCTTTGTTTCTGTTGAACTAACTAGCACTTTGGTTGCAACTACAGGAACTTTTGAGGCGCCGCAACTTTGGTACTAGAAAGCTTTCTTTAAAAAAAACTCATTTATGTAACACCCCAACCGATGGCGGAAACATCGGGATGTCACGTATTGATGATTGTTCAGTAGCTCATGGTAGTACACAAGTTTAAATAATCCTTTATTTCATTACAATATTGAATTACATTAAAGTCTACATCAAATAATCAAACAAAGCTTAAAACTTCAAATATCTCCTCATACTAGCTCTAGACTTCATGCATCAGTATTTCCTGTTGAGTTTGGAAAAATGGGGGGGTCAACTAGAAGTTGGTGAGAATACATAATCCATGTTAAGCATATAGTTTAAGTATAAAAGTTTAGCAATTCGTATGTCTATCGTAAATTTAAGTCTACATGAATAGTATAATATGTTGACATAATCAAACCTCCGACTAGTTTAGGTCCATCCCGTCATCTACGGTTCACCTTAGTAATATGTTGAACGATAACAATCACCCACGTTACCTATGTAGGAGGTACACGTATCCGGGTGGGGTTGTCAATCCAATAGATCTATTATTGAGTATCGCCGGCTTGGCCATAGCTAATGATTATGTAAATGTTGAAACTCGTTGAAACTCGTTGAAACTGTTGACTAATTCATGAGGCAATAAAGTTTACTACTAGACATGCATGTTGAATTGCTTAAATAATTGTTGCAAGTATAAAGAATCGCATAAACATGGTTACGTAAACTCACCTTAGCAAAGTATTAAGTCTCGAGAAATAGAATATGTGTAGCCCCAAAGTTGCCAATTACAAGAGCTTATAATCAAAGCTTCAATTGTAGAAGTAATAGACTATATAAGAAAGGTATGAGGGAAAGTTTAATCGGATTGAAACAATCGATTTAGAGGTGCCAAGTATAATGGGTCATAGGTGCGTTTTTATACTAGTTTTGGATTCAATTAGCCATTAAAATTGGTCAACACCATAAAGTAAGGTTTTTATGATGAATTGACTATTTGACTAAGACTTTGACTGTTTGACTAAGACTTTGACTAGGACTTTGACTATTTGACTCAAGGCTTTATTTAAATAAAAAAAAAATCTTGTATGTGAAAAAAAAAGAATTTAGAATCATATTATTATTATTATTATTATTTATATACATTTATGTATGTATATAAGTTGTGAGTTAGGATAAATAAAGACTTAGGCACATTTATATAATATTAATGATAAAGGTGTAATAAAATATATATATATATATATATATATATAAGGGCTTTTTATGTATTAAAATTTTGGGGAAAATTTTGCACTGTTACAGTCTCCCCTACTTTTCGAAACTTCGTCCCGAAGTTTATTGAAAACACAGGGTTGAAGGTGATTGGGTAGAAATTAGGACAAGGGTGGTTTGGGAAGTTTCGAGTTAAGGCATGACATAAATTTATAGGTAATAGAATAAACTGTTTCGAATAATTTGGGTAAGAGTTTTGATATGTGTGAGTTTTAAGGGTTGGATTAGGTTCATCTGAAATAGCAAGGAGAATAAGAATCTTAAGTTTTAGGAGTCCTAAAAGGAATGAGTTGATGGACTATTGAAAGACTAAATGAACTACCAGATAACTAAGGTTTATAATTGGTCAACTACCGAAAACCTTGATAGAATTTCACACTACCTTAACGTACCTGTAAATTCATGATTACGTTCCGGACCGCAATCACCAATTTACCTTACATTAGGGTTTTGTGTCCTTCTATAACTCTAGACACACATGTAAAATAATATGATTAACCATGTATCCAAAAATGAGTCCAACTGTTGAGCAGGAAAAAGACTTCTACCAGTCAGTGAGTAGGAACCTCTACCGATTGTTGAGCAGGTATGATAGCCTCTACCAGTCGTTGAGCAGGTTGTAGGGCCTTTACCGACTGTTGAGCAGGCATGATGACCTCTACCAATCGTTGAGTAGGTTATTTTGTACTCTACTAACTGTTGAGCAAGTACTTCATCCTCTATCAGTTGTTCGATTAAGTGTACCAATTATTACACACATGAATTGCAAATTGATAATATGTACATGTAAGCAATCAAGTATCAAGTATAGCATACGAGTTGTAATAGAGTTGCCCTAGATAAGGTTAATGACTCTAGGTGTGTCTATAGTAAATAGCTTATATTCCATGAATTCTAGTTTCAAATGTTCAAATAAGGCAAATAGTCGAATCCTCATGTATAACTAAGGATTATGTTTGATGCAACACACAATCAAGTTTCAATAGTTTGGTTATCATGGGTAACTAGCTCATGTGTGAGAAGGTGAAGGATATGAATTTAGTTCTTGAGAGGATGATGAAAAATTCTTGAAGCAGAATCAAAGTTGTGAGAGATAGTGAATGTGAAGATAGTTGATAAAGAGTTTATTTTATAGTATGGAGATTATATGATTTGAGTAGGGTGTTGAATATTTAAAAAGTGGCTAAGATGGTAAGGTGAAGTGTGATTGTGAAATCCATGGATGGTTATGAAATGAGATTGATTTAAGCTGTAAAATTTTGAGATTTTTGAGCTTAGTTTAAGGAAGGTGAGTGTAATCATTTATTCATTAATTAAAACGAATAAACGAAAACGTTGACTTATCAAAACTTCTAGATTCTAATAACATAGTGAAGACATGCTTTAGCCTATAAGTGAACACTCATCCCGAGAATTCCCAGGTAGGCATCTGGGTCCCTCGTCTGATTGGGATATATGCGCAATGCCAGTCCTAGACAGAAAACTCAGAATACAGGCGTTCACCCTTCCAGATTGCACGTGTTCGTTATTAAAATCTAGAACTTCGACGAGATCTCAAGGTGGTTCAGGCTAAACCTGAGGATTGTCCTATTAGTCTAAGAGTAGATCTTGTGATGGAGAGCAATCTTCTTGTAGGGGTTGAAGTAGGGATAAGAAGTAGGAGTGAGATAGAGAATAGCAAGTAAAAGTTGCAAGTAAAAGGAGCAAGTACTGATTAAAATCCTATGGTTATAGACTAGATTATTTTTTTTTTCTAATAACCTAATTCCCTATAACCATGGCTCTGATACCAATCTGTAACACCCCAATCGATGGCGGAAACATCGGGATGTCACGTATTGATGATTGTTCAGTAGCTCATGGTAGTACACAGGTTTAAATAATCCTTTATTTCATTACAATATTGAATTACATTAAAGTCTACATCAAATAATCAAACAAAGCTTAAAACTTCAAATATCTCCTCATGCTAGCTCTAGACTTCATGCATCAGTATTTCCTGTTGAGTTTGGAAAAATGGGGGGGTCAACTAGAAGTTGGTGAGAATACATAATCCATGTTAAGCATATAGTTTAAGTATAAAAGTTTAGCAATTCGTATGTCTATCGTAAATTTAAGTCTACATGAATAGTATAATATGTTGACATAATCAAACCTCCGACTAGTTTAGGTCCATCCCGTCATCTACGGTTCACCTTAGTAATATGTTGAACGATAACAATCACCCACGTTACCTATGTAGGAGGTACACGTATCCGGGTGGGGTTGTCAATCCAATAGATCTATTATTGAGTATCGCCGGCTTGGCCATAGCTAATGATTATGTAAATGTTGAAACTCGTTGAAACTGTTGACTAATTCATGAGGCAATAAAGTTTACTACTAGACATGCATGTTGAATTGCTTAAATAATTGTTGCAAGTATAAAGAATCGCATAAACATGGTTACGTAAACTCACCTTAGCAAAGTATTAAGTCTCGAGAAATAGAATATGTGTAGCCCCAAAGTTGCCAATTACCAGAGCTTATAATCAAAGCTTCAATTGTAGAAGTAATAGACTATAGAAGAAAGGTATGAGGGAAAGTTTAATCGGATTGAAACAATCGATTTAGAGGTGCCAAGTATAATGGGTCATAGGTGGGTTTTTATACTAGTTTTGGATTCAATTAGCCATTAAAATTGGTTAACACCATAAAGTAAGGTTTTTATGATGAATTGACTATTTGACTAAGACTTTGACTGTTTGACTAAGACTTTGACTAGGACTTTGACTATTTGACTCAAGGCTTTATTTAAATAAAAAAAAATCTTGTATGTGAAAAAAAAAAAAGAATTTAGAATCATATTATTATTATTATTATTATTTATATACATTTATGTATGTATATAAGTTGTGAGTTAGGATAAATAATGACTTAGGCACATTTATATAATATTAATGATAAAGGTGTAATAAAAAATATATATATATAAGGGCTTTTTATGTATTAAAATTTTGGGGAAAATTTTGCACTGTTACAATTTAGTACCGATCTTTTTACTTATATGTGTATTTGGTCATGATTATTGCAATAAATTATGTGTTTTTGATTATGAATGTGTTAACTATATGTAAATAAGGAAACTAAATAATCAAACTATGGGACTATCGATATGCTCTGATAGTTTAAGCATAACTTCAGGTGTGGGCAGAAGCATCAGGAGAGGCGACTGCCGCTAAGGAGAAGGCGAAACAAGCGAAAGACTTAGCGGTGGCTCGATTTTGGCATCTCTCAGCACCTTATAACAGGTTTCGTACTTCGTTCTTTATCGTTTTCTTTATCTTCATTAGGTAGGAAATAAGTCCACTGTATCGTAGGCTAACGGGCTGGATTACAACGCACTTAAAGATAGGGATAATTAGCATGTCGAGTTTTGTAAATGATTTAGTGGGTCTAATTACAACTGAAGACATAATTACAATTGAAATTTTGATGTTTGAACGATGTTGTAGCTAATGTAATATTTATTGTCAATTCATTTCAATTGATTTTCATTTTATATCCACTGTTGCTTCTAGATTATTTTTTAGTTATTTTAAGTTATAATACTCTTCTTATGATAGAATGCATCACTGCTTATGGTTTTTTTTTAATTTAATACTTTGTTGATATTTTTCAATGAATATATTATTCAAGATGGTGATATCTGGTCAGATTAGGTAACAGACCTTAGTAACATACCCTATGGAACAGACTTGTTGAAGACTGTTAAGCTTAGTTTGTGTTCAATATTCTACTATATTTTTTTATACGTTCTACCACTCAAAATAATTGTAAGTTGTTGAACCGCGTGTCAACACGGGCAAAAGTCTAGTAGGGTAATATAAAATTTGCTATTAAAAAAAAGTGTAAAATTGAAAAGTTACAAGAACCTTACCTAATTTTTTTAGGAAGAAACTACAATTTCTAAAGAAAAGACTGACTATAAAAAACAATAACTGGCTAGCGAGAAACTAGATGAGCAAACAACTAAACATTACACTAACATTGGGTGGTTTTTTAACCACTCGACACAACTAATGTTAGACTTATGGTTACTATTACAAATCCACAAATTACAAACATTAACAATTGACACTTTAGTCAAACCAGTGTCTTTTTGAAAAAACCCACTTCGTTCTAAAACTTCCAAAGCATCCATAGTTCTAACTTCTGTTTGCAAAGTTTGCAAAACTTTCGTCTCTTGCAGATTCTCACACCAACACAAAACACAAATTAGGAAATATCTCTATGTTTTCTTTGACCGGCCCTTTGAAAAGATATACATTTACAATTTAAAGTTTGCACCAATGGCAATATGATTGTATTTTTGACACAAGAGTTAGAAATGTATAGTTTTACACTTCTTTTATAGGATAAAACAATTTGAACGAGAATTTACCATAATTTTATAGGATAAAACATTTTCAAAATAAGAGCATTCTCATATATGCTCCATCAAATTCCCTCTATTAAATTACACTAAAAATCACTATTTTAAAAGAAAAATTTTCTCTCTTCTTCTTAAACAAATAATATTTTTTCATACTTTTATTTTATCATTACATTTTCTCTTTTTTCACTCACAACCAATTACAAAAATATTAAAATATTTATAGGGTGAATGATGTCCCCCCAAATATAGGGGTGAACAATGATTTCACCAAATATTTTCTCTCTTTCTACTCATAACCACTTAGAGCATTCACAACCCCTTCATCAAACCTCCCCCTCATCTCTAAAATTTAAAAAAAAAACTTACTAAAAACACCTTACATTCCATCCACTATTTTATACACCATCTTTATAATTTGAAAAATCATCTTCTAGCTTTTTATATATAAAAAGCTACTATTCACCCCTATCAAATTATTGTGAGTGTATTTTAACGAGGAATATAATAAAATAAATGTTTGTGAGTAAGATAAAAGTAAATATAGTGGAGGGGATGTGGAAGGTTTTTAAAATAAGAGATAAATTTTAAAAAGTATGATTTTTTGCTATATTATAGGGTATAAAATGATTAAGGAAATGTGAATTATGAATACTTTTACACCCACCCCATGTAATTTAAGGGACACACTCACTTTCTACCAAATGTGTATGTCGGAATTTTGAAATGTCACATGTTACCTCAGAAGTATACAACAATTGGCACCTGTCAACAAACAATACCTTAAAGTTATAGTTTTTTATTTAATCCATTACCATCCCTAATTATTATGTTACCCTCTTCCTTTATGTTGTATAAAGTATGTTTAGGTGAAAACATAATTTCAAATGAAATAAAGACTTCAATCATATTCCTCCAATCGTGCATGTCAATTTAACTCGATTTAAATTTTGAACCCACCTACTTTTATCTTGTCAACATTCAACTTTTTAGATATTTTTCGAGCTATTGATACATTATTATTGTGTACATTTGCGTTTTCATCCCTGAAAAGGTATATTTCACTAAAAGATAATGAAAAGAACACCCTTTTGGATAACCTTTATCATTACAACGTATAAGAGAGCATCTTTTTTTTTTTTTTTAATAACTAAGTTTGAGTCAAGTCAATTTAACTCAGACCCGAGTGAATAACTACAAGAGAGCATATTTATAATTTTATTGATTTCATTTTAATAAATTGTGACCCATGTTCTAAAATTTTAACACGTCTGTCTCCCTGTTTCTCAGTGTACAGTAACCGAAACGTTCTGTACTGTCGAAGAAGATCACGCGCCCAAAGTTATACCGGGTAAAATTGTAGTGTTAGAACTTGTGGAACAGATAAAGATGAAAACATGGTGAACTCGAGTAGAGAGTACTCCTCTTTATAGTACCCAACATGTGGGTTTTTTCTTCTTCAAGAACTCTTCATATGTGTATTTCTCTTGTATTTTTTACTTGTATATTTTCTAGTGTTCTTCAAATGAGACACATAGCATTCTATGTATATAAGAGTTGATGGAGACTTAAGAGTCAGTTAATTAGGGACTTAAGACTCTGATAAAAACTCAAAAGAGTTTAATATTAGTAATTTTAATAAATTAAATCCCATTCACCACATTCTAATTTTCCAATGTCAAGTACTTTGTATTGGATCAGCTCATTGCTCGAAGAGTGGACTAGGTACTTTTTTATATACATGTGTATTGTACGTGGCTGTTTATACAAGTGTCAAATAACGAGTGAGTAACATTCTAAAATACTTAATAATCATATTGTCAATATTCAAGAAAGAACAAAGAAATCAAGCGCGAATTTGGAAGTTTATACGAGTCAACGGGAAAGCTACATTATATTATTTCACTCGAGTGACATTTATATTGTACATACTCGGCCCAGAACAATATGTGTGCTAATCAAAAATTTTAATTAGGTAACATATTAAGGAATGGTGAGCCATAAATTAAATGTAAATGTGTGCAAATTTGTTTAACATTGTTGAAAGGAAACAAAAAACATGAAAATACAAAAGGTGATTAGATTTCGTACATTAAAAGCACGTTCTACAAATTAAAAAAACAGAAAGGGTAAATTCTCGGTGAAGGGTGATGAATGCCATTTCTAAGTCCTTTTAGGAGTCAACTCCCACCCAAACACAATATGTGGGTCGAACTTGAATGGCCCCCATTAACAAATAACTCGTCTCTCTAACGAACATCTGGCTTCAAACCACCACTAACCGGCCCCATCACAATTATAACTTTATCCAAAGAAAGCCTACCCCTCCCTAATATGTAAAAATTTACATAATTCGAATATCAATCTTAAAATAGAAAAGAAAATATAGTATATTATATTATATTATATTTGAATTAGGTTAACTTTAAATATAGGAAAAAATAGTAAATAATCGGATTTGGATGTGGAATTATGAATGTTTTTTGTTTACAATATTGGAAACTAAGAAAACCGGATACATTTTTAGTTTTATTATATGCAGGTAACGGATTTTGTTTTATTGTTTTTACAAGTATGGATATCCGTTTAAATATTTGATTCATACCCAAACTTTTGGTTATTCAAAAAGTTCGAATACATACTTGGATGATCTAATCTTGAACACCCTAGATATCCCTACGGGTGTAAACGGACAAAACGGCTCGTGATTTACTTGAGATTAGCTCACTAAGAGCTCGAGCTTGAAAAACCACTCACTGGCCAAGTTCGAGCTCCATCTGCGGTAAATTAAACTACACACTAATAGCTCAGACACGACTCCACTCATTTACCCTCTAATACGACAAAAGATTTGTTTTTACTTTATATTGATATATGTGTATATATATAATACATTATAGAGCATTTTACATGACTACCAATCTACCATTTTAATTTTATAATTTTTTTAAGATGCATGTTACAAATTTCAAAGCATAAGGTACAACTGTACAAGTGTTGTATCCAATAGTTTCTAAATTTCCCCTGTTGTTTTAACGGCAAAGAGTCTCACGTGTAAACTTACCCTTTCGGGGTTGTATCTAAGGTCGAATCCTTGACCGCCGTGAGGCCGTACGCCTAATGCGCAGGAACCCGATAGAATCCGTAAACCCTCGCCCCTGTTAGGTTCACACCTTAGATTAAAGCCCTGATTCATCCATTCACCCACATGTCCATCAAAAATGGCCCACACGAGAATCGAATCTACGTCTCCACAAAGAAGGGCATGCGTCTTTATCGCAAACCAACTTCTCAGAAATAATTTACCCCTATTTAATTTTTTTTGAAAAGAGAACTTCATTAACAACTCAACTCAAAGAGTCCTCAAAGCAAGGACCTAAGAGCGAAAAAACCAACAAAATCAATCCAAGGGACAAATAAACCACACTTTCCAATCGACATCTTTATATCTAGACATATGACGAAACCAGAAAAACGTAGTAGATTTTACATGCTCTACTAATTTTGCAGGTCTTCGACTTTTATTATTAAATACCCGATTATTTCGCTCATTCCAAATCACCCACATGGTTGTATAAACGATACCTCTCAAAATAAATCTCGTGCTTTTAAAGCTTGTATTATTGTCCAGAACCTGCATAATATCCACAATATCAAAAGCGAAACTGTGAGGCAAGCGGCACCAAGACTCGATGCTAAACCAAACTTCCTACGCAAAAATGCAGCCCATGTACAAATGCAACGCTGATTCCGTCTCCGACTGACAAAATCTGCAGGCCTGATCATGAATGTTAACGCCCCGTTTGATGAGCTCGGCAACAGTGGGAAGACGATTTAAAGCAAGCCTCCAAACCATGATTTTACACTTCAAGGGAACCCAACTCTTCCAATGAATCAACGAGCTAGAATTGTCAGGATCATTTTGCGAATTTATTGAATGTATATACTTTTAGGTTAAGAATTAATTATACATTTAATACACACACACACACACACACATATATATATATATAGAAAGTATAAATTGAAAACCCCCTTGAGTTAAGAAAACTTAGAAAACCCATGTAAAACCATCTAATTTTTTTTTTTAAAAAATTACACAAGGTAACATACATCTATTTAAGTGTTTTGGGCCAAAAAAATTTAAAAAGCGCCGAGGGAATTTATAAAAAAAAAACAACACAAATTATGTAACAGCGCTGTTAACATATGTTAGAAAGCAGAAGACATATATTAATAGCACTGTAACATATGTTAAAAGACAGAAAACATATGTTAACAGCGATGTTACAAAGTTTGCGTTGTTTATTTTTTTTAAAATATCCCATCAGCGCTTTTTTAATTTTTTGGTCCAAAACGTTTAAAAACATGTATGTTACCTTGTGTAATTTTTTCAGAAAAAAAAAAGTTTTTTTAGATGGTTTTACATGGGTTTTCTAAGTTTTCTTAACTCAAGAGGGTTTTCAATTTATCCTTCCTCTATATATATATATAAAACTAATGACTGTTTTAGTTATGTATTATCTTATTTAAATATTTATAAATATATAATTACTACATATTTACACGCTAATAATATTACCCAATATAATAAATGTTTAAGGTCGGGTTAAATTGCCTTTTCTAAAAGAGGCTTAGAGACATTCGGCGCATCGCGTGATATTATCTTATTTAAATACTTAAGTATATGATTACTAAGTATTTACATAATCATCATCATCATCATCATCATCATCATCATCTTCATCAGTTAATCTCATTTATAGCAAAGCTAAGGTAGGGTCTGAGGAGGGTAAGATGTAGACAGCCTTACCTCTACCCCTAAGAATAGACAGGCTGCTTCCAGTGAGACATCCGGCTCGATGTGGTTTGGTATTAAGCCTTGGATATAAGGCACAAAACACTTAGCAATCGGGACAAACCCGATCGGTGCATGTACCCCTTTATCTTTTAGCTATCCACGCCACCACATGATGCATGATTAACTGTCCATCGTTTTTAACGTTATTTTCACGAAATTAGTAAAATAACGTTAAAACTAGTGCAACTTTACTTTTGCCTTCCAAGGGGCACACACCGTAAGTGGGGCGTAAACAACAACAACAACAACAACAACAACAACAACAACGACAACGACGACGATTATGAGGTTGAGTTTAAAAAAAGAATATTTATAGAATTATTTTTTGCCCCTTTTTTTATTAAAATTAAACATGTCACGTGTCACTCTCACAAGCCTTCTTATGCTTCTAAAAAACGCCTTTATAACCGTACCCCCCTCTCTATATATACACACACGTACATGGAAAGAGGAGGACCCGCATAGAGTGTGATCGTGGGTTGAAAGGAGCAAACAATTGGGTCTAGTAATCAAATGGCCGTTTTCATGTGCCATCTCAAACACCATATGGGCTATCTTACCTTATCTTACTGGACACTCAAAAAGTAACCAATCATTTCTTTTTCACAATAACTATCACTATACATTTTTTTTAACGGTCATTTTCTTAACTGGTGTGACAGAGATCATCGCATTCGTCTAGTCGGCAGGCCCTGACCACTCACGCGTCCAGACTATGTTGTTTGAACCGAGTCCACGCTGGTACGGTGGGGGCTGCGGCGTTCGCCCGGAAACCGTACTGCCTCCACACGAGTTAACATCACTGGAGTAACAGCCGGATGAAAACCGGGTCGCCTCAGATTCAAACCTGCGCATCCACTGGCTTACAGGAACCGAGTCCACGCTGGTACGGTGGGGGCTGCGGCGTTCGCCCGGAAACCGTACTGCCTCCACACGAGTTAACATCACTGGAGTAACAGCCGGATGAAAACCGGGTCGCCTCAGATTCAAACCTACGCATCCACTGGCTTACAGGCTCTCCTCTTCATTGGCATGCTTGTGTCAGGAGTAGAACTTGGGACCTAAACCGGTCCAAGCTCTATTCATCATCCACATGACCACTTCACCATAGGTGAAAGGTCAACTATCACTATACATATAAACATAGTTTATGTATAACTAAATCTACAACTCTATTCTTAGTATATATACAACTAGTTTTAATCTCGGGAGCATTTCATGATTGAAATATCTAATATGACATAATAAAATATCTAATATGACAACATAATTAATGACTTGTCAATACATGATTAATGAATATTATTATTATTATTATTATTATTATTATTATTATTATTATTATTATTATTATTATTTATTTTGAACAAATCTCTGCCATAAGTTATCATATTCAAATATAAAAAAAAAACGAATCTCTGCCTATGAAGTTATGTTTATCGTTTCTTATTCAAATATAAAAAACCATAAGTAGTGATTTATTAGTCGAATAAAATATATTTGAAAACAAAACCTCACAAAAAATAGTCGTTTTTTTTCTCCGTTTTTTATATAGCACTACAGTACTCGTTCGAAAGATAATAAAACGCTCGTTAATTTGGTGTAATTTTTTTCTTTAAAAAATCTTGTATATAAAAGATATTAACGTTTAAAAGTTATGGGAGGAAATATGAGAGAGAAAATTTAATTTTGTTTTTAAATTATTTTCTTTTCCTAAAATAACTCAATGATATTTGTTTTTTAATTCTTAAAGGAGAGAATGACCTCTTTGAGTGCCATGTTGGATATAAGCCTTTGGAATATTATACCCCGGGAACGTCCCGGGGTTGAGAAATCTAATATGACATATTAGTTTTACATATGAAATAGAATGATGCGTTTTACATTTACATGCAGGAAAGCTTCGGGTAGCACCTAACCTAAAACAATTAAAAATGTATCTTTAATGTTAACGCCTAACCTTAAACAATGTATAACTCTAATATTAATATCTAATCTAAAACAATGTATAACTCCAATGGGAACGCATGTTGAAAATAGAATTCATATTTACTGATTTGAACATAATTAGTGACTTGCCTATACATGATTAATGATTTACCTAAACACTTTGTGTTTTTTTCCTGTATGAACATAACCCCACAAAAATTAGTCGTTTTTTTCTCTGTTTTTTTATATAGCACCATGGTACTCGTTGGAAAAATAATAAAACGCTCGTTAATTTGGTGTAATTTTTTTCTTTAAAAAAACTCGTATATAAAAGATATTAATGTATAAAAATTATGGGAGGAAATATGAGAGAAAAAAAATCCAATTTTGTTTTTAAATTCTTTTTTTTTTCTAAAATATCTCAATGCCACATGGAATGACACATAACACACTTAAGGAGGAGAATGTCTCTTTGAGTGTCATATCATTAAAATGACTTTGGTTTATTATATATAAAATAAGATATAGATATAGATGTAGATATAGATATAGATATAGATAATCAAATAGATATGGTTTATTTACAACCAAATTTACAACTTTATTCTATTAGTATATATACAATAATTGAATTAATGAAGAGTGATTTTAACAATATATATATATATATATATATATATATTACATAGTACATCTTTAAGACCCTTGCCTAAATCATGCTCTGTAATGGTTGCTTCTACTTCTGCTCATCATCCAAACATGTATTCTCTCTTTAATATACATTTTCATTCTTATTCACATGAATAAAATTGTTGCATTTTCATATAATAATGGATTAATTTTCATGCTAAATTGTAACACACATTTTATCACCTCATATTAGATTTGTTTATCATGGAAAGCTCCCGGGATATAACTTAGTTTATGTATAACCAAATCTGCAACTCTATTCTCTTACTATATATACAATAATCAAATAGACCAAGTTTATGTGTAAACAATGATAATTAGAGGAATGGAAATAAAAGATTAGAAGTTTTTGTATTTCTTGTTGTGTATTACAAAGGTCTATGTATGAATATTTATAGTCTATACAAGAAATCAGATAAGGAAATGCACTAAATGGTGTTGAAGAAATATTGACATGACCATTGACCATGCTATGACCATTGACCATTGAAAATTTTCCTTGAAAGTTTTTATTGGTTAAAGATGTTGACTGATCAAATATTTGAACATTCCCCCTCAAGTTGAGTAGTGGGGTTCCTGATACTCAACTTGCCAAGATAATGATTAAAATTTTTTCCATTGACCGCCTTTGTTAGTATACCTGCGAGTTGATCTTCTGAGCGGACAAACGGAAGTTCAATTGTCCTTGTTTCAAGTTTTTCTTTGATGAAATGCCGGTCAACCTCAATATGTTTTGTGCGATCATGCTGGACTGGATTCTCTGAAATTTGAATAGCTGCCTTATTATCACATAACATTTTACTGGATTGGGTTAAAGGATACCCGATTTCTGTCAATAGTTTTCGTACCCATAGTATCTCTGCTAGACCGCGTGCTATCCTTTGAAACTCTGCTTTGGCACTTGAAAGGGCCACCACTTTTTGTTTTTTGCTTCTCCAGGTGACGAGATTTCCACCAACGAGGGTAAAATAACCAGATGTTGATCTCTGATTTCCTTTATCTCCCGCCCAGTCTGCATCGGTATATAGAGACGTTTCAAGATGCCCATTTGTCTTGAATAACACTCCATGACTAGGTGTTCCGTTGAGGTATCTGATAATTCTCCACACGACTTCCATATGATTAACCAAGGTTGATGCATGAATTGGCTCACAATTCCCACTATGTAAGAAATGTCAGGCCGAGTGTGTGCGAGATAGATTGGCTTCCCCACTATTCGTTGATATTATTCTTTGTTGGCTAGTTTGGCATTTTCCTCCATATAGAGCTTCTGGTTCACCATAATAACAGTATCCACGGGTTTGCAATCAATCATCCTTGTTTCAGCTAGCAAGTCAAGGATGTATTTCTTTTGGCAGATGAAAATTTCTTGTCTTGATCTCAAGACTTCAATTAAAAGGAAGTATTTAAGCCTTCCTAGATCCTTTATTTTGAATTCTTTGAACAAGTTTATTTTTAACCTTGTCATCTCTTCTTTATCGTTACCTGTGATTATCATATCATCAACATAAATAATTAGGCATGTTACAAGTCCATTCCTCCGTTTAAGGAACGGAGTATGATCCGAGTTACTCTGTTTGAAGCCATATTTCTTCATGGCTAAGGAAAACCTGCGAAACCAAGCGTGTGGAGATTGTTCCAATCCGTATAATGATTTCTTCAAGTGACACACTTCTCTAGGATTAGAATCTTTAATGAATCCAAGAGGAGCTTCTAGGTAGACTTCTTCTTTGAGTTATCCATGTAAGAAGGCATTTTTTACGTCAAATTGAAAGAGTGGCCAAACTTTATTTGCAGTTATAGAGAATAGTACCCTGATTTTGTCTATTTTGGCCACTAGAGAGAATGTTTCGGAATAGTCAATTCCGTATGTTTGAGTGTACCCCTTAGCTGCAAGCCGGGCTTTGTATCTTTCGATAGTTCCATCTAGCTTGTATTTTATAGTGAAGACCCAACGACATCCTACTTATTTTTTTCCAGCAGGAAGGGTACATTTCTCTCATGTGTCATTTCTATTTAGTGCATCCATTTCACTTTCCATTGCCTTTCTTCATTCCTTAGACTCAAGAGCTTATTCAACTGTAGCTGGAATTTCTTCAGAGCATAGGGATGTGACAAAGGCTTGAGCTTCTGAAGATAAGTTCCCAGTTGCCACATTTGCCATTGGATATCAGGAGCTTCGAGCTTCCTTCTCAGGAGAATATCTTTTTAGAGGAACTCCTATGTTGAATCTTGGGGGTAGAACATATCTGGCTTATTTAGCCAGTGATGACTCCTATTCTGACTCATGATTAGGTAATTCATGAGTTTTACTATGCTCATGATTTTCACAGTTAGTGAAAGAATCAGAAATATAAGAAGAATCAACATACTCTTGATCTTGAGAATTACTTGTAAGACCCACAAAACCGACAGGTCAAACAGTTGGCATTCAAATACAAAAAAAAAAAAAAAACTATGTTAACAATTCAAAGGAAATCTTATTTTATTTCAGAAACTACGCAGCGGAATGTTAAAATAAATTATTAATTTTCCAAACATGGTTTGCCCAAGACGGGTCAAAAGAATATTTAATAATCAGCTAAAAGCTTAAAAAATATGTAAATAACGTTCGAGCAAATCTCGTAGACGTCTTCTTAATTGAAACGTCAACCGCAACTGAGTAGCTCCACTGCATGCCAAGGCGCCCTTTATTCATCCACAACCTGAAATCAATCTAACGTGTATGCAAAAGTCAGCTACGCTGAGTGAGTTCAAGTTTTATAAGTTTTCAATAATAGTAAGTTGTTAAAATAAACAATAACAAAATACTATATCCTTAGAGTCAACAATACGCGCAATCCGCCTAATTGTTCCCAAAGCAATATTTAAAGTCTAGGATAAGCGCAATCCGCCTATTCAACCCAAGACTTTAGTTACAATCCAAAATAAGCGCATCCCGCCTATTTAGCACAACAATACCAAGTCTGCATAAGCGCATTCCGCCTACTCGACTCAAACCCTAACTATAATTCATAGCAGGCATATCACATGCTATTATAGCTCAGTTTATAATACTAAGTAACCGTCAAGCACAGTTTATATATGTATAAATATATTGTAAAGAATTAAACCAAACCAAGTATAAATCAAAGCAAATCCCGATCTAACGAGCAAGGTTCCACATACACTTAAGTTTATATTCATATAAACATATACAACCGTCCGTATATTTATATTTTGTTCTAGTTGCCTTCAAACATGTAGGTATAAAAAACATAAAAACCTACTTGCGTTTTAAGCCCAGAAAATAAATATTAGAGTAATATGGGTTTCGTTCGTACACAAAATCCATATTTAAATACAATAACACATTTATCTCAAACCATATAATGACATGTTAGGCATAAACTATGTGACCACCATAGCAAAAACTATACCATAAATCAGAGCAGGCCTATCCCACTTCTAGTAACACATAAGACAAACTATGTGAAAACCATGACAAAAACTATGCCATAAATGAGAGCAAGCCCATCTCACTTCTAATAATACATAAGACAAACTATGTGAAAACCATGACAAAAGCTATGCCATAAATTAGAACAGGCCTATCCCACTTCTAATGACACATATAACTCAAACCATATAATAACGCATTAGGAGCATTCCGCCCAATTACGTTTTATACCAAAAAAAATATATGTATGAGCTAATATGTATTTCGATCGTACACAAAAATATTTATAACTTGATAAAAATATTTTGTGACTTCATAAAAATAATGGTTTAGCATGCACGTTAGCCCAAGTTATTTAGAAAAATAATAAGTAAGAGAGTGGGCACAAGAACTCACCGGTTGCAAAGCTTCCAAAACTACAAGTCAATCGCCTTGAATCATGTCCTCGAGTGGAACCTTAAGCTCACGGGCTTTCCATGTCGAGAATCCCATGACGCAGTTATCCAAACCGGATCCAACGAAATGCCATATATACATACACGTACACACCAACCTCCTATGAAGACCCCCAACTTTATGAATCTCACACATAATTACTACCAGCATTATCACCAAAGCACCTTGTCAAACAATTGCATTTCCAATCCCAAAACAACTAATCCCACTAGCCAATCAGAGATTGAATAAAACAAGCATGGTGGATGGCTTAAGCACAACTCATTACAACTAGAATTACATGAGGTCACGAACAGAAGCTAGACATCCAAGAACCAAAGCTAGGTTCCCATGCATGTATGCAATTAATTTCATGCAAAGCTTTAGAAATTAAGAACCCTACACCATCACCATTAGCGGCAAAGCCATGATCACCACCACCTACCGATATCGTCGTTGCCGTCATCCACAGTATACCTTCGCTGCCCACCTTTGCTATCACCCGATCAAGGTGACCACCACCTCTGTACCAGAGCCGATCACCACCTTCAATGCCTTGCTACGCCTGAATCATACACACCAACTAAATCGCATCATTCCCTTGTTCAACAACTCACAGCCCAGTTTGACCCTCACACAAAAACGGTTCTGACTAATGGCGTCGAACACAGTTGCGAGGTTCGGACAAGTCAAACTCTAAGTGGGTTACAACGTTGCCAAAACCAAGAGTTATCATATCTGGCGATTATAAATATAGTCCGGTTCTAAACAACAAACCCAACTCTAAACCTTAACAATGAATAGGATGAATACCAGGTTCGTGTATTATATTCCCGCGACCGACGATTTAAATAAGATCAAGAAGCATTGAACCGTGGTGAGTAACCCTGGATGATAGGAGTTCAAAGATAAAGAAAACTATGACTCTTCTCTCTAGCAAAAGAAACACCACTGAAAGCCTGAAAGGGATGGTGATTAATAAAAAACCAAACACGACTTTGTCCATAACCTATTCAAACAACCGCCGTTATCATAGCCATCCAACTTGACCACCGATATGACGGCCGAGACCAACATACTCTACCGTAGCTCCTAGTCAATCCCGAGCACCGGTTATAATTGAGACAACCTGGAGAAAACTCACTACATGGTCGAACAGTAATGGAAGGCTTTAGGGTTACCAGGGAATGAAGAGGATGAGTTTGGTATTCATGTTGCGGCTGTAGGGTTACTAGGTTAATAAGAAGATCATGATGCATATATATGGTGTTGTGATAAAAATGTTATACTAAGATCCTTCATATATCATAATAAAACATAAAGGCCCCTCCAAGTTTCGTGACTTAAAACATCTTTAAAAACTGACAAAACAGGTCCCTATAGAGCTTCAAACCAAGATCTAGCCATCAAACTCGTTAACAAACCCATTTTATATGACCTGGTTAATTGTTTTAGTCAACATATTTGTTTGACAAATTTTCGGGATGTTACAAGTCTCCCATCCATATAATAGGATTCGTCCTCGAATCCTGAGGCGTAAAGTACTTCCTGGCTAATAGGAATTTCATAAAGTTACTAGAGAGTGGGTTTAGATGTCCCTATAGTAATGCTTCTTTATGTTGAACCAAGCTCTAGGTTTAACTAAGCACCTTCCAAAAGGTAAAACATTCATGTAATCGCTTTAGGTTACAATTCAATAAAAAAAAGTAACAATCATGACACAAAACCAATAATATAGATCAGAGCAGGCATATCCCACTTCTCTCATAACATAGTTTATAAGGTCAAGTAGTCGTGAAACACAACAACTTCTCATACGGTGGCATCCAAATAGTGGCATGATGGCTATTGTTATATCAAACTCCGCCAAGGGTAGTTGATACTCCCAGCTACCGCCAAAATCAATAATACATACCCGAAGCATATCTTCGAGAGTTTGGATGGTTCTTTTCAACTGACCATCCGTCTGCGGGTTATACGCGGTGCTGATGTGTAGCCCAGTACCCATTCACGTAGAACGAGTGTCTCTATCGGAAACAATAACAAAACGGTTGGGCATCGTCCTACGCACCCAGTTCATTAAATCCATGAATGTCGCAGCATGTTAGTCAGGCCAAAAGACATTACCAAAACTCATCATGTTCATAACGAGTACGGAAAGTGTCATGCTCTCGTATTTTCAGCTGATGATAGCCCGATCTAAGATCAATTCTCGAGAGCCAACTAGCTCCTTGGAGCTGATCGAAATAAATCGTCGATTCTTGGTAAAGGATATATATTCTTCACCACCAAGTGATACACATCCGCATGCTACCATCTTCATTTTACAATTAAAACCGTGGCACCCCATGGTGGGATACTCGGTCTAATGAATCCTTTCTCGAGCAAATCCTCCAACGGAGATGAGAGTTATTTCATTTACGCAAGGGCTAGGAGGTAAGGTCTCTGGCTACAGGCTTAGCTTCTGGCACGAGGTCTATTTGGAACTCAACCTCGCGGTCGATTGGTGATTCTATCAAATCCTTAGGAAATACATTCGAGCAATCCCGCACTATGGGGACATCCCTCTAGCTTAGGGATATCAGCCCCCACATCCAAGACCTGCGCCAGGTATGCCTTACACCAATGCTGAAACATCTTCCCCGCCTTTAGCATAGAAATAACCCGAGGTAATGAGCAACCATCGTGCCCATGAACAGTAATACGATTCCCATCAGGAGTTGTAAGTCGCACGAGTCTCCGCCCGCACACAAAGTAAGCATCCACGGTAGCCAGACAGTCTATCCCAAGAATACCATCAAAGCAACCCAATGACATTAAGTACAAGAGAATATGAAGACTATGGCCCGATAACTCGATCCGACAATTATCTACAACCTTGGTCACAAGGAGTGAATTTCCTACTGCAACCTTGTCTTCGATTAAATGTCTAGTATCCTTGGGATATTATCTAACCCAATACAAAAGGTGATAGACACAACTCATACAAAACATTCACAACAAAACCGTCACATGATCCGTCACAAGACATATTCAGGATGTGTAAAGTAAGGGTAAACTTCTAATAACGTTGATCAAGTGTGATTAGCTGTTTACTTTACTTTAGTCACCCTAAACACAACAAGATACGACCACATTAACAATTCTGCCTACGCATTAACACAAATACGCATGGTATTTAGCTATTAAACCTTAAAGGTTTGCAATTAACAAACGAAGAAGGGAATTCTACCCTACCTCAAAACATAAGAGCATACACCCCCTATGAATAATTACAATTAAGCACTCAATAAGAGCCATCATAACATACTTAAAAAAATACGTCAAAACTAAGGATTACCTCTTGGCGTGCAGCTACCCAACAGTTGACATTTCTTAGTAACAATTTGGTCCCATACCAGATTCGAGTTCGAGCACAAAATGCCCGAATCCCTCGAACCATTGCTCTGATACCAACTTGTAAGACCCGCAAAACCGACAGGTCAAACAGTTGGCATTAAAATACAAAAAAAAAAAAAAAAAAAAACCATGTTAACAATTCAAAGGAAATCTTATTTTATTTCAGAAAATACGCAGCGGAATGTTAAAATAAATTATTAAATTTCCAAACATGGTTTGCCCAAGACGGGTCAAAAGAATATTTAATAATCAGCTAAAAGCTTAAAAAATATGTAAATAACGTTCGAGCAAATCTCGTAGACGTCTTCTTAATTGAAATGTCAACCGCAACTGAGTAGCTCCACTGCATGCCAAGGCGCCCTTTATTCATCCACAACCTGAAATCAATCTAACGTGTATGCAAAAGTCAGCTACGCTGAGTGAGTTCAAGTTTTATAAGTTTTCAATAATAGTAAGTTGTTAAAATAAACAATAACAAAATACTATATCCTTAGAGTCAACAATACGCGCAATCCGCCTAATTGTTCCCAAAGCAATATTTAAAGTCTAGGATAAGCGCAATCCGCCTATTCAACCCAAGACTTTAGTTACAATCCAAAATAAGCGCATCCCGCCTATTTAGCACAACAATACCAAGTCTGCATAAGCGCATTCCGCCTACTCGACTCAAACCCTAACTATAATTCATAGCAGGCATATCACATGCTATTATAGCTCAGTTTATAATACTAAGTAACCGTCAAGCACAGTTTATATATGTATAAATATATTGTAAAGAATTAAACCAAACCAAGTATAAATCAAAGCAAATCCCGATCTAACGAGCAAGGTTCCACATACACTTAAGTTTATATTCATATAAACATATACAACCGTCCGTATATTTATATTTTGTTCTAGTTGCCTTCAAACATGTAGGTATAAAAAACATAAAAACCTACTTGCGTTTTAAGCCCAGAAAATAAATATTAGAGTAATATGGGTTTCGTTCGTACACAAAATCCATATTTAAATACAATAACACATTTATCTCAAACCATATAATGACACGTTAGGCATAAACTATGTGACCACCATAGCAAAAACTATACCATAAATCAGAGCAGGCCTATCCCACTTCTAGTAACACATAAGACAAACTATGTGAAAACCATGACAAAAACTATGCCATAAATGAGAGCAAGCCCATGTCACTTCTAATAATACATAAGACAAACTATGTGAAAACCATGACAAAAGCTATGCCATAAATTAGAACAGGCCTATCCCACTTCTAATGACACATATAACTCAAACCATATAATAACGCATTAGGAGCATTCCGCCCAATTACGTTTTATACCAAAAAAAATATATGTATGAGCTAATATGTATTTCGATCGTACACAAAAATATTTATAACTTGATAAAAATATTTTGTGACTTCATAAAAATAATGGTTTAGCATGCACGTTAGCCCAAGTTATTTAGAAAAATAATAAGTAAGAGAGTGGGCACAAGAACTCACCGGTTGCAAAGCTTCCAAAACTACAAGTCAATCGCCTTGAATCATGTCCTCGAGTGGAACCTTAAGCTCACGGGCTTTCCATGTCGAGAATCCCATGACGCAGTTATCCAAACCGGATCCAACGAAATGCCATATATACATACACGTACACACCAACCTCCTATGAAGACCCCCAACTTTATGAATCTCACACATAATTACTACCAGCATTATCACCAAAGCACCTTGTCAAACAATTGCATTTCCAATCCCAAAACAACTAATCCCACTAGCCAATCAGAGATTGAATAAAACAAGCATGGTGCATGGCTTAAGTACAACTCATTACAACTAGAATTACATTAGGTCACGAACAGAAGCTAGACATCCAAGAACCAAAGCTAGGTTCCCATGCATGTATGCAATTAATTTCATGCAAAGCTTTAGAAATTAAGAACCCTACACCATCACCATTAGCGGCAAAGCCATGATCACCACCACCTACCGATATCGTCGTTGCCGTCATCCACAGTATACCTTCGCTTCCCACCTTTGCTATCACCCGATCAAGGTGACCACCACCTCTGTACCAGAGCCGATCACCACCTTCAATGCCTTGCTACGCCTGAATCATACACACCCTCTAAATCGCATCATTCCCTTGTTCAACAACTCGCAGCCCAGTTTGACCCTCACACAAAAATGGTTCTGACTAATGGCGTCGAATACAGTTGCGAGGTTCGGACAAGTCAAACTCTAAGTGGGTTACAACGTTGCCAAAACCAAGAGTCATCATATCTGGGGATTATAAATATAGTCCGATTCTAAACAACAAACCCAACTCTAAACCTTAACAATGAATAGGATGAGTACCAGGTTCGTGTATTAGATTCCCGCAACCGACGATTTAAATAAGATCAAGAAGCATTGAACCGTGGTGAGTAACCCTGGATGATAGGAGTTCAAAGATAAAAAAAACTATGACTCTTCTCTCTGGCAAAAGAAACACCACTAAAAGCCTGAAAGGGATGGTGATTAATAAAGAACCAAACACGACTTTGTCCATAACCGATTCAAACAACCGCAGTTATCATAGCCATCCAACCTGACCACCGATATGACGGCCGAGACCAACATACTCTACCGTAGCTCCTAGTCAATCCCGAGCACCGGTTATAATCGAGACAACCTGGAGAAAACTCACTACATGGTTGAACAGTAATGGAAGGCTTTAGGGTTACAAGGGAATGAAGAGGATGAGTTTGGTATTCATGTTGCGGCTGTAGGGTTACTAGGTTAATAAGAAGATCATGATGCATATATATGGTGTTGTGATAAAAATGTTATAGTAAGATCCTTCTTATATCATAATAAAACATAAAGGCCCCTCCAAGTTTCATGACTTAAAACATCTTTAAAAACTGACAAAACAGGTCCCTATAGAGCTTCAAACCAAGATCTAGCCATCAAACTCGTTAACAAACCCATTTTATATGACCTGGTTAATTGTTTTAGTCAACATATTTGTTTGACAAATTTTCGGGATGTTACATTACTTACGTCTGACGCCAGGGTGGAAGGATCATTGTTAGTGGTACTGTTTACAGGACTCGTGGACTGTGATGCGGTTTGAGCTCTGTGATTAATTTCTTCTGAGGCTGGCATCCATTTTATCCAACTCAATGTGTCACTATTCGACTTTCCCCTGACCAGTTTGTTGGGTATTGTAGAAGTATTCGGTTTCAAGGAAGTCACGGTTTATTGTGGTGTACATATGATGTGTGTTCGGGTTGTAACATCGATATCCATGTTGATTGACTCCATAGCCCACAAACACACATTTCTCAGCACATGCATCAAGTTTGGAATGATCTACTTTTGGTAAGTGAAAAAATACAGAGCAACCAAACACCCGAGGTTCAAGAGTAAGGGTAGATGGGGGTTTGTGGAATTTGTAAAGGGCTTGAAGAGGGGTTTGTAGATCAAGAGCTCTTGTTGGGAGACGGTTCAGGAGGTAGGTTGTTGTGACAAGAGCTTTGGGCCAAAAAGATTTCGGAACTTTGGATTCAATCATGAGTGCCCGGGTTATTTCTAATAGAAAGCGGTTTTTTCTTTCAGATACCCCGTTTTGTTTGGCGGTACGAGCACACGAGGTTTGATGAATAATCCCTTTTTCTTGACAAAACTATTTCATAGGGGTATTTACAAATCCCCCCCCCCCATTATCGGATCTAAGGACTTGGATATCGCTTTTGAATTGGGTTTTAACCATGGCACAAAAAATCATGAATTTTGAGAAATTTTCGGATTTATTTTTCAAGAGAAATACCCACGTCATGCGGGTGCAGGCATCAATAAATGTTACGAAATAACGGAAGTTTTGCCCCCCCCCCCCCAATAACTTTTGCTGGCCCCCACACATCCGAGTGAATTAATAAAAAAAAGGAGAATCAACTTTAGTGTCATTTGATTTGAAAGTGTGTCTATGACTGTTAGCCAAAAAACATGTCTCACAATTCAAGACTTTATTTGTAGGAAATAATTCAGGAAATAAACGATGTAAGTAACCGCTAGATGAGTGTCCCAGTCTTCGGTGCCATAACCAAGCTTCTTTATCTGTAGATCCATGTGCAAGCATTACAATACCTTGTCGAGTCACTTCATCCACATAGTACAGTCCTTGTCGCTCAGTACCACGCCCAATGATCTTTCCCGTCCTGATGTCCTGTAAGATACAGAAGGTAGGGTGCATAAGCACAACACAATTTAATTCTTTTGTAACATGACTTATCGGTAGCAATTTATGAGATAAGGAAGGAACATATAGGCAATTTGGTAATTTCATGTTTGGTGAAACTTGAATAGTCACCCCTCCTTTCACTTGAAGAACTTCTCCATTTGCAGTATGTATTATGGACTTTTGTGGTTCTGACATTGAGCACATGTCGGATATTTCATATGTCATTGTATCCGTTGCATCACAGTCAAATATCCACGATTGTTTATTTTCTTCATTTTTTGTTGCCATGTTAACTTTCCTAAAAAAAAATTGACTCCTTTTTATCCGAATTAGAAATATGAGGGGTGTTTTCTATAATTTTGGAAACTTGAAATTCATTTAACAAATCAAGTATTTTGGGATTAAAGTATTGGGGGTTTAATATGGTCATTTTGGATTTATGAGGGTCAAAAGAAGTGTCATGAGAAAGTGAAGGGTTTAAGGGGTAATCCTCAAACCCTATACGTGTAAAGTGTGTCTCTTCTTCATTTTTCATGGCTCCATCATCTTCTTCCCTTCTTACCGCCGCAAAACAACCGACTCCTCCATCACTTCCTTTTTCATTTTTTTCTTGGTATCCAACGGTATTTGAATGGTCACCGCCGCTGCTAGCGCTGCTGGTGGTCCTTTGATTACCCACGACAGCAACGACCTTCCCTTTCTTGTGCCCATCGGCCCACCATTCAGGGTATCCCACAAGTTTAAAGCACTATTCTTTTGTATGTTTTGCCATGCCACAATGATCGCATCTTAACTTACTTTTATCAATCCTGGAAGAAGGTTTCGGGTCTGGCCAGCAACCCCTAGAAATAAGTCCCAAACCATCGGCAGCCTCACCGGTCGAGTTATTCAGACCCGATCCCACCCCCTGTGGCATGTTCCCAAAAATGTTTTGATGAGCTGTCTCTTTTCAGACAGCAGCATATGCGGCCTCAGCGGTTGGTCAGGGATCCCATCGGAGGATCTCCCTCTTAAGGGAATCGTATTTTCGATCTAGAGCATTAAGAAATTGAAACAATTTGTTTTCTGACCTGATGTTATTGTAAGCTGTGATGTCAATGGAACAAGTCATCGGATTAGGGTCTCTCCATTCAATCTCTCTCCAAATGCCCTGCATTACAATCCATTGTTCTTCCAAAGGTACGTCGTTTTGCTTTATCTCATTTGCTTTGATGTGGAGATCGAAAGTTTGAAGCTTGTCTTTGCCATTGCTATACGTAACTGAAAGAGCATCCCATAGCATTTTCGCTGTGGGAAACTCCGTTAAGTTACTAGCAAGGGCTGGTTCAATAGTTTGGATGAGGATGAAAAAAATAATCAAATCATCTTGTTCCCACTGTTCATCAGCATGTTCTGGTGGATTTTGGGTGAGATGATTTAATAGAGCTTTTGATTTCCCCCCTATGGCAACTCGTATCATACGAGCCCATAAGGGGTAGTTTTGGCTGGTGAGGATAAGGCTAATCTTTAGGCTATCGGAAGGGCTCGGTTTTGTGTTTTGGGTTTGAGATGGGACTCCATTTTTCAGAAGATTGGCAATCTTGATGGCCAGATTGTTTGTATTTGCTTCAGACATTTTTTATTTCTGGTAGATGAAATGCACGACCGGGTTGTTTTAGATCACGAACACCGCTTTGATACCATGTAAACAATGATAATCAGAGGAATGGAAATAAAAGATAAGAAGTTTTTGTATTTCTTGTTGTGTATTACAAATATGTATGAATATTTATAGTCTATACAAGAAACTAGAAAAGGAAATACACTAAATGGTGTTGATGAAACATTGCTATGACCATTGATCATTGAAAATTTTCCTTGAAAGTCTTGACTGGTCAAAGATGTTGAATATTTCAACATTATGTACATCCAAATCTGCAACTCTATTCTATTAGTATATATAATGAAGAGTGATTTTAACAAAAAAAAAATTATTCATTACATTACATAATAATTTTGTTGAAAGTGTTTGTGTTCTAAAGAAAGTCTTTTTTTTTTTGTTGAAGACTATATCAAGTGCCTACCATGACAAGTGGAACCTATACTGGCTGAACGACATCGATACGGATAACGGTGTTAACGAAACCAGTAACCCATTTTTTTTGTTGGGTTAAGTTAGAAAGAATGTGCACAACCATTGTATGGATCTGTCTATTAACAAAAGCGGTTAGTTAGCCAGTCAATTTAATCAATGGAGTAGTAGAGTCAATAATTGTACCCACACAATTCCGTTGGTGGATGTTAACATGTCTTTTGGACCCTTAGTAGTTCTATGTTTATTGTATTTTGCCGTTAGTTAAATACAACGGCGTATAGATAATCGTAATCGATGATTCAACGACATAACTACATTGTGCCACCCCGCCATTAGAATAATAAATAATTTGAACTATATTTATCATAGGTTGCAAAAATTTGGACTATCTATGTAATTTATCGTACTAAGGGACTACATTCAAAATATTGTAAACCACAAAGACTGTCCGTGTGCTTAACTCTTTATAAATTAAGTTTAGAGTAACTAGTAGGCAGGCTCACGCGATGCATCAGTTGGCACTGATATTCTTTTTAAGATTGTAATTTAACTCGACATGTCTTAACCACTAATTTTATTTGTGTTTTATCATCATCATCATTACTATTATTATAACTATTTTTTTTAATAATATACTATTTCAAAATTAAAATGATAATAGAAATTACAATAGAATGACAAGTAAAAGGGTAACAAACTGTGTCGCAACCCCATTTTTTAAGGGTTGGTTCAACAGTTTAAACTTACTGGCGATGGGAGCTTAGCAAGCAGAACTTTAGTTCATGTTGATGGGCTAGTTAGTGTCATGAGGTTGCTATTCCTCATCAACATCATGATTGTCACTTTGTCACTCAGGGGGGGGGGGGGTGGGTCATATACTCTTGATATAATTACCACAGACATCCATGTTCCTGCTTATGGTTTGGTCAAGAAGCTTCAGCTCAAAAGCTAGGTCCATAGGTTGGTCCAGAAGCATTCAAAGGTTTCATAGTTCGATTTTAGATTTTTTGTTCAAAAGCACCAAGGAGGTCATAGAAGGCATGTTCCAAACTAAGTCCAGGAGCATTAGGGAGGTCTCTTAAATGAGGAACAAAAAGTCATTAACATAATTCTTATAAACCATTTTCTAACTAGGTATTAAACCAATTAAATTGCTATTTACACGTTTAATACAATTTAACTTTGTGCGTTTGATGGAGTTAAATGATTTGAGATGTTGTCTTTTCAAATGAGCATAAAACTATGGTTTTTTGTTGAGACACATGAAAAAAACTTGAAAAGTATCAAAGGAGAATTTGAGAGGTAAGCCGTACGGAAGAATACACGAAAACATGAAAACTTAGCAACGTAAACTTTATAGAGTAAGACAATTGACAAAATACATGAGAGATGCCCGCTCAAAACCTCTCACACACTAGAGAAACATACCAGGATTTAACAGCGATAACATACTCTTTAAAGATGAAATAAGGTTTGGCCCTCATTTATGTGACACTCGGCATGCTCAACTTAAACATTTTGTAAAACATATAAGTCTACCTTAGCGAAAAACATTTATTAACGTACTTAACTGGGTCAGTTGAGTCGGGTCATGTTAGGATTGTCCAGGGTTCAATGATCTGGAGGATCATTGGGGCTTGTTTTGGGTATACACTAGTCTTGAGTCTCGTTGTTGGTGAAATTACAAGAATTGAATTAAGTGTTATACATAGATTGATACATAAATGTGATATAAGGTGCAAATACATGTTTTAACAGTGCAAACATGGTGATACATGATTCTATATGCTTAACATATGTTAGGATTGCATGTTCATGTGTTAGGATGTGCTAAGACGTGTTTAAACGACAAAACTAGAAAATCTGGAAAACATGGTAACTGGTTCGACCTTAAGGGGGGTCGAACCAGGATAATTATCCTTGCAAAAGGTCCATTCGACAACATTGAAACCCCATTCGAACCTTGCAGGGGTCGAATGAATAGTATGTATAAATACAATACTTTGCAATTTTTCATCATTTCACAAATCCTAGTCGCCTTTAAGCACTCTCTCTCTCGACTTTAATCACTGGGGAAGGAATTTTTGACCTTGTTTTTCATAATCTAATCTACAAACATCTTCCATATCATTAACAAGAGAAGATCTAGGGTGTGTTCTTGATCTAAAGCCATTTTTAAGCATTTTTTATTCGTTTTTATTAAGCCCCAAAGGTCTAGATCTGTTATAAGGTGGTTTTTATGATTAAAAACCTTTCAAACATCTTTCTAAACAAAACCCTATCATTAAACATGAGTTTTCATACAAATAAACTTTTGTTAATGGTGTTTTATGTGTGTTATGTGTTGTTTCATGATTAAATGTTGTTTAGATGTTAGAATCATGATCTAGGGCTACTATTGGTAATGGTTTATGATTGTTATAGATTACAATTGGATGAATGATGATGTTATGTCTATTTTGGGGATTTTTGTTAGATCTAGGGCTTGATGCATGTTGTTATTGTTAATAAAACGATTGGGGTTTTCATATACACAATAAAATGAACATTTTGAGATGATTGTGTAAGGATTTCAACAAGTTTCCAAATTGGATAAAGTTTTCATGCATGATGTGACATTTCCATAATTTTGCCATTTTGGGAAAGTTATAAAACGGACTGATTTTGTAGTAAATTTAGTAGGGTTTTGTAGGGATATGTTATTCATGTTGGACTGCTGTGATTCATGATGTTTCGTGATGTTTTCGGACTGTTTAGATGCGATTTGATGCGTTTTAAAGTGTTTGCAGCAGAGTGGGTCGAACCAAAGTCCTATTTGACCCATCGTGGGGTCGAATAAAGACCTCTGGGGTTGAATCAGCTTTCACACAGGTCGAATGAACTTTAATTTAGTCGAACGAACATGATTTAGGTCGAATTAACACGTGTTAGGGTCGAATTAACATGTGTTAAGGTCGAATGAACATGTGTTAGGTTGTATGAACTTGTGAATAGGTCGAATGAAGCTTATGAGGGTCGAACAAAGCTTCCTTTCTATACTGATTCGACCTAACAACTTTAAATGTGTGTTTCGTGATGCCAACTAAGTGTTTTATGCTTAAACCTTATGTGTAATCTATATGTACTTGATTAGTTTATGTAATGGTTCACTAACGGGATGTTGGTTCAGTCTGGTGTGTCGGTTAAACAGTTAAACACGTTTTTAAACATACTTGGTCACGATCTGGACAATCGGGGACTAGAGAACCTTATATTATTAGTCAAAACACTTATATGAACTTTTGTGATAGATTACCGGTAATAGGAACTATCAAGAACTGTGGTAGCATTTTTATTTGGAAGAAGCAATCTAAGGTGAGTTTCACAGCCCCACTTTTTACTGGCTTTACTTTTGGGGGAGAAAACATACGCTGAACTTATGGTTTGGAACTTGTGTCATACTATGGGTTACTTTTTGGTTACTATACGATCTTTTGAAAGTCCCGGGGAAAACCATGAATGTGCGGGGTTGCACAACGGGCGAAATGTGGATAGATCTATTGGGCATGACCTGCCCCACTCGTCGACTGGAGGTCGGACGGGTGCATGTTGTCTCGACTTATGCTAAACTTTCTAAACATTATGCTAAACTTCCTAAACGTGTCTAGTAATGGTTTTCCAATCGTAGTAGTAGAAAAACTTACGCCTAGCTAGCGTAATTTGGCTTACACTTGACATAGTATTGACAGGTTTGAACTTGGTAACATCTGGTAACACTTGGTAACGTTTTATGAAAACCTGTGAACTCACCAACATTATGTTGACACCTTTTTGGCATGTTTTCTCAGGTCGCTAAGGTAGCATCACATGGACTAGGCGCACGGGTCTTGCATGGCGTCTAGGGCTTTTAGTTCATGTTTTTGAATAAATCTTTTTGATACTACGCTGTCTTTTGGGCATGTAACTTGAATACGCTTCCGCTATGGTTTTGAGATATTAAAGTTTTATATTTTGGGTCTACGTATCTTTCATATAGTTATTGTTTATTGTGATCGTTGGATTGGATCCTGGTTTGTCATGCGCCTCGCGATAAAACCCCGCATGTGGAATTTGAGGGTGTGACAGATTGGTATCAGAGCCAATGGTTATAGTGAACTAGGACTGCATGTCGAGCTGGTCTATAGCCGAGTCACACACACTAGACGGTCATATATTATGAGTCGTTTTAGTGGGATATATACTAACCTTGTCGGGGTGTTTTTATATCATCATCGTACTTATGTGTTACATCATCTGTTCTTACTTGGGTTTTGCCTACTCTTATCTTCCTCTTCGGGATATGAAGACGAAGGGATTGACTTGTTAAACCTTGCATGGCAGTGTTGTATATTGGAGTGGTTTCGGCATACTCTTGAGATCTGTCTTGAATTCGGACATCTCCCCTCAATGCTCCAATAAACACACTCGCTTACACATGTTCTATTGCACATATTCTTGTAGTATCACGTTACTAGGTGATAGTATTCGGTGACTTAAGATCAAATTAGGGGTATACTTGAAGGATCATGTAGAGCGGTTTATCATTTCGGGTGCACACGAAGTCATTAACTGGAATGCATGAGAATCCCAGTGGACTCTGTGTTTGGATGGATAGTCCTGGATTGGACCTAGGCTTAATTCTTGTGATTCCTAGTGGTTTGCACTAATGGTGAATCTGAATCTCTCGCTCTTGTTTGTCAGATCATGTCTGGCCCTCGTGGTGGTCGTAGGGGTGGTCGTGCTGGTGGCGGTCGTGGTAATGTTAACATGACTCAGGAGGAACTGAACAACCTGTTGCAGCAGCAGGTGAATGTGGCCCTGGCTGCATTTCAGGCTGCACATAATGTTTTTGGTGGTAAGTTGATTTTATCAACTTTACCTAATCTCTGGGTATTGTGTTCCTTTTTTCTGTTGTTTATTTGTGTATCTTTGGTCCAGGTGGTGTTGTTAATCCACCTCCACCTCATTGCACCTACAAAATGTTTTGGGACTGTCAGCCCCGTAATTTTGCCAGGACTGAGGGAGCAGTGGGACTGCTCAGGTGGTTGGAGAAGGTTGAGTCAGTATTCTTGATGTGTAACTGTTCCGCTGGGGACCGGGTGAAGTATGCTTCTGCGACGTTTGAGGGTCATGCGTTAACTTGGTGGAACTCCACTCCTCAGACCTTGGGTTTGGGGGAATCTCATGCTATGCCTTGGGCAGATTTTGTTCATCGTTTGAAGAGTGAGTATTGTCCTAGGGAGGAGGTTCAGAAGCTAGAACGTGAGGTTTGGAGTTATAAGATGGTGGGGTCAATGATTGAAGAGTATACGGTGAGGCGTAATGATCAGCTGGTGGTGTTGTGTCCTGAATTGCACACAACGAAGTACAGAAGGATTGAGCACTACATTTCTGGATTGGTGCCGGAGATAGCAGGGTTGGTGGCTGCTGGGAATCTTCCGACACTTGCTGAAGTTGTTCGATCGGCTCATAGGATGACTAACTTGAAGGTGGCAGAGGGTGTTTTGCCTCGTCGGGGTACTACTGTGAAGGGTTCTGATGGTAACGAGAGGAAGTGGGATAGTGTGGGGAAGAGTTCAGTGCCGGTACCGTCTCAACAGGTGAAGAAGTTTGATACGTCTGGGTCGTCTTCAGGACAGAAACAGAGTGGGTTTGTTGGGAAGCACCCCAAGTGCAACAAGTGTGGATTCCATCATTCTGGGAATTGTGATCGAGCTCGTTGTCATCGGTGCCAGCAGTTGGGGCATCATGCCAGGGATTGTAGGGTGACACTTCGGCCGTCTCAGTCTCGTGCTGTTGTTCCTGCTCCTGCTACTCAGGGAATCCAGGAAAGCAGGGATGCTATAACTATTGTGATTCGGGGCATTTCAAGCGTGATTGTCCCAAGTTGAAACAGGGCGAGAATGGGAAGGGCGGGAATGGTAACGGGAACAACGGAGGCAGCGGCAGGAATGCGGGTGCTTTCGTCATTGGCTCGGTGGAAGCTAAACAGGATCCTGACATAGTTACCGGTACGTTTCTTCATAATGATCGCTGTGTTTCTGTCTTGTTTGATTCTGGTGCCGATAAGAATTTCATATCTGTGGAGTTTATTCGATTGCTAGATATAGTACCCACACCTTTAGAGGCTAGGTACTTGATAGAATTGGCTGACGGTAAGAAAATCGAAGCGACTCATATTCTTCGGGAATGTCGCTTGGAACTGTCGGGTTTGTCTTTCGTTATTGACCTTATGCCGGTATCTTTGGGTAGTTTCGATGTCGTTGTGGGCATGGATTGGTTATCGTTGTATCGTTCGGAGATCGTTTGTTTTGATAAGGTCATTCGGATCCCTTTCCCTGATGGAGAGATTTTTTCAGTTCATGGCTAGATGAGCGGTGCTCTGTTGAGTATCATTTCTTGTATGAAATCTGTAAGCGAAAGATTTTGACTAAAACAGGATTAAATGATCATACAAGTTACAAAACCAGGTGCGGAAACCCTAGCTTTGAACAAACTGATATAAACTCAAATCAAAACACAATCAATATCATTTTCAAAGCTTTTCATAGATTAACTTGTTCATAAACTTGATTACAATGACACTTTGGTTAATCTAGATCAATTACAGACACTCTCAAACAAACCTGGAACCTGATCTCAAAACACACACAACTAATAACTCTCTTGCATTAACAAATACACAAAATCTATATATACTGTCTGCACATTCGCCCAGTAGGTATGGTCGAATGTGGAAGTCTTCCACATTCGCCCAGTAGAAGGTACGAATGTGTTATCTTGAACAGGTTCCATTCTTCATTCGCCCAGTTACTTCTACCTTCGCCCACTTTATCTACATTCGCCCAGTCTGTTCCACATTCTCTCCATCAGCACTCTAACATATGTTAATATCCAATCATTAGTCGCAAAACGCATCTACAAACTCCCCCTCGACTATTGATTGGATTGTCTTCTGTTTTCGTCCATGGCTTTGTTTAACAACTTAATTCTGAGCTGTTTCTTCTGCTCTTTGGTCATTTCAGGCTCTAACTTTCTCTTCACCGGTTTCGACACATTTGCCATCTTCACCGTCTTGCCAAGTTTGTTCTCCAAATTACTCCCCGCATTAATATCATAAGCAAAGCAAACTCCAACCACTTGAGTATACTTCTTTGCTTGATCAGCGTCTTTCGGCTCAAAATAAATCGGATTATAGAAAAGCATGATGATGTCTTCAAAAGTACAGTTAATCAACCACATCGGATCAAATACATGAACATGCTTGTATTTATCCTTCCCGTCTCTCAACACTATCACTGCTTCAGCCTTCCTCCAATCATAATACCAGAATATAAAGTCAGCACTGAAATGTTGTGGCATGGGCATCAAAGGTATTTTTCTCATCACTTCAGGTGCCTTGTATATCAAAGTAACCCGCTTCAGCTTGGTTTGAGGATCAATATCCCTATGAACTTTCCTTCGGGGATATTGTGGCTTGAATCTATTCCATTTCGTTCTACATTCCCAAACCAACTTGTCTGCACACCAACCAACATGTGTACCACTCACTGAAGCACCTGACATAGGGAATCTACATAAATCTCTGACCGCCCAGTACGGTAGAGTTAGCAAATCAATGAATCTGTTAAAGTACAAGATCCCTGTTTCCCATTTAGCAGCTATACACTTCAGCCTGCCCAAATATGTCCACCCAAGAGCTCTGCCTTTGAACTTGGCATTGTGAAATCTATAGAAGTTTCCTTGAGCTTCAGGCTTTGGTCGGTTTTCATCCATTTCTCTTAATTTCTTCAAATAACTCTTCAATTCATCAGATTGATTTAAAGACTCTTGCTTATCAGCACCAAACACCTTCTCTACAAACTCTGCACTTCTTTGCTGTGCCTTTTTCTTCGCCGAAATGTTTGGTGTCTCAGTAAAATCAGGAAAGATCTCATCTTCATCAGTTTGTCTGAAATACTGTGGAAATTCTTCATGAGTTATGTCTTCAACTTCCACTTCATCAAGCTCAGGAGTATTCTTGTCATCTGAGTGACTTCCAATATCCTTTTCAGAAATATCTGGAATCGACTCATCTACTATAAACTCCTAAAATGTTTTCCTTACTCTCTGTGCAAGTCCATCCAGAATTTCCTTTGCCACAGAAGCAGGTACTTCACCTTCTTCAAGATCAGGATCGTTGTATTCCAATTCATATCTCATGTCATCTGTTTGGAATATCTCAGCAAAACATCCTGTGAACTCTTCCAACATATCTATGTACACTTGTTTAGCGTCATCTGATAAAGATCTCACCTTTTCATTCCAGAAGATACTCTCATCTGAATCAACGTTCTCACCTTTCTTTTTCTTCGAACTTGATTCTCCAGCATTCTTCTTTTTAGGTGTTCTCTCTTCAAACGTAAACTTTGAAGTATCATCTCCTCCATCATTATCATCATCACTACCACTATCATCCTCTTTCTGACTCCCAGACCCTTCTGCATCATCATCATCATCATTCTGATCATCCTCATCATCACTTTTCTCTGACTCTTCATCATCCTCATCATCATCTTCTTCTTTGTCCGATTCAGACGGTTCAAAGTCAACTTTCTCTTCTTCTTCTTCTTTGTCTTCTTCTCCCTCCTTCAACTTGGGTGTAACATTGTACAAATCATCAATCAAATCACTAAGGCGTTTGTTCTCAGCCCTTAGTTCTTTGTTGTCTTCTTTGATCGACTTTATCCTGTTCTTGTTTCTTGAACATTTACCTTCAAGCTTTTTATTCTTTGCTTCAAGCTTCTTAACCTTCTCATTAATCTCATCTTGATTTGACTTAGAAGCTACAACTATCTGAAGCATCTTTTCTTCATTTTGCTTGAACTTGGTTATTTCAGCTTGTTGAGCCACTATCATTTTCGTCATGTTATCCATTTTCTTGTTCACCTGCTTCATTACATCATCATCCACAGTGACCTTCTTAGATTTGGATCTAGATGGCTCAACTTCAACTACCTTTTCTTTCTGAGGCTTTCTAAACATGTCAAGTACATTATCCAGTGCAATATTCAATTGATCAGCTGATAATGTCTCTGCCTCTTTAGATTTCTTTTGCTTTTTAGTGACCGGTGAAGACAGCTTTGATGACGTACCAGCATCGGGTACTCTTTTTCCCTTCAAAAGTTGTGCTAATTCTTTCTCTCTCAACTGCTTAGTACTTGTCTTCTTAGACATGGTCTTGTGCTTTGGCTTGGGCAAGTTTACTACCACAGTCTCTCCAGTATTCAACTCATCCATGTCAATGCCTAATCCTTCATCTTCAACATTCAACGACTTCTTACTTTTCTCAGCTTCCTCAATTGATTTGTTTAAAGATTCAGACTCACCAACCATAGTGGCCTTACGTTTGGTGGTCCTAACATTCTCAGCATCAGAATCCCATCGTTCTTCTATCTCAGTTTCTTCTGAATCCACTGATTCTTCATCCACCAAACCGGTACCTTTCTTAGCAGTTGTTTTCTTTCTCACCACCTGTTGCTTAGAACTTCCTTGATCAGTTTTTCCCTTACCCTTCCCTTTGGCTCCAGGATTAACTACCTGTCTCTTCCTCTTGGTACTAGCATCAGCATAAACCAATGGATCATCATTATCAGAATCGCTCTCAGGATGCCTAGCCTTGTTCTTTCCAGGATCAGTGTAATCCTTTTTAGCTAAGGCTCCAAATAATCTCCTGTGAGGTGGCTTTTCATTGTCTGGCACACCCTTGTAGCCCTTCATTCTTACCAATGTACGAATGTTCATATGATCTTGACCAAGTATCTGTGTCGGATCCTTCCTCAAATTAGGATACTTGTGATCAAAGATCATCATCAGGAATCTAGGGTATAACATGAAATACTTCTTCTTCAACCCCTTTAACATCTCCAGCATGTGATCCAGAATCATTCCAGATACGTTGAATGGTTTGTTGAGAGTCAACGCAACCATCAACGAACTTAAGCTACTTCTCATGACATCATATCCTCCACTAACACAGCCAAACACATGAATGATGACGTGTGCAAAGTATTTAAACTGCACACTCAATTTCCCTTTGTACATCGAACCATTAGTAATTGCTCCCTTATACTTCATTCTAAGGAAACATGCCTTCTGTTCTGTCCAAGATAACTCCCTGGGATCTTCACTCACTTCAAAATTAATCTGAAGTGCTTCCCGAATATCAGACTCTGTTATAAACATCTCCATGTCTTGTATCTTGCTCTTTATGATGGTCTGATTATCCCAGAAGTCATACTTCGCGTTCTTGTAGAAGTCTTCAATGATGTCTTTGTAAATGATAGTCGGAGTAGCTAAAGCATAGACAACTCTGCTCCTCTTCAAGAATTCAATGATACCAGTAAACTCTACATTCTTTTCAACATCGCCAAGATAAGCACAACAGTTGTGTGTTTTCTCAAACTGCCAGCTTATCGGTGTAGATGATTCAGCCTCTTGAACATTCTCTGGAACTGGATCTGTAACAATATTCTCCACTGGAGTCTCAATATTCTCAGTCTGGTCAGCCATCTGCACATCAAAATCAGAAACAAACGTCAAAATACAAAATCGACAAAATTTCAAAATTTTAAGTTTTTAAAGTTCCACATTCGTCCGTTTTTATAAGGTCGAATGTGAATTTTTCTGGTCAAAGATGGAATATTTTGGTCGAATGTGAAAAGGTTTTGAGTTAAAAACACATTCGCCCGTTTTAATATACATTCGCCCAAAACATTCCACCTTCGCCCGTTTATAGACCCGAAGGTGAAACTGTTAAACCCTAAAAATTTAAAAATTTTTCAATCTTGTTTTTAACATGTAATTTTGATTAGGATGTGTCCTAATGTGGCCGATCAACACTCGTCCATGACCAATTGTTCTTATTATTCAGTTTACATCAGTTTTAATAAGGAATTAGGTTATAACAGCTTCAATCGAACAATTAACCAACTAAAAGATGTTATAATCCTAATTCATTGATTATTCTCCCCCTAAAACTGATGTGAAACAAAAAGCAATCAAAAACATCCATTATCAAACATCCTAGAACACTAAAATCTAAAACCCTAGGTTCGATCATAAAAACGACGTTTCTGATCTCGTCTATGCTCCATTACCTGTGTTTTTAGTATGGAAATGATCAGTAAATAACCAGGAATCAAATGCACAAGCAAGAGAAATCAAAGCAACAAGGTGACAGAACGAAGAAAAATTCTGGAAAAATATGAATGAACTGGTCGAACATGAAATGGCTTATATAAGCAATGTACATTCGCCCGTTTCTTTGGTCGAAGGTGGGGTGATTCCACATTCGCCCCAAGTGAATGACCCGAATGTGGAATTTACACCCGAAGGTGAAATTTTGTTATAAAATACCCACATTCGTCCAATGTGGAACGGTCGAAAGTAAAGATTTTTCCACATTCGACCCAATTAAGGGGTGAATGTGAAATGGAAAAATCTGAAAATTTTGCCAAATCACGAAATCGAATCCCGTTCAACATTTTTCAATCTGTTAAACTTCCAAAACTCAAATTTTCACTTTGTGAATGATACAAAGCCCAGATGGTGTTATCAAATCTCAGAAATTGACCATCAAGCATCCCCGGTTATCAAAACTAAAGCAGAAATGCAAAAAGTTTGGGTTTTCTGAAATTTTATCAAAACACACCTAAAATCTTTTTGGATTTTGTATCTTTTTGACAATAAAAGTAAAATGCAACAAAGTAAAATGCAACAAAGTAAATGAAAGCAGTAAACATTTTGTGATATCCGGTAAGAGGATCATATCAGTTTTCTGAGAAATCTGATCACAGCATTGATCTGTTTGATTAATATTATCATTAGAAACAGTATGTGACACGGCAATTGCTGATATTGTGGTCCACGTAAGCTCACATGCAAACAATTACGCAATGCTTTAAAATGATACGAGTTAGGTGTATTAGACTAACACATTGTGGTGCCCACACACATGACATACTCCCGTATCAAGTAATTGCACAAAGCTTCGTCGTAACGCGTGATTATGCCAGAGTTATCCGTAAAATATACAAAGTATATAGCACAGAGGTGTACAGGTCAGCAAACGAATGCAGCAGAGTAACATGTGCATATACACTAGGTTGAGGCTGATATTAACCACTGATTTGCATCAGAAAGTCAATACGATGTAATAATGATCTTTGATCAATAAAAACATAAAGTTCCTCAATTCGGTAACTTTCGGTTTTGGCATTAAAGCTCTTTTTGCAAATATTTTGATGAAACTAGGTCTGTAAATCAATACGACAAAAGTTTAATCAGAATATCCCGGATAACCATAACATAACGACCCGAAACCTCAGATTTTGGCAATCCTATCAAACGAAATTACGGTACTAAGACCATATGCCCATGAGGTGTTCAGACACGAACGCGTAGTTTGTTATGTTTGTATCACTAATGCACGCAATATTTAGTCTACGAAGCCTATCAGCATATCACACGTAGTCAACATACGCCTCATTATACTATACAATTCTTTAGCCTGTGTCAGATCCTCACTGATGTACTATCATTTCCTCTTTTTATCCAGGAAATCATTTTGGTTTTTCTAATTTTTAGGTCTTTTGAATTTTTCAATGTTTTTGGTTTTTCTGATAAAATGACTCCCCCTAAAATAAAGAACATATTTTTGGGTTTTTAATTTTTCTGAAAAACAAGACAAAAATTTGAATGAAACAATCCACTTGAAAGCATCAACTTCTTTGAGGATTAAACAATCCCCTCGAAAGCATCAACTTCTTTGAGGATTACTATAGAAAAGAGAAATTCCCAATTAGCAAAATATTAAAAACTAAAACTAAAACTAAAAAGCGATAAACCGAGGTGCCGATTAGTCCTGTTTTTCTTTTATATTGTTTACTTTTAAAAGATATTCAAAGCGGGATCTGTCAAAAGCTTTTGTAAACAGATCTGCACGTTGGTAGTCAGTATGGATTTTGACCATATCTATCAATTCCTTATCGTAACAATCACGGATAAAATGATATTTGATCCGGATATGTTTCGCCTTAGAATGATTTTCAGTATTTTTAGTTAATGCAATTGCGGCTTTGTTGTCACAGTGTATAGGGGTTTTAAGAAACTGCAAACCGTAATCCACCATCTGCTGTTGGATCCAGAGTACTTGCGAACAACAACTCGAGGCTGCAATGTACTCAGCTTCACAGGTAGACAGCGCCACAGAAGTCTGTTTCTTGCATTGCCAGGTAATTAACCTGCTCCCTAAAAATTGGCAACCAGCTGTAGTAGATTTGCTATCTTTGTCACAGCCGCCCCAATCTGCATCACTAAAAGCAATAAAATCAAAATCATCATCATTAGGGTACCAAAGTCCTTTTGAGGGACAACCCTTCAGATATCTAAGGATACGCTTGACCGCCGTCAGATGACTTTGTTTCGGCTTCGATTGATAGCGAGCACAGAGACACGTTGCATACATAATATCTGGTCGAGACGCCGTCAAATACATCAGAGATCCGATGATTGCTCTGTATGTAAATGGGTCCGTCAGCTCCCCCTTAGCGTCCACTCCAATCCCGTGATTGGGTTGAATCGGGGTATCCATCGGCTTAGAGTCCTCCATCTGGAACCGGCTCAAGATGTCGGATACGTATTTCGTCTGGTGAATGAAGATCCCGTCGGGTCTTTGGTCCACCTGTAAACCTAGGAAAAATTGCATCTCCCCCATTGCGCTCATTTCGAACTTTTCTTGCATGACAGTTTCGAATTCCCTGCATAAAAGCTCGTTAGTTGAACCAAATATTATATCATCAACGTAAATCTGCACTAGAAGCAAATCATCTCCCGTCTTCTTCGTGAAGAGGGTGCAATCGACGAGGCCGCGCTTAAATCCTTTGGAGATGAGGTATGTACTTAGCTCCTCGTACCACTGTCTCGGAGCCTGGTGCAAACCATATAGAGCTTTGTTCAACACGTAGACCTTATCCCGGTGGATTGGGTCCTCAAAGCCTGGTGGCTGCCCGACATAAACCTCTTCCTTGACTTTCCCGTACAGAAATGCGCTCTTAACGTCCATTTGATAAACTTTGAATTTCTTGTATGAAGCAAACGCAAGGAACATCCGAATAGCTTCAATCCGTGCTACTGGTGCATAGATTTCGTTATAATCAATCCCTTCGATTTGATGGAAACCCTGCACGACCAATCTGGCTTTGTTACGAACAATAACCCCACGATCATCCTTCTTGCACTTAAACACCCATTTAGTGCCTATTTTCTTCCTTCCCGGCGGCAAATCCGTGAGCGTCCAAACTCCCAATTTCTGGAATTGTAATAACTCCTCCTGCATCGCTTCAACCCAGGCATCTTCGTTCAAAGCGTCCTTGTATGTCCTTGGCTCTACCTGCGACACATAACACGCAAACGACCAATCATTTTGACTACCAGATTTTTGAATTTTGGCATATAATGCAAAGGCACCAAAACTCTCTGGCGAGTTAACGCTTCTCAGCTGCCCTCTGGTCATAACACCGTTTCCAGGATCACCGATAACTTGCTCCAGCGGGTGAATACGATGAATCCGAGATTCCGGATAATGAGGTACAGTGATTCCCGTCTGAGCAGTCAAGTTTTCTACAGCATCCAGATCATGACCCGTGTTTGATGATGAAGCAACATCTGGAGTTGGAGTTGGGTTCACTGGCATTGCCTCTGGTTCTTCTGCATGTTCAAGAATGACTTCTTCAAATTGTTCAACTTCAGATTCTGAAGAGTCTAATGAAGTTGAAGCCTCTTGAAACACATCTTTCTCTTGTATAGGAGCATTGGTATCATTAGAAGCTGGTAGGGGGTTCACAGTGATTGGACGCACCAACGATGAAGTCGTTGCGTTTTCACACTCGTAAAGTAATCTGATAACAGCTTCTTCAACCAAGCTATCTAGATTGAATGATTCAAAGAAATCTTTGTAATCAAACATCCAATCAGGACCCGTGCCTTGCAAATTTTGAGTATATCGTTGAACTTCCACGTTAGCCCAATCCTCCACTTGACGAGTTCGCTTGTTGAATACCCGTTTGAGCGGGGTTGCATATCCAACAAAGTATCCCTCCTCAGCTTTAGGACTAAACTTCTCACCTGGATTCAACATCGTGCATGGCGCCCCAAAAGGTTCTAGATACTCTAAGTTTGGCTTTCGTCGGTGTAACAGTTCATAAGATGTTTTTCCAAACTTCTTCACTGTTAGAACCCGATTTAGTGTATAATTTGCTGCATAGATTGCCTCGTTCCAGAACATTACCGGAAGATTTGAATCAGCAAGCATAGTTCTAGCCGCTTCAATTAGAGTCCTATTCTTTCGTTCAGCAACACCGTTCTGTTGTGGGGTGTACGGAGCCGAATATTCATGATGTATCCCTTTGCTTTCACAAAGTTCAACCATCTTGGCATTTTTGAACTCCGTCCCATTGTCACTCCGAATTCTCTTTATCTTCACATTGTAGAGATTCTCCAATCGAGTGAATAGAACTTTCAAGTTGGTAAAGGTGTCACTTTTGTTTTGCAAACACATCACCCATGAAAATCTTGAGTAGTCATCAGTGACAACTAAACAATAAAGCTCTCCAAGATGACTTTTGCGCTTGACCGGTCCGAATAGATCCATGTGCAATCGCTCAAGTGGCATCTCTACAGAGTTGACTTTCTTCACTTTGTGGGACTGTTTGTGTTGCTTCCCCTTCTTACAACTTACACACTTGTCATTCAGATGGAAATGTTTCACGTTTACTCCATCGACAAGCCCATTTTTCACAAGTTGATTCATTTTTCTCAGATGAATGTGCCCCATTCTTCGGTGCCACATTATCGATTCTTTCTCAGTCGCTTTGGATAAAAAACATGTTATTTGCCCCTGTGATGTCATCGCCTTGGACATATCAAGAATATAGAGATTGTTGACGCGAGGTGCCATCAACATTATCCACTCCTTAGGAATTTTGAAGCCCGGTTTGAGAATATAGCAGGATTTGTCATCAAAATGCACAGAAAATTGTTTATCACATATTTGACTGACACTCAACAGATTATAATCAATCTGCTTCACATAAGATATCCGCTCAAAGCTCACTATCCCATTACTCACGCTCCCCTCCATTGTGATATATCCACCTTTATTTCCAGCGAATGCGACATACCCTCCATTGATGTTTTCACGTCGAACAACAACGTTAGATCCCCTGTCATGTGGCCTGAAGCTCCACTATCAACAATCCAAAGACTGCTAATAGGGCCAGCTGAAGCTCCCTGCACACAAAAAATAAATCATTTAGTTCTTTCGGGGGACCCAAGCCTGAGTCTTGGGCCTTTGAACATCAGCTTTCAAAGAAACATTCTCATTAACATTTTCAACAACTTTTTGTTTTGGATCAATCTTTTTCTGATTGTTCAAAACAGTTTCCTTTTTCTCATTGACCTTAGAAGTAGAAGCTCCTGGAGTACCATTGGGTGACCAAGATTGTTCAGACCTTTTAAGAATGCGAATATGAGATTTTGGATTTTCAGTCGGTTTCTGAACATTGTTAACAAACGTAACTTTCTTGGTTACCTTATCTGAATTAACAGACTTAGGTCCAACATTTGATTTGACAATTGGTTTTTGTGAAACCTTTTGCCTGTCAATTGTTGCGTTCACCACAGGCTTCCTCCATGATTGTTCCATAGCAATCCGATTTCTTTGATCATATTGAATTGGACGATTGTTCCTCATTTGATGAAAATTGTTTTGATTATAAAACTGTTGTTGTTGAGGAACAACTCGTCTGTGTGGTGGAACATAATGATCAATCGGTTTTCTCATGGAATTTCTCACTTCAACCTCGTGCCTTTTATGCCTTACATATGGACACTGAGCAAGTAAATGCCCACGTTCCCCACATTTAAAGCATGCACGGTACTCTTCAAAAACATATTGAGCATTTGGTTGAGCAAATGATCTAACAGGATATTGATCATTGTACTGTTGATTCCTCAAACTCTCAGGGAGTGGCCCTTTTGAGTAAGTAGGCTCATGAAAACCATTAGCTCTGTTATTGGGTCGAATGAACTCTGTGACATGGACCTTTGGTTCTTGAGGAACATCCAAATACAATTTCTTTAAAATTGCTGGTGGAATCTCATTTGTTCTCTCATGTTTTGGGAACCAAATGGTGCTTTCTTGCCAAATCTTTTCTATTTTAGCATAGTCAGCATTTTTGATTGGAAATTCCTCATCAGAGATAATTTTATCGGATCCTTCCATCCGATAGAACACCTTGACAGGTTTGTCACATGGTTCATTCTTAACATCTTTATTCTCAAGGTCCTTTTTAATCACATTCTTTTCAGACTTTTTCTCACGATGAGCATTTGCCATCGGATGCACATGTTGAGATGATGAAACTGGTTCAGTAGTAATGATGTGATTTTCTTTTGGAATTTCACATGCATTAACAGTTTGATCATTACCAGTATCATCACTCTCTGAGTCTGAATCCACACTTTCAGCATAAACACCCTCATCATTCAAACCTAAAATCGGTCTCACATCGGAATGAGGATCACCAATACTCGAGGTATTAGATTCAATTTCCGATGATGAGTCTGATTTTACCGAGCTCTCCGGTGTAACTTGGTGAAAATTATGATTTTCAAAAAGCACCAGAGATGGCACAGACTTGTAATTAGTAGTTTGATCATCTATGATATGGTCTACCACGTAAGCAATGTGCTTATAGCTTTCCAACTTTTTGTTTACTTTCTCAGCAAAGCATTTTATGGCTGCCATTTCCAACTTGGTATTTTCAATTTCATTGATATAGTTGTTAATTGCCAATTGTTTTAATGATAAAGTGTTTTTCAAGTCGGAAATGTCCTTTTTGTAGCCATCTAATACCTTGTTGAAAGCATTCAACTCTTTGCGAGTAGATTGACTGTTCATGATAGCACTATCACGTTGAACACGGAGTTGTTTATTCTCCTCAGTCAATCTATCACATGTGCCACAATATTTATCACTTTTAATATCAGTGCTAGACTCAGAACTTACAGGTTTTAGCGGATCAGTCATGGCCATCAATGCGAAATGAGCTTCCTTTCCAGTAAAGAATTTGGAATAGTCAATCTTGGTGAAAGCATCATCAGCAATGCACGACTTCCTTGTCATCAGAAAATCCGCTTCTGCTAGAAACTGATCAATGTCATCATCTAGTGATGTAACACTTGCTTCCGTATCCGATTCACTGTCTGAATCAGAATAAACCGATTCACACTCCTCAGGAACATCAGAAAGAGTATCAATCACCACTCCAGAATTAGTTTCCTCAACCTTAACCTCAACAGGTTCAGTCTCCACATCCATTTCAGCCTCAGACTCATCACTTCCACACTCAGTTTCTTTCTTTTCATCCACCGTCACCGACTCTTCAATATCAACCTTGCAAGCAACGCAAGCCACATTGCCACCAGTAGTAATTTCCTCCACTCCTATTTGCAATCCCGACCAATCAAACCTTTCATCTTGTTGAGTCACCAATGCTTGATTCTGATTCGTGTTCTGTTGTGTCTCATTCGGTGTAGTGATCGGTATGACTGTTCGGTTAGTGTTGTTAGGAGATTGGTTTTGGATCTGGTTTGATGTGTTAGGTTGTCTGTTTTGGTTGTTGTTAGAGTTATTTTGACGGTTTTGATAATTGTTGTTGTTTTGGTAAGAAACTTGGTTTTGGTTTTGTTGTTGACGATTCTGGTAGCTTGCATTGAATGGGTTTCTATTACCTTGTTTTGGTGGCTGGGTGCATTCTTGTTTAAAGTGACCTTTTCCTCCACAGTTAAAACAAGTAACTTTATCCTTGTTGAACCCGTAGGTTGTGTTAGGAGAAGTTCCCAAATCTGTTCTACCTGTCTTTTCAATAAACTCCGTTGCTCTTCTCATGATGCTTGCAAAAGCCCATTGGATATCAATGAGTTCCATCTCTTCCTTGTCGATCTGTGCATAGTCTTCATTGGTTAAGTTGTTATTCCCAATTTGACTGGCAACTAGTCCATTGTAAGATGAAACCATTGCTGAGACTAGTGCAATATGTTGCTGAGCAACTTCCACTGTCACATTGCCCAAGTTAGAAGTCTCCAAAACCACTTGTTGTTGATTAGGTTGAGTAACTTGGTTCATTGGTTGTTGAGATTGGCTAGCAGTATAGAAAGATGCTTGTTGCATTGGGGAGAATGGTGGAATGTAGGAATTGTTGTATTGTTGTTGTGGTGGTGGTTGTGTGTATGATGGTTGAGAGTAGGATGAAGTTTGTGCCATGTAGTTTATGGTAGGTTTTGGTGATTCCATAACATTGGAAATGCAAGCAACATGTGGTGCAACAACTCCTGAACTTGAGTTACTAACTGAAACTGGAGTGCCTCCAATGTATAAGCTAGGATTCTGAGGAACCTGTGCCCTTCTAGCTTTCCTCTTCTCTTCCATTTCCTTGTTTTCCAGCTTCTGTATGAACTCTTGAATAGTCCAGTATTGATATGCATCCTTCTCCCTGAGAACTTCCACATGCTGATCCCAGTAAGGTGGTAGAGCATCTGCAAACTTATCCACCAAATTCTTCATAGGAATCTGTATACCATAACTTGACAATTCAGTTAGCAAATGACTATATCTAGGAGTTAATTCTTTTAAAGTTTCATTTCCAATATAAGAAAAATTCTCAAACTCCTTTCTCAATTCATCCATCCTCAAACTTCTAGTTTTCTCATTCCCATCATGCCTCCTCTTAAGCACATCCCACAATTGCTTAGACGTTGTACAAGTCCCAAATTGATGCAATAGATCATTTGTGATTGCCTGAGTCAATTGGGAAAAGGCTTTCTTTTCCACAGCAAACTTCTTTTTCTCTTCCTCAGTCATGCTCTCCAATGGAACTGGTTCACCTGTATTCTCCAAAACTGGGGCTGTGTAACCTTTAGCAATCATACTCCATGCCTCTGCTCCCTCCACTCCCATGCCTTCCAAATGAATCTTGAATTTGTTCTGCCACAGATTGTATTCTTGTATCTCCATAAGCTTCGGTGGCCGATTCCCGCTACCTGAAGACAAATCATTAATCAGTGTGGAAATAGCATTTGTAGTTTGAGTGTTTACCACCGCTGCTGCTACTCCCCAGTAGTCAGGTTGTGGTGCTGGAGGTGCTACGCTTTGAGGCATCGAGCTAGTCATCGCCATGTAATTAATTGGTTGCGAAGACTGTGTGCTCGTCTTTTGTGCTGCCACCGTCCATGGGTCCATCACTTGCTGTTGTGGTTGTGTCGTTGCTGGTCTCGGAGTAGTCGGAAAATTCCACATGATCACGAACTTAGAAAAATTCAACACTTAGACAATTTTCCAAACTATAGTCCTAGGTTCGCCCAAAATTTCTCACTTTCGTCCCTTCTGATGCAAGTTCGCCCAAACAGTATCACTCGAAGGTAAAAACTTCACCAAAATGTAAAACACCCTAACACTTTTCCACGTTCACCCAGAAAATTTCAGGTTCGACCAGTATGATTCTAGGTTCGCCCGCCCGATCAATCTGATGTGGAAAATGTGACCCGAAAGTGAAAAATTTAACCAACAATTTCCAGGTTCGCCCAATAACCACCTAGGTTCGCCCAAAACCACTCAGGTTCGACCACTAAGTTCCAGGTTCGCCAATTTCATGTTTTGAAAAACGGTTACACTTTGAAAAACGGTTATTTTGATCTCTGATTTTCAAAAGTTTGTGGATTTGAATGATCTTAATCAGGTTATGATTCGGAATAGATTTGAAACAACTTTAATTCTTGGAATTTTGAATTTTAACCACAAAATCAACTTCAAATCAATCAAAAACACTCAAAAACCATTTTCATGCAAAAACAGATGTATTTTGATCAAAATTATGTCCAAATCAGCTCTGAGTTTATCAAATTTGTTGCTGTATGATCCGTATGGCTCTGATACCACTTTGTAAGCGAAAGATTTTGACTAAAACAGGATTAAATGATCATACAAGTTACAAAACCAGGTGCGGAAACCCTAGCTTTGAACAAACTGATATAAACTCAAATCAAAACACAATCAACATCATTTTCAAAGCTTTTCATAGATTAACTTGTTCATAAACTTGATTACAATGACACTTTGGTTAATCTAGATCAATTACAGACACTCTCAAACAAACCTGGAACCTGACCTCAAAACACACACAACTAATAACTCTCTTGCATTAACAAATACACAAAATCTATATATACTGTCTGCACATTCACCCAGTAGGTATGGTCGAATGTGGAAGTCTTCCACATTCGCCCAGTAGAAGGTACGAATGTGTTATCTTGAACAGGTTCCATTCTTCATTCGCCCAGTTACTTCTACCTTCGCCCACTTTATCTACATTCGCCCAGTCTGTTCCACATTCTGTCCATCAGCACTCTAACATATGTTAATATCCAATCATTAGTCGCAAAACGCATCTACAAAATCCCTTAAGTATCTTCGAAAGGGTTATTCGGCCATTCTGGCTCTTGTTTCTGTTTCAACTGATGATGAGAAGAAGATCAAGGATATCCCTCTGGTTCGTGATTTTCCTCATGTGTTCCCTGATGACTTGCCTGGTCTTCCTCCTCATCGTCAGGTTGAGTTTGGTATTGATCTTGCACCTGGTGCAGCTCCTATTGCCCGAGCCCCCGTATCGTCTAGCCAGTTACAGGAACTCTTGGAAAAGGGTTTCATTCGACCGAGTTCTTCCCCGTGGGGAGTTCCGATTCTGTTTGTGAACAAGAAGGATGGAACTCTTCGCATGTGTGTCAATTATCGGGAGCTGAACAAAGTGACCATCAAGAATAGTTATCATCTTCCTCGCATTGATGATCTCTTTGATCAGCTCCAGGGTTCTAGTTATTACTCGAAGATTGATTTGAGGTCCGGTTATCACCAGTTACGAGTGCATGAAGCCGACGTTTCGAAGACTGCTTTTCGTACTCGTTATGGCCACTTTGAGTTTTTGGTCATTCCTTTCGGTCTCACTAACGCACCAGCGGTTTTCATGGATTTGATGAACCGTGTATGTACGCCTTATCTCGATAAATTCATCATCGTGTTTTTTGACGACATTTTGGTCTATTCCAAGAGCAAGGCAGACCATGAGGAACACTTGTGACTAATCTTGGAACTCTTAAGGCGAGAACAATTGTATGCTAAGTTCTCAAAGTGTGACTTTTGGTTACACAAAGTTCAATTCCTAGGTCATGTGGTTAATGAACTGGGAATTCATGTCGATCCGGCTAAGATCGAAGCCATTAAAGACTGGGAAGCACCAAAGACGCCATCTGAGTGCGGAAATTACTGGGTCTTGCGGGTTACTATCGTTGTTTTATTGAGGGATTTTTGAAGATCGCTCAACCCCTCACCTCTCTTGCCCAGAAAGACCGAAAGTTTGACTGGGGTGAATCGCAGGAATCGGCATTTCAGATGCTGAAGCTTAAACTTTGTTTTGTGCCTATCTTATCTTTACCTGAGGGTACTGATGATTTTATTGTTTACTGTAATGCTTCTATCCGCGGTCTCGGTTGCGTTTTGATGCAACGCGAGAAGGTTATTACTTATGCTTCTCGTCAAGTTAAGGTTCACGAGAAGAGCTATACTACCCATGGCTTGGAATTGGGTGGGTGGTCTTTGCGTTAAAAATCTGGAGGCATTACTTGTACGGTACCAAATGCACCATTTACACTGATCACAAGAGTCTCCAGCATATTTTCGACCAGAAGGAGTTAAACATGCGGCAGTGTCGCTGGGTCGAACTCCATAACGATTATGACTGTGCTATTGAGTACCATCCTGGCAAGGAGATGTTGTGGCAGATGTAACACCCCAACCGATGGCGGAAACATCGGGATGTCACGTATTGATGATTGTTTAGTAGCTCATGGTAAATAATAAATTTCAATAATTGAATTAAATACATTACATACAATTGTTTTACAAGAATTTGTACATCTCAAAATGAAAAATACTAACTACACATCTTCAAGCATTAACTCAAATCTTCAAGCAAGTATAACCTGAAACATGTTAAGTTTGAAAATATTTTGGGTCAACAAAAGTTGGTGAGCATTACATAGGTTTGATAATTGCATAAAACTTGTACAATTCAAGTGTCATGGCAAGTCTAGTCCATATGTGAAAACATACTAGCAGGTAAATCGAGTGCATAATCAAACCTTGTGACTAGAATATTGTGGTCCATCCCATACGCTCATGGTTCACTCTATTATGTTATTCGATAACAATCACCCACGCTACCTATGTAGGAGGTACACGTATCCGGGTGGGATTGTCAGTCCAATAGATCTATCATTGTATACCGTCGGCTGATCAATGTTAATGATTATGCTAGAATATTGTGCTTACCCTAGTCATGTTTAAGACATAATGCAACATAGAATAACACATAGACACTTTATGATTGAATTGTAGATAGAATGTTGTAACATGTTTCACCCCAAAAATGATGTAAAATGATAAATAGGGGCTATGTAAACTCACCTTAGCAAAATGTTAAGTCTCAAAAAATAGAATAAGTGCAGTCCAACGATGCCAAGTATTACCCTATATTTAAGGTAATAAATAAGTCTAAGTCTTTCTAGTTTACAAGAATTTTCTAGGGTTTCTAATTTGGGGATAGGTATTCGTTTAATTATTAATTAAATTGTTTAATAAATAAAAGAAATTCGATAAATAAATAAACAAAAGTCTTTTTGTAGGCTTTTGATTAAGGGTGATCACATTAATAGGTTTTAAGTATGAAAATAATTTTTATAAAATTATTTTCTTAAAAATTGACTATTTAACTTATTTATTTCTATTTTGTCAAAATATAACTTTAATATCTAAAAATATTAAAATTAAAGAATTTTTAAATTAAAATTTGTATTTCTATTCTAAATGGATAGAAATAATTTATATAAAATTTTGGTGTAAAAATATAGAAAAACGAATTTATTATCTTTTAATTTTGATTAAAATAGCAAAAATCGATTAAAAATATCAAATAAATGATTTTTCAGAAATAAAAATCATTTCTGGAATATTTATTGTTTTATAAGTTTAGGATAATTTTTGTAGAATTTTATAAAATCGTTTTGATATTTTTATAGAATTTTATAATTATAATAGAATAAACTTGTAATATTTATTATATATAATAAATAAAAGATTTTTGAAAAACTAAAAATTGTATGATAAAATTAGAATATCATAAAATAATTTTTGTAGAATTTATAAAGCATTTTTAGTATTTTAAAACTATTTTTAAAAATAAAATGAATATATAAGTATAAAGGGTTTTTTAAAAAAAAGTTTGTATGTGCTAGGGGTCGAACCCACGTCAAACCCGGGTCAGGGTTTTAAATCACAAGCCCAGACCCGTTGGTCTGGACCCTGAGAACGAATAATCTAGGTTCGAATTAATTATATAGCATAACTGATTTGTTTCAATAATTGGTTTTACAAAGAAGAAACGTGTGATGGGACTCGAACCCTGGCCGTAGGCCGGTTCGTGTCTTAGTCAAAAGAAGCCATACCAACTGATCTACTGATCAGTTGGTGATGAATTTCGTTCTGTTTTATATATATATCAAGGTCTGCAGGTCGTTTTATCCCCAATTTGTATCGCAAGAACCCTAGGTTTCTAATAATCAAAATTAACAAGCAATAACCCGATTATTCATGGGGTTATTGCTGTTATAGTGCCGATAAATAAAACCAAACAAAGAATTGGGACTTACAATGCACGATGGTGCTCGATGAACCAGTCAAACAAAAAGTCAAACTCGACCAAAATGCAAACTAATTCGAAGTTTTCAGAGAGAATTGAGAGTTGGGTTTTTGTTTTCGGCGATGGTAGCTTGTGAATGAGGGTTCAATTTATAGTGCAACACTCGTGTGTTCGAATTGGTAAGTTTTGACTCGTTTTTAAAACAATGACGCGTGATTAGCTTAGAAATGGAAGGTTTTAATGCTGATTTGTGCGTGAGAATTAAGCAAACGTGGTCAGTCAACATTTCCATAAACACAATCGGATCAACAACGCGGATTAAACATGATTGATTCTTGCAGTTGACTTTCCATAAGTCAACTAGTTTGATTTAAAACCTCTTTATAAATAAATCGCGTGGGATAAGAGCAGATGTATTGTGTAGCTCAGTTGGTGGTGTTGTGTGGTGTGGTTGTGTGAACCGGCCATGGGCACGGGTTCGATCCCCGGCCTAGGCTTTTACTTTTTTACAATTATTACACCAATATATAGATAATATATGATTATAGTATGATACTAGGAGTCCAAAAGTGTCACGAAATATTTTTTTAAAAGGTATGATAATGATAAAAATTCGACGTTTTATTAATAAATGTCATAACGTACATAGAATAAATATGAAATGTTACAGCAGATGCCTTGAGCAGGAAGGAATCTGCTAAACCTCGTCGTGTTTGAGCTTTACAGCTCACCATCCATTCTTCCTTACCTGACCGAATTCGTTTTGCACAATTGTAAGCTTTGAAGAAGGAAAACCTTAAAGTTGAAACTATGCATCGCGCTAATAGGCATCTTGAGCTTAGGTCCGATGGCCTACACTACTTTGCAGAATGCGTTTGGGTTCCTTTGTTTGGGGGATTGCGAGATCTTGTCTTGGATGAATCTCATAAATCCCGCATTCTGTTCACCCTGGCTCCGACAAGATGTATCGAGATTTGTAGATACTCTATTGGTGGCCAAACATGAAGGCTGATATAGCCTCCTACGTGAGCAAATGTTTGACTTGTGCTAAAGTCAAGGTGCAGTATCAGAAGCCGTCTGGTCTCCTGCAACAACCTGAGATTCCTGAATGGAAGTGGGAACGGATCACGATGGATTTTGTAACCAAACTACCAAAATCACCTAGTGGTTGTGATATGATTTGGGTGATTGTCGACAGGTTGACACAATCGGCACATTTCCTACCTATTAAGGAAACTGATGGGCTTAAGCTGTTAGCTCGCATTTACCTTAAGGAGGTGGTCTCTCGGCACGGGGTGCCTGTTTCAATTATCTCTGATCATGATTCTCGTTTTGCTTTGCATTTCTGGAAGGCTCTGCATAAAGCCTTGGGTACTCAGTTGGATATGAGTACAGCTTATCATCCGCAAACTGACGGTCAGAGTGAGCGGACGATTCAAACCTTGGAGGACATGCTTCGGGCATGTGTTATCGATTTTGGCAAGGGTTGGGAGAGTCATCTACCGTTGGTGGAGTTATCTTTCAACAACAGCTACCATTCTAGCATCAACGCAGCTCTGTTCGAGGCTCTTTACGGACGGGAGTGCTAGTCTCTTCTTTGTTGGGCCGAGGGGGGCGAGTGTCAGCTCACTGGTTCGGAACTGGTGTACGAAACTTCGGAGAAAATCGTACAAATTCGTAACCGTTTGACAGCCATGCGAGATCATCAGAAGAGCTATGTCGATCGACGTCGCAAACCCTTGGAGTTCCAGGTTGAGGACAGGGTACTTCTGAAAGTTTCTCCATGGAAGGGCGTCATAAGCTTTGGAAAGCGTGGCAAGCTTAACCCTCGTTATGTTGGACCATTTGCAATCCTAGAACGGATTGGACCGGTGGCATACAGACTTGACTTACCGGCGGAGCTCGGTAGTGTTCACAACGTCTTCCATGTGTCTAACTTGAAGAAGTGTTTGGCTGATGAATCTCTTATTGTTCCACTGGAAGAGATTAAGGTTGATGATCGTCTTCGTATTGTGGAGGAACCAGTTAAGATTCTTGACTATAAGTGTAACACCCCGCCCCTCTCATCACCAATATTGTCCGCTTTGCCCATCCAGAGCTCACGGATTTGTTTTTGGTTGCCCAAGTGGAGACTTCCCAGGAGGTCACCCATCCTGAAATTTCTCCCACCTGAGCACGCTTAACTGTGGAGTTCTCCTCTCATCCACTAACATTAAGCCCTAAAACGCGTTGGTGATTTAAGAGGCAAGACATTACTTATGAACCAAGGATCTCTCCTGGCCACGGCCGATGTGGGATTTTCCTGGGGTGTCACATTCACCCCCTGTTAGAGTCTCATCGTCCCTGATGAGGTATGCACCCACCATCCCGAACGGCACAGGAGTGGCTCTGATACCATCTGTAACACCCCGCCCCTCTCATCACCAATATTGTCTGCTTTGCCCATCCAGAGCTCACGGATTTGTTTTTGGTTGCCCAAGTGGAGACTTCCCAGGAGGTCACCCATCCTGAAATTTCTCCCACCTGAGCACGCTTAATTGTGGAGTTCTCCTCTCATCCACTAACATTAAGCCCTAAAACGCGTTGGTGATTTAAGAGGCAAGACATTACTTATGAACCAAGGATCTCTCCTGGCCACGGCCGATGTGGGATTTTCCTGGGGTGTCACAATAAGATTCGTATCCTTCACCGGAGTAAAATCCGCATCGCTAAGGTTCGTTGGAACTCGAATCGTGGACCGGAGTTCACGTAGGAACGGGAAGATCAGATGAAATCTAAGTATCCTCATCTTTTTTCCTAAGCGTGCGTTTGAATCTAGGCATGTGCTGAAGTTGAGTGAATCTCGAGGCGAGATTCCTTTCAATGTGGGGGGGGGATGATGTTACGACCGGTAAATTCTCTTTTCGTTTCTTTCTTTTCGTCGCTTTCCTTTTGGGCTTCGTGCAATTTTCGGGATGAAAATTCTTTCAACGTAGGGATGATCCCGAAAATTCTTTCAACGTAGGGATGATGTGACACCCGGCATGTTCAGCTTAAACATTAAGCAAAACATATAAGTATACCTTAGTGAAAAACATTTATTAACGTACTTAACTGGCTCAGTTGAGTCGGGTCATGTTAGGATTGTTCAGGGTTCAATGATCTGGAGGATCATTGGGGCTTGTTTTGGGTATACACTAGTCTTGAGTCCCGTTGTTGGTGAAATTACATGAATTGAATTAAGTGTTATACATAGATTGATACATAAATGCGATATAAGGTGCAAATACGTGTTTTAACATTGTAAACATGGTGATTTATGATTGTATATGCTTAACATATATTAGGATTGCATGTTCATGTGTTAGGATGTGCTAAAACGCAATTAAACGACAAAACTGGAAAATCTGGAAAACATGGTAACTGGTTCGACCTTAAGGGGGTCGAACCAGGATAATGATCCTTGCAAAAGGTCCATTCGAACGCACTGAAACCCCATTCGACCCTTGTAGGGGTCGATTGAACAGTATGTATAAGTACCATACTTTGCAATTTTTCATCATTTCACAAACCCTACTCACCTCTAAACACTCTCTCTCGACTTTAAACACTGGGGAATGAGTTTTTGACCTTGTTTTTCATAATCTAACCTACAAGCATCTTCCATATCATTAACAAGAGAAGATCTAAGGTGTGTTCTTAATCTAAAACCCTTTTTAGGCATTTTTATTCGTTTTTATTAAACCCCAAAGATCCAGATCTGTTCTAAGGTGGTTTTTATGATTAAAAACCTTTCAAACATCTTTCTAAACAAAACCCTATCATTAAACATGAGTTTTCATACAAATAAACATGTGTTAATAGTGTTTTATGTGTGTTATGTGTTGTTTCATGATTAAATGTTGTTTAGATGATAGAATCATAATCTAGGGATGCTATTGGTATTGGTTTATGATTTTTTTAGATTACAATTGGATGAATGATCATGTTATGTCTATTTTGGGGATTTTTGTTAGATCTATGGCTTGATGCATATTGTTATTGTTAATAAAACGATTGGGGGTTTTCATATACACAATAAAATAAACATTTTGAGATGATTGTGTAAGGATTTCAACAAGTTTCCAAATTAGATAAAGTTTTCATGCATGATGTGACATTTCCATAATTTTGCCATTTTGGGAAAGTTATAAAACGGACTGATTTTGAAGTAAATTTAGTAGGGTTTTGTAGGGATATGTTATTCATGTTGGACTGCTGTGATTCATGATGTTTCGTGATGTTTTCGGACTGTTTAGATGCGATTTGATGCGTTTTAGAGTGTTTGCAGCAGAGTGGGTCGAACCAAAGTCCCATTTGACCCATCGTGGGGTCGAATGAAGACCTCTGGGGTTGAATCAGCTTTCACACAGGTCGAATGAACTTTAATTTGGTCGAACGAACATGATTTAGGTCGAATTAACACGTGTTAGAGTCGAATTAACATGTGTTAAGGTCGAATGAACATGTGTTAGGTTGTATGAACTTGTGAATAGGTCGAATGAAGTTTATGAGGGTCGAACCAAGCTTCCTTTCTATACTGTTTCGACCTAACAACTTTAAATGTGCGATTCGTGATGCCAACTAAGTTTTTATGCTTAAACCTTATGTGTAATCTGTATGTACTTGATTAGTTTATGTAATGGTTCACTAACAGGATGTCGGTTCAGTGTGGTGTGTCGGTTAAACAGTTAAACATGTTTTTAAACATAATTGGTCACGATTTGGACAATCGGGGACTAGAGAACCTTATATTATTATTCAACACACTTATATGAACTTTTGTGATAGATTGTCAGTAATAGGAACTATCAAGAACTGTGGTAGCAATTTTATTTGGAAGAAGCAATCTAAGGTGAGTTTCACAGCCCCACTTTTTACTGGCTTTACTTTTGGGGGAGAAAACATACGCTGAACTTATGGTTTGGAACTTGTGTCATACTATGGGTTACTTTTTGGTTATTATACGATCTTTTGAAAGTCCTGGGGAAAACCATGAATGTGCGGGGTTGCACAACGGGGGAAATGTGGATAGATCTATTGGGCGTGACCTGCCCCACTCGTTGACTGGAGGTTGGACGGGTGCATGTTGTCTCCACTTATGCTAAACTTTCTAAACATTATTCGGGCAGCTTAAACATGTGCTAAACTTGCTAAACGTGTCCAGTAATGGTTTTCCAATCGTAGTAGTAGAAAAACTTACGCCTAGCTAGCGTAATTTGGCTTACACTTGACATAGTATTGACAGGTTTGAACTTGGTAACATCTGGTAACACTTGGTAACGTTTTATGAAAACCTGTGAACTCACCAACATTATGTTTTAGTATATAACAATCTAGCATTTAGTGAGATTGGTTGCACTCGTACTGTATGATTTTTTAGTATATAACAATCTAATATGAATTAGCTTTCAAGAAATTTTTACACTGACTCTCAATATGAACACATAAGAAAAAAATAAGAAAATGCATTTTGTCACCATCCAATCGCCAACCAAACTAAAGAGTTTCACTAAAAAAACATGCTCTTAAATCCTCAAGAACAAATAAGAACACATAAGAAAAAATAAGAAAAATTGTGTGTTGAATCTTGTGTTTGTACAATTGTACCATTTTGTTTAGTGTATCCACGGCAAAGTACCTAACAATTTATTCAATTTATTTAATCAAAATGCATTTTGTCACCACTAAAAATACAAATATCATTTTAATATAACAACATGAAATGAAGAATTATTGGACGTAAAAAAACACATTTTCGACAATATATAACATCCTAATATCAATAAAAAAATTTCTAGCCTTCAAAAAGCAAACAACAATAAAAAACCATAATCAATAGCCTTTACTTGTATTAACCAAATAAAAAGCATACCTTAGATTTGGGTAATATTGTTTCGCCGCCTTTCTTAACATTAGATAAATACATAAGTACAGTGGCTATCATGTGACCACCGAATGCCTGATTGGCCTTATCTTGGAAGTAGTCCCAATGTGACAAGTATCGCCTCACCGTTTTCTACAGGAAGGAATGTCCACACAGAAATCCTTGATTCGATACCAACAACCACTTCTTCATTAATTATTATCACACAAGGCTCAAGCATTGATCATATCCAATGGAGTAAATTTATTACAAAAATAAGCAAATAAATAAATAATAATAATAATAATAATAATAATAATAATAATAATATTAATTTTGTAGTGAAGCTCTTGCTGACCTAAGCTTTCCTAATAAACATGCCCTTGCTGGTATGAACCGTGCTTTCTATGCTTTTACAGGTTCTAGAGTCAGCAACCATTGATTTGTGTAGCTTATCCTTTGCCTAAATCATTAGAAATCACAATCGAATTAGCAAGATAAACACAACCAAAATAACTTGCATCAAGTTAAGTAAACAAAAAACAGAGTTACATTGAAGGAGACGATAAGAAGGATATGGATGATCGATTATGGAGTCCTGAGTTGTTGATAATCGATTATTGTAATAAGAGGTTTTGATTTAGGGTTAACAATAATATGAATGATCGAGATGGGTTTAGGAGATTAGGAAAGTTATTATTTAGAAAAGTCTTCATTGACCGGATTTTGACCATAATTAATTTTTAATTCAATTTTTGTTTGACCATAATTAACTTTTAAATGATTTTTGATTTTAAAAAAATAAGAAAATTTTATAAATTTTCACCTCTTGCCATGTGGCACAATATAAGAGGAGAGGAGATTGAGGGTGTAATATGAGATGGATATGTGTCAAAATTTAGTTTGATTTATTAGATGTATATATAGAACGATACCATATGTCGGTATCGTACCAATACCATAATGAATCGAACGATACCAAACGAATTCCCGCCGCAATGCGAGAATGAATTCCACTAGTTCAGATAAGATGCATACCTTAGGTGAAAAAGTAAAATTTAATACTATATGCTTATAAACAAATTATTTATTTTTAGTTTAGAGAACAAGATTATGCCATTAATTTTCCTGTAAATAGTTATATTTTTTATTAGTAAAATAAAAGAAACTAAATTAATAAAATTTTAGTTTTTTAACTTATCTCAACAGATTGAAAAGTAGAAAAACTTGGCGTAACAAAAAAACTTGTTGTATGATTTCAGCTTGTTACAACTACTTCCTATTGTTTTGGAGTTTTTTTTTTTTTTATAAAATTCCTGTTAAAAACAATTTATAAATTAGTTGCTAAATAAAAAAATATATCACTTCACAATAATGACTATAATAGGTATGGTTAATTAATACTACCATTTTTTTATTTAGTTCATTATTATTAATTAGGTTTGATCCAATTAGATTAGGAGAGAGATAAGTAAGTTTTAAAAAAAACACCCATTTTGGTAAATACTTTTGAAACTACACCTAATTGGGAAATAATTTTTCTAACTACCCCAATGTGAGAAAAAACTCTTTTATTATGTCTCAACACAACTTGAACCGGAGTTGACCAATTCTTTTTTATATATTTTACTAGCTTATACCCCGGGAGCGTCCCGGGTTGAGAAATCTAAGTAAAGTGAATAAAATTAGAAGTATCTAAACATTAAAAAGGACATCTATGTATCAACTTACATTAGATATTTTAAAAAGAAAAATATACCAAAAGATCCATTTCACCTTACAACATCAACACCTAAAACATAATATTAAGATCCCAATCACTTCAAGGGGACAAAGATTGTTTAGTACCAATACATTTACTCAAAGGTCTTTAACTGCATACAATAAGATTTGAGCTATTTCAGAATATGGTAGAAAAAGAAAACATAGCAATTACCTGTTGGAGAGCGTCCCGGGTTGAAATATCTAATATGACATAATAAAATATCTAATATGACAACATAACTAATGACTTGCCAATATATGATTAATGAATATTATTATTATTATTATTATTATTATTATTATTATTATTATTATTATTATTATTATTATTATTTTAAACAAATCTCTGACATAAGTTATCATATTCTAATATAAAAAAAGGGTAATAGGGTCGGGTATCACCTAATCCCAGGCCCGACCCAAACTCACAATTTTTTTAAACTAATATATCCCGGGAGCGTCCCGGGTTGAGAAATCTAATTTGAAATATCAATTTTACATCTGAAATAGACTAATGCGTTTTACATTTACATGCAGGAAAGCTTCGGGTAGCACTTAACCTAAAACAATTAACAATGTATCTTCAATGTTAGTGCATAACCTTAAACACTGTATAACTCTAATATTAAAACCTAACCTAAAACAATGTACAACTCCAATGCTAACACGTGTTGTAAATAAAAATCATATTTACTGGTTTGAACATAACTAATAACTTGCCTATACATGATTAATGAATAACCTGAACACTTTGTGTTTTTTACGTGTATGAACAAAACCACACAAAAAATAATCGTTTTTTTTCTCCGTTTTTTATATAGCACTATGGTACCCGTTGGAAAGATAATAAAACGCTCGTTAATTTGGTGTAATTTTTTTCTTTAAAAAATCTCGTATATAAAAGATATTAACGTTTAAAAGTTATGGGAGAAAACATTAGATATAAAAATCTAATTTTGTTATTAAATTTTAAATTATTATTTTTCTAAAATAAAGCCCTTGCCACATGGGATGACACATGGCACACTCAATGAAGAGAATACCCTCATTAAGTGCCATGTCATTAAAATGGCTTTGGTTTATTATATGTATAGATTTTTAGCCATTGACAACCGATTAATTTATCAAACCTCTTCTTGCTAGTGAGAAAAGATTTCATGCGAATATCTAAAACATATACGTTGAACTTAGGTCATGAGCCCACCGACCACTTCAGCTTTTTTCCCATAACCAAGTATTTTATTATTTTATCTTATCACATTGAATCATTTGGTTATCTCGAGTAAACTATACATACACTGCCAACTAATTAAACAATTTGGTAACACAAAACAAAGCGACATGTAAATATCTCATACATATACGTCGGTTACGTTAGGCCCTAGCTTGTTGTCCGGTATAAACTTCTATTATGTCATACCCGTTATGATGTGTTAAAGACTCTCATAGTCTTAGGTATATCTTATCTTATATATAATAAACTAGGTGTATTAATTAATACGCGCGTTGCGCGTTTTTCACATGACGCGTTAATATGGATTTTGGTAACCGACAAAGACATAGAGACTAACCTTGGACAATGAGAAAATACAAAAGTGACAGCAGCTACGCGGAGAATACCAGAAATCTCCCGCGGTCCGCGGAACATATTGGAGATGGCGCACGGTAGATGTGGTCGGTGGCGGCTACGTACGTTAGAGTGAAGCAGTTATTCATTTCTTGGTTGTTAAATATATAGATAATAAACGGACATAAACCGAACTCGTGCGAAATCGGGTAAAAAACACATTTTGTCGGGGGCCAAAATTAAAAAAAAAAAACTTAGTAAAAAAAGTTGGTGACCAAAACGGGGAAAAAAACTTAAACAAAAAGTAAAAAAAAAAAAAAAACATTGTGTGCCAAAATGAGGAAAAAAAAACTTAACAAAAATTTTGGTGGTTAAAATGAGAAAAAAAAGTTAACAAAAAAAAAAAAAAAAAAAAAATGTGGGGCCAAAATGAAAAAAAAAAAAAACTTAATAAAAAAGTTGGTGGTCAAAACGTGAAAAAAAACTTAATAAAAAAGTTGGTGGCAAAAACGGAAAAAAAAAACTTAAATTAAAAGTAATAAAAACTTTGTGTGGCCAAAATAAGGAAAAAAAATACGTAACAAAAAATTTGGTAATTAAAATTAAAAAAGAAAGTTAACAAAAAAGCAAAAAAAAAAATGTGACAAAAATGAAAAAAAAGTCAAACTTCACTATTTAAATAGACCCTCATGTGTTCTACTTCTACCTAAAATATCCAAAATAAAAAAGCTTGTACCGATCAGGAAAGTGTAGACATAGAAGATGAAAAAATAGTACAAACTAATTAAGGGTGGGCGGGGCGCTACCAAGACTCCACTAAATTACCCTGATTTTTCACCGATACAGAACTGGCATATCATTTCATTGATTTACTTCATTAATAGGTAAATTTGGAGGCAACACTACCTTAAACTACTTAACCCATATAAAACAAAAACTCTCACACACAAAACCCCACTTACCGTGTGTTAACTAGGAGCCGTAATTGCTTCACTAGACCAGTAGTCATGCCACTGGCAATGGTATTACTGTGGGTACCGTGAAAAATTCATGAATTGAAGTGCCAGCCTCGCCTAAAAGGAGAAACTAAATTACCTTACTTCATTCACATGCATGTTCTAGATAACCAACAACCCCTAATCGTCCTTGAATACATACAAACCCCATCTGAATTCGAAGAGACAACTGGGTATGATTGGTGCTTTTCTTTTGTACGTAAAACAGTAACTCTTTTATATAAATTAATGTAAAAAAGTAAGTATTCATATGTAAACGAAAGTATGTCATAAAAGTCACTAACTTTAATACAATAATTTTCATTCATCATTTTTCGCCGTGAGAAATAGAAAGAGTTTATCATCTATAATAGGGATAAGAGAATTAAAATATTGGAGTAATGTTTTTTTTTATTTTTTATAAGGACAAATTACAGAATTCGTCCTTTAGGTTTGATCCATTTTTCAGTGGATGTCCTTTCGCGTTTCAGTTGATGAGATTCGTCCTTAACGATCTAAAATCTTACACCCACTGTCCTAAGGCACTAACTCAGTTAAAAATTTTAGTTAACTTTGGTCATGTACAAGGCACATGAGGGTAAGTTGGTAATTTCAACCATCTCCTCCACCACCACCACCACCACCACCACCACCACCACCACCATGTGCAAGGCACCAGAAACCCAATACAGCTCTTGGTAGGAGTCGAGTCCAGGTACATCCCCCCATCTTGCCTTGTTCTTCGTCAACCCTACGCCAACCATCAACATCATCTTCATCTTCATCATATAACATAACCCTTCAATAATAACCCTTCAATAATTCCTTTCCACAAACCCTTCATCATATAACATAACCCTTCAATAATTCCTCTCCACAAACCCTTCAATAATTCCTCTGCTGTATCCACTTTCTTACACCAATATTATATGGACTGAGACAATAATTCATCATAACAAACTTAAAAAAACCAATAACAAGGGGAAGGGTTACCTGTTGGCCGGATCTGTTAACAAGGCGACGATGGTGACGGTTGGAACCCGAATTAGATGATGTTGCCTACTGCTGTTGTTAATTAGACAGGTTAGGCGGTAGATGGTGACGCTGTTGTCACGACAGGGAGAAGACGGAGGACTGTGGAAAGAATCAAGGTAATGGTCACGGTTTTCTATGGTGGTTGGTGGTTTCTTGATTGATTGTGGTTGTCTCTGATCAATGGTGGTGGTTTTCAAATGGTGGAGGCAAGGATTTTTTAATTTGAGGTTAGAGAGAATGAGAGATAATAGAGAAAGGGAGTTATTTTTTTATTTAACAAGGGTATTTTAGTCAATTCACAAAGATAAGGATTTTTTAACGTTAAAAACTAACCAAGTTAGGCCCTTAGGACAGTGGGTGTAAGATTTTAGATCATTAAGGACGAATCGCATCAACTGAAACGCGAAAGGACATCCACTGAAAAATGGGTCAAACATAAAGGACGAATTCTGTAATTTGTCCTTTTTATAAAGTATATTGGTGTAATGTTTACATAGTATATTATTAATACGCAGTTTTGCTTAATGTTACATCATATGTGGTGGTAAATTGGGTTTATCATGCAACAATTGGAAGAGTAAGAGATTGTTTGGCAACGTCTGAATGGGTAAGTACAGAACCAGTAAAAGGTCTGAACCATTCAAACATATAATGCTTACCCATTCAGAGCTGGCAGATTCAGACATTTGCTCGCGAAACAAACAGTCCGAATAAACTATGTCTGACCGATTCAGACATCTGTTCTATAAAGAGCTGAAACAAACAACCTCTAAGTTTAAGTTATAAGCAAAGAGATTCAAGAATCGTGAGCAGCAAAAGCATGGTAATGAGTGATGAGCTGAGTGTATTGAAAGTTCAAAAAAAAAAAAAAAAAAGTTGCTTGCCCAATTGTCCGCCCCCCATTCGGCCATCCCCTCGCAAATAGTATATTTCCATATTTTAGTGAAGGAACATATATACGGAGGAGAAGTTTTTTTTTTTTTTTTTTTTTTTTGAAAAATAACTTTCATTAGCACCAAAAAAACCCGACAAGCAATCCCCAAGTTAGGGAAAGCAGGCCGAAAACCAACAAACAAAACCAATTACATCAATTCAAATCTAGACCATCTATCCCAATCAACTACATCTTGTTTGAATCTATGCTTATACCAAAGAAACGACAAGATTTTGATCTCTGCTAAAATCTCTACAACTTTAGGCTCCTTGTTGTCAAAGATCTTACCATTCCTAGCCCTCCAAAACATCCAACAAGCAATAATAATCACCCCTTTAAGGACATCCTTTTTAATTCCCGTCGACCCACTCGTCTCATGGAGATTCACCAAATCATTAACATGGAAAGCGTAAATCCCCGGAAGACGACACCAAGAAGCAATACCATTCCAAACCCCATCCGATAGGTGGCAACCGGTAAATAAATGTTCCACAGTCTCTTCATCATAATCGCACCAACTACACCTTGCATTATCCAACTGAATATGTCTTCGAATCAATGCCATTCTAGTCGGTAACCGATCCAACACAAGACGCCACATGAAAATATTACACTTAAGCGGAACCCATTTACTCCATATAAAACCAAACCTCTCGCCAATATCATTGGTACCTTTAAGCCACTTTTTAACTTCAACAATGGAAAAGTCTTTTGTACTACCATAATGCCAACACCATGTATCCTCACACCCTTCCATATTAACCCCATTCAAACACCCTTTCAATTCCATCCTCTCACGCACCTCTTCTGTATTGGACAACGCCCTTCTCCGATTCCACTGAATGACTCGGCCAGAATCTAAAATCTTTACACGATCCGAAACAATCACTTTTTTATCACTTTCCAAAGCAAACAAGGTAGGAAACTTTACTTTAAAAGCTTCGTCACCTAACCAAGTGTCCAACCAAAACTGAATCGACTTCCCATCCCCGATATTACCTCGAACCACGCTGCCAAGATCTTTCCCGTTCACCAATAACCTGTTACACATAGTCACGCAATTCTTCCATACACTAGAAATACCATTATTAACCGGAGCTAAACCCCAACCCCTGTTCGATCCATGAATAGAAATAATAACTTTTCTCCACAACTGATTGTGCTCGTTTAAATATCGCCACACCCATTTGACTAGTAAAGCCTTGTTACAAATCTCTAACCTCGCTATGCCCAAACCGCCCTCCTCAATCGGTTTTGTAACATTCTCCCATGCAACCCAACATAACTTCCTAACATCCTCGGATCCGCCCCACAAAAACCGTCTCATCAACCCTTCGATATCCTTAATTATTTTTTTAGGGGCCTTGAATAAAGAAAAATAATAAGTACGAAGACTGGTAAGGACGGATTTAATCAGAGTCACCCGCCCATCAATCGATAAAGAACTCGCCTTCCACTTAGACATCCGTCTTCTACACGTATTGATAACTGGTTCCCAGTTAGCAACTCTATTCATGTTGGCACCAACCTTAATTCCCAGATAAAAAAACGGCAACGCACCCGCTTTGCATCTCAAGGACTCCGCTTTAGCTTTCAACTCATCATCATCAACCCCTATACCATACAAAACCGATTTGTGAAGGTTGATTTTAAGGTTCGAACACAAGTAAAAAATCCGCAGAATCCTACTCATGTTATCAAAATTGTAAGAGGACCAATCACCCATCAACATGGCATCATCCGCAAATAATAAATGAGATAAAACCGGACCCCCATTCGGAAGCACCACCCCATCAAAAACTCCAAGCTGAGATGACCTATTCAACAAACAAGAAAACGCCTGCATCAATATAATAAATAAAAAAGGCGATATAGGATCACCTTGCCTTATACCCTTTTCACAACCAAATTCAAACGTGGGCGAGCCATTCACCAAAACCGAAGATCTAGCCGACGTCAATATCCCCTTAATCCATTGACGCCACTTCAACGGGAACTCCATTTGCTCCATAATCGATAATAAAAAATGCCAATTCACATTATCATACGCTTTATCAAAATCTATTTTGAATAAGAAAATTTTCTTCTCACGCTTCTTTGCCCACGATATAACCTCATTCACCATTAACGGACCATCAAGAATATACCTCCCAGACAAAAACGCCGACAGAGTATCCGCGACCACTTTACCCAAGACCAACTTCAATCTATTTGCCAAAACCTTAGACACAACCTTACTAATACTCCCAATTAAATTAATAGGTCTAAAATCTGAGAGTTCAACTGGATCACCAACCTTAGGAATCATAGTAATAAAAGAAGAACCAACCCCCGGGCTAAAGCTACCCGCCTCATGAAAATGCCGCAAAACCTCATTAAAATCATGCTGAAACACATCCCAAAAAGCTCTAATAAAACGAAAATTAAAACCATCCGGCCCCGGGGCTTTGTCTACACCACAATCAAACACGGCATCCTTGATCTCCTGGCTAGAAAAACTCCGCGTCAACACATAGGCATCAATAGAATCCAATTTTTTTATCCCATAACAATCAAGTCTTGGCCGCACACATTAAGATTCTTTAAACTTGCATCTAAAAAATCTAAGAACCTCCCTCTTCACAATTTCCGGTTTCGTTTCCCACACCCCTTGAACTAACAAACCCGGAATAAAATTAGACGCCTTTCTTTTGTTAATACACCCATGGAAAAACCTTGTATTATCATCGCCAAGAGCCGCCTAAGTGTTCCTAGCTTTCTGTTTCAAATCTCTATTACGATGAAATTCCAATTCTTTTAATCTCCTCAAGAGACCAAACCTCCTCCTCCAAGAGTTGGCGATCCTCCAAAACATTATTCAGACAAGACAATTCTTGTTCCAACAAAACCAATTCAGCCCTTTCCTTAGCACCATTCGCTTTTGCTCATTCCGAAATAGTACTTCTCAGCATCTTAAACTTCAACATAAGCCGCTGATCCGGATTCCCTTCGATACTACAATTATCCAACGTACCTTTGACAACCACCGCAAAATCTTGGCGATCAAGCCAAGAATTGAAAAATCAAAACGGCTTCGGACCAAAGTTTCTATTATTCGTTTTCAAAATCAAAGGATTATGATCCGACCACTTCCTATCCAAAGCAATATAATCCACCACAGGCCACGCAGAAAAATAATTCCAATTAACGAACACCCTGTCAATCCGACTCAACTTGTCACCCGCTACAAAAGTGAACCGATGACCTTTAAGAGAATACTCATGCAAGTTGGCGTCATCAATGAATAAATTGAAATCATTAGCTTAAGCCACATTAAACATAAAATTCCTTCTTTCACCTTCATTTCTAACCGAGTTAAAATCCCCGGCAACCACCCAATACCCTTCCCCGCTCCCAACCATACCAACAACATTCGACCACAGAGTCCTCTTCTGAACCGCGTTGTGAGGAGCGTACACATTTAACATATGAAAAACCTCACCACTACCGGTGAAACTACCAACAACATTCAAAACATGCGGGATCTTATGGACTCCCTCCACCTTAAATAAAGAAGAATCCCACAACGAAAGCAACCCACCCGACCTACCGAACGACGAAACCCACTCAAAAGAAAAATCGCCTCGACCCCAATAACTTCCAATAACTTCCAACGTCCACATCCTCTAAAGACACCAATTGCGTTTCCTAAAGCATTATAAAATTCACCCCATATTGAACACGAATATTACGAACCCATTCCGCCTTACTAGAATTCCTTAACCCCTGAATGTTCAAGGACAATAAATTCATTGAGCAACCGATTGAAATCCTTCTTCGCTAATAACCACATTAAGTTCCGGAACAGACTCACCTATATTAGAAGCTCCTAAGACCTCTCCCAAATGCATAGTCTTACGAGCCTCTTCCTCCAACGAAATCCTACCAAAAACATCACCATCATTACCCTCAAACCCATCCCCAGCTTCCACTTCCACACGATTAACAACATCTTCATTTGGTCTGTTGAGTTCCGGAGTACAAAACTCGTCACCCTCAACCGAAATTTCTGAAGCCGATGAGTTACTAACTATACCGATCAACCTGTCCACATCAAACATATCATTCTCCTCCCTATGACGTTTTTTAGGCCTCTCATGCGAATTGCTCGCATCCCCTTTACTCTTACGAGCTGACCTCCTTTTAAATTTTTTCCGTGCAGTCATAAGATTATCACCCACATCAGTTTCAGCCCCTCTATTAAAAAGAACATCCTCCGTTTGTCTCCTCACCCCCGTAATCTCCCCCACCTCAACTTTGACCCCTTGAACCTCTGCATTCCTCTCCTTCGGCGACCGTATGTCTACATTATCCTCTTCCATGTCGAAAATCGTATCCTCCTCCTCTTCCACACAATCCGGAATCCAAACACCAACCTCCTCATCTATCCACAATCTATAAGACTTACCCCTCCACACTACAATAATTTGATCTGTTATTCTGGCCGAAGAGTTACTTAATACCCCCATATGCACCACCGCAAAATTCCGTTCCTCCATGGAGAACCTAGCCGGTTTAACAATAACTCCGTACCGACTTCCCACCAAATCTAAAACTTGATCGATCGCCAACTGAACCGGAATCCCATGAACTTGTAACCAGCTAATCTCTCATCTTCCTTCACATGTTGACCAACCCATATATCTATTGAAACAAACATATCTGCCCACATCTCTTTGTCCATCCAAAACGTGTTGCATATCTCCTCCGCACTAAAAACCAACAAAACAGTAAGGCCACTTACATACTTGAATCCCACCTCCTTCCAACCTCTATCCCTAAGCCACGAACGGAGATTGGCTAAGGCCGTAAAATCAATAGCCTTTCCAATGACTGCCACCCTATGCCACTTAGAAAATCCTTCAACGTTATCATCAACCGTAATGACATCGACCTTGTTCCTGTTGAGCACAGAATCTAGAAATGATCGTGAAGAACCCTTATTGGTACCCCCTACCCCTACATCTGCTGAGGAGGAACCTTGGTTTGCATCCCCTACGTTAGGGCCGTCATGAAAACGAAACTCCTCTTCATTAGGGTTTGCATGATGATCTTGTTCCTTCTCCTTCTCCTTACCTTTCCTCCTATTAGCATCAACCTGCACCTCCACTCTTTCCCCATCCAGGAAACGTGCCAGTGACAAAAATAACTTATATGACCCCATCCATAAATCTTTCATCTCCCCCACCAAAGATAACACATCCTTAATACCACTGAATGAAACAAACCCAAACCTCTTACCCAACCTATCGAACTTTCTCGCGATATACGAACTTTCATACATACCAAACCGACTAAAGATATCCTTCAAATCTGCAGATGAACACTTTGGATGAAAATTTGAAACAAAAAGCTTTGTTATTACCTTTGAACCAGTCGTTGCCTTCTGAAATCCACGTCGATCTTTTCTGGAATGAGGATATTGCCATTCTTCGTCTTCCTGCCGCCGCTCCGACATCCTCGGAGAATTAGGGTTTTTTTTTGTGAATTAAGTTGTTTCCTATTAATATGTATATACGGAGGAGAAGTATTCAATACATATGCTATCTAACATTATATTGTTGGAAAAATAGGTGAAAATGTTAGTTTCACAAATTTAGGAAAATGATTTTTCATAAGTTTTAGACAAAAATATATAATTGAAACTAAGATTTATTTATATATTTCTTCGTAGGTTTATGTTCTATGTTGTGGGATCCCCGCCAGGACCGGCTCAACGTTTTCCGAGGCCTAAAGCGGTCACTAAAATTGGGGCCTTTTATAATTTATTTTAAAGAGTGCTTTTTTTTTAAACATATCCCTTATTTAAATAACAATCAACGTTCCTTTATCACATTGTTAAGATTTTAAAATAACTCAAGTGAATTTTAAACACACTATTTATTGGACTCTATTTTTTCATCGAAACATTTAGAATTTTATTACATAAAACTAGACTAACGTACTATTAAATTAAAAATTATAGTAAAGTATATATAGAACAATAGAAAATGAACTAAAGGACAAAATAGTGTTTCATCTAATAGCATTGTAAAGTTGTACACACAACCGGTGTCTATTGTTTATAGCTCTAGGGGTAGAAAGGTCAATTCACAATATTCACATCATCTAATCATCTTCTTCAATTTACCTCTGGTTCACCTCCTCCAAATAAATATCTCACTAAAAACAGAGTAGCACACCAAGCTATCATGTGATCTATGTTCTTCCCCATTCTTTCTATAAACATATACTACACAAACGACGATGTACTTACATATACAAATGGTTAATAGTGGCTTCGTAAAATTGGGGCCTTTAAAGTTTTGGGGCCTAAAGCCCTAGCTTCATTTGCTTTATGCTGAAGCCGGCACTGATCCCCGCAACGTACCAAACCGCGTCCAAAACTGAGCTAAGATGAATGAGATATCGATGCTCAAGAGTAGAGGAGTGAAACAACTAAAGTTGGGAATGTAAAGTGGTAAGTGGTAAGGAGAACTTGTCCCACATTGGAAGGGACATGAATCTTGAACTTGTTTATAAGGAGAAACTCCCCATTCTAAGTGTTCCATAGAATCACACACTTTAAAAGCCGCAAAGGGTGGGAACCCTTAACTCGCACAAGCCCCCCCCACACACACACCAATCAAAATCTGAGAAGGTCAACAATTAATTGACATTGAAAACGTTCAATAACTTTTAATTCTCTGTTTTAATTTCTGTTGGGTCTGCTGACCTGGAGAAGAACAGATGATTGAAAAGCCAAAACATGCTAACAGTTGATCCACACAATAAACAGTCCTTACAACATACTTCTCCCAAAAGACTGCTGACTCTAACAACTGTTCTATCCAAACAACTGCTATGACAACTGCTGATACAAAGGACTGCTGAATAAACACTGATGAAGAACAACTGCTGACCAAAGGTCTGATGAAGAACAACTGCTGATCCAAGTATTGAAGACTAAAGCACTGCTGGAGCCAACAGCACTTAGGCTCCAGCAGAGGATACAAGACCATCGGAGTTTTCCTACAACAGTAGTTTACCTTCAGTGTTTTCAATGTCAGTAGTTTGTAATAGGCAGATGTTTTATGTTTGTTATTCTGTTAGAGGTCACTGTCTTAGGTGACGTCAGCCTAGGTCATCAGTGGTTTAGGTTTGTCTATAAATAGAATAGTGCTTGTACTGTTCTATTGCATCACACACACAAACATTCTCTCAGACAAATAATCACTGTGTGATCAGGCTGAGGGGGAGTACTTGTATGATTGTAATCTTTTAGATAAATGAAAGCATTCGATCAGAAAGCAATTACTCTCATGTTTTGATTAATAGTTTATCATTCCGCTGCACTTTCCATCTATATTCATATCAATCTTATCATTCTTAGTTAAACATAATCAAAACAATCAAACTCAGATCCTAACAATTTCTTTTATACTTATCCTCTAAATGACATTGAAAACGGTCAACAATTATACTTTTCTTATACTTCTCCTCTAAAATTTTTCTCAGCATTCTTGTGCTATGTTCATCTTAATATCAAGGTACACTTCAGGTTTAGTGCACACTCCGGCAGTACACACTTCTTAGGCTGTTGTACCCAGGGAAATAAAACGAGTCTCTTGTAGGCTTGGAATTTGTTTGAAAGGCTCTGTGTCTAACACGATCATCAGCCACAAATTCTATTTTCTCATCCTCTTCTTGTATTTTCTTTTTATTTCAGTTTTAATAGTATTTTGTTTGTCAATTTTCCTTTGCTTCTTGTATTGTAAAAGTAATAAAAATTGTTTATTTAATTTTATACGCGAACAGTTCATACATATGTGTGGTTTTGTATGTTCGATTTACACATTGATGACGAAGGAAAGCAGAAATACCATCCCCTCCTCACAACATGCAACATTCTACCTCAAAACAAGCATCGGGATAGCCTGAATTTAATGTTAATCGTGAGACTCAAGATCCCTAGTTTTGACATAACTAAAACTAGTAACTTGTGTTAAAAATATTGTGTTAAAAAATCGTTAGTAAATAGATTTTATAAATAAGACATAACCTTTGATAACATGTATTCTCATAGAAATATAATAAAAAGAATAAAATATTATCCCAATGAAATCTCTTGATAAATATGCCACATTGATAGAAGGCATCAATGTACTGAAACATGTTTCTCTATAAACATTTTTCCTCGCAACTCGATAATGCACTTCTGTTAGAAATAAAGTCTATAACCATGCTTCCATGGCCTTTCAAAATAGTGTTGAATGAAATGTTGTATATAATCTAAATATTAGGTATTGAATAGGTGGTTGTGGAGTGAAAATACTCAGAGAGATTGCCGACTAATGGCAGAAGACGCAAGAGGACATCGAGAGAGGAATACTTTTACCAAATTGAAGATTTGAGAAGATGCAAGTAGGAGGAACATGGCAGATCGAAGAAGAGGAGAGGTTGCCAAGAAGAGGAATGGAGCAAGATGAAGAGTAAAGGAACCAAGTTGTTTGAGGTAAGGTTTTTCCGGATAGAGGAGAAAATGAGGAATATGTTCGCTAATTTTGGGTCAAACATCCCTCATGGGTGTTCCAATAACAAATGTGAAAAGCTTTTGAGAAATATGAAAATCCAGAGAACGCTTTGGTCCAAAGAAGTAGGATGGGGCCGGGAACTGTCTTAGGTTTATCAGATTCTCAAATGAGCTAGACTCTGAGACTTGGATAAATGATCTTCAGTGGACAATGCTAGATTGTGTGTTAGCCACTCCAAATACAGGTAGAGATAGTAGATCAAGGCGGCAACAACAACTGATATGGGGAAACTATGGTAGTCAGGAAAGACGACAAGTCCTTATGGAGGTGATTGTAAGGAAACGACTACCATGAAGATTTACATGGATAGTTGTAACACTCTAGGTAAATCCCACATCGGCTATGGACAAGAGAGATTTTTAGCTCATAAGGAATGTGTTGGGTCAAAGAGGATTGACAAGCCTGTGAACCTTAGTCTAATTTCTCTTTGCATATTTTGGTTAAGTATGGAAAGTACTGATGAAGAAAAGGGAAGTACTGAAGAAGCTGATACAAAGTGCTGAAGAGTAAAGTCCTGAAGGTGAACTAGACAAACACCTGAAGAACAACTTTGTCGTCAGAAGTTGTTTGTTCTTCAGCAGTTGCAGTAGAAGCTTCTCACCGCCCTAAACTTCAGTAGTTTTGTTTTATCTTAGTTTTTGTTTACTTTATATACAAGTTCCAATACTACAGTTTGTTGTAGTATTATAGTATTAGTTTTAATAGTTCCAATGTACATTTAATTCTGTCTATAAATAGATGAGTTCACACCATTTGTTTTAGACATCTTTTTTTGCAGAATATCTTTTCTAATATATGAGAACCATTTGAGCACTTACAACTGTTTTATCATTTACTGTTTTGATTATCATATAAACACTCGTGCTGCTTTAGTTATATATTTGAGAGGGAGCATGTACTGATCCATAAAGTGAACTATTAACTTAGAACACTTATTGTTATTCCGTTGCATTTACTTTGATAAACCGTTCTAAAAGAAACTATTGTGACATCCGTCACCCTCGTCTTTCGTAAAATTGACAATAATAGCCCTACAAATATTTCCATCATAGTTCCTGTAAGTTTCGTCGTTTTCAAATTTAATTTTAAAAGCGAACTAAAAAAAATTAGTTAACTTGGTTAAATTTTTATAAAGGAAAAACTAACTAAAATGTAATAAAACTAACTAGGTTATATATGGAGGGACTATTTATGCCAAACGGTCAAAGTTTTAAAACTTGAAACTCCCCTCCCTTCCCCATTTCGTTTTTCCAGTCAGGCCACTGGCCGGATCCAGCAAGTTCGCCGGGAAACTATTATTATCGATTCATTACGCTTTAACGTTTTCTTAATCCCGTACAATTCTCCTCAACATTACAACGTTTCGCCATCCATTAAACGAGTTATAAACGTGTTTTAAAGAGTTTTTAATCCGGGTTTTGTGTTTTAACGACCGGAATATTTAAAACGAATTAAACGCTACATTGAATGAACAATCATATAAATAGTTTGTGCCATTTCACTTCTGCACTCATTTCCGTTCCAAACGACCTATAACCCACCTGAAATCATCCATGGGAGCTATCCATTTTTGAAAATTGATTTCGGTTTTTATCCCTCTTCATTCGACCCTTTTGCATCATTGTAAGCACTTGTTCTTTTTTCCGTTTTGTTATTTTATTGATAATCTTTGAAAGCCCTAATGATTCGGGTTCCATTGTTGTCGAATTAGAAGCATGAAGATTCTAGGGTTAGGGTTTGATCTAGGGGTGTTCAGAAAAACCGCAAACCAAATAAAAACCGAAAACCGAACCGTAACCGTAATCGAAAAAACCAATCCAAACAACGAATTTGGTGTTTGGTTTGGTTTTAACCGAAACCGAATTGCTTATTCGGTGTTTGGTTTGGTTTTTGGTTCTACATTTTTTTAATTTGGTTTATTTGGATAACCGAATAAACCGGTAAAATAATTAATTATTAAATTAAAATAATAATATTTAATAACTCATATATAATATATAAGCCCAAAATATTAAACCCAACCCAAAATAAATAAAGCCTACCAATTTATAGAGGTAATAATCTGATTATAAACTAGTAAACTAGGGTTCATTTTACTAATTCTAATTTTTATGATGTTTCTGTTTGCTTGGTTTGATTTTTTGGTTTATATTTATTGAAAACTTTCTTTTCGGATTTTGGAACATATAGGTATATAAGTTAGAGAAAAAAAACTTCGTTTCAATTTGGTTTGTTTGGTTGAATTTGATTTGTTTGGTTTTAAACCGAAACTGAACCAAATTCAATTTGGTTGAATTTGGTTTGGTTTTCGTATTCCTAATTTGGTTTGGTTTGGTTTTTGTTTTGAGGAACAAAATTTTGAAAACCGAATAAACCGAATCGAATAAACCAAATAAACCGTGAACCAAGCCGATGAACAGCCCAAGTTTGATCTATGGGAAGAAGATGACTATTTTCAATGTCTTTAAATAATATTGTTAATAAAATATTTCACAATATTGGGGTGTAGTGTAGTGGTTAAGAGCATGTGTTTGTGTATTGGTCTTGGGTTCGAGACCCATGCAGGCCGCATTCTTTTGTTTTTTTATTTTCTTTTTGTTATTATTTTCTTTTGTTATTATAAAATATACACAATATGGGTATAGCTTTGAATATTCATAATAAATTCATGTTTACTCCAAAAATTATAAAAATTTAGGTGTAGCATCTTGACACCATAAAGAAAATTACCACATTTTTATTTTCTTGAAAATGTCCTATTTTCATATTTTTATTGAATTTATTTGTTTTAACCATATTTAATTGATTTAAAATTCCTTTTTAATGATTTTAATCTCAAATTTTTTGGGAAATTATTTCTAATCATCATGAACTGAAATACAAATTATTGGTTCAGAAAACATTTATTTTTATTGATTTTCCTATTTTTAATCATTTAAACATGATTTAAATTCATTAAATCAGTTTTAAATATAAATAAGCTTATAAAAATTATGGGAAAATTATTTTCATTGATTTACATCAGGAAGCATTCATTTTCTATAAAAATAATATTTTTGGATCATGTCTTGTATTTTTAGTGTTATTTATGTTTAATTAAGCATAATAAATCATTTATTTATTTACACTATTTAACATCTATTTTATCAATACTTTTCCTATAAAATAGAAATATTCTTATATTTGAAAGTCTTTATTATCATTTGTTGGATTATTGTGTTACTCATAGTTATTTCAATATTTATGGTTATCGTATTTATTTACAATAATTAGTTAAAGTAATTAACTAAATTATTTTGTCTTAATTATTTAAACATATTTTTACCTAAATATTCAATTGGTAATAATTATATTACCTAAGTCATATTTACAAACTTTGGTATATAATTTTTAATATACAACTTTTCTATTAATTCGACTTATCATAAAAATTCTAATTCCCCAAATCGACTTAGCAAACCCTAATGCCTTAGAACCCTAGATACTCTAGACTCTTAGACATTTTCTTATTAGTATTCATATACATTATAGGTTGAATTCCTCGTAATTCCCATTACTTAGCTCACGACCGCTTAAGTTGGATTGATAAAGCTTTCGCAAACTGTGAGTATATCTTTCCCCTTTTTCATTTTACTTTTTGGGGCTACTCATGTACCTTATATCAAGTTTCTATTTCTTTTTACTAAATAGCAATTCTTACGTGTGTTTGCTTGTGTCATTTCGTGTATCTATGACTTGTCAAATCATTAACCGTTGCAGCCTAGCATTTCAATGAATAGTACTATGGTATGTACCCTTGTGACTTTGTTGAGAGTCCTTGTCATTGCTATGTGTTTCATTACTACTGTTACTAGGGCATACTATATATATTTCATTTCATTTTCAGGGTTGATTTGACTTGGATACCACTTAATACATTTTGCAAACACTATATAACACATGAATTGCTAACTTTTCCTTACTATATGTATCAAACGGGTATGCTTACCAATACATTTTTGTATTGGCCAAATTATTTTCGTACATGTTTCAGGTTCTTATGAGATCACTTCTAAGCTTTTGGAACTTAGGCTTAGATTGATATTTATTGTATTTTAGTTTAGATTGCTAGTTTTAATTGTTGAATTTCTTTCAATGTAATAAACTATTCCATTTAATGAATCAAAATTTACATTTCTAGTCCATGAACTATTGAACAATCGTCACTACGTGACACCTCGATGTTTCCGCCATCGGTTGGGGTGTTACTGATTGGTATCAGAGCCATGGTTATAGAGAATTAGGTTATTAGAATGCCTTTTAGCCTAGTCTATAACTAAGCTTACATTCACGAGTCCTCTCGTGTATATTTCTCTTATTCTTATATTTTCTTTCAAGATATTTTCGCTATGATTCTTTCTCGTTATTCTTTTGGTATTTTGCTTGGAGTAGAAGACATTCGTATTTCACAAACGAAACGATATCACCAAGTTAGGAGTGACATCCATACCTTGGTGATTAGTTTCATTCCTCTATATGTTATACATCTTAGGAATACATCTTTGAGACAGGAGTGACATCCACACCTCAAAGAGTATTTCCTCCAAAAAGAAACTTAACCAATAAGCTGGGAGTGATATCCTTAACTTAGTGTCTGGTTTCACCCCACCATAGTTTTCAATTTTGAAATACATCTTCAAGTTAGGAGTGAAATCCATATCTCAAGGATCTATTTCAGCATCTCGTTTTTAATCTCGCTAAAGTTTTGGAATTCACTAGTGATGGGGCACATGCAATCTGGAAGGGTGAGCGCCTATATCCTGAGTTTTCTATCTAGGCCTGGTATTTCGTATAAAGCCCAATCAGATGAGGGACCCGTATACCTACTTGGGAACTCTTGGGATGAGCATTCACTTATAGGCTAAAGTACGCCCCCACAAGTCACTAGGAAATTTCAAATACTCGAGTTAGTCAAAGTTTCATTTGGAAACAATCTCAATGTTTTATGTTATTGACATTTATGTTTCGAAGACAAAATTTAATCACTTGTTGTTTCATATGCCCTTATTCATTGATCATTCCTTTATGGATTTCTTATCATCATTATTACAACTTTTTGTTCGTTATATTATCGCATTAAAGCTTACACTATTTCACTTACGCCTTGTGACTTTTACACTATAAGGTATTACTCTTTTTGCGTTAAAACATTTTTACCCTCGACTTAAGTTTTAAATTCTGTGTTTAACTTCGACCACATCCTGATTTTAGGAATGTTGCGTCATCGTACAGTTAAAAATGAACATGGTTTCCCAAACTTATTATTCCAACCTGTTTTATACCTTCATGTTTACAAACTTACTTGATCAAAGTCACAATATATCCCTAAATTATGACAATTAAAAGGTTTCAAGTTTACCCAGTCATAACGGGTAACACTTAGATTTTCTCAAACATTTCATAACAATTAAAAATTTTTGACTTTTCAACCCACAAGTTAAAAAAAATGTTTAAATACATAAAATTTTATTTTCCAAAATTCGTCAAGGCATCTGGGATCATTCACAACCTTCACACCATTTTAAATATTGGTCTTTTGAAACACATTAGATTTACACATACTTCATGAAATGGTTTCACCTTGCATTTTATAAACTTGTATTGCATATTTTGCCAGTAAAATGTAAACCCTTTGTGTTCATATGACATATCCAATATATGTTTTCGGGAGAAACTTGCAACTAATAATATGCCATATAACACTTTTCAAACTTGACTTCTCGTAAACACATGAAAATGTGTACCTACGAAATCTTTCCATATGAACCTATTTTGAATCTAAAACACACTTCTATTTCTAAAAAGTTATTCTCATGCATTACTACTGTTCTTTCAACTATATCACAAAGTTTGAGTAAACTGCGAAAATTTACCTTTCATACTTGTACACTTTCAGTTGCAAAACTTTTGGTTAAAACAATGCACATATCCTCTTATCAAAATGTTGCTAACTGTCTTTCATCGTATAATGCATATATGTAAAATTACTAAGTTTTAACTCGCATGCTAGTAGGCTATACACTTGTTCCGTACACTTTTCATTCACAGAAAATTTCATTAGTAACCTTACACCATTCTATTATACGTACATTCACACATTACCTTATTATTCTCGTATCACTCTTTTATTGGTGGTTATTCTCACGTGTTATTCGCAACTATTCTCGCATTAGTTATTAGTAGTTATTCTTACAACACTGGCTTTGAGCATTAATTTAACTCGTTTATTTTCGTTTTGTGCGAATTAATCGATTTATATTATAATATTCTTTCAATCGAAATTTTATGTTGTACTTATATACTTACATGAACGCATATTTGGTATGCATATATATATATATATATATATATATTCTGTTGTGAGCAAAACCCTGGTATACTTTACATTATTCTGTTCATCATCATGGCCAACGAACATACTACTTGATATCTCGTATGGGATCTAAGCCAGTGCCCACGTACGACTCGGAGTAGAGTATTTCTTCAATCAGAGGGGAACGGTGTAAACCTCGGAGTCTAATAATATGAGTGTTTAGAGCCAACGATGTGAACAGAAGTTACCGGTTAAGGGTGAACCCGAAAGGGAAGAACCTCTAACCATGTCTATTACTTACATGTTACTCTCATTCCGGTTAAAGGGTAAACCCGAAAGGGAAGGTCCTCTAACCATGTCATTGTTTCATTGCAGTATCGATTACTTAGCATAGTCTGATTGCACGCATTACTTATGTTAGAATTATGGAAGAGCATAACACCCTAGTGTAAGGTAAATCGATGATTACGGCCCGGAACGCAATCATGGGCTTACAGGTACATGAGGGTGGTGTGTAATTCTATTTAGGCTGTTGTTAGACAATCAGTACGAGTCCAAAGTATCAGGAGTGTAGTGGGTTAGCTGCGGTACACCCTATATAAGCATAAACGATATTGCGGGAACGGACTAGGAGTCTGACCAAGAACCTGCCCATTACTACCTCTTCATTAGATCGTTAACTAATAGCTAGCATTTTCGATAAGAACATTTTACATAAGCTTCAATTAGTTTTGTTGGAGCCTTTCTTGTTACCACCTCTTCAGAAACCCTTAAACCTTGTATACTCTTACACTCTCTGTTAGTCGAAATCCTGTTGCCTGTCCTTAATAAAGTTCGGGCAAAAACCTTTCTAAAGTAGTGGAGACTGCTTCGTCAGTGCCTCTGCCCTAACCCGTTACACATTCCCAAAACGTTTCTCATTTAAACTTTTAACTTTCTAACTTTGGGTTAAGTGTCAAAGATTTCGGAACTTTTACTTTGGATATTAGACAACTATTTTAAATTTTGTCGAATCATAAATGATGAAATTTTCTTTTAAAAACCTAGTTGACTTTTACAACGCCTTTTGTTCCATAGTAACCTCCACTTGAGAGAAATTTTGAGACGAAATTTTCTAAAGTAGGGGAGACTGTGACATCCGTCACCCTCGTCTTTCGTCAAATTGACAATAATAGCCCTTTAAATATTTCCATCATAGTTCCTGTAAGTTTCGTCGTTTTCAAATTTAATTTTAAGAGCGAACAAAAAAAAATTATCATTCATATTTATTATGGACCGTGCCTACGTTTTAATCAAATGCATAGCTTGAAACGTTATTCGGAATGGATTTTATAAAAATTTTAAGTTTTATAAAGTTTAAAAACATTTTAAGTCAAATTAGTTAACTTCGTTAAGTTTTTATATAGGAAAAACTAACTGAAATATAATAAAACTAACTAGGTTATATATGGAGGGACTATTTATGCCAAACGGTCAAAGTTTTAAAAATTGAAACTCCCCTCCCTTCCCCATTTCGTTTTTCCGGTCAGGCCATTGGCTGGATCCGGCAAGTTCGCCAGGAAACTATTATTATCGATTCAATACGCTTTAACGTTTTTTTTAATCCCATAAAATTCTCCTCAACATTACAACGTTTCCCCATCCATTAAACGAGTTATAAATGCGTTTTAAAGAGTGTTAATCCGGGTTTAGTGTTGAAACGACCGGAATATTTAAAACGAATTAAACGCTAAAGGGATTGTTAGACAATTTAGCATTTCCAGAACTCCTGAAGAAAATGGTGCAGTAGAAAGGAAGAATAGAACACTAATAGAAGCAGCAAGAACAATGTTAGCTGATTCAAGCTTACTACTTTAGTTTTGGGCAGAAGTGTGACACCCGGCATGCTCAGGTTAACATTTTCACAAATACATAAGTCTACCTTAGTGAAAAACGTTCATTCAAACATATTTAACTAGTTCAGTCAAGTCAGATTACATTCCGTATTGTCCAGGGTTCAATGATTCGGAGAATCATTGGGTTAATCACACACACACAAGTCACGAGTCCCGTTGTTGGTGAATTAAATGAATTAGATTAAGTAACAAACATGAATTGATCTGTATATGGTGTAGAATATGCAAATACGTGTTTAAACAATGTTTAGATGATTATCCATGGTTCTTAATGATTAACATATGTTAGGATTGCATGTTCATGTGTTAGGATGTGTTAAAATGCGTTAAAACGGCAAAACTGGAAAAATATCTTAAAAGACCCAGTCTTGGTTCGACCTGTAGAGGGGTCGAACCAGACATTCAGAAGCTTAATAGCTTCCTTCGACCACCCATAGTCTCCTTCGACCTAGGTACAGGGTCGAACCATGCTTCAGTATAAATACCATACTTTGTTATTTTTCATCATTTCACAAACCCTAAACGCCTCTAAACACTCTCTACCAACTTTAGTCATTGGGGAAGGAGTTTTTGCTCTTGTTTTTTATAATCTAACCTATAAACATTTTCTAAACAAAGATCTAAGGTGTGTTCTTTATCCTAAATCCTTTTTAATCATTTTGATTCATTTTCATCAAACCCCAAAGGTCCAGATCTGTTTTAAGATGGTTTTCACAATTAGAAACCTTCCTAACATCTTTCTAAACAAAACCTAATCATTAAACATGAGTTTTCATACAAGTTAACATGTGTTATGTTGCGTTAATGATATTTTATGTGTGTTATGCGTTGTATGATGATTATGTGCTGCATAGATGTTATAGAAAGGTTCTAGGGCTGTTATGGATGATAGGATTTGGGTATTTTAGGCTATCAATTGTTGCATGATGATATTTTGTTCATTTTGGGGATTTTTATAGATTTAGGGATTTGATTCATGGTGTTATTATAGATAGTATGGTTAGGGATTTTATCTCTCATGATAATCTGAACATGACGAGTTGATTATTGAATGATTTCAGAAAAGTTTGCTAATTGGGTAAAGTTTTCATGCATGATGTGGCGTTTCCATAATTTTCCCATTTTGGATAAGTATTAAAACGGATTGATTTTGGGATAAAATTGGTAGGGTTTTGTAGGGATATGCTATTCATACTTGACTGCAGTGTTTCGTGATGTTTTCAGATAGTTTTGATGCGATTTGATGCGTTTTAGGAAGAAGGTTACTGCAGGGGTCGAACCTGGGATACCTTCGACCAGCATGGGGTCCAAGGTAGAGCCCATGGGGTCGAACCTAGCTCCCTGATAGTCGAATGTGGCTTTGTTACGTCAAACGATCTTGATTTAGGTCGAATTAACACATGTTAAGGTCGAATAAACATGTATTACGGTTGAATGAACTTGTATTAGGTTGTATGAACTTGTGTATAGGTCAAATGAGTCACAAAGGGGCGAACCAAGGCCATTTGGGTCGAACCTGGACCTGTTTTATGCTGATTCGACCTTACAACTCCATATGTGCGATTTTTGATGCAAACTAAGTGTTATATGCTTGAAGTTAATATATGTTAATCCTATATACTAGATTAATTGATGTAATGGGTCACCAACGGGATGTCAGGTCTGTCTGGTATGTGCGGTTAACACTCAAACACATTTCTAAACACATAGTCAAGATCTGGACAATCGGGGACTAGTTAACCTTCGGGTTAGTAGTCAATACGCTTACTTAAACTCATTGATAGGTCGCCATTAGTCGCGACTATCACACATGTGTCAGATTTGTATTTATCAGAAGACGCACTCTAAGGTGAGTTTCACGGCCCGACTCTTTACTGGTTTTACATTTTTGGGGGAGAAAACATGCTGTATTCTTCAAACGCGTGTCAACTATGTTTTGGTATTCAAGTATTCATTATATTTTGGAGTATTCATTGAGTTACTATGCGATGTTTTGGAAGTCCCGGGGAGAACCAAGAATGTGCGGGGATGCACAACGGGGGAAATATGGATATATCTATTTGGGCTAGGCCGGCCCCACTTGTTCAACTGGAGGTTGGATGGGTGCATGTTATCTCTTAGGTATTCAGTATTCATTTGGGCAATATTCATGTATTCACAGTATTCGAGCTCAGTAATGGTTTCCCAATCGCAGTAGTGACATGTATTCATATGGTTTGCATCCATGTGGCCTGGTTTGGCCACGGGTATTCATCAAAACTTTTGGAGTCGGTCTTCATGAAAAACCTGTGAACTCACCGACATTATTTGCTGACGTTTTTAGCATGTTTGTCTCAGGTCGCTAAGGTAGCAGCTGTCGATAGGTGCATGGAGTCTCACGGCGTCTAGGATTCATAAGGATGTTTGTTAAACATTTCAGACTTTAAATTTTACTTTTGGGTTGTAATAACATTTTGCTTCCCCTGTGTTGGAATGATTTTTAAACTTAATGGGCAGTTTACGTTGTTTTCATTTCATATAGTCGTCGTTTATTGTGACCGTTGACTTAGATCCTGGTGTGTCACATGCCTCGCGGTAAGACCCCGCACTTGGAAATTTGAGGGTGTGACAGGAAGAAGCAGTTAACACAACTTGTTATGTCCAAAACAGGGTCCTTATAAACAAAAGACATTGCAAGACTGCTTATGAAGTTCTTCATAGTGACGTGCTTGTCGTGGTACACGTAAAATTTCCCAATTACAACTAATGAATAGTGGCAAGAAAGTATCGAACACAGGGAGTTTGTGGAAAATGTGTGAACTATAGCTTTGTTAATTAACTAAAATTAAACTACTTAACAAAAAGTAAATGATTAAGCTTTTGATTGTTTTGGTTTATAATGAAAGTAACAACTAATTATCGATTTAAACTTAAGAGTGTTTCTTCAAATTATGGGATAATGACCATTCAAGGATCCGGTTCCTCTAAACACTTGTATGAATTTCCACTAGAAAGAGTTACATACACATAACTAATGTAAAAACAATTGTTGTGATAAAAGGGAACAAAGTACTCGGATTAAATTAACGCGAGGTTGTTTCCCGATGACCTATTAATCAATAACCAACCCCCAATCCTTCCCGTGATATCTTAGTTGTTAGCAACACCAAGAACGTACGATAGAGACTAAGAATTGGTAAATTAAGCAACACACTACAAACAATTGTTCACACATCATAATAACAAAGCAAAATACCAAGTCATTATTCTAGAAATGCAAGAAATCACACACAAGAGTTCAAGAAAAACCTTCACCAAGAATGATCACCAAATGTTTAGCCTAGCATGACTTGGTGAATCATCAACTCATTCATGGAATTGTTCATAAGCATAAAAAACTAAAACCAAATGTTTGTGATAAGCCTCCAATGATCCAAAGCAGCCAAAAATCGCCCAAAACTTGTCTAGAAACGTTCACAAGAGAAAAGATACCAAAAAGACACCATCAAGTCGTCTTTAATAAGGGGAGTTACATTTTAGTGCAGGGTCCACCGTACCTTACGGTGCCCACCGTAAGGTACGGTGGGTTTAAGAAATCCAATGGTGGGTCAAGACTGACCAACGGTGATGAAATGTGCCCAGAAGCCACCGTACCTTACGATGGCTACCGTAAGGTACGGTGGAGCCCTCAATTTCTTCATTTTTTCTTCCTTCAACTCTTCTTTGCTCCATCCCGTTCCGGTCCGTTCCAAAGCCCGTATTTCTTCGTTTTAAGCTCCTTATCATACCTGCAACTAAAGCACTCGCAGTTATCCAATTCCAAGCAATAATGTGATCAAATGTGAGTATAATACACATTTTATCAGCATAAAGGGTTGTTCATTGAACCACCCGTCACATAGCATCAAGCCCCTTATCTCCTTCTTTAGGGCTTTTGGATATCAATGTTCTATTTTAAACATCAAGGACTCCATTTCAAAGTTTGCTGCTAAAGTTGATTCAGGTTACTTTCTTGGTTATTCTTTCATAAGGAAAACTTACAAGGTATTCAATTCTGGAACCAAGATTGTAGAGGAGACACTGAATGTCAAGTTCAATGAATCAAAACATTCACTCATTCTAGCACATCCTGCTGAACTCTTTGACCTTGACATCTTTAATTTTGGACCTAAAAAGAATATAGTCAATTCATCTAAACCCACTTATTATGGTGATCAAGGGTTTGATGATGGTCCTCCTCCATGGACTCCAAATGCAGTCTGCAAATCAACTCCTAAACCATCAGAAGTTTCTCTAACTTCTAATTCAACAAACTAAACAACTACTAATTCAGAAGCCTAAACTTCTGATACAATCCATACAGCTGATTCAGACATCACTAACCTCAGTGGTTTGTTTGAAGAAGTTCAGGAGCCCATTGTTCAAACTCAAGAACAATTGATAGAACACAGAGATCATTCATTAGAATAAATCCTGGGTGATATAGCTTCAAGGGTGCTGACAAGAAGCCAGCTTTCTAGCTTCTGCTTTTACATTGCCTTTATTTCATAGTTGGAACCAAAAAAATACCATGAAGCCCTTAAAGACAACAATTGGGTTGAAGCTATGCAGGATGAGTTGCTGCAATTCAAGAAGCAACAGGTCTGGAAAATCTGTCCCTTACCTCCTAACAAGCTACCAATTGGCATAAGATGGGTTTTTAGAAACAAACAAGATGAAGTTGGTCTAATCATCATGAACAAGGCAAGACTGGTGGTCCAATGTTTTTTCTCAAGAAGAGGGATTTGATTATGATGAAACCTTTGCACTAGTAGCAAGGCTTGTAGCCATCAGGTTATTTTTGGCTTATGCAATTTCCAACAAAATCAGAGTTTTTCAAATGGATGTTAAAAGTGCATTTTTATATGGTAAAATAAAAGAAGAAGTGTATGTTTGTCAACCACCTTGTTTTGAGGATCCTTCTCATCCCGATTGGGTGTAAAAACTTGACAAGGCTCTATTTGGGCTAAAACAGGCTCCAAGAGCCTAGTATGACACACATTCCACATTTTTATTGAAAAATCACTTCACAAGAGGCTCCATTGATAAAACACTTTTCATAAAGTATGTTGGAAAGCGCATCCTTCTTGTTCAAATTTATTTTGAAGATATCATTTTTGGTTTAACAAACACAAAATTGTGTTATGAATTTTAGAAACTCATGCAATCTAAATTTGAGATGAGTACCATGGGAGAACTGCAGTACTTTCTGGGACTGCAGATTAAACAACAAACAAATGTAACTCTTATACATCAATCAAAATATGTTAAAAAATTATTAAAAAAAATTTCTTTACAAGATTGTAAATCATGTTCCACTCCCATGAGCCCAACTACACAAGTTGAACTTGATGATCAAGGAAAACAGGTTGACCAAACCATGTATAGATGTATTATAGGTTCCCTTCTTTATTTAACTGCTTCTAGACCAGATATTATGTTTTCAACACGTCTTTGTGCTAGATATCAATCAGCTCTAAGGGAATCACACCTCATGGTAGTCAAAAAAATTTTAGATATATGAAAGGAATTCCTAACCTAGGGATTTGATATCCTGCTATCAGCAGTACCAGATTAATAGCCTTTTTCAAATAGTGACTGTTGGTGGTGAAATCTTCAGGATGGATTTACCTCAAATATCCTATGTGACATCCTCAGGATAGTGAAGGACTAAGCATACTTCAGGATGTAACAACTTTCTGACCCATGTGCATCCTGTGGATAGACTAATAAATTATCTTGTTCTAATATTATTGCAGGTACAATCAATCAATAATAAAGAGTTGTAACTCTTTTTCAACGACTATATACTCTTACTAAGTCAAAGAGGTTGAGGATGCAGGAGCTGTACGCGTATAACAAAGTCCAAGCCTAAAGAATGGGTCAAAGTGTAACCGACAAGTGATGAATGCTAGGAGAAAAAATGAGGAAACTGTTATACCAACGAATACTTTAGTTAAAACAGTCCCAAGGATCACCTAAAACAGTCTAGATGCTCATTAAAGACGGTGGATTATATGGGATATCTTATTTACTTTCGTGTAACTATATATAGGGGATGATTGACGAGTATTAGACACATTATGCACACTTGATCAACACTTAACACTCAGTTGCTCTTTATAGAACACCTGATACTCACACACACACACACACACACACACACTACAATCATTGTAATCTTAGAACACTCGTCTATCATTCATCCAAAGTTGTAACCTTTTTTACCATTTTTAATATTAACAAACAAGGCAGGGGCATAGACTCCTCCCGAGGTTTTGTGCCGGCGATCATCAAGTGATCAAGGGCTTTCCTCGTACATCGAGTGTTGTTCTTTTTTTGCATTACATTAACAATCATCTATCTTAGCTTATTTCACTATTCTATCAAACGGTTACATCCTCAGGATATAACTGTCAATCCTGAAACATACCTTTGTCATGCTGAACATAGTTGTCATATTATTGTTTCTTTATTATTACAAACTGCCATCTTGAAAATAACACTAAGTTCTAACCATATTTCACACATTTAGCACTCTACCTCACTTTTACTATTTTGGAAGACAAAGTTATTTCTAGCAAGTAATTTTTGACCAAAACAGTGACTATGCAGGGTGTAAAATGTCAAGAAAATCAACATCTGGTGGACGTCAATTCATTAGAAAATGTCTGGTGTCCTGGCAATCAAAGAAGCAAACTTTTGTGGCAACATCAACTGCTGAAGCAGAATATATTGCAGCTGCAAGCTGTAGAGCATAGATACAATGGCTTCAAAATCAAGTGCTTGATTATGGAATCAAAGAGACCAAGACTCCATTGCTCTTAGACTGTACCCCAGCCATTAGCATCATTCAAAACCCTGTCCAATTTTCAAAGACAAAACACATTGAAATTAGGTATCATTTCATCCGGGATTGCTATGAAAAAGGCAAAATTAAGGTAAAAAACATGTGTCAACAGCTAATCAAATAGCTGATGTGTTCACAAAAGCCCTTGACACAATTACCTTTCAGAGAAACAACTGATAATAAAAATCATCAGAAGTTGTATTGGGTGTTTTTTTAACTTATTCTCATCAGTCATTGAAAACTACTGAAGAGAAAATAGGAAACTATTGATGAACAGATTTATTCATCAGAAGTTTTGGTCAAAAGGACAAATCAGTCTTTTCCCATTCAGAATTTTGACCTAGGGCGGTTATAAAACTTCTAAAAACCCCTCTTTCTCATTTATTCTCAAGGCATAACAAACTGGCCAGTAGGCCAGAAAATGACCAAGGGGAACAAGAAACAGTCCCCATGGAGCCTACATCTTCCAAACCCGTTTCCCCAAAGCCTGAAAAGCCTAAAAAGCAAAAATCCAAAACCACCAACCTAAAAAGAAAAACACCTCAGGAGGCTGAGATGCTTGGGGATGTTAATGTGCAATCTGCACTTGAAACATATGTAACTGAAACTTCCTCTCAGTTACATTCACCATCTCCACCATCATCCAAAAGAGCCAAAACAATAAGATTTCAGTTTTCAAGAAAGAAATTTAAAACTTCTGAACCTATTCCTAAAACTACTGAAACCCAAACCACCGAACCTAAAACTACTGATGTACAACAAACTACTGATCCTGAACACTCTCCAACATACACAGTCGATATAAATTAATTTCTCTCTGGATTGAAAGAGAATATCCCATTAGATAGTGGAATTCCCCAATCACCACATCAAACTACTGATATGGCCATTGATGTGGATATTATCAATCATAGCCAAACAGATGAGGAGGGACCAAAGTCTGTAAGCCCAATCTTTGAGACTTTAGGTATGGATAAGGCTGCTACTACTCTTATACCACCCATTGGTGGATCTGAGGACAGTAGTAACAACAATAAGACCTTATCTATGGCAACTGCTAATGAAGGCTCTAATCCTGAGGTAGGAAATCCCTAGAAGCAAGAAAAAGAGGTACATAAGACTACTAGGTTGGGCCTAGCTCATGGTGAAACTGATGATACTCTCATCAGGAATTCAGATGATTCCATTAGTTTGGATGATGAATCAAATATCTAGGATTTGACGGCTGATTATGAAGGTCCTGAATCCAATATATCTACACTCAAAGAGTTAGTCACAAAGGATCAGGTTAAAGACCACTCACACCCTTATTCCCCAAGAGTGGCATCCCTAGTTTTCACTGAGGATCACCCAAACACTCACCCTCTACAAAGAAAACAGCCTGTTAAAACATCTTCCTCTAGTGCTACAAGCATAGACATAAACTAAACCAACTATGCAGCCCAGAAGGTGCTTTATATCAAATAGTACATCAACTCCTTTCATCTCGTCCAAATTCCACTTGCGGGTTTTTACCGCGAAGCGCGTGACATACCAGGATCCAAGTCAACGGTCACAATCAACGACAACTATATGCTATAAAATGTTACGTAGAAATACCAACCACGCAGTGTAACACCCCGCCCCTCTCATCACCAATATTGTCCGCTTTGCCCATCCAGAGCTCACGGATTTGTTTTTGGTTGCCCAAGTGGAGACTTCCCAGGAGGTCACCCATCCTGAAATTTCTCCCACCTGAGCACGCTTAACTGTGGAGTTCTCCTCTCATCCACTAACATTAAGCCCCAAAACGCGTTGGTGATTTAAGAGGCAAGACATTACTTATGAACCAAGGATCTCTCCTGGCCACGGTCGATGTGGGATTTTCCTGGGGTGTCACATTCACCCCTATTAGAGTCTCATCGTCCCTGATGAGGTGTGCAATCACCATCCCGAATGGCACAGGAGTGGCTCTGATACCATCTGTCATGCATTTTTCTAGCTGGCTTTACTGTTTACTTGCCGAATTTCGGGACGAAATTCTTTTCAACTTGGGGATGATGTGACACCCCGCATTTTCAGGTTCCTACCTTAACTAAACTCTAGTTAACTTGCTTGTGCATACGTGACTAAACACTTGACTAGGGTTAGTTAGGAAGGTCTTCCTAAATGTTATAGGGTAATAACATATGTTATGTGATAATAACATATGTTACATTATTATAAGTAAAGTTATCATCAGAATGCACACACAAGTCCTGTATCCCGAACGTTGGTGATTTGTCTAGCATACATGATAATGTGTACAATTGAAATATGATGAACGTGAAGTAACATGTTTATGTGAATTAAGTGTTTATGCGAATTACTGCTTAACTGATAGTTAGTACGTAAACCATGCAAATTACGTGCACTCTATGATTAATATGTTATGAGATGATAAAAACAATGATTTTTAAGTAAGTTAGGGTGGTTAATATTATCGGGCCCAGTATTGGGCTAAAACATGATTAACGGGTCCGGTTAGTAGACTAAAAGGCCCTAATACCCAATTACTTGGGCAACAAACCAAATCCCCTTATAATTATTGATGAAAAAAAAAATTAAACCCTAACCCTAACCCACCCTTGCGCCGTGAATACCCCCCCCCCCACACACACACTCTCAATTTTCAATAAACATCAATCTTATTCATCTCTTCAAGCTAATTTGGGTGAAATCTCTAGGCTTGGAGGACTCTTGCGTGGAAAGGTATAATTTTAACATGTTTTATAATGATTTATAATGCTTGAAAAGTTTAAAAATCATAGAGTATACATATATATAAAAATCGCATATAGGGTTATGTGGGTGTTCTTGAATGTTCATTGTGATTTGATGATGATGATTGTTGTTAGTGATCACAGTTAGGGTTTTTGTATGATAATATAGGTGTTTAATCAGAATAATATGAGTTATGCATGTATTAGAGATTTTTATGCATGATTAGGGTTTGTGAATAACTTGGGGAGTAATTTTCAGTTTCTGGATGATTCGTTATGATGTTTTGTAGGGTCTGTATTGTGATGTTAAATTGATTGTATTGATCTATTCTTTGCATGAATGAATTGTACATGGTCTTAGCTTTTTAGAATGGGCAAAATCATCTGATTTGGATGTCGTTTGATATGTTTTTGGAATTTTATTTGATTAAAGGTCATATCAGATTTTCGGAATTATAAATTGGGTCAACTTTAAACGGGTATAACTCGAGTTTTACAAAGAATTATGTTGTGAAATTTGGACAGAAGGTCAATATTGGAAAAACTTGGCTTTTCCAAGTAGAATCACCTCTTTTGGGCGAATACACAAGTTTTGGGAATTTTTCTACTAAACTGACCTGCTGTGAAAATTTTCTGGACATAGCTGTGTTGTACGAATTTTAATAATTTTTGTGTTTAGTTTTGAGACAAAATAAAAATATGAGTTATCAAATGAATCCCAATAAATATTCAGTAAAAATTTGGGAGTTTAATTTGTTCGTTAAGTATTTTAAATAATTCGTTTTTCACAGCGTACAATCTGCCCTGAAAACGCAGATTGTGTAAGGGATGTTTATGTGACTATTTGGAGTCTTATATGGTATGTATCTGACATGAGCTTGAATGAATACTTATACGAGATGTGTATGAGATATAAAACTGATAATAATCAATATGATCACCAACGGGATACGTAGGACTTACTTGTGCATGTAGAGTCACTAGGTGTCACTACACGATTTGAACTTTAGAAGTTTTGGACAAACGAGTTACATGATGTGTTGGTTATGCACGTATACTCACCTAGTGACACTTGTAATAGGGAGTCGGTAGCTCGTTACTATTTGAGGGATTTGGATCATTCATGTGCAACCTAAGGTGAGTTTCACTACTCTTTTCTCAAAAGCATGCGTCTCAGGTTGAGACAACTTACTTAACATTTTCTAGTCCGGTTTGGGACTACTATTTTCTAGTCCGGTTTGGGACTACTTACACATCCCGGGTTGGGATGCTATGGATCCTTGTGTGGGTCGGTTTTTGACTCCTTGTGTGAGTCGGCTTTTACTAGTTCGCAAACTATGTCCTTGATGAACTAAACCAACTCTATCATCTGTAAGTCCTCACGTACCGAATGAGTTGCCGGGTTATGGCAAGCGGGTTATTAGTTGATAGCGCTATTAGGTTTTACAAACCTCACACCGGCTCGGGGAGCGCGGGCGTGAACTATAACTTAACGAAACTTTATCATTGTGGATAGACAATGATGTCAGGCATGCGGCTCACATTTGTGGCTACACGTACATAGCAGTTCGGTATATTCGGTGTTAGTTATCATGAATGGGCTAGCTACCCTTGACATGCGACGAACTAGTGTTTACACGGTTCTTGGAACCAACTCAATTACTTGTTGACGTGGTTTTGGAAACCAGCGCAGTTACACATTCATCTACTTTACTTAGTGAACTCACCAACATTGTTTGTTGACCCACGATTTACATGCTTTTGCAGGTAGTTAGCTTCCGGTGCCAGGATTAGAAAGCACTACACACTTCACTGCATTTGGGGTCTTGGGCATACACCTAAACTACATATTATGTTTTTACATTTTCTTTTGTATGGTTTTAATTTGGGCGCGTTGTTTTGCGCATGGTATTAAAAGGTTTAAATTTGGTTTACGCTTTCGCGGCTAAACTAAAGTTGGTTTTGAAAACGAACTAAATGGTTTGGGCATTTAGAGTTCGTTCATATGACTTATGGCTATGGGATCCTGGTATGTCATGCGCCTCGCGGTATAAACCCCGCAGTGGAAATTTGAGGGTGTGACAGATTGGTATCAGAGCCACTCCTGTGCCGTTCGGGATGGTGGGTGCACACCTCATCAGGGACGATGAGACTCTAACATGGGGTGAATGTGACACCCCAGGAAAATCCCACATCGGCCGTGGCCAGGAGAGATCCTTGGTTCATAAGTAATGTCTTGCCTCTTAAATCACCAACGCGTTTTGGGGCTTAATGTTAGTGGATGAGAGGAGAACTCCACAGTTAAGCGTGCTCGGGTGGGAGCAGTTTTAGAATGGGTGACACTCTGGGAAGTCTCTACTGGGGCACCCAAAAACAAATCCGTGAGCTCTGGGTGGGCAAAGCGGACAATATTGGTGGTGAGAGGGGCGGGGTGTTACATGCAGTTTATATGTTTAAAAGTAAAATAGACAATGACAATGAAAGCTTATAATTTTTACAAAGCCAAAGTTCAAAAGTATGAATGCAAACACAACCCGGTTTGCTCATGTATGCAAGACTAGACGCAGTGCGACTCCAGTGCGCCTAATACTCCCTGCTACCTTAGTGACCTGAGAAAACATGCGAAGTTAGACAACACATGCAGTGTCGGTGAGTCAGAGAGATAAAGTTTGCAAAAGTTTGTAACAAGAGTAAACCATACCCAACAATCCTTACATCTATACCTAATGCTAGCTAGGCATCGTTACATGATACTATAGTGTCGTGAACCACTGCTGAACGTTTAGAATGCCTCAAACCCGTCACCGGTTCATCACCCGGTGTGTTAGGACAAAGAGGATTGGTGAAACCACTTTTGGAAACCTTAGTCTAATTCACTTCTGTCATTTTGGCTAAGTATAGAAGTACTGAAGAGAAGACAAGAAACTGCTGAAGAGAATATATGAGAAGTGCTGAAGAAGAAACTTCATCAGAAATTCTGAAGTCCAAACCAGACAAGTTCACTTCAGAAGTACTGAAGACAAACTACCCATCAGTAGTTTGTCATTCATCAGCACTTAGCATTAGATATTTTCCACCGCCTTTTGTATCAGTAGTTTATTGTTTATTATTACTTTTTAGCTGTATTTGTTAGCTTCAATGTTGCAACTTGTGCAACTTGTTTCTGATGTTTCTGTACTTGCTTTTTGGGCAAGATACATGTATGTAAACGTCTATAAATAGGAGGTTTCAACCTTCTATTTTTTATATTGATTTTTATAGAAAAATCCTTCAAACACTTTCACTGTTCTATTCCATTTCAGTATTTATTGTGAATCTGTCTAAAGTATCTAATTCTCATTTACTGCTTAGATTCATAATAAATACTTGTCATTATTAGTTTCAATCATCTAGGGGGAGTAATAACTCTTCCTAAGTATAAAAAGTGTTGCTTTAACTTATACATTCCGCTGTGCTTATAATCTGATATACAAGAGCTTGCTAAACACTTAAGTGTCAAAGATAGCAAGTTCTTACTTAAACAAAAGAGCAAACTGATCCAACAATTGGTATCAGAGCCTTGGTTTATCTGATCACATATCAATCTAACAAATTGAGAATCAGACACAAAGCTCTTATTGATACTCAATAAAAGATCAAAGGTTCACTTTTTATCAACATCCATCACTTAAAAGAGTCATCTGACAAATCAATACTCTTTAAAATGGATCCACATAATACTGGTTCTGCTACTAAACCTGCCATGCTTGTAAGAAATGAATACAACATATGGCAAAAGAGAATGGCACATACCTTGTCACAAACCAACACAGGTTGTTGGAGATCTGTGATATATGGTCCTCACAAACCAGTAAACATAAATCTTGAAACTAAAGTTGAGGTTCCTAAAGAACCAAAAGACTATACAGATGATGATTTCCTAAAACTTGAGCTAGATGAAAAAGCATTCTCTATGTTGGCAATGGCTCTCCCAAATGAGATATACTCTGGCCTTTTACATTGTGAAAGTGCCAAAGAACTCTGGGATTGTCTTAAAGAACAGTTTGGAGGAACTGAAGAGGTGATTGCCAACACCAGAGAGATTTTAGCTCAACAATATGAGACATTTGCTCACATTAATGGGGAAACTTTAACTCAACAATTTGAAAGATTCTCCTCATTAATATCTGAGCTAAAGTTAAATGGTCAGACCTATACAACAGTATCTATGCTACATAGATTCTTAAGGTCTTTACCAGAAAAATGGGAAACATACTCCATTGTTTTAAGATCCTCACCAGATTTTAGCTCCCTCACTCTTACAAAACTCCATGGGAGATTACTTACTTTTGAGAGAGAAATTGATCAAAAGAAGAAATTACAATCATCTGGTAAAACTGCTGATGACTACCTACCAGGTAGTACAGCACTTTTGGGACAAGACTCACCAACTTGTTCCTATGGATCTTATGACAACATTGACATAACAACTGGGATCTCATCAGAAAGATCTTTCCCAGGTTATGACAATGATGACCAAAGTCAAACTGCTGATAATCTATGTTTTATCATGGATGATTTGAAAAACTTTAGCAGTGATGGCTTAAAAGAAATGGACATTTTACACCAACTGGCCATGCTAAGCATTAAAACTAACAAGTTTTATAAAAGGCCAGGAAGGAAATTTCCAGGATTGACCAGTAATACAAAAATTGGTTTTGACAAATCTAAACTGAGATGTCACAAGTGTCAGAAGTTGAAACACTTTGCTAGAGAGTGTAGAAACTCTAGCTTTAACCAATCACAATTTGGAAATAACTTTAACCCCAATTATAATAGGAATAATGGAACTCAAGGGAGTGCTCATTTTGTACAGGCACAAGCTCCTCAACAGCAATACATGCCACAAGTACAATATGTTCAAATGCCTGCTCAACAGATGCAGAGCCAACAATCAATCCCTCCCTTTCCAGCTGCTCAACATCCTCCACAGCCTCAACAACCCTCTCAACAAAGTCTTTTCACCTCAGGGTATGTTGACTGGAGCAGTCTCCCTTTTGACACCACAGAGTGCAATCCTGATGCAGACAACAAGGTGTTTGACATCAACTGGGGAGAACCAGACAATGGCAGAAAGAACTTTGCCTTAATGGCATTTGAAGGCTGTACTTCAAAATCTGCATTGTCACAGGTATCAAAAGAATCTTTGACAAAACTTTGCTCAAATTCTTGTAAAGAAACTTTTGCTCTCATAAGAGAGACAAATGTGCACTTACAAGGAAAAGCCAATGATTTAGAAAGAAAATACACTCAGATGAAGTGTGATTTAGAGAGAAAACTTACTGCTAAAACAAAAGAAGCCTCTAAATTAACTAACTCAGCTATTGAAACCCAAGCACAAATTAAAATGATGATAGAAGATCTTGGAAATGTCAGAAAAGAGCTTGTTGACACCAAGATCAGTTGTGAAAAATGGGTGGATTCTTGTAAGGGGTACCAGCTATTGCTAAACAAACAGAGTGCTTCAAATGTTAAGTTTGGCATAGGGTACCATCATGTTGAAACACCAACAGATTTCTCTCCCAAAACTACTGAAGATGGGAGAAAAATTGTTTCAAATGAAACTTCTGAAGGGAAAGACTGCACATCTTTCCATGAAAACTTTCTAAACAGAAATCCTGGCATTTTCAAAGAAAGTACTTCAGATGTATTAACAAAGTCTGACAACAAGCCATCAGTAGTTTGATCTACATCAGGAGTTGAGACTCTGAAAACTACTAATGAGCAAAATCATTACACTAATGTCAGAAATTTGCCTTTAGATCAAAAACAAAAGGCAAAAGAATGTGAAATTTGTGGTCTGTTCAACCACAAAATAGAGTTTTGTAGATACAGAAAAGGAATTCAGTTCAATCATAAAATTAAACAACAGGTTGTGGGAAATCAAATCAGAAATGATTTTGAAAGAACCTTTAATCCCAAGAAACAACAACCTGAAAACACCTTTTCTCAGAAAAAGATAAAATCTCAACCAAAATCCTTTTCTCAAAACTCTTTATCAGTAGTTAGACCTGATTCATCAGCAGTTTCACAAACTGCTGAGATTCAAAAACTAATGAACTTGGTACAACTACTGATGACCAAGGTTGATGGTGGTCCTGAAAAGGATACCACCATGGTTCTTAATGAAAAATCCATTGCCAAAAAGACATGGATTTCTCAACCTGGTCAAGAACAAACTGTAACTGTTCTCAAGAGCAAACCCAAAGCCAAACAGGCTTGGGTTCCTAAATCTAACTAACTTGCTATTGTGTGCAGAGAGTTTCCAGGGGCTTAAACAGCATATGGTATGTTGATAGTGGGGGCTCTATGCACATGACTGGATGCAGATACCTGATAAACAATTTTATCAGCCAAAGAGAAGGATCTGTATCCTTTGGGAACAATGCTAAGGGATATGTGCTAGGACATGGCAATGTCTCCTCTGGCAAAATACAGTTTGACAAGGTCAATCTGGTGGAAAACCTTGAATACAACTTGCTGAGTGTGTCACAAATGTGTGATAAAGGATATTCTTCCTTTTTCACAAAGACAGCATGCAAGATCATCTCACTAGAAGGCCAGAAGTTGATAGAGAAGATCATTGAAGATCATACTTTGCTGATTGCCAAAAGATGTGGCAATGTCTATGCAGTGGACATTAAGAAGGACAAAGTATTGAACAACACTGCCTGTTTCTTCTCAAGGGCATCAACTTCAGAAACAGATCTCTGGCACAGGAGACTTGGCCATGTGAACTTTAAAACCATAAATAAAGTCACAAAAATGGGCTTGGTCAGAGGTCTACCTTTGAAAGTATACCAGTGTCAAGAACACTGTGTATCCTGTTTAAAGGGAAAACAGCATAAGTCCTCCTATAAGTCTATTGAAGAATAAAAAACAACTGCATGTCTTCAGCTACTCCATATGGACTTATTTGGACCTGTCAAGATTATGAGCCTTGGTAAGAAGAAGTACTGCTTAGTCATCATTGATGACTACTCAAGATTCACATGGGTATTCTTCTTATTCTCCAAGGATGAGGCTGCTGAAATCATCAAGTTCTTCATTCTACAAGTAGAGAAACAATATTCTCTACCTGTCAAAACCATTAGAAGTGATAATGGGACAGAGTTCAGGAACAAAACTCTGGATGAATTCTGTTTGTCTAAAGGGATTATTAGACAATACAGTGTTCCCAGAACTCCTGAACAAAATGGTGTAGTAGAAAGGAAGAACATAACCTTAATAGAAGGAGCAAGAACAATGTTAGCTGATTCTGGACTGCCCTTGTACTTTTGGGCAGAAGCAGTTAACACATCATGTTATGTTCAGAATAGAGTTCTTGTGGTCAAGAGACATTCCAAGACTGCCTATGAAGTTCTTCATGGCATGAAGCCCCTTATTTCCTTTTTCAGGGCTTTTGGGTGTCAATGTTTCATCTTGAACATCAAGGAATCTATTTCAAAGTTTGCTGCCAAAGTTGACTCAGGTTACTTTCTTGGTTACTCTTCAACTAGAAAAGCCTACAAGGTTTTTAATTCTCACACCAGGATAGTAGAAGAAACATTGAATGTCAAGTTCAATGAGTCAAAACACACTCTTATTCCAGCACATCCTGCTGAACTTTTTGACCTTGACAACTTCCACTTTGGACCTGAGAAGGCTGTTACTTCATCAAAACCTACTTATTATGGTGACAAAAGGTTTGATGATGAGGATCCCACACCATGGACTCCTCAAACAGTCATCAAGTCAACTTCAAGATCATCAGAAGTTCCCCAAACTTCTGATCAAACAAGTACTGAGGAACAAACTCAAACTTCTGATTCAGTAGATCCAACTACTGAAGATCAGGAAACATCTGAACCAGATATTATAGACCTCAGTAGTTTGTTTGAAGAACATGAGCCACCTACACCTGTCAGTGGTTTACAACAACTGATTGAACACAGAGATCATCCACTTGATCAAATCATGGGTGATATAGCTTCAGGTATTCTTACCAGAAACCAGCTCTCCAACTTTTGCCTATTTTCAGCCTTTATCTCACAGTTGGAACCAAAGAAGTACCAGGAAGCCCTCAAAGACAATAATTAGGTGCAAGCTATGCAAGATGAACTGCTTCAGTTCAACAAGCAACAGGTCTGGGAAATCTGTCCCTTACCTCCAAACAAGCAACCAATTGGCACAAGATGGGTTTTCAGGAACAAACAAGATGAAGCTGGTATGATAATCAAGAACAAGGCAAGACTGGTAGTTCAAGGGTACTCTCAAGAAGAGGGAATTGACTATGATGAAACCTTTGCTCCAGTTGCAAGGCTTGAGGCCATCAGGTTATTTCTGGCCTATGCCATTTCCAGCAAAATTAAAGTTTATCAAATGGATGTAAAGAGTGCATTTTTGTATGGAAAAATAAAAGAGGAGGTGTATGTCTGTCAGCCACCTGGGTTTGAGGATCCTTCTCATCCTGAGTGGGTGTACAGACTAGACAAAGCTCTTTATGGGCTCAAACAGGCTCCAAAAGCCTGGTATGATACACTCTCCACCTTTTTACTCAAAAATAACTTTATAAGAGGTGCCATTGATAAAACTCTTTTCATTAAACATGTTGGAAATCATGTCCTACTTGTTCAAATTTATGTTGATGATATCATTTTTGGTTCAACAAACACAAAACTGTGTGATGATTTTAAGAAACTCATGCAATCAAAATTTGAAATGAGTACCATGGGAGAACTGCAGTACTTTCTGGGACTGCAGATCAAGCAACAAACAAATGGAACTTTTATACATCAATCAAAATATGTTAAAGAATTATTAAACAAATTTTCTTTAAAAGACTGTAAATCATGTTCCACTCCCATGACACCAATCACACAAGTTGAACCTGATGATCAAGGAAAACAGGTTGATCAAACCATGTACAGATGCATGATAGGTTCCCTTTTATATCTAACTGCTTCTAGACCAGATATTATGTTTTCAACATGTGTCTGTGCTAGATATCAATCAGCACCAAGGGAATCACACCTTATAGCAGTCAAAAGAATTTTCAGATATCTGAAAGGAACTCCAACACTTGGAATTTGGTATCCTTCTTCAAGCAATACCAAGTTATCAGCTTTTTCAGATAGTGACTATGCAGGGTGTAAGATGACAAGAAAGTCAACATCTGGTGGTTGTCAATTCTTGGGTAACTGTCGAGTGTCATGGCAATCAAAGAAGCAAACATCTGTTGCAACTTCAACTGCTGAAGCTGAATACATTGCAGTTGCAAGTTGTACATCACAGATACAATGGCTCCAATATCAACTTCTTGATTATGGAATCAAAGAAACCAAGACACCTTTGTTTGTAGACAGCAAATCTGCCATTAGCATCATTCAAAATCCGGTACAGTTCTCAAAAACCAAACATATTGAGATCAGGTACCATTTCATAAGAGATTGCTATGAAAAAGGCAAGATTGAGGTGAAGCATGTAGCAACAGCTAATCAAATAGCTGACATCTTCACAAAACCCCTTGACACATCAACATTTTAGAAGTTAGTATCCATGCTTGGGATGCTAAATTTGTAAGTGTTTATTTTTTTTTTCTGCACATATTTTCAGTTTTCACTTACAAAAAGGACAAAAAGTCTGAAACAAAACTTCTGAAAAGAGAGAAATTACTGATGAACAAAAACATCAGTATGGGAAAATTTCTGAAAAGTGTAAAACTTCTGATAAAATAACTTTCAGAAGTTATGAATAAAAGTATTTGTAAAACATTTCTCATCAGCTTTTAAAACTACTGAAGAGAAAATGGGAACTACTGATGAAATAATTCTTCATCAGCAGTTTAGTCAAAAAGGGCAAATCTGACTTTTCCCATCATCAGAGGTTTTGACCTAGTCGGTTTAAAACTTCTGATAAAAAGATTTTTAATCGAGGGGGTTTAAAAACTTCTAATAAAGAATATTCAAGCGGTTAAAACTTCTGATAAATACCTTTTTCAACACTTATCCTTTCAAATTCAAAATATCCCTCTTTCTCTCTCAAAAACTCTCTCAATAACCTAAACCTGCAAATCAACTGTTCGATCAAAACCCAAACCACATGGCTCTCGTTCTAAAACAGGGACACAATCAAAGGGCCTTGCTTGAAAAACAAGAAGGCTGGTCCCAATACGATGAGATCATTAATCTTGTCGTAAAATCCCAATATTTTACTGCTCTCACTATAAACCCACCAATTCATACTGAAACTCTAAATGAGTTCTGGGCAAATGCTGAGACAGTGACGGCTGATGATGAAATCATTTCCCTCAACTCAAGAATAAAAGGGAAACCACTGACCATCACACCGGCCACACTGGCAACAAGACTGGGCCTGGATGATGTAACTGCCCCTGATCATGTTGCTAACTCTGATATTTACCTAACCATGACAGAGTGTGGTTATCCAGGTACTCTCTCCCATGCTACAATTTTCAAAAAATATTTTGAACCAAAATACAAGCTTTTGTTTCATTATATTATTATGTGTTTGAGTCCAAAAACAGGGTCTTATGACCAGATGCCCTCCACTTTTCACCCAATATTTCATTCCATAGTGAATGAAACCAAATTCAGGGCATCAAAATTATTTTTCAATGAGTTGGTGTTACATCATAATAATACCAAGAAAAAGTTTTTGTTGTACCCAAGGTTCATTATGCAATGCATAATAGGGGAACTGGGTAATGAGGTGCTTCTGGGAAAAGTTTCAACTTTAAATCCATTAACCTCACAAGCATACTCTAGGCATAACAAACCGGCTGCCTGGCCAGAAGATGATCAGGGAGAACAACAACAAGTCCCCCTGAAGCCCACATCTTCCAAACTGACACCACCAAAAGCCAAACAGCCCATGCCAACAAAGACAAAAACCCACCAACCCAAAAGAAAAGCTGTTCAGGAGGTTGAGATGCCTGAACATGCTCTTGAGCAATCTGCTCTTCAAATAGGTGAGACTGAAACACCCTCTCAGTCTCATCCATCTCAAACCCCACCAAGAGCACCCATAACTATCTTTTTCAAAAGAAAAAGACTTAGAAAAACTATTGAAACTCACTCTTCTTTTGAAACTGCTGACCAACCAATTTCACCTATTGCCCAAACTACTGAACCAACCCCTCAAATTTCTGAACCAGAGGCAATAGAAATTGCCAAACTTCTCTCTGGGCTAAAAGAGAAAGTCCCATCTGATTATGTCGGTCCCCTACAACCACAACAAACAGGGGACATAACCACAACATCAGACATGGATGTGGACATCACTAGCCCTAACCTAAGAGATGAGGGTGGACAAGAGTCTTTAAGCCCAATTTTAGAGACTCTTGGGGCATCTGAGGCTGCTACTACTCAGTTACCACCCAGTGGTGGATCTGAGGATAGAAGTAACATAGCTAAGACCTCAGATGTGGCAACTACTGATGAAGGCTTAATGCCTGAAGTAGGAAATCCTCAGAACCAAGAACAAGAGGTTCATGAGAGAACTGAGTTGGGCTCAGCTCATGATTTAACTGAGACAGTCCTCAATGAGGACAACATTAGGGATTTAGATGATTCCATTAACTTGGATGATGTTTCAAAAACTAAAACTACTGAATTGACGGCACTTTATGAAGGTCCTGTTTCAGGGGTATCCAAGCTCAAGAAGCCAGTCACCCCTGCACAGGTTAAAGTCCACTCAATCCCTAAAACCCCTAGAGTGGCATCCTCTGTACAACATGAGGATCTCCCAAAAACACACCCTTCACAACAAATGCCTACCCAATTCCCTGGGCAAACAAGCATAGACTTGAACCAGCTATGCAGCCCAGAGGGTCCCCTGTACCACATGATGAACACTCTCATCAAGAATCACTTCCAAACATACACATCTAACTTGGAGCTGTCAATCAAGAATCAATTTGGAGTGATCAAGACAAAGATGAATGATCTGTCCAACAAGATAGAATTCAACAGCAAACAGATTGCTCATCTTCAAGGTCAATTCTCCCAACCCTCAACCTCAAAACTTAAACTTGATGAATCCAAAAAGGGGGAGAAAATCAGGGAACCTAAGGAGTCATTCCAAGCCAGGATAAGGGCAAGAGTGGCCATCCTTGAAAGAGATCAGAAGGATCAAGCCAAGAAAGAAAAACTGGCCAATCAGTTTGGTGTCTCAGTGGAAGAAATTGAAGCCACAGAAAGAGAAGATGAGACCCAAACCTCTGAAGAATCCCTAAGGCATAATGAAGTAACTTCTGATGGCAAAAGTTCTGATGAAGAATCAGAAAGTACTGAAGACAATCCTTCAATAGTTGATAAACCATCAGCAGTTGTCAACCCATCAGAGGTTAACACTTCCAAACCTCAAACTGCTGACCCTTCCAGAACAACTGCTCCCATTCAACCAACATCTGATCCTATCAGGCCTACTACAACAGTTACAACAATGACTGTACTAAACCCTTCTCCTATCTCTCAATCAGCTGAATTAATAGAGAAGAGCTTAGTTGCAGCCAACAAGAAGGCCAGAGAAGATCTGATCTGGAAAACTCTGGAAGAAAGGGATGATCTAGACTTAAGCCATGAAGAAAAACTTCAGGCCTATGAAGCTGAACTACAAAGGCAGGCTAGCCTTGATGAGATTGCTGAGCAAGACAAAAGACAACAACTGATGTCTTACATCACAAAGAACAGCAAGACTAAAGCCTACACTCAAGGGACTCTCTATGCAAGAGCTAACAAGAAGAGCACAAATCATTGCAGACAAACTGGCCACAAGCAAAGAAGGAAAGGCCAAGAGAGCCCATATGATAGATGAATTAGTAGCAGAGGGCTATGGTTCAAAAGCCTCAGTATCCAGATGGAAAGAAGAAAGACTGATGGATACTTATAGAAATACAAGGCTGCCAAGGCTGCAAATCCAGAGAAGTTTCAAACTGCTGATCCTTCAAGATCAGTAGTTAGAACTTCTGGTGTATCAACAAGAAAGCCTGCTACTCAAAGAAAGAAAGCAGAGGACAATGTCAAAACTGATTTCAAAATGGTACTACTTGAAGGAAGCTCAATAGTCCATTCAGATTTTGACATTGAGGAGAAACCTCTGTTAACACAATTCAGGGATCCTTCCACTTTTGCCTACCAAATCCAAAAGACTATCAAAGACAAGATGCATACCAAGGTAGTGACTGAACACCATCTCCCAACTATTCAGATGCCTGATATGCAACAACAACAACAAGGAAGAGACTCCCACCTGAGGTTAACTGAAACAGAAAGCATCCAACACTCAGGATCATCAACCCAAGGGACAAGTCTGGTTCCCTATTCCTCTGACTTTAACAAGTCAAAGGTACCTATCATCAAATGGTCACTTACTGATAACAACTCAGTATTGTTGACAAGAAGAGACCTTTCAAGCAGGGCTTACAAGAAGATCAGTGATCTAAAGAAACTGTCAACACAAGACCTGCTCACAATTCAACATCTGGAACCACAGAGAGGATCTCTATCTGATGGACAGTTAAACCAGCTCAAGAACACCATGTACAAAGAGATATGGAAGATTGTTCAAGACAGAAGAAAATCATAAGGAATTAGTAAGGTTTTGGCTTCATCAATCCAGGGGGAGATTGTTAGGACAAAGAGGATTGGTGAAACCACTTTTGGAAACCTTAGTCTAATTCACTTCTGTCATTTTGGCTAAGTATAGAAGTACTGAAGAGAAGACAAGAAACTGCTGAAGAGAAGATATGAGAAGTGCTGAAGAAGAAACTTCATCAGAAGTTCTGAAGTCCAAACCAGACAAGTTCACTTCAGAAGTACTGAAGACAAACTACTCATCAGTAGTTTGTCATTCATCAGCACTTAGCATCAGATATTTTCCACCGCCTTTTGTATCAGTAGTTTATTGTTTATTATTACTTTTTAGCTGTATTTGTTAGTTTCAATGTTGCAACTTGTGCAACTTGTTTCTGATGTTTCTGTACTTGCTTTTTGGGCAAGATACATGTATGTAAACGTCTATAAATAGGAGGCTTCAACCTTCTATTTTAGATATTGATTTTTATAGAAAAATCCTTCAAACACTTTCACTGTTCTATTCCATTTCAGTATTTATTGTGAATCTGTCTAAAGTATCTAATTCTCATTTACTGCTTAGATTCATAATAAATACTTGTCATTATTAGTTTCAATCATCTAGGGGGAGTAATAACTCTTCCTAAGTATAAAAAGTGTTGCTTTAACTTATACATTCCGCTGTGCTTATAATCTGATATACAAGAGCTTGCTAAACACTTAAGTGTCAAAGATAGAAAGTTCTTACTTAAACAAAAGGGCAAACTGATCCAACACGGTGCCGTAAGATATAGGACAAATATGCACAATCTACCGACCTCCAGTCGGCCCAAGTGGGGCTTGCAGGCCCAATAGATCTATTCACACTTTCCCCGCTATGTATCCACATATTATTGGTTCACTAAGAATTGAGAGGACTTTACCGATGAAATAAGAGTCACTAAGTATCCATGTGATATAATGTAATATGTTGGTCTAAAGGAAGAAAGTTTGTACCGCATGTTTCTCCCCCAAAAGTTCTGAAAATAGTAAAGGATGGGGCTGTGACACTCATCTCAGATTGCGTTTTTGAAACAAGTATAAAAGACACGCCTTGATATTCCCAAATACCAGAGATCTATCATAAAAGTTTGCATAACTGTTTTGACTAATAACCCTAAGGTTAACTAGTCCCCGATTGTCTAGATCATGACTAAGTATGTTTAAAAATGTGTTTAACTGTTAAACAGACACATCAGACCGACTCGACATCCCGTTGGTGACCCATTACACAAACTAATCAAGTACACATAGATTACATGTAAGGTTCAAGCATAAAATACTTAATTTGCATAAAAAATCGCACATATGAAATAGTTGGGTCGAATCAGAAGGGAAATAAGCTTGGTTCGACCCCAATAAGCTTGGTTTGACCCAAAATATGTCCATTCAACCCTTTCATAAGTTCATGCAACCTAATACATGTTCATTCGACCTTAACATGTGTTAATTCGACCTAAATCAAGTTCGTTCGACAAAACTGAAGCACGCTCGACCTATATGATGCTAGGTTCGACCCTGGGTTCCCTCATTCGACTCCACGTAGGTCGAATGAAACCCAGGTTCGACGCCCAGCAGTCCCAAACTCCTAAAATGCATCAAAACCATCTGAAAACATCATGAAACATCATGAAACACAATAGTCAAGTATGAATAACATATCCCCACGAAACCCTACTAATTTTACTCCAAAATCAATCCGTTTTAATGTTTACACAAAATGGAAAAATTATGGAGATTTCACATCATGCATGAAAACTTTACCCAATTTGGAAACTTTTATGAAATCATTCAACAATCACCCTATTATGCTCAGTTTATCATGTGAAACAAAACCCCTAATCATGTTATTCATAACAACATCAAGTATCTATCCCTAAGTCTATCAAAATCCCCAAATTAGACAAGACATCATCATACAATAACTTGTGACCTAAGATAATCAAAATTCATCATTAATAACAGTCCTAAAACATCTCTACATCATCTAAACAACATACAAACATCAAACAACACATAACACATCATAAAGGATCATTAACACATGTTAATCCATATGAAAACTCATCTTTTATGATAAGGTTTTGCTTAGAAAGGTGTTAGAAAGGTTTTCATTCATAAAAATTGTCTTAGATCAGATCTAGAACTTTGGGGTTTTATGAAAACAAATTAAAATTACTCAAAAAGGATTTTGGATGAAGAACACACCTTAGATCTTCACTCGTTATGATATAGAGGGTTAGATTGTGAAAAACAAGATCAAAACTCCTTCCCTAGTGAATAAAGTCGAGAGAGAGTGTTTAGAGGCATTTAGGGTTTGTGAAATGATGAAAAATGACAAAGTGTGGTATTTATAGTGTCTGCAGGTTCGACCCTTGCAGGGGTCGAATAAGACTCTTGTGAGGTCGAATGTGATTTTTAGCAAATTGATGATCAAGTTCGACCCCCCTGAAATTGATGAAGTCAAAAAGAGGGAGAAAGGCAAGATACATGGGAAGATAGACCTTGAACAGAGCAAGAAGGCTCGCGAAGCTCAAAAACTCAGGGAGGAAAACAAAAGATCATAAAGAAATGAGGCTTTGAAAGAAAGACATTTATATCAAGCAACTTAAAACCTTTGAAGACAATCCTTCAGTAGCTGCTGAAAAGAAACAACCATCAGTAGTTCCAACTCATACTACAACTGCTAAAACATAAAACCTTTGAAGACAAACATCTGCTAAAACCATAACTCCAACTGTCCCAATTCTAACTGCCCCATCTGAACCTTTAAAAGTTTTAAACTCTGAACCACTTGCCTTCAGTTCAGAAAAATTAGAAAAGAAGCTTAAGGAAGTGAAGAAAAAGGAAGAAGAGGATAAGTTATGGAATAAGATTGATGCAAGGGAAGACTTGAGCTATGAAGCCAAGCTTAAAATGTGGGAAGAAGAGCTAAATGAGCTAGAGATAATAGAAGAAGAACATATTCAAAATGCTGAAGAAGACAAGAGGCAGCAACTGATGAACTCTATCAGTAAAAACAACAAAACCAAGAAGCATTCTCTCATAGGTCTCACAATTTCAGAACTTGAACATAGGGCAAGACTTATCTCATATAGGCAAGCTACTGAAAACGAAAGGAAGTTGAAGAGAGCCCAACTTTATGAATAATTGGCAGCAAATGACTATGGCACAAAGGCTCAATTATCAAAATGGAATGAAGCTGATCTCAATGATACATACAAGAGATTCAAAGCCTTGCAGAAGTCTAACCTTGAAAAAGTCAAACCATCAAAAGTTTCTCAAACTTCTGATCTTGCAAGGAAATCAACATCAAAGCCTACTGCCAAGAAGCAAAAGAAATCAGAGGAACAAGTGAAGACAAATTTCAAGATGATACTCCTTGAAGGAAACCAAATAGTTGATCAAGACATATCTTGGGAAGAAAGCCTCTGATTACACAACACAGGGATCCTGTTACATTTGTTTATCAATTGACCCAAACCATCACTGCACAAAAACAAACCAAGGTGATCACTGAACATCACAATCCCAATCCTAGTGATACTCCTAGTGTTGTAAAAATTGAACATAGAAGAAGATCTAACCTGATACTTGCTGAAATTAAGGAACCTCAATCATCAGGTGCAAACCAGGAACAGGGTATCATACCCTACAAAATGGACTATGATAAGTCCAAGGTAGTGAAATGGTCATTCACCCATAAATCAAATGCCATTTTTCTGGAAAGAGAAGACCGTTATTACAAGATTCTACATCACAAGAATGAGCTGAACAACCTTTCATCAGAAGATCTTCTAACTGTTCAGTATCTTGAACCAGAACAGGGACCACTTTTCACTGGACAACAAGTCAGGGAACTCAAGATGTCCATGGTAAAAAAATATGGAGATTCCTTGACTACAGAAGAAGAGGTAGTTTTAAATAAAGATTAGATAAGGTTTTGGCTTCATCAATCCAGGGGGAGATTGTTGGGTCAAAGAGGATTGACAAGCCTGTGAACCTTAGTCTAATTCCTCTCTGCATATTTTGGTTATGTATGGAAAGTACTGAAGAAGAAGAAAAGGGGAGTACTGAAGAAGCTGATACAAAGTGCTAAAGAGTAAAGTCCTGAAGGTGAACCAGACAAACACCTGAAGAACAACTTTGTCATCAAAAGTTGTTTGTTCTTCAACAGTTGCAGTAGAAGCTTCCCACGGCCCTAAACTTCAGTAGTTCTGTATTATCTTAGTTTTTGTTTACTTTATGTAAAAGTTCCAATACTACAACCTGTTGTAGTATTATAATATTATTTTTAATACTTCCAATGTACGTTTAGTTTTGTCTATAAATAGATAGGTTCACACCATCTATTTTAGACATCTTTTGCAGAATATCTTTTCAAATATATGAGAACCATTTGAGCACTTACAACTGTTTTATCATTTACTGTTTTGATTCTCATATAAACACTTGTACTGCTTTAGTTGTATATTTGAGGGGGAGCATTTACTAATCCCTAAAGTAAACTGTTAACTTAGAACACTTATTGTTATTCTGCTGCATTTACTTTAATAAACTGTTCTAAAAGAAACTATGATAACAAGACTGATCCTACAGAATGCATTGCATCTTAAATCACAAATTGTTTTGGGCCCAGTAGGCTATGGAGCACATGAAAACTCCATAATTATGCATGCTTAGGTGGGAGTAATACTAGGATGCATGACCTCATATAGAGTCGCCACCTGGGCCACCAAAGACAAATCCGTGAGCTCCCAGATGGTCAACCCATTAGGGGCAAAGTAGACAATATTTTTTGTGGGGCAAATCACTTCGAGGATGATGAGTCCCCTAAGGGGTGAATTAAACGATACCGAAAAGACTAACATGAATCATCGTAAAACCATAGAAAACCCACATTGGCCATGGCCAGGAAAGATTCTTGGTTTTTAAGGAATCAAATGCTTTTTAAATAACCTACGTGGTTTAGGCTTAGATATGAGTAGTACTAGGATCGTTGATCTCCTAGGAAGTCTCCACCAGGGGTAGCCAAAAAGAAATCAGTGAGTTCATAGTTGGATAACCCATTGGGGAATAAACAAATAATATTTGTGGTGCGAGAGGCCGAATATTACATATTAGGATGGCGGGGCCTTCCTGGGAGTTTATGGCCGGAGGTTTCCCAGTTTTGGAAGACCACTCTAGGGGAGGAAGATCAATTACTTTTACGGATGAGTATCTTAAAGAACGGAGTCGAAGACTGATACTGATTGAGATCATTCCATCTAGGGCTGATTATCTAAAAGAATGGGGTTAGAAGACCTTAATGTGATATCTTATTGATTTACGTTTGGGTACGTCAGTAGGTAGAAGGTGTCATTGTCGATTATGAATTTGGAAGCCATAAATTCTTTCCTTAAATTCAAGAATGAGGCTTGGTCCAAATGGTTTGGGAGACCCAGTGCCAGTGGTGGGTGCTTTGCTGATTGAGAAGGAGGTAACCCATGTCCTAAGAAGTCAGCGCAAGTATCCTACGATTGATGTTTTGGTTGCTAGGGTAGACCCACCGAGTGGTCTGGAGTCAATTCCATGTTATTTGTTTGTCGGTTATTTTGTAAAGCCCAAAAGGTGGTGGACTCAAATGGTCCTAGGAATAAGGGATTATCCAAGATGTTTAATACAGAAAAGTGGGTGCGTGAGGGGGCGGGGGGCTCATAAAACCCAGTATATTTATTTGAAGTCCTCCCGATAAGACATATTTAACTTGGAATATTATCTTTTTAGGGCTATCTAATAGGATGTCCTCTAAGAGAAAGAAAAGGTTAACTGATCCATTAAACAAGTTTGTAAACGATGATGTGGAACCAAGAAAACTTCCTCGAGGGGAAGATATTGAGAACCTTATGAATCACCATGGATGTGGGAGGATGAGAATGTTGTAATTGAAAGAGAAGAATTGGGGGTTAAAATTAAAGTTCAGGAGACGTTGCAGTTTGGGGACAAATACGAAATCCAGTTGCGAAGGATTCGAGAATCATGTTACAAAATTACTTAATGGAAAGAGGGAGACTTTCAAGAATTAATGAATTATTTGTCCCCTATCATTTATGGTGTCAACATGTTGGATAAACTGGTTTGGGAGGTGTATAAGATTGTTTTCCTCGAAATTTAGATAATACAATTGTTGGGTTTGTTGTATACTTTCATGTCTAAAATTTGGGATATGTCTACTTTTTTGGATGAGACATTGGATGCTATTAGTGATCCAGAAAGGATTATGTCTATTTGGGATCCTATTAGTTTTAAGAGTCAATCGTTGCTTAAAGGGCAGTGGTATATCCTTGTTTCGTGGTTTAGTTGGCGTGAAGGTGGTTGTTCATGTTCTTAATGTCTATGCTCCCAACGACCAGATTACTTGAAGAGATCTTTGGTGTCACATTTTGGAGTTTAAGGATAGATTGACGTGAGTGTGGATTGCTCTTGGGGATTTTAACAATGTAGATTTGTTGAGGAAGGGGTAAATTTTATTTTTTTTCAAAGCAATGCTTGGCTATATAATAATTTTATCAGGGCTACCAGTTTTTGGTAGTTTTGGATGTCAAGTAGGAAATTCACCTATATGTTGGGCAATGAGTGTAGGCTGAGCAATATCGATCGGGTATTCTTTAGTGTGTTTTTGTGAACAATTTCCCATCTTGCTTTGCAAAGGGCGGTCAGATCACAATTCTCTTGTTTTTTCGTCTTCTTATGTTGATTTCGGGCCAACCACTTTGAAATTCAATATTAGTTTTGCTTGGAACCCTGGGTTGGAAGAGTAAGTTGTTGTAGGTTTAGGAGTCAATGGAAGCCCAGTGGGGGTATCAAAGAGTTACCTAGCAAACTTAGTGTTATTAAATTTGCAATTAAGAGATGGAGGGAGAAAAAATGAGTCATACGAGAAGTGTTTTTTTAATTGTTAAACAAGGTTCTGTATGATATAGAAATGGCAGTTGGAGTTAGAAGCCTTGCAGTTCATGAGAGGAAGGTCAGGTCCCTATTGCGAGTAGAAATCAATAAGCCAAATTTAAATATAGTGAGGGACGTGTATCAAAAATCCCGGCTTAACTGGATAAAATATGGGGATGAGAACACTAAATCTTTCTATAGGGTAGTGAGCTCCAACAAGACTAGAATTCGAATAGTCGTTCTAAATATTGGCGTAAATTGGTTATCTTATCAAGTGGAGATTACGAAAGGCGTGATGAGATTCTTTATGAAGAAGTTCTTGAAACCTATAAGGAGGTGTCCTATATTCATCAATATAGGGCTTAGAAGACTTTCACAAGATCAAGCTATTACTCTGGTTTTTCATTATTTTTATGAGGAGATCAAACAAGTTGTGTGAAGTTGGGTGGGTGGGGTAAGGCTCCTAGCCTGAACGGGTTCTCGGTCAAGTTGGTTAGACACTTGTGGGACAGACTACACCCTTGCATTGAAGGCATGAAGGGTTAATTGCTCAAGAAGTTTGAATTCTTAGATGGATGTATTGTATCATTTGTTTCTCTTATTCCAAAGGCGATGGTCCCTCAGCTTATTAGTAGAACAATCTTTTTCCAAGGGTCATGGTCCCTTTTAATCTCAGATTCAAAATATGCATTTGTGGGCGGAAGGAATATTATTGATGGGTAGTGAATAGTTAGCGAGATTATTATTTTTGCCTACATAGCATGCCATAAAGGGTAAATGGGTCAATATAATGCATAAAACGGCATGCCACGTAGGAAGAAAACTAACTGGGTTAAACCCAATTAGTTTTGGTCTAATGAAATAATAACAAAGACAAGTTAGGTCTATTAGATTCCAGTTTTCAAGTTGGGATTTTTTCCTTCCAACCTGATAAAGTTAGGATTATTTAATTACAATTCCTCATTTTTTATAAACAAAATATAAATTAATAACACTTTATTAATTGTGAGATGCGAAAGTGTGAATTAACACAAAACAAACGGATTATCCCGAGCGAAAGAACCAGTTATCGTCTACTTAAATAATAGTATAAACAGAACCATAGAGGGTCTAAAGTCAACCTTGACAAATACCAAAAACCCACACATTGGATGCAGCTAATGGCACTACTAGAAAACCGAATCACAAACCTCTTACACTTCTGAGACCAGCACGTACAGGATGCAAAGAATAAAATCTTTGTAGTCAAAATGTATATAATCAATTAAGAGGTAACTTTGTAGAAATGTAATCAAGTTTGCTAACTGTTCCAATTAAGTTACTCAAACTTTTTTTCCTCTCTAAACTCACCCAAATTTAATTTATTGTTCAAATACTATGTAATAATCAGGTTTTCAGGTTAAAGTGATGATGTGTCAAGTTTTAATATTTTTTTAATAATATTTTTGAATGTGTAAAATTAATTTTTTTTAAATCTTCATTTTATAAAACCTACCTAATATAAATAATATACACAAGCATTAAAATGAAAGGAAAAAAAAAAAGAAAAAAAGAAGGTGACATAATGACCTGGTAATTACATAGTATTAAAACAATAAATGAAACTTGAGTGACTTTAGAGACACAAACATTAGTTTTTTTTAGCATTTATATACACTAAATCTTAGTTGAAATTCATGGGTCGTGTGTACACATCATTGCAATGCGATAACGAATCACGAATGAAAATGCATGCATGGTCCTTTTAATTTACAAAAATAAATAGAGGACTAACAATTAAATAAAATTTTCAGATTATTTATTAAGTTCCTACATTTTTTTATATATTTACTATTTATTTTATCATTTACATTAAATTAACTGGTTTAATAATTTGATTTCTTACAGAGAAATTAAAAGATTTATGAAATCAAGATAAAATAAAAATGTGTTGATTTAGTTAATTTTTTTTTTAAACATGAATAGATCTCAACTTGGCCTACAAACAATTTTGTTTATTTAAACTAAGTATGACCCATTTAGTGGGTTTTCATTGACTGAATGTTTTTTTACACATACCTCAGTTGTAGCATACATGTCCGTTACCTTCCTCACACCTCTGATTTTAAGTCTTTCTGAAGGAAGAAACATAGGTTTAAACTATGTATCAAGTAAAACATTACAAGAATCCATCTACATCTACATCTACACTATATAATAAAAGAAAACATATGAGGGACACATGACACTCCCTCATGAATTCTCTCATTTTATTAATTAATTTAATACAATAAATTCAAATTTAATTATAATAATTGATTTGCAAAAGCATATTATAAATTTAAGTAGTCAAGCTTTTTTGTGAGACTTTCATGTTGTTCAAAACAAATAAATAAAATATATTCTATGTTTTTTTGTAAATCAATTAATATAATTATATTATAATTCAAAATTAGAAATAAATTATTAGACATTATTTAAAAATGTTTATGAACTAACAAAAGTAATCTTTATTAAAAATTATTTATTTTTTTAAGATAGCGTATTTATGTGTTATTAAATTTAAATCATGTACCTTAAATACGTGTTTTTAATATGTGATATTTCACTTTAAGTTTAAAACTCTATTTCTTACAATATTCTAAACAAACAAAATAAAACAAATCAATTCAATTCACATTAATTAAATACTTGATTTAATACAAAACTAAATATGTTTGGCTATTTTCGTATTATAATACCTTCATATATAAAATACATTTTATATATGAAAAATCATTATTTGAAATCTTCATTGACTTTGTTTTTTCAAGTTACTTCAATAGAGAAATGCAATATCTAAACAGTCTTTTCATTACTAATTCGTTTCAATCTTTATTTTCATGCTATTAATTCACACATTTTTTTTTATAATACAGTAAAATTAAACCAATAAATGTCATTATGTTTAAAGACCTTGATGTTACAAAAAAATGATTATATACTCAAGGTTAGAAATACTTTGGCTTTGGAATAAACTTGATGTCAAATTCCAAAATGAACAATACTCGATTGGGATGGTTTAACGGATGAGGAGATACTTTTAAATTAATTTCATTTTTTTATATCCTAGCCTAAACATATTTACCTTTATTGCGTTTTGATTATTTTTTGTTTTGTTGTACCAGCAGTCTTATAAGGTAATAGCCATCGTATGAAAGATATATTTTGGAATGTTTGAAAAAAGTTTTATGTGAATAAAAATGTTTTTTTTTACAATAAATCATTTAGGGGCTGATGAATATTTAATATTTTTTCGGTTGTAAAGGCAACTTTTTTTATTTTAAATAAAATATGTAATCTAGTTTTTCTTAATTATATTTTAAATTTATATATAATATATATAATTTAAATCTACATATACACTATATAATAAAAGAAAACACATGAGGGACATATGGCACTCCCTCATGAATTCTCTCATTTTATTATTTAATTTAATACAATAAATTCAAATATAATTATAATAATTGATTTGCAAAAGCATATTATAAATTTAAACAGTCAAGCTTTTTTGTGAGACTTTCATGTTGTTCAAAACAAATAAATAAAATATATTCTATGTTTTTTTGTAAATCATTTAATATAATTATATTATAATTCAAAATTAGAAATATATTATTAGACATAATTTAAAAATGTTTATGAACTAACAAAAGTAATCTTTATTAAAATAATTATTTTTTTTAAGATAGCATATTTATGTGTTATTAAATTTAAATTGTGTACCTAAAAAACGTGTTTTTAATATGTGGTATTTCACTCTAAGTTTAAAACTATATTTCTTACAATATTCTAAACAAACAAAATAAAACAAATCAATTCAATTCATATTAATTAAATATTTGATTTAATACAAAACTAAATATGTTTGGCTATTTTCGTATTATAATACCTTCATATATAAAATACATTTTATATATGAAAAATCATTATTTGAAATCTTCATTGACTTTGTTTTTTCAAGTTACATCAATAGAGAAATGCAATATCTAAACAGTCTTTTCATTACTAATTCGTTTCAATCTTTATTTTCATGCTATTAAATCACACATTTTTTTTATAATATAGTAAAATTGAACCAATAATTGTCATTATGTTTAAAGACCTTGATGTTAGAAAAAAAAAATGATTATATACTCAAGGTTAGAAATACTTTGGCTTTAGAATAAACTTGATGTCAAATTCCAAAATGAACAATACTCGATTGGGATGGTTTAACGGATGAGGAGATACTTTTAAATTAATTTCATTTTTTATATCCTAGCCTAAACAGAGTTACCTTGATTACGTTTTGATTTTTTTTTTGTTTTGTTGTACCAACAGTCTTATAAGGTAATAACCACGGTATGGAAGATATATTTTGGAATGTTTGAAAAAAGTTTTATGTGAATAAAAATGTTTTTTACAATAAATCATTTAGGGGCTGATGAATATTTAATATTTTTTCGGTTGTAAAGGCAACTTTTTTGTTTTAAATAAAATATGTAATCTAATTTTTCTTAATTATATTTTAAATTTATATATAATATATATAATTTAAATTGTTCAACCTGTGTATCATACGGGTACATAACCTAGTATAACATAAGATCAAGTGTAGTGGGGCGCCAATTGGGGCCTTAATCCAATTTTAACGCCCTAAACATCATTACGGGGTCTTTAAAGAGCGCTAATTTTGAAAAATTAGGCTGGAGTGTTAAATTTTTAACGCTGAACATTCGATTCTGAACCAAAAAAGTTGTGGCAAACAATAAAAAAAGGGAAGGAGCGCTAATTAGCGCTTCCCACTACAGATACTCTAATTAGAAAAAAATAAAATAAAAGATTGATTGTCTTTTCTGGGGTCAACAACCGTGTATGTATGGTCAAAGGCAAGTGGGCCATTAGACAAGAACAAATGTTCTTCCTCAATAAATTTCACAAGACCCAAACAGAAACCCATCATCCCCTTTTATTTATTTCTTTTCTACATTTTATTCTTATAAAAATATCTGTTTAGACTTGTTATAAAGACTCCATCTATTCATACCCCTATTTGTCTTCTTTAACCCCCAGCCGCTATCAAAGTGTCATGAATTGTGTAGGGTTTGGTGGGGTTTTATTTTAGGGTGAGTTTTTGTGGGGCATGGGTAGGAGGTTTTTTTTTTTTTTTTTTTTTTTTTTTTTTTTTTTTTTTTTTTTTTTTAACCTAATCAAACTATCATTAACCAAAATGAAAATTCTTTTTTTTTTTTTAAATTCTACTCTAATGTAGGGTTTGAGGGAAGGGGATGGAAGAACCGTCGTTGAGGATATCATACAGTTTTGCCCTATGAACCATATACGACGTCATTAATGATTAAGAATGTTTCGAATAAATATACGTCCTTGATCATTAAAGAAGGTCATTTTCTTTCAACATGAAAACTGTTTAAGTCAATTGAAATTTTATAAGTGATTAAAATGTTAATTCAAAATTGACAATCTAAACAAGAAGCTTAAACCAAGAACAAATTTCTTTTAGACTTAATTCTCAAAAATTTATAAAATACAGCATCAAAGGTTAAGATCAATTTTTAAAATGTTCCCCATTTAATGCTACATACTTGAGATCAGTCCTTTGGCGCCACCAATCCAATACTGTCAGATTTTGTATCTACTACAAGCAAAGTATTATCAGAAGAAGAAGATCCACCACCTTCTGTCAAATCATCATCATCATTACACCCTCAAACCAGATACATGGATGTGGATTGTCAATGTCCATTTACAGTAAATTACCATGATCTTTCTACCATTATTTTTACCAAGACAATTATAAATCTTTCAAATCTTATTATTAAATGGAAACTATCATTAGTACTATCACTCATCGCAAAAGAATATTACCACCAGTGAACGGTGGTGATCACGGTGGTAATAAGTTTCGAGAGATTATTCCTCTTCATCCAGATGAACGTTCGTACTGCACGTATGGATCTTCGATCTTTTTATAACAATGACGTAACCATTTTTCCTTCCCGTATCTTGTACCTAGTCGATCAACTCCTGGCGTAACGATAATGTCCGGTTAGTCTCAAATGAAACTATGACCGAGTAGGAGCCTTCCTCCTGATCTTCTACCGGGTTCTCATCACCACCACCGTCTCCCTGGTGCGTATAATCTTGTTCTACAAATGTCTTCTCACCACCGTAAGCGTACTTAGGATAGCTTTGGTGATCAAATAGTGGCTCACCACCGTAACCATAGTCGGGTTGACGGGGATAGTATTGTGCATACAGGTCCTTCAAGGAGGTATTCAAGTCCAGTTGCACCGTATTGTCATGATAACGAATGCTAGACTAACCCTCCTTGACATTATCTGGTTTTGACTCATCGTAAGAATCACCAAAAATGAAGTCGTAATACGACATCTTGTATATTGTGGATAAAATTTGTATATAAATGTTTAAATGTAAAATGAAAACGACGATATAATATCGAACGGATCGAATGAACTTATAATCACAATCTGATGGAGCAAAGTGCCTCGCTTTGATCAAAGTGAGGTGCTTTAAGGGGGTGAAAATAATTTTTGGGGGGTTTAATTATATCAGTTCATTATGTTAAAGAACTAGCTAGGGGACGTTTGGTCTGATGTGTGTGTTTTAGTAAATTTTAAAAGATGATTCACTAGTGTTAAAACTTGGTGTTCTAAAACCAAAGAAAAATAATATTTTACCAAAACACGATCGAAGTATTAAATTTATAAAAACGATATTTGCTTAATAGTTTAAAACTCACACAATAGGCAAGTGTACCTATCGGGTAAAGTATAGATTTGAGCAAGTACAGATTATCGAACCCAAAGACACGACTTTTATTTCTCTGTTTTAAGTTGTTAAGAAAAAGTTAATAAAAATGAAGAAAAATGAAAGTTGCATAGAGAGTAGACAATAACCAAACAAAAGCGTTGCTTTTGGATCCGACTTCTCTTGGTATGAATTAATAGTAAATATTTAGCTAAGTGATGTGTCCTCAAATTATGCCTCCTGCAATAACTTAAAAACGATTCATGTTCTTGATTGTTATTGTGAGGGTCTCCCATCCCGTTAAGCTCACATCTCAACTAACACTTTCCAAAGTTGTGATATTGACACCTAACTACTCTTTTCTTTTATGAATAAGTTGCCAAGAGCCGTAGCGATTGACAAACTACCATTTGACATGGAAAAGGCCTCGTTTCCTCCCGAGTACGCTCATCCTTTGCTTGAAATAATTAATTTTCCATAAAGTGATTGATTTATTATTAATTGTGTGGTAATATAATAATAGAAGTAAATAAAGACCGTTTACTTCTAACACGAGTTCACCAATCTTTGGTTTGCACCAAAGCTAACACATAGACCATGTAGCTAAGTCGCACAATCAAATCATGGCTTAACACCAAGGTCAAGTATATAGACAATGCCGACCCAAAGTGCAATTTGACAGTTGAGGATCAACCACAAAGTATGAGTGTTGCCATAAAACAAATGGGCTAATCGCTACACAAGGAGTTAATAGTTAGCTTACTAGTGCGCGGGTTTTTACACGCCACGGGTACACTTATAGTCCCTCTACATCCTATCAAGACACTCACAAGACCGAATATTAAGTTGATTAATTAGTTAGTTCATCAAAGAAAGAAAGAGTAGAAAGAATTACCAATAACACAAAACACCACTTAAACCAAACATAACCTATATAAATCATACCAAGTTCATCTTTACCCTAGCAACACCTTAGAAATTTAGCCAAGGCTTTATAACAAAACTCACAAATGTAGATTTTACAAGAAATCTTTATGAGGGTTGGATAGAGATTTCTAGGGGTGTTATGATTTCTCTCTCGAGGGTAGGCAACACCGAGTGTTTATAGAGTGATCCCAAGCTCTAAAGGTTACCCAAGAACCTTAGAAGTATGATTCGGGGGCTAGAGAGCCCCCTTGGTGGGAGAAAAGAAGTGTTTCTATGAATAGTGTGGGGTATAATGGATAGAAAGGGATGCCAAAATGAAAGGTGAAGACCTCTATTTATAGTTGTTTGGTAGGCCACACACGGCCGTGCAGATGTATGTGAATGCCCGTGTAAAACATTTGGGAGCAGTTTGTAGTCATTTCTTGCAGACGCTCTTGGGGCAGTTGTGCTGCACGCCCGTGCATGCCATGTGGCACAATTCCTGTCAGTCTTGGTCAAATTTTGGAACCTTTGGTGAAGCTTTGGTGGGTGCACATTCGTGCACTGTGTGTGAACGGCCATGTATATGACATTTTTGCCTTGTGCATGGCCGTGTATATGGTGTGCATGACCGTGCATGTCAGTGCACTTTGCCTTTTCTTTTCCCTTTGACTCCGAATTATTGACTTGTTGACCAACGACCATTGCACGGTCGTGCAACATCTGATGCTGCTCTCAAAGTCTTTAATTCTTCTTCTTTTGTGCCGTTTTCTCCCTTTTTGCTTCCTGACTTCAAAAACATGCAATTATCAATTCAGAAGGATTTAGGCATAATAAACTAAGATAAGAGCATTATTTTGGTGCACTATGACGTTCTGTCGTCTACAAGCCAACCTTATCTCCTTCCATGTTTTGGTCCACATGTGAACGAGTAGTAGTTTTTTGACATGGTGATTGATGGCATCAATGGTTGATGCGTTGCAAAACACATGTATTTATCCTATATATTTGATGTAGTTTTTGTATAGTTTTGAGTCATTTTTAGTAGTTTGTAGCTTGTATTTAATTATTTATGTGTTTGCAGGTGCCAGTGTACAAAAGGAGCTAAAATGAGCTAAAATCAAGTAAAACTGAGCACACAAGGAAAACCGATGAAGAAATTGGATTAAACTAAGAAAAGTATGGTTTTCAAGTGTTTCGCGCCATGCGAAGATTAATTTGAGATCTTTCACGATGTGCAAGTATCACTATTCACCACATCAACTATTTTTTCCCTCACCCCACGTAAGGGATCTTTATCTATCTTTCGCGACATGCGAAAATCCCTATGTCGGCTAAAAATTAGATTTTCAACTATATAAGCTACAACCGCCTGTATAACGCAATCTACTATTTCCTGAGGCTAATTTGAGAGCCTAGGAGCATATCTAAGGAACATAGGTAGGCGGGGTTGAAGAATTGAGTAAGGATTGAGTTTTAGCAATTAGTTAGTCAAACTATCATTGATTTAGTTTGTGCTTTCAAGTTTGAGACAATGTTTTGCATGAACCTTGTTACTTGTTTTCTATTTTCAGTCATGTTTAGTGGCTAGACTTCTTTTACTAATTAAGTTATGATGAATACTTGTTGACTTTGGTTTTTATCTAGGTTCTTTTTTATTAATTTTATGTTAGATTTATATTAAACTAAAGAACTTGTCTATAATTATTATGATGCATGTATGAACTTAGGACTTATTTATGACCTTTTGATTGATCCATATGTGTCCTTTTGAATGTATTTCATGTATGGATGCATACTAGGTTGATTACTTTGTGTCTGTGACTAGTTTATGGTTTTGGTACCGAACTCCATAGGAACATTGATTGAGAGTTTAAAGAACCTAGATACTCAATCTATTCTTGATACCAGGAGGTAAAAGGTAGTCGAGGTTGTATTTGGTGTTAGGAGTTTAGTTTTAAAAATAACTTGAGTGGGTGCATATTAGGGTGTATTGTAATTAGAGAGATTGGCAGATGATCTATTCTTTGAGTGCTTTATTGTTTGAGAAACTGATAGGTAATCCATCCCACCGGTGTGTTTATACAACTTTAGGTTTCTGTTGGATCTTGATAGAGAGTTGTGTGTGTTATTGTGTATGAAAATTAATATAAGTTTTAAGCAATTGTTCTAACAAGTAATAATATCATCAATATTCATCAACACACATCAAAATAAGTATAAGCAGAGCTGGTATGATATGAAGTCATCACATATTTTATTCATGAGTAACAAAGTACAAAATAATCTAGACTTCCCCCTCACCAGATGCTCTCACTCTCTCCCGACTGAACCTTAGGTTTTTCCTACTGGATTCAAGTGATCTCAATCAGTTGCCCAGGTTAGTACCTCAATACCGAAAGTACTGTTTTATTTATAGAGAGTTAAAAATAGCTGGTGGTGTCACCATAAAAGTGACATCTAATAACATAAGAGAATTGTAAGTGACAGCTATTTACAAATTACAGGTGGACAATTAGTTACAAACGATTGGACTCAAATGACACAGAACAACTTGTTTTGACATAGCTGTTGACTTATGTTGACCAACATCTCTTCATTCTAGTAGTTTTAGGTCTTCAGTATTCAACTGTTGACTTAGTCAATGATTGACACTCTTTAGTCTTCCAATCTTTAATCAAGTATCCAACAATTATAAAATCTAGCACTTTGGAATATTGTTTGATAAAACCTTGAAGGAGGAAATTGGTAGTTAAGTTGACTAAGAACCCTTATTCTTCACACTAGGGATGAAAGGAATCCTTTTTTTTTGGCATTCATTATCAACAGTTCTTATATAACTCAACAGTTTCCTTTTAGGTTGCACTGGGAGAATGATCAGGGATCAACTAAGTTAGATGTGGGTGGAGTATCATCAGATCTTTGTACCAACATAGTTCCAATGACCAAGATAAGTCCAAGTGTCACAAGTAGGAATTCTCTACCTCGATAGTGTTTTTCTCATATTTGATTTCACGTTATTGTCAATTTACTATTTGTTATTTGAGTTTCTTTAGTTTTATTTCATTAGTATAATTAGTTCATAAAAAACCCAAGTTAAAACCAAATTACGTAAGTCCTTAGTTGATTCTTCTTTAGTTGTCACTAGTGTCCTATGGGTTTGATATCCGGACTTACGTAGGCTTTAAAATAGTTGATAGATACACTTACCTGTCTTGTGGTCTAGTATTAAAAGAGTCAAGAGTTAAACTAGGTGGCTAGTTTTGTTTATTTTATGGACCATATCCACCACATAAATTTAGTGTTGTTGTTCCTGGTTGTAGGTTCGAAACATGTTAGTTCGGGTCAAACCAAACACGTGACTTGTCATGTGCGGTGGTAGAAACAAAATACACACGTTTGATAGGTGTTGGAAATGTATAGACGATATTAAAATAATGGTTTTTGTATTTCAAAAAAAACAATCGGGCTAGGCTTCGTCATTCTCATGCAAACTTTAACAATACAAACTCGACTAATGCCCAACCTCGTTACAATGGTAACATACAAAACCACCTATTGCAATAATCTCTGCCTATTCTAGCCCGACCACGATCTCGTTATGAATATTTGAATCTTTGGCGATAGAAAATCATACATCAACATCGGGGAAACTTTGGCGATAGCGAAATTAGCTTGACTAGGATTATTTCTTTTGTTTGTTTCTTTTGTGTCTTTTATTTTTTAGTGTATCTAGTATTTAGTTGTTGTTTGTATCTCTTTCTTGTTAAGTGCGTTCTTGTCCTTATTTTTTAGTCTTATTTACTTCTCTTAGTTTCTTTTTATTTTTAGTTTATACCACAGGACTCGCTCATAGGGATCACCCACACTTGTTGTTTTCTCAAAACCCAAGTTAGATCTTTCCGATATTCGTCGAGAGCTTTGTATGCATATCATTCAAGGAAAAATGTATGCTTCCTACTTTCTGCTACCATCATGAGAGTCCATTCTCCCATTAATCGCCCCACCATTCCTACTACCCAGTTGGTGGTGGTGAAATCCGCAAAATATTACTTACTTATATTTATCCTTTGACATCCACAGGAAACTAAATGCTGAACAGGATTCAAGATGTAACTGTATATTATCCTATGTACATCCTGAGGATGGACTAACGAATTATCTTAATATTATGGGAATGCAGGTATACTTAAACAACATCAAGCCTTATGACAATGCTCACACGGCTCTATTGACCTATTCTAAGTCAGAGAAGAAGGAGATAACATATAGTACACGTCTTTGATAAAGAAAGGATCCAAATGTAACCATCCAAGATTAACTATAGGAGAATATCTCGAAAGGTAGTTATGTAACGACTGGAACTCATTAAAAGAAAGATACACTGAGTTGAAACAGTCAAGGCATAGCTGATTTGTAGGGATATTTAGTTTAATGTTTAGACTATAAATAAGGATGTGATGGACGAGCTTAGGACACTTCTTAGCCACATGAACTCTTACTTTCCATAAGCATACACACACAACACTGAATTGTATTCATAGCATCTCCCCCATTCCATTTCCAAAGGTTTAACTATTTTCTTTATTAATATTAAAAAACAAAGACATGGGCTTAGACTCCTCCCGGGGTTTTGTGCCGGCGATCATCACTAATCAAGGGTTTTCCTTGTACATCGAGTGTTCTTATCTTGTTACATTTCATTTATATTTATTTGTTATACCTTTGTGTTAGACAGTTCCATCCTCAGGATATAACTGTCCGTCCTCACCATTTCCTTTGTCATCCTGAACATAGTTGTCAATAAGCATTTCTTTTGTATCCTAAACGTGACATCCTTAAGATATAACTGATTTTTGAACATTACAAACATTTTTAGCACTCTACCTCACATTTATAATTTGGAATACAAAATTGTTTTCACTTGATAATTTTTGACCAAAACAATCTGGTCCCCACCATGGTGCTATTTTTAACAAAAATCTTCAACTATGGCCTCAAACCCAAAATTTGTGTCTTCATCCATGCCATCCTCAAGTTCTGCAAAAAAAATATGACATTACCACCTCCCCCTGCATTTTCCAAGAGTTCTGATCATGTTGTTTGAAATACTCCTCAAACTAATCCTAGAACTGGGATTGACACATCTGGATGTACTCCTCCTGTTTTTATGTCGAATGATGAACTCATTTCCATGTTTACAATGGTAAAGGATCAAATGAAGAAGCAGCAGAAAACTAACCAAATGTTGATAAGAGTAATTCAATCTCTCAAAACATCCTCAAAGATACCAATTGAAGAAGTAGTGACACCTATACAACCCAAGAATTTGGATTTCAATTTTGCCATCATTGGGGGCAATCATCAGGGAGATTTTATCGCAATGAACCCAGGATCTACTGCTCCTGAGATCACTTCGACAGTCAGGATGACAACTACCAGAGATCCGTGATGCATAATTGAACTATCTAGAGGATACAACTATGGTAACAATGTGAATATTAATACTTTTGCTACTAATGACTTTGGTTCTATGCAGGATATAGGTATAAGCCCTCAATTGGCAAGGGAACTCCAAAATACCAAAGACATGGTGTCTAGTGTACCAGGCATAGTATAACCCATCCCTGAAATCTCTTCAACATGTCATAGGGTATCTCGGTTTGCACCTCCAATATGTGATGCTGAAGAACATGTGGCTCAATATAGGGAAAGGATTGAGATAAACCCCATTCCTACTAACCTTATAGAGGCATGTTTGTGTGAAGGTTTTGGGCCCACCCTCACTGTTCCAACCTTGAAATGGCTTTAAGTGTTCCTCCTTACTTTATTACTTCATTTGCACATTTCATTAACATGTTTAATAACCAATTTTCACGTAGTTGTACATTTGAACGTTTAACAAGTGATCTATACAGGGTTACACAACTACAGGGAGAATCATTGAGGGAGTATATTACTAAGTTTGGGAAGGAAGCACGTGACATCCCAAAATTAGATGTACAATTGCGGTACAAGCATTCAAAATGGGACTACAGAAGGATTCACCATTCTACCAAGAATTGGTGATGAACCCTTGTAGGAATCTCGATGAAGTCAGAAATAGAGCATTGAGACAAGAAGATTCAAGAGAGGATAGAGGCATCCTCAAGATACAACAATTCTAATCAAAAGTCCACACCCACATATGAACCTTAGAAGCATAAACCTTATGCTAAGAATGATAATAAAAAGATCAATGTGGTTGAGGATGATGATAATGCGGATTGTTCTAAACTATCAGATTATTGTTTTTCTGTGGATTTAACAAGTCTTATGTAAGCTATGAAGGATCTTGGTGATAAAGCAAGATGGCCAAGGAAGAATGACAAAGCAGGATGGAAAGACAAGTCCAAATGGTGTGCTTTCTGTGAAGACTTTGGTCATGTTACTGAAGATTGCATTGCCTTAAGGAAGGAGATTGCGTGTCTTCTTAGCAAAGGCCATCTCAAAGATCTTTTAGGCAAAAAGAAGGCTAAGAATCAGGATAGCACTACCATCCCGGAAAGAGCAGCTTCTCCCCCTAGAGATGATGGCATTATCAATTTCATATCTGGTGGCTCGGATATATGTGGTACATCCTACTCAGCAGCAAAAAGACATGCTAGGGAAACCAAATCCGAGAAAGGGGAGAGACCTACAAAGAACACCATGCTGACAAGTGCAAGGGTGATCAGCTTTGAAGAAGATAATCGAGAGAACATCTTAGATCCACTTCATGATGGTTTGGTAATCACTTTATATCTTGCTAACCATTTTGTTCGCAGGATATTAGTAGATGGAGGGAGCTCGACCAACATAATTCAACTGGAAGCCCTAAAAAGGACGAACATACCTGAAACTGAGATAGTTTCAAAGTCATCCATCCTGGTTGGTTTTAGTTGAGAAACCAAGAATTACCGATTTGATGTTGAGATTCCATTTCACTTCAAAGTCTGGTTTGCATAAGAGGGAACAAATCTTCAAAACTCTGCCACTGCTGTGTCAACAATTGTTGACCAGTCTTATCCTCAAACCACTGCCTCAACCAGTCATCCAATCTTGAAACATCTGTTGACAAAAGTCCAGATTCTGTTGACAAAAGTCAGACCTTCACTACTCCACTTGGTCTTATTCCCCTACCTCCATTTCAAACATATGTAGGCACTCCAGAAGTGCAAACAGATGTTACACCAGATAACAAAACCTCTGTCCTTCACCTCAAAATGCCATCATTTCATATCAAGGAGATTTAATCTACCTTAGAGCTTATGCACCTGATCAGATCATTGGCAACACCAATGAAAAGGGTGCTTACATGAAATTAATCGCAAAACATTTGTCTTTTTGCAGGTTTTCTATCACTCAAACAACCTGTCAAGTACCAAGGGGCACTGAAAGACAACAGTTGGGTAGAAGCCATGTAAGAAGAGCTCCTTTAGTTTAAAAGATAACAAGTATGGGAATTTGTACCACTACTAAAGGATGTTTGTCCAATTGGCACAAAGCGGGTCATTAAAAACAAAACTGATGAAAGGGGTATTGTTATCAAGATAAAGTGTGGAGGATCGTTTTAACAAAAACAAGTTTGGATGATCATACAAGTCTACTAATATAGGTGCAGAATCCCTAAATCAGTTACGAAATGATAGTAATCGAGTCAAACACGCAAATTCACCTTTTCAATATCCATTTCATTCATAAACATTTGATGTATATCTTACAATTGATGTTTACAATGAAATATATAAGTATCAGACACTTCTAAAACACCTAGAGAGAAATCAGATCGAACCAGACACGAAATGACCAAAAAGTTAATGTTAAAATGAAATTTCAGGTTTATATAGACCTGCACATTCGCCCTCCCGATAGGGTCGAATGTGCAGGTTCGACCCTTCAAAGAGTTTGAACAAACAAATAAGCTTCAGAATCTTCCTTCGACCAATTCTCTCTACCTTCTCCCTATAAAATCCACATTCGACCTTCCATATTTCCACTTTCTCCCCCACGTAATCCGCTAATCAACTTAGAATGTAAAATCCAAAAGCATTAGTCGCAAAACGTGCATCAACAAACTCCCCCTCGACAATTGCTTGGATTGCCTTCGCGCTTCGTCCATCTGCTTGTTCATCAGCTTGATGCGCAATAACGTCTTCTGCTCTTTCGTCATAACTGGTTCCAAAGTTTGTTTAGGTTTCTTATTTTCTTTCTGTATCTTCACAAACTTTCCCAGTTTCTTGTCATAGTCACAGCCCGCATTGACATCCCATGCGAAACACAAGCATACCATGTGATACCCCGCAAATTCAGGTTCTCACTTTAACTAAACTCTAGTTACGTTCCTTGCATTATACTTAACTAGGGTTAACTAGATAGGACACACGTGCATTGTTGTGAGTTAATATCGGGTACATGATTAGTGAACCTCGGACGTTGGTGAATAACGAACTTATGTGTCTCTGTGATATTTAATGAACTTATGTGAAAACCATACGTGATTATGTGAACCTAAACCGAATACGTTAATAAAAATCACTAAAAGTGGAGTTTGAGGTTGATTAGGGTCTTAACGCATGGGGTTGCACTTGTTACGGTCCGAAATAACGAAAACGTCGAAGGATAACGCGTCGGGTGACCAAACGAGACACGCACGAGGCTCTCGGGCCTGTGATCGGCCGCTCACAGGGCCCGAGCGGCCGCTCGCACGTGCCTGACGGGTCTAAACCGCCTTAAACCCCTATTTAAGCATCCTTAACCCCCATGCAACCCCTAAACTCAACCCTAATCGCCCCCATACTGCCCCACATGAAATATTAACCCTAAAGCTCCTGCTAAGGCTCAAGATCATCAATTAGGAAGCTCCAAAGGCGCACGGTTGATCGAATCGAAGAGCCAAGGGTATAATCTTTGATTCCTTACACTTTTATCTTGTGTTTTTGTTATAAAAATCATGTAACAAAGTTTGTCCAGGTCTGAAAGTTATTAATAATCATTAAAACATGAAGTTTTTGACGATTAAACGGATCAAACATAATAATAAACGATTAGTAACATCATAGGATACTTGTTGCGCAAGTTATTGATGTTTTGGTATTTAAAGTTGTGATCTTTGCATGTTTAGTAGTAGACTCTGATCATAGTAAGTATTAGGGATGTTTGGTAATGATGATTGATGTTTGTTGATTGTTTTTATGCACACGATAGTCGATTAAAGTATGATTTAGGTGAAACTAAAATCTGGACAGAATGGTTAGACAAACTTGTAGGAGCTGTAACACGACCTTGACATAATGATTTTGGTATTTTCTTTGCATGGTCGAGTCACACTTGGTCTTAGCTGTTCAAATGTGTAAAATCAAGTATTTTGGACGTCGGTTGAGTCGTTTTTGGAATTTTTATTGAAAATAGGTCAGGTCAGAATTTCGGGTATCAAACTGAGTCAACTTTGAAACATCATAACTCAAGTTTTATTAAGAGTTGCATTGTGAAATTTTTACAGAAGGTTAATGTTGGAGTAATATGAGTTTTCCAAGTGGATTCATCCCGTTTGGATGAATACACAATTTTTGGGAAATTATCTACCAAACTGACCTGTTAGGAAGGTTTTCTGAACATAGCTGAATTAGAAGAATTTTAATTATTATTGTGTTTGGATTTAAGACAAAAAAAAATAAGTATTTTTGAGTGAATCCCAAAGACGATTCAGTAAAAATTTGGGAGGATAACTCACTGATTTGCTATTTTAAATAAATTCGTTTTGATGGCGCACAATCTGTCCTGAAAACACAGATTGTGTATTATGTGCTTATGTGATTAATTGAGGTCTTAAGTTGTATGAAATTGATGTGTAACTGAACGTATACTTGTATAAGCCACATATGGGGCATGAAGACTAATTTTAACCAATACATTCACCAACGAGTCCGTAGGGTTTACTATTGCATGTAGGATCACTAGGCGTCGCATACACACTTTTGAACATTTAAAACGCCTTGGACAAACGAGTTATATGGTGTAATGATATTACGCCTATACTCACTTAGTGACACTATTATTAGGGTGTCGGTAGCATACTTTACTTGCGGTTCGGATTTCTTTTGCTTGCACGTTAAGGTGAGTTTCACTACTCTTTTTTCTCAAAAGCATGCGTCTTGGATTAGAGACAACTTTGGTAAACGTTTTCTAGTCCATTTGGGACTACTCAGGTATGGACTCCTTGTGTAGGTCCGGTTTTGACTCCTTGTGTGGGTCGGTTTTATGATTCCTTGTGTGGATCGGGTTTTCGGTCAGTTTAAAACTTATTGGTCCTTTGTAATCTAAACACTCTATCTTTGAAAGTCCTTGCATATTATTGGGTTAATCACTGGAGGCAAACGGGGTATTAGTTGATAGCGCTATTAGGTTAATGCAGCAACCTCATGTCTGAGGTGCTTGAGGCACGGGCATGAACTTCTGACCATAATTTCCGACTGGTGTTGATAGACGCCGATCATTGAGGCAAATAACCATTTTTCTGAAGGTTTCCCAATAATCTTGTTTAGTTACATTGAGTGGGCTAGCTACCCCTGACACACTTAAACTGACAACTCTTTAACTTTTTGGTCTGGAGGACCTACGTTATTACTTTACTTACGTGGTTTTTTGGAAAACCAGCGCATTTGCATATTAAATTACTGTACTTTGTGAACTCACCAGCTTTATGTTGACACACGATAGCATGCTTTTGCAGGTAACTAGGAACGGAGCACAGTTAGGTCATGCATCATTTCATGGGTCTCAAACATTAAACTATTTTGCACATATACTATTTATTTGGTTTTGGGCGCGGTGTTTTGCGCAGACTTTATTTACTATTTTTCATTCGCTTCCGCTATACTATTATTGGTTTGGTTAAAACTTGGTTTTTACAATAACGAACTAAATGGTTGGGCATTTAGAGTCGTTCATGTGACTTATGGCTATGGGATCCTGGTTTGTCATGTGCCTCGCGGTATAAACCCCGCAGTAGAAATTTGAGGGTGTGACAGATTGGTATCAGAGCCATTGGTTCTAGTGAACTAGGATTTGCATCTAGACTATAATCATCATAGCATAAGTATTAGTACACTCACTATTCTCAGCACACTACTAGCTATTTCTTGGATACGTATGGTGATCTAACGTATTGCAGGAAAACATGACTAACCCCGCTCATGGTAACTATTCTTCTTATCACCCTCTTGGAAGTTCGCAAAACACGTCTTTGAACCCGTACGAACAACCAGCTCAGACAGGGAACCCGGAGGAGAATACTAATCGCTGGGTGTGGTTCACAAATATGTTACATTCGTGGGTTGTAGGGTACGGAGTGCCAGATCAGGTCCCCCCCATTATTGACACATTGGAGAGGTCTCTGGCAGGGATGGTTAGGCACGTACATACGGAGCTAGAGAATGCCTATAATGCAGTAAGGAAATTTCAGTCTTGGAGGCAGAATGCTGATGGATCTATTAAGCGCATGGAAAGAGAGATCGACCACTTGTTTGGTGAATTGGAAAAGACTAATAGTAAATTGGAGAAGGTTAGTAGTAAATTGGAGAGGGTTGAAAGGGAAGCTGCAGAAGATAGGCACGAGAGATCGATTGCTATTCAGGAGACAACACTGTTAAGGGAGGAGTTGACCCTGGTCAGTAACAAGCTTGAGGAAGCTCTAGCTCAGAATGGTGCAGAACCAGAGGAGGAACCAGAGGAGGATCCAGAGGAGGATCCGGAAGAGGATCCTGAGGAAGAGCCTGCAGTTGGGGGATTTGATGACCTCGAGGAAGCATTGGATGCGGCGCTCGAGGAAGAGTTTGAGCCTGAGGAGGAGGAGCCTTTGGAGACAGAGATTAAGGATGAGAGCGAGGATGAGGGCTCATGCATCTCCATGGATCACGACGACGACTGATCTCTTATATATATATATATATATATATATTTTAGTATTCATATATTAGTATTATGACTTTTGTTCATTCCTAACGTTGTGAGACTTGAGGATTCTTTGTTTTGTGGTTGGATTCTTATTTACTACTTTTACTTAAATTCTTTATTCTATTCTCGCGCATGTTATTTATATTCTAGTTTACTTGTACTGTGTGAACGATCATATGTGGGACATATTATTGTTTTCTCATGAGTATAGTGTAAATGTAGAATTACTATGGCGGGAAGAGGACACGGGAGAGGCAACATCAACATGACTCAAGCGGAGTTGAATGCCCTTATCAATGACAGGATAGTAGAAGCTATCGCAGCTTTTCAAGCTGGTAACTTTATCTTGCTCTAAACTTTCCTCTATGCTCCAACGTTACGCTCTCTTATTCATTCGTGATTCCTTCGCTTTTACACTCAGGTCAACCTGGACATCACCCTCCAGCCTGCACCTACAAGTCCTTCATGGACTGCAAGCCTCATAACTTTGGTGGATCTGAAGGGGCTGTCGGGCTACTACGGTGGTTCGAGAAACTGGAATCTTGCTTTGCTATGTGTAACTGTCCACCAGCTGACAGGGTGAAGTATGCCACTGCTACTCTTGAGAACTTGGCATTAACCTGGTGGAACTCTCAAGTGCAGATGCTAGGTGTGGAAGTGGCTAACGCAACACCTTGGGCAGATTTTAAGGAACTGATGAAGGAGGAATACTGTCCTCGAGATGAAATCCAAAAGTTAGAAACTGAGTACCTCAATCTAAAGATGGTGGGATCAGAGATTGAGAAATACACCACCAGATCGCATGAACTGGCAGCTATGTGCCCAAACTACTCCAACCCGCCCTACAAGAGGATTGAGCTGTATATCAAGGGCTTGGTGCCCCAAATTAAAAGCATGGTCACTGCTGCTAACCTCATTACCATCCAGCAGGTTATTAGGATGGCTCATCAATTGACTGATCAGAAGGTGGAGGAGGGAGTGTTACCTCGTGGTAATTCATCTTCTGGTACCAACGAAAACAAGAGGAAGTGGGAGAATGCATCTGGCAAACCCCCAGGGAATGGCGGTCAGCAGCAGCAACAGAATAAGAAACATGACAGCCATGGCAGTAGCAACAATCGCAACAACAACCAGGGAGGTTACGAGGGGACTTTACCTAAGTGCAACAGGTGTGGTAGGCATCACACTGGGGCGTGTAGCAACTTTAAGTGTGAACGATGCGGCAAGATGGGTCATAAGCAGAAGGACTGCAGGGTGTTTATCCCGGGAAATCCGCCAGCTGCACAGCAGGGGCAACAGTAGAGTGGTGGTAAAGGTTGTTACCAATGTGGGAGTGAAAATCATTTCAAGAGGAACTGCCCACAACTGAATGGTAACGGTAATGGTAATGGCAACAACAGGGGTAACACTAACAACGGTGGTGGTAACAGGACTGGAAACAACAACACCACCAATGCTGGGAACAACAACAACAACGGGAACAACATCAATGGGGCTCTTGGTAGAGCATTCGTGATTAGCTCTGGGGAGGCTAGGACCGATAACAACGTCGTGACAGGTACGTGTTCCTTGAACGACACTCTTGCTTCTATTTTATATGATATTGGTGCAGACTATAGTTTTGTTTCATCAAAACTTAGTAAACAATTATGGATGGTTCCTACTCTTCTAGATACCCCATACTTTATTGAACTGGCTGATGGGAAGCCTGTCGAGGTAACCCATATACATCGTGACTGTAAGCTCGACTTGAACGGGCAATTGTTTGCCATCAACCTCTTACCTATCACCCTAGGTAGCTTTGATCTCGTGGTTGGCATGGACTGGTTGTCCAAGCAACGCGCGGAAATTCTCTGCCAGGAGAAAATTGTTCGCATTCCCCTCCCAAGTGGAGAACTTTTATCCATACAGGGTGATCGAGGTGGTGTCATGGTGGGTATCATCTCCTATCTGAAGGCCCAGAAGTGTATTCGCAAGGGTTGTCCGGCCATTTTGGCTAACATATCTGATACTCGAGCTGAAATTGAAACTAGAATCGATGACATTCCAGTGGTCCGAGACTTCCAAGATGTCTTCCTAGAGGAATTACCTGGACTCCCACCTGTTCGTCAAGTGGAGTTCCAGATTGACCTTGCACCTTGAGCAGCGCCAGTTGCACGCGCACCGTACCGTTTAGCACCAGGGGAGCTTCAAGAACTGTCTACCCAACTCTAGGAGCTATTGGATAGGGGTTTCATTAGGCCCAGTTCTTCGCCATGGGGAGCTCCAGTTCTGTTTGTTAAGAAGAAAGATGGGAGCTTTCGCATGTGCATAGATTATCGGGAGTTGAACAAGATAACGATTAAGAACCGTTATCCTTTGCCTCGTATTGATGACTTGTTCGACCAACTGCAAGGATCGAGCTTCTACTCTAAGATTGACTTGAGGTCAGGGTACCATCAGCTAAGAGTCCGAGAAGAGGACGTGGCGAAAACGGCGTTTCGAACCCGTTATGGACATTATGAGTTTTTGGTTATGCCATTTGGGCTAACTAATGCACCGGCGGTGTTCATGGACCTAATGAACCGTGTGTGCAAGCCTTACTTGGACAAATTCATCATAGTGTTCATAGATGACATATTGATCTATTCCAAGAGCAGGGAGGAGCACGAACAGCACCTGCGGTTAATCTTGGAACTACTGAGGGATGAGCAGCTGTATGCAAAGTTTTTTAAATGTGATTTTTGGATTCGAGAAGTCCAATTCCTTGGGCATGTGGTCAACAAGGTAGGAATACATGTTGACCCAGCCAAAATTGACGCTATCAAAAAGTGGGAGGCTCCTACGACCCCTACTGAAGTGCGCCAATTTCTTGGTCTCGCGGGATACTATCGTAGATTCATTGAGGGATTTTCTAAGATCGCTCAACCTCTCACCGCCCTAACACAGAAAGGTATTACTTATAAGTGGGGAGATGCCCAAGAATCTGCCTTTCAGCTACTAAAGTCCAAACTTTGCAGTGCACCGATACTATCGTTGCCTGAGGGTACAGAGGACTTTGTAGTGTACTGTGATGCGTCTATCCAAGGCTTAGGGTGCGTACTGATGCAACGTGATAAGGTAATTGCATATGCATCACAGCAACTGAAGGTCCATGAGAAGAATTACCCCACTCATGATTTGGAACTAGGAGCGGTGGTTTTCGCTCTCAAAATCTAGAGACACTACCTCTATGGAACGAAGTGCACAATTTTCACTGATCAAAAGAGCCTTCAGCATATATTTGATCAGAAGGTGCTGAACATAAGACAACGTCGCTGGGTTGAACTTTTGAACGATTATGACTGTGCCATCAAGTATCATCCAGGGAAGGCTAACGTAGTAGCTGATGCCCTCAGTCGAAAGGAAACAAAACCCAGAAGGGTGCGAGCTTTACAACTCACCATCCATTCACATCTTCCTGATAAGATACGTGAAGCCCAGGGTGAAGCTTTGAAAGAAGTAAACATCGGGCTTGAGACCCTACATGGTGCTGATAAGCACTTGGAACTAAAAACGGATGGCCTACAGTACTTCATGGATCGAGTCTGGATACCACGATTTGGGGATCTCAGACAACTGGTGCTTGACGAAGCACATACCTCTCGTTATTCGGTGCATCCTGGTTTGGACAAGATGTACCAAGATCTTAAGACTCTTTACTGGTGGCCAAACATGAAAGCTGAGATAGCCACTTATGTTAGTAAGTGCTTAACTTGTGCGAAGGTTAAGATTGAATAACAAAAACCTTCAGGCCTACTCCAACAACCAGAAATTCCAATGTGGAAATGGGATGGGTGCATTGCCCCTTTGAGTGAAGAAGAGAAGGGCTTTGGATAGATAGTCCTCTTTCGCCATGTTCGTCGCCCTACCCTAGATTTAACTTCATTCTATTAATTTCCATGGATTTTATTACAAAGCTTCCTAGAACGCCAACGGGCCATAACATGATTTGGGTTATCGTGGACCGTTTAACCAAATCGGCCCACTTCCTGGCAATAAAGGAAACAGATTCATTGGAGAAACTGGCAAACCTTTACATCAAGGAGATAGTCTCTAGGCATGGGGTGCCTACTTCCATTATATCTGATCGCGATGGGCGATTCACTTCTCGTTTCTAGACTACTCTCCAAGATGCTTTAGGAACTCGTCTTGATATGAGCACAGCCTATCACCCGCAGACGGATGGACAGAGCGAACGTACCATCCAAATATTAGAGGATCTGCTACGAGCATGCGTGGTGGACTTTGGCAATAATTGGGATAAGCACTTGCCCTTGATCGAATTCTCTTACAACAACAGTTACCACACTTCGATACAGTGTGCGCCATTTGAGGCACTTTACGGGCGCAAGTGTAGGTCTCCCATCTGTTGGACTGAGGTTGGGGATAGCCAACTAACAGGTCCCGAACTCGTGCACGAAACTTCTGAGAAGATAGTGCAAATTAGAAACCGGATGGCTGCTGCTCGGGATCGACAGAAAAGTTATGCTGATAAACGTAGAAAACCCTTGGAGTTCCAGGTTGGGGACAAGGTTTTGTTAAGGGTGTCACCTTGGAAAGGAGTGATACGCTTTGGGAAACGTGGGAAGTTGAACCCACGATACGTTGGACCTTTCGAGATTGTTAAAAGGATTGGTCCGGTAGCTTATCAACTAAATCTACCAGATGAACTCAGTGGAGTGCACAATGTATTCCACGTCTCGAACTTAAAGAAATGCTTATCAGATACGACACTGGTAGTGCCACTGGAGGAGATCCAGGTGGACGATCAGCTGCGATTCGTGGATAAACCAGTGGAGATTCTTGAGCAGGGCGTCAAGAAACTCAGACAAAGCACTATACCTATTGTTAAGGTACGGTGGAATTCCCGTCTAGGACCGGAATACACGTGGGAGTGCAGAGATCAGATGCGGCTCAAATACCCACACCTCTTTACTGAACCTGAACCTGTACATAGATCAAATGCCGAACATAAAGCAGCTCGCTCAAAGTGAATTTCGGGGCGAAATTCCTTTCAACTTGGGGATGATGTGACATCCGGGAACCAAGCGTACACTTTTCTAGCTGGCTTTATTGTTTACTTGCTGAATTTCGGGACGAAATTCTTTTCAACTTGGGGATGATGTGATACCCGGCAAATTCAGGTTCTCACTTTAACTAAACTCTAGTTACGTTCCTTGCATTATACTTAACTATGGTTATCTAGATAGGACACACGTGCATTGTTGTGAGTTAATATCGGGTACATGATTAGTGAACCTCGGACGTTGGTGAATACGAACTTATGTGTCTCTGTGATATTTGATGAACTTATGTGAAAACCATACGTGATTATGTGAACCTAAACCGAATACGTTAATAAAAATCACTAAAAGTGGAGTATGAGGTTGATTAGGGTCTTAACGCATGGGGTTGCACTTGTTACGGTCTGAAATAACAAAAACGTCGAAGGATAACGCGTCGGGTGATGAAACGAGACACGCACGAGGGCCTCGGGCCTGTGAGCGGCCGCTCACAGGGCCCGAGCGGCCGCTCGCACGTGCCTGACGGGTCTAAACCGCTTTAAACCCCTATTTAAGCATCCTTAACCCCCATGCAACCCCTAAACTCAACCCTAATCGCCCCCATACTGCCCCACACGAAATATTAACCCTAAAGCTCCTGCTAAGGCTCAAGATCATCAATTGGGAAGCTCCAAAGGCGCACGGTTGATCGAATCGAAGAGCCAAGGGTATAATCTTTGATTCCTTACACTTTTATCTTGTGTTTTTGTTATAAAAATCATGTAACAAAGTTTGTCCAGGTCTGAAAGTTTTTAATAATCATTAAAACATGAAGTTTTTGAAGATTAAACGGATCAAACATAATAATAAACGATTAGTAACATCATAGGATACTTGTTGCGCAAGATATTGATGCTTTGGTCTTTAAAGTTGTGATCTTTGCATGTTTAGTAGTAGAATCTGATCATAGTAAGTATTAGGGATGTTTGGTAATGATGATTGATGTTTGTTGATTGTTTTTATGCACACGATAGTCGATTAATGTATGATTTAGGCGAAACTAAAATCTGGACAGAATGGTTAGACGAACTTGTAGGAGCTGTAACACGACCTTGACATAATGATTTTGGTATTTTCTTTGCATGGTCGAGTCACACTTGGTCTTAGCTTTCCATAATGTGTAAAATCAAGTATTTTGGACGTCGGTTGAGTCATTTTTAGAATTTTTATTGAAAATAGGTCAGGTCAGAATTTTGGGTATCAAACTGAGTCAACTTTGAAACATCATAACTCAAGTTTTATTAAGAGTTGGATTGTGAAATTTTTACAGAAGGTTAATATTGGAGTAATATGAGTTTTCCAAGTGGATTCATCCCGTTTGGATGAACACACAATTTTTGGGAAATTATCTACCAAACTGACCTGTTAGGAAGGTTTTCTGAACATAGCTGAATTAGACGAATTTTAATTATTATTGTGTTTGGATTTAAGACAAAAAAAAATTATTGCTAAGTGAAATTATTGCTAAGTGATTCCCAAAGAAGATTCAGTAAAAATTTGGGAGGATAACTCACTGATTTGCTATTTTAAATAAATTCGTTTTGATGGCGCACAATCTGTCCTGAAAACACAGATTGTGTATTATGTGCTTATGTGATTAATTGAGGTCATAAGTTGTATGAAATTGATGTGTAACTGAACGTATACTTGTATAAGACACATATGGGGCATGAAGACTAATTTTAACCAATACATTCACTAACGAGTCTGTAGGGTTTACTATTGCATGTCGGATCACTAGGCGTCGCATACACACTTTTGAACATTTAAAACGCCTTGGACAAACGAGTTATATGGTGTAATGATATTACGCCTATACTCACTTAGTGACACTATTATTAGGGTGTCGGTAGCATACTTTACTTGCGGTTCGGATTTCTTTTGCTTGCACGTTAAGGTGAGTTTCACTTCTCTTTTTCTCAAAAGCATGCGTCTCGGATTAGAGACAACTTTGGTAAACGTTTTCTAGTCCATTTCGGACTACTCAGGTATGGACACCTTGTGTCGGTCGGGTTTTGACTCCTTGTGTTGGTCAGTTTTACGATTCCTTATGTGGATCGGGTTTTCGGTCAGTTTAAAACTTATTGGTCCTTTGTAATCTAAACACTCTATCATTGAAAGTCCTTACATATTATTGGGTTAATCGCTGGAGGCGAACGGGGTCTTAGTTGATAGCGCTATTAGGTTGATGCAGCAACCTCATGTCTGAGGTGCTTGAGGCACGGGCATGAACTTCTGACCACAATTTCCGACTGGTGTTGATAGACGCCAGTCATTGAGGCAAATAACTATTTTTCTGAAGGTTTCCCAATAATCTTGTTTAGTTACATTGAGTGGGCTAGCTACCCCTGACACACTTAAACTGACAACTCTTTAACTTTTTGGTCTGGAGGACCTACGTTATTACTTTACTTACGTGGTTTTTTTGGAAAACCAGCGCATTTGCATATTAAATTACTTTACTTTGTGAACTCACTAGCTTTATGTTGACACACGATAGCATGCTTTTGCAGGTAACTAGGAACGGAGCACAGTTAGGTCATGCATCATTTCATGGGTCTCAAACATTAAACTATTTTGCACATTTACTATTTATTTGGTTTTGGGCGCGGTGTTTTGCGCAGACTTTATTTACTATTTTTCATTCGCTTCCGCTATACTATTATTGGTTTGGTTAAAACTTGGTTTTTACAATAACGAACTAAATGTTTGGGCATTTAGAGTCGTTCATGTGACTTATGGCTATGGGATCCTGGTTTGTCATGCGCCTCGCGGTATAAACCCCGCAGTGGAAATTTGAGGGTGTGACATACCACACATTGGTATTTCAGAGCTTGTTCGCTATCCTTCTCTTCATAGTAAATCGGGTTGTAATACAACAAAATGACATCTTCATGTGAACAGTTGATCAACCAAATCGGATCAAAAATATGAATTTTCTTAAACTCATCTCTCTTATCCTTCAGCAAGATAACAACTTCTGCGGTCTTCCAATCATAGTACCACCACATGAATTCATTTGAAAAATGTTGTGGAATCGGCATCAAAGGAATATGTTTTAGCAAGATAACAACTTCTGCAGTCTTCAAACCATACTTTAAAGTCACCTTGTTCATCCCAGTAATCAGATCAATCTTCTTTTTGTGAACTATCCTTTTAGGATACTGCAGAGTGAACACATTCCATTTCGTTCTGCTCTCTCTTGCCATACGATCTGCGAAATAGCCAACTACGTCATTGTTCACACTTGCACCTGTCATAGTGTGTCGGAAGATGTCGCGTACAGCCTAGTAAGGTAGTGTCTTTATATCATGGAATCTGTTGAAATACAGAATTCTCTTTTCCCTCTTAACAGCAACACACCTTAGCTGTCTCAAATATTTCCAATCGAGAGCTTTTCCTTTGAACAGTTCATTGTGAAACTTGTAGAAACCTTCCTGAATTTTAGTCTTTGGACGGTTGGCTTCCTTTTCTTTCAGTTTCTTCAATAAGCTTTTCAGATCATCAGATTGTTCAACATTAGGTTTCTGATTCTCGGCATTCTTGAATACTTCACTAACGAATGTCTTACTTTTCTGTTGTGCAAGTTTCTCAGCTTGATTCAATATCTCTTTAGAAAATTCAGGAAATGCATCATCCTGTTTGTCTTTGAAGTATTTTGGATATTCTTCACTAGTAATATCCTCAATCTCTATGTCTTCAAATACTGGTGTATCTCTATCATCAGAGTGATTTCCTGCTTCTTTTTCAGGAATATTTGGAATCTGATTTTCACTCATCAACTCTTCAAGAGATTTACCGACCCGTTTCACCAAACCTTCAAGAATCTCTTTGGCTACGGCTGCAGAAACTTCACCATCTTCCAGATCAGGATCATTATATTCAAGCTCATATCTCATATCTTCAGATTCAAAAATTTCTGGAAACTTTCCAGTAAGCTCAATCGTCCAGACTTTCTTAGTCAACATCTGACGATACAGCTTCTTATCTTCATCTGATAAAGATCTGATCTTGTCGGTCCAGAAAATACTATCATCATCAGTATTTCCGCCAGGTGCTTTTGAGCTAGATTCACCTGCATCTTTACCAGATTCTCACTTTTGACATCGATACTTATCTGTATCATCATCATCGTCATCATCATCATTAGCAGAACTGTCATCTCCAGATCCTTCTCCAGAATCATCACTATCATCATCATTCTTTTTCTCAGGAGCATCACCGGCATCCTGTTCCAAATCCTCATCATCTTCTTCTTCTTCTTCAGACTCGGATGGTTCGAAATCAACCTGTTCTTCTACACGTTCTTTATCTTCCTCTCCAACTTTCAACTGTGGAGCTTTTTCATAAAGATCATCAATAAGTTTCCTTAGATTCTTATTGTCCTTCTTCACCATTTTGTTCTCAAGTCTCAAAGTAATATATCTTCTAGTGTTTCTTTGTTCATGCGTTAACAACTTCTGATTTTCATCTTGAAGTTGTTTTATCTTCGCTTCCAATTCTTCTTGACTCTCTTGAGAAGATTCAACAACAGTTAACATCTTTTTATCATTCTTTCTCAATTGTTCAATTTCTTGTTGTTGCTGATTAATCAATTTCATCATATCAGTAAGCTTCTGATTTACTGCATCCATCATATCACTTGACACAGTAACCCAAGGTGTTGAAGCTTCAGTAACAGGAGTCTTCTTCTTGAATTTATTCATAGCTCTTTCCAAGGCAACGTCAAAATCTGCAGTCGGATCAACAGTCTTTTCAGCAGCAGATTTCTTCAGTTTCTTTGTACCCGGGGATGTCATGGGTGTAGCAGATTTAGAACTACTGACTTCAGGAACTTTCTTTCCTGTAAGTAAGATTTCAACTTCTTTCGCACGTCTTTTCTTAGGATTTTCTTTTTCCTCTTTCTTAGAAATTTTCTTATACATGGGCTTCTTCTGTGTCTCACCAACCATAGGAGATTCACTGAAATCTTATTCACCAATTCCAAGACCCAGATCTATATCATCAACAGCAATTGGGCTCTTCTGTCTCTGTTCCTCTATGGTTTTGTTAAGACTTTCAGACTCACCAGCCACAGTGGCCTTGGGCTTGGTTTGTTTGACAGTCTCATCACCAGAATCCCATCTTTCATCTTCTTGAGTCTCCTCAGAATCAGCAGACTCTTCATCAACCAACATAGTTCCTTTTCTCGCCATGCTTTTCTTTCTTCTCATAGTTTTCTTTGGTGGTTTAACATCATCTTCCTTTGCTTTACCCTTCCTTTTGCCACTTTTAGCTCCAACATTCACAACCTAACGTTTTCTTTTTTGCTTCTGGGTTAACATGAAACAAAGGATCATCATTATCCGAGTTACTATCAACATTTCTAGCTTTGTCCTCACCCGGATCCTCATATCCTGGATTAATCAAGTGTCCAAACAAGTTCTTGTGTTGTGGTTTTTCATTCTCGGGAATCCCTTTGTAACCTTTCATCCTAATCAACGGATTCAGATTCATGTGATCTTGGACTAAAATCTGAGTAGGATCTTTCTTCAGATTTGTATACTTTGAATAAAAAATCATCTGTAAGAATCTGGGGTATAACAAGAACTTCTTGTGCTTCAAACCTTTCAAAGGTTCAAGCATGTGATCCAAAATCATACCCGAAACATTAAATGGCTTATTGTGTATCAATGCAACCATTAATGAACTGATGCTCTTTCTCATCACATCATAACCACCGCTAATGGATCCAAAAACATGTAACATAACATGAGCCAGATATTTAAACTGCGGACATAGCTTTCCTTTGTGAAATGCTCCATCTGTAATCGGTCCATTATACTTCATCCGAAGAAAACACTTTCTCAGTTCTATCCAAGATAAACATCTAGGATCTGTCGGTGCATCTCGCAATCTCAAAGCTTCCCGAATATCACTCTCAGTAACAATAGCAAGCTGTCCCTGAATGTTGCTTACTATTGCAGTTTGATTATCCCAGTATTCCATCTTTGCATTCTTCCAGAAGTCCACTTCATGTTCTTTGTATATAATTGCTGGTGTAGCTAATGCATCAACGACTCTGCTTCTTCTTAGAAAATCTACAATGCCAGAGAATTCTGTGTGTTTCTTGACCTCGCCAAGATATGCACAACAGCTATGTGCTTCCTCGAACGGCAATTCTTCTTCTTTCTTCTTTTCAGTTGGTTTTCCAGACGATCCAGTTGGTATATCAGTGTTCTGTGGTTCTGCCATTTAGAATTCTGCAAAAACGAAACATGAAAATTCATTAGAAACGGACAAAATTTACAAAATTGAAATTTGGTTTTGAAAATCCCACATTCGACCCATCGGGGGTACGAATGAAGAAAATTTGAGGTTCGAATGTGAAAAATTTGATTAAAATTGTTCATTCGACCTTAAAGCCATATTCGTCCCTCTGAACAAGTCGCATTCGACCAGAAAAGCCACATTCGACCCTTCTTTTTGGTCGAACCTGACTGTTCATATGACCAAAATATCAACATTCAATTCAGACCATCCTAAATTCTGATTTTCATTTGTTTAACACATATTATGGCCGATTAATCATTCTCAACAATCAATTGTTTCAATTATTTAGTTTTAGATAGTTTTTAAGTATAATCTAGGGTTCGATCACATTTAAACATCAATCTAACAATCTGGCTTGTTATTGGCCTAGAATATTGTTTATTCTCCCCCTAAAACTATCTACAACTAAATCCTAATCAACAATTTCATCTATAACAGTCATAATTGATCCAACAGTCAAGTCCGAGGGTTCGAACACAAAATCAAAGAATCTGGACTCATTTCTTGATGAATACATGTAAAAATTGTATCAAAATGGTCAGAAATGAGTAAGGATCAAAGTTATAAGGTCTAGAAATCACGGGCAAAAAGGGTGGGTTATCTCAGAAATTTGAAATTTTTTTCGAATAAGGGTTCGAAAGTGCAGAATGGTATGTATAGACTCCCACATTCGACCATTTGAATGGGGCGAATGTGAAGCTATGTCTACATTCGACCCTACTGAAAGGCTCGAAAGTAGAAATAGGGTTCGAATGTACAATATAACACTTGAACACTCACATTCGACCAAAACTAAAGGCTCGAATGTATGAAAAATTCCACATTTGATCCATCGAAGGGGCGAATGAAGATTGGAATTTTTGAACATTTTACCAAATCTCAAAATCGAATCCCGTTCAATCTTTTAAACACATTTTAAGCTTCAAACATTCAACATTTTACATTTGATAGATACAAAAATCAAATTGGTTCATCAAGTTTCAGAAAACGACCATCAATCACCATCAGTTATAAAAAATAACGCAGAATTGTAAAATCTTTTTGGTTTTTCTGAAATTTATGCTAATATACCCCTAAAATCTTTTTGAGTTTTTGTATATTTTGAACAAAAAGTAAAATGCAGAAATGTAAACATAAAGCAATAAACATTTTGTGATTTCCGGTAAGAGGATCATATCAGTTTTTGAGAAATCTGATCACACCGTTGATCTTTAGTGTTTATTATCATTAAAGACAATGTGTGATCCAGCAATTGCTGACATTGTTATCCACATAAGCTCACATGCAGACTGTTATGCAGTGTTTGATACGGTTATTTATATTATAAACACCATTGTCTGTGGTTCCCACGCACACGACTTTCTCCCGTATCAAGGAAATTTTGCACAAAGACTCATTGTAACGCGTGGTTATGCTTTCGTTATCTGTAATTTACAAGGTATTGAGGCACAGAGGTGTACAGGTCAGCAAATCAATGCTGCAAAGAAACATATGCACTCTACCAGGTTAAGGGCTTATATCAATCACGATTTGCATCAATGATTAAATACGATGCATTAGATAATCTTTGATTATCGTCATACATTGAAAGTTCCTCAATTCGGTAACTTTAGGTTTTGGCACTAAAGCTCTTTTATAAAGATACCCTGTCTGATCTAGGTCCGTAAAACCTTACGACATAAGATCAGATAGGCTATCCCCAGATAACTAATAACATAACGACCCGAAACCTCCGAATTTTGTACAAAAATCCTATCAAACCAATTTACGGTACTAAGACCATATGCCCATGAGGTGTTCATCCACATGACAATTCGTTTTATATGTAGGTATTTAACACGCAGTAATAGGTCTACGAAGCCTACCAGCACATCACATAGACTCAACACACGACTTATATAACATTTTAAATCTTTAGCATGTGTCAGATCCCCACTGATGTACTATCATTCCCTCTTTTAATCCTGGAAAATCATTTTGGGTTTTTCTGATTTTTATGGCTTTTTGGATTTTTCAATGTGTTTGGCTTTTCTAAAAAACGACTCCCCATAAAATGTAAAACATATTTTTGGGTTTTTGAATTTTCTGAAAAATAGTAAAAACTAAAAAATAAAGTTATAAACCGAGGTGATGATCAGTCTTGTTTCTCTTTTACACCATTAGCTTTTAATAAAAATTCGTATCGAGATCTATCGAAAGCTTTAGTAAAAAGATCAGCACGTTGGTAATCAGTGTGGATTTTGACCATATCAATCAACTCTTTGGCATAGCAATCACAGATAAAGTGATACTTAATCCAGATGTGCTTAGCTTTCAAGTGATTGACTGTGTCTTTAGTTAATGCAATTGTGGCTTCGTTGTCATAGTGAATAAGGGTTTCTAGAAATTGCAAACCGTAGTCAACCATCTGCTGCTAAATCCACAGAACTTGTGAGCAAGAACTCGAGGCTGCTATATATTCTGCTTCGCAAGTAGATAGTGTGACCGCTGTCTGCTTCTTACACTGCCAGGTCACGAGCCTGCTCCCCAAAAATTGACATCCAGCCGTTGTGGACTTGCTATCTTTGTCACAACCGCCCCAATCTGCATCACTAAAAGCAACAAAGTCAAAATTATCATCATTAGGGTACCAAAGTCCTCTCGACGGACAACCCTTCAGATATTGTAGGATCTGCTTGACGGCTATAAGATGACTTTGTTTCGGCTTCGATTGGAATCGTGCGCAGAGACATGTAGCGAACATTATATCTGGTCTAGATGTTGTGAGATACATCAGATATCCGACGATTGCTCTATATGTGAAAGGATTTGTCAGCTCCCCCTTAGCATCAACTCCAATCCTGTGATTAGGTTGTATCGGGGTATCCATCGGCTTTGAATCTTCCATCTGGAATCGGCTCAAGACTTCAGATACATATTTGGTCTGGTGAATGAAGATGCCCGTTGGCAATTGATCCACCTGCAAGCCTAGGAAAAACTGTATTTCCCCCATTGCACTCATCTTGAACTTTTCCTGCATTACCTTTTCAAATTCTTTGCATAAAAGTTCATTAGTAGATCCAAAAATAATATCATCAACATATATCTGGACGAGAAGCAAGTCACCCTCTGTACTTCTGGTGAACAGAGTACAGTCTACCAAGCCTCGTTTGAATCCTTTGGACAGTAGGTACGAGCTTAGCTCCTCATACCATTGGCATGGAGCCTGGTGCAACCCGTAGAGTGCTTTGTTTAGAACATAAACCTTATCCCGGTGGATAGGATCTTCAAAGCCTGGAGGTTGACCTACGTATACCTATTCCTTGACCACACCATAAAGAAACGCGCTCTTGACATCCATTTGGTACACCTTGAATTTCTTGTAGGAGGCAAACGCTAGAAACATACGGATAGCTTCTATACGTGCCACAGGTGCATAGATCTCATTGTAGTCTATTCCTTCAACTTGATGAAAACCTTGAACTTTGTTTTTCACGATAACGCCTCTATCATCCTTTTTACATTTGAAAACCCATTTGGTTCCTATTTTCTTCCTTCCTGGAGGTAAATCTGTTAGTGTCCAATAACCCAGTTTCTGGAACTGCAACAATTTTTTTTTCATCGCCTCAACCCAAGCATCATCCAAAAGAGCTTCCTTGTAAGTCCGCGGCTCAACCTGCGAAACATAACAAGCATAGGACCAGTCATTCTGTCAACCAGATTTTTGAATTTTTGCATATAAAGCTAAAGCGCCAAGATTTTCAGGTGAATTTGCACTACGAAGTTGTCCTCTAGTCATGACACTACTACCAGGGTCACCAATGACTTGCTCCAGTGGATGAATACGATGAATCTGAGATTCCAGACAAGCAGGTACTGGAACTCCCGTTTAAGTAGTCAAATTCTCTGCCGAATCCAGATCATTACCCTTGTTAGACGATGAAGAAACATATGGATTTGGGTTCACTGGTGGTGCCTCTATTGCATGATTTAGAATAGCTTCACTTGTGACATCATCATCATCTTCCGATTCTGATGAATTAAGAGTAGTGGAAGCTTCCTAGAAAACTTCTTCTCCAGCTGCAGGAACATTGGTATCATTAGAAGCTGCTGGAGGATTTACGGTGATTGGACGCACCAACGGTGAAGTCACCGCGTTTTCACACTCGTAATATAGTCTTAGAACAACCTCTTCAACCAAGTTATCTAGATTTAATGATTCAAAGAAGTCTTTGTAATCAAACATCCAATCTGGACCGCTTCCCTGTACGTTCTGAGTATATTGTTGAACTTCAACGTTAGCCCATTCCTCCACCTGACGAGTTCGTTTGTTGAATACCCGTTTGAGCGGGGTTGCATATCCAACAAAGAATCCCTCTTCAGCTTTTGGTGCAAACTTCTCAGACAGATTTAGCATGGTACAAGGTGCTCCAAATGGTTCTAGATACTCTAAATTCGGCTTACGTCTGTTCAATAGTTCATAAGAAGATTTGCCAAACTTCTTCACTGTTAACACACGATTTAATGTGTAACAAGCTGCGTATATGGCTTCATTCCAGAACATTACTAGAAGGTTTGAATCCGCACGCATTATTCTTGTCGCCTCTATTAGAGTCCTGTTTTTCCTTTCTGCGAAACTGTTCTGTTGAGGGGTATACAGAGCACTGTATTCATGATGAATTCCTTTATCTTCACAAAGAGCATCAATCTGTGCATTTTTGAACTCCGTCCCGTTGTCACTCCGAATTCTTTTGATTTTCAATCCATAGACATTCTCTAAACGAGTGAACAGAACTTTCAAATTGTTAAATGTGTCACTTTTGTATTGCAAGCACATTACCCATGAAAATCTAGAATAATCGTCAGTAACCACAAGGCAGTAAAGCTCTCCGCAATGACTCTTACGTCTGACAGGTCCGAATAGGTCCATGTGCAAACGCTCAAGTGGCATTTCAACAGAGTTCACTTTCTTTGGTTTGTGGGACTGTTTGTGCTGCTTCCCCTTCTTGCAACTCACACACTTGTCATTGAGATGAAAATGTTTGACATTGACGCCTTCAACAAGTCCATTCTTCACCAAATGATTCATTTTCCTGAGGTGAATATGTCCCATTCTCCTATGCCACATAATTGATTCTTTCTCAGTAGCCTTAGAGAGAAAACATGTAACTTGGCCCTGAGTTGTCATCGCCTTCGACATATCAAGAATGTACAGATTGTTCACTCTTGGTGCTTTCAACATGATCCACTCCTTTGGAATAACAAAGCCGGGTTTGAGGATATAACAAGATTTGTCATCGAATTGCACAGAAAACTGTTTGTCGCAGATTTGGCTCACACTTAACAGATTATAGTCGATTTGTTTCACTAACGAAATCCTCTCAAAACTAACAATCCCGTTACTCACACTTCCCTCCATTGTGATGTAGCCGCCTTTATTTCCAGCAAACACTACATATCATCCATTAATGTTCTTTATATCGAATAGCAGCGTCAAATCACCTGTCATGTGACCAGAAGCTCAACTGTCGACAATCCAGAGACTGCTAACAGGGCCAGCTGGAGCTCCCTGCACACATCAAGAAAAACATTAGTTCTTTCGGGGGACCCAAGCCTATTTGGTCTTGGGTCTTTGAACATTAGATTTCAAAGATCATTCACACAAACATTAGAATTTGACTCAATCTTTTTCTGATCTATCAAATTTTTCTCACTTTTTGGTTTTTCATTAACCTTTGAGGTAGAAGCTCCCGGAGAACCCACCGGTGACGAAGATAGTTCCGAACGTTTTAGAATCCTTATCTGAGATTTTGGAGTCTCAGATGGTTTCTTTATATCGTTCTTGAATGAAACCTTCTTAGTTACCTTCTCTGATTTTACAGAGACAGGTCCAACTGATGATTTAACAGCAGGTTTTGGTGGAACGTTTTGTTTATCAACAGTTGAGTTCACCACTGGTTTCTTCAATGGTTTTTCCATAGCAATCCGGTTTCGGCGATCATAGGAAAATTTACGATTATCCCTCCTTTGAAAATAATGACTTTGATTATAAAATGGTGCTGGTTGGGGATAAAGCGTCTTTGAGGATAACAATGATTGTCGACCGGACTTCTGTATGTTTGCTTCATCTCAACTTGGTGCCTTTTATGCCTCACGTACGGGCAGTGAGCAAGTAAATGCCCTCTCTCCCCAAACTTGAAACATGCACGGTATTCCTCAAAAACATTCTTGGCATTTGACTTAGCATAAGAAGTGATAGGATATTGATCATCCACACATCTTTGTCTAAAACTCTCTGGAGCTGGATCCTTTAAGTAAGTCGGCTCAAGAAAACCATTAGGCTTTTCTTTTGGTTTAATGAACTTAGTGACATGAACCTTAGGTTCTTTTGGAATATACAGATATATTTTCTTTAAAATTACTAGAGGTACATCATTGGTCCTTTCATGTTTAGGAAACCAAATAGTACTTTCCTGCCAGATTTTCTCGATTTTTGAATAATTGGCAAATTTTATCAGATATTCCTCATCATAGATAATCTTATCGGATCCTTCCATCCGATAAAATACTTTGACGGGTTTGTCAACTGATTCATTTTTCTCAACTTTCTTTGCTGACTGATTCACTCGATGAGCATTTTCCATCGGATGTGAAATCTGAGAAGGTGATATTGGTTCATTTGTGATAATGTGATTTTCCATAGGAATATCACTCACTTTATCAGGTTCCTCATCATCTGAGTCTGAATCATCAGTCACAGCAGTCACTCCATCATCATTCAATCCTAAAATCGGTCTTACATTAGAATATGGATCTCCAACACTAGAAGTGTTAGATTCATTATCCGTAGTAGAATCAGATTTGATTGAACTCTCCGGTTTTATTGAGTGTAAATTGTGATTCTCAAATAACACTGGGGATGGAATAGCCTTGTAGTTTGCACTACTAGGTTGTGAGGGTTCTTCAATGATATGGTCAACTACATAAGCAATGTGTTTGTAACTTTCAAGCTTTTTGTTGACCTTTACAGCAAAGCATTTGATGGTTGCCATTTCTATTTTTGATTCTTCAAGTTCATTTATATAACTGTTTATGGCAAGTTGTTTTAAAGAAAGGGTTTTCTTTAGATCGGAAATGTCCATTTTATAACCATCAAGCACTTTGTTGAACTCATGTGCTTCTTTGCGATAAGATTGACAGTTGATTCTCGCACTCTCATGTTGAACCTTGAGTTGCTTGTTTTCATCTGTCAATCTATCAAAAGTTCCACAATACTTATCACTGTTCGTATCTATAGTGGATTCAGAACTTACCTGTTTCGGAGGATCAGTCATAGCCATCAAAGCAAAATGCGCTTCCTTTCCAGCAAAGAATTTTGAGTAGTCAATCCTTGTGAAAGCGTCATCAACAATGCATGACTTTCGAGTCATTAGAAAATCAGCTTCGGCCAGGAGTTGATCAATATTATCATCCAATGAGTTGACACTAGCTTCCGAATCTGTTTCACTCTCCGAATCAGAATACGCCGAACCACGCTCATCAGGAATATCAGTGACAGAATCAAGGATCATTCCTAAAGTCTTCTCAACTTCTGATTCTTCAACAAAAATATCAGCTTCATCTACCATCTCCTCAATCTTTACTTCGGAAAACTTCTCTGTCTCCAAATCATCTCTAACAATCACCGGCTCCTCTAAGTCAATCTTCTGAGCGACATAAGCTACATTCCCAACAGTAATATCTTCAACACCCAGTTGCATCCCCGTCCAGTTAAAACCTTCATCTATTTTGGATCACCAAAGCCTGATTTTGGTTTTCGGTTTGTGTTTGGCTATTTGGTGTGGAAATTGGAATAATGGTTCTGGTTGGGTTATGTGGTGTTTGAGTTTGAGTCTGGTTGGGTGTAGTTTTTTGTCTAGCAGAGTTATTTTGTGAGGTATTCTATCGGTTTTGGTAATTGTTTTGTGATTGATAGTTATTGTTCTTTTGGCTTTGATAGGTTACCTGGTTATGAGATTGACGGTTTTGGTAATTTGTGTTGAATGGATTCCTATTACCTTGTTGAGCTGGCTGAGTGCATTCCCTTTTGAAATGACCTTTATCACCACAATTAAAACAAGTGACTTTGGCTTTGTTGAAGCCATAAGTGGTGTTAGGCGATGTAGACAGAGCAGTTCTTCCGGTTTTCTCAATAAACTCAATTTCGCGTCTCATAACACTCGCAAAAGCCCATTGGATATCGATAAGCTCTGTTTCTTCTTTATCAATTTGAGCATAGTCTTCACTAGTTAGATTGTTTTTACCAATTTAACTAGCCATCAAACCATTGTATGAAGCAACCATTGCAGAAACCAATGCGACATGTTGCTGAGCAACTTCAACTGTGACGTTGTTCATGTTGGATGTCTCCAACACTACTGGAATTTGACTTGGTTGATTTGGGTTCATTTGAGGAATGTAAGGTTGTTGTTGAGGTTGATTCATGCTAGTTGTATAACATGCTGCTTATTGCATTGGTGAAAAAGGTGGAATGTATGTAGTAGTATATGATGGTGGTGTGTAGGATGAAGTTTAAGCAAGGTAGTTTATCGGGGTTTTAGGTGGTTCCATAACACTTGAGACACATGCAATGTGTGGTGCAACAGTACCACTAGCACTTGAACTAGCCAAAGTAGAAGATGTACCAGCATGATACAACTCCGGATTCTGAGGAAATTGTGATCTCTTTGCTTTCCTCTTTTCTTCTAGCTCTTTGTTCTCTAGCTTTTGAATAAGCTCATTGATGGTCCAATATTGATAAGTATCTTTCTCCTTTAAAACCTCAATATGTTGGTTCCAATACGGTGGTAGAGAATCAACAAATTTGTCTACCAACTCAGACATTGGAATCTGAATCTCATAATTTGACAGTTCAGTCAAAAGATGACAATATCTGGGAATAAGCTCCTTTAGAGTCTCATTTCCAACATAACTGAAGTTCTTAAATTCCTTCTTCTATTCTTCAATCCTTAACCTCCTGATTTTCTCATTACCATCATGACGATTCTTCAACATACCCCAAAGCTGTTTGGAAGTATTACATGATCCAAACTGATGTAAAAGATCAGTAGTGATAGCTTGAGATAGTTGGGAGAATGCCTTATTCTCCACCACAAACTTCTTCTTTTCATCCTCAGCTAAACTCTCTAGAGGAATTGGTTCACCTGTATTCTCCAACACTGGTGCAACATATCCCTTAGCAATCATTTGCCATGCCTCTGTACCTTCTAATCCCATTCCTTCCAAGTAAATCTTGAACTTTTTCTGCTATTGGTTATAGTCTATCATCTCCATCAGCTTCGGTGGACGACTCTCGCTACCTGAAGATAAATCATTTATTAGAGTAGAAATAGCATTGGTGGTTTGAGAATTTACCGCTACTGCTGCAACTCCTCAATAATCATTCATGGGTTGTTGCGGAGGTTAAACAACAGTCTGTGGAATCGAACTAGTCATCGCGAGGTAATTGATCGGCTGAGATTGTTGAGTGTTCGTCTTTTGTGTAGCTACAGTCCAAGGATCCATGGTAACGTGTTGTTGCTGTGTAGTATTAGGCCTAGGTGTTGTTGGAAAACCCCACATATCGTCTATGAAGTTCGAAATATGAAACACTTAGAAAAAATTTCAAACAGCTTCTACTTTCGACCCTTTTCAACAAACGGGGGTTCGATTGTGGAAAATGTCCAGGTTCGCCCCCTAAATCTGGCTCGAATGTAGAAAATATAATCTCTGACTCACTTTCAACCACTTAATACCCTCGTTCGACCTCCCGTAAGGTCGAATGTACCAGACACTAGTCGAATGTACAAAACAACACACACAACCTCTTGGTTCGACCTAAAATGAGTCACGTTCAACCTGAAAAACCTAGGTTCGACCCAAAACACTACACGTTCGACCTTTCTCTCCTAGGTTCGACCTGACCCATTTGAAAAACGGTTATTCTTTGAAAATCAGTTATTTTGATCCCAATTTTTCAAAAGTTGATGGATTTTGATGATGTTTTGCAGTTTTTGCTACGGAATTGATTTGGAACAACTTTCATGAAGAGAATTCTTGATTTTATCCATAAAATCTAGTCCGAATCAAACAATTTTCATCAAAACTCATTTTTCATTCAAAATAGAAAAAATTTGATCAATTTTGGGTCCAAATCAGTTCAAAAACTATCAGTTCGTAGTTGTATGATCCGCATTGGCTCTGATACCACCTTGTGGAGGATCGTTTTAACAAAAACAAGTTTGGATGATCATACAAGTCTACTAATTTAGGTGTGGAATCCCTAAATCAGTTACGAAATGATAGTAATCGAGTCAAGCACGCAAATTCACCTTTTCAATATCCATTTCATTCATAAACATTTGATATATATCTTATAATTGATGTTTACAATGAAATATATAAGTTTCAGACACTTCTAAAACACCTAGAGAGAAATCAGATCAAACTAGACACGAAATGACCAAAAAAGTTAATGTTAAAATGAAATTTCAGGTTTATATAGACTTGCACATTTGCCCTCCCGATAGGGTCGAATGTGTAGGTTCGACCCTTCATAGAGTTCGAGCAAACACATATGCTTCAGAATCTTCCTTCGACCAATTCTCTCTACCTTTGCCCTATAAAATCCACATTCAACCTTCCATATTTCCACTTTCGCCCCCACGTAATCAGCTAATCAACTTAGAATGTACAATCCAAAAGCATTAGTCGCAAAACGTGCATCAACATAAAGCTAGGCTTATGGTTCAAGGATTTAAACAAAAAGAAGCAATTGATTGTGATGAAACCTTTGCTCCTGTATCAGGGTTGGAAGTCAACAGACTTTTCTTAGCCTTTGCTGCCAACACAATATCATGGTGTTTCAGATGGACATCAAATGTGCCTTCCTATATGGCAAGATTCAGAAGGAGGTATATATATGCCGATCATCTGATTTTGAAGACACTTTCCATCCTGATTTATTTACAAGCTAAACAAAGCTTTGTATGGCTTGAAACATGCACCAAGGGCCTAGTATGAAACTCTTTCCACTTTTCACTTATCCATTGGCTTTACAAGAAGTGAAATTAAGAAAATATTGTTTTTAAAATGGAAAGGAAAAGCTTTAATGATTGATTAAATATATGTGGATGACATCATTTTTGGATCCACATGTAACAAAATGTGTGAAGAGTTTAGGGAACTCATGACAACAGAGTTTGAAATGAGTGCCATGGCTTAACTCTATTGCTTTCTTGTCTCCAAGTTAAGTAGTTGCAAAATGGTACATTCATTCATCAAAACAAGTATGTTAAAAATTTGTTGACAAAATTTGACATGAATAATTGCAAACCATGTAGTACACCGATGAGTACAATAAAATTACTCACTGTTGATGGCAAAGAAGAACCGGTAGACCAGACACGTTACAAATGCATGATAGGGTCTTTATTATACTTAACTAAATCTAGGCCAGACATTATGTTTGCTACTTGTCTCTATGAAAGATACCATGCATCACCTAGAAAGCCAAATATTATAGATGTGAAAAGGATCTTTAGATACCTAAAAGGTGCTCCCACACTTGGTATCTAGTATCCTGATAATGGAAATATTGAGCTTTCAGGTTACACAAACAACGATTTTGCTGGTTATCAAACCACAAGGAAGTCTACTTCAGGAGGGTGCCAATTCCTAGGCAATGCCTTGGTCTCTTGGCAAATCAAAAAGCTAGCAGCTATTTCAACATCCATGGAAAAATCTGAATACATTACTGCTGCAAGCTGTACAGCCTAACTTATGTGGATTCAAAACCAGCTACGGGAGTTTGGTATCACTGCCTTAAAGACTCCACTTATGTTGGATAGTCAAGCAGCTTGAAATATCATAAAAAATGAAGTCTCACATTCCACAACAAAGAACATTGACATCAGACATCACTTTGTCAGGGAAAGCTATGAAAAAGGTTTGATTTCTCTGCATCATGTTCCAACAGAGGATCAGCTGGCAAATGTGCTAACAAAAGCTTTAGACACATCTACCTTTGAAAGCTTGATATCTCGAATTGGTATGTTATATATGGAATAAAAGAAAAAATTTGTTTTCCATAAATAAAAACATTAAAACGTTGTCAGAAAATCAAATATTCATACTTAAAAATAGTTTTTGGTTTAGCATCTGTTTAGATATTTCAAAAGTCTGTTCAGATAAAAGCAGCCCCCTGTTCCATAAAACCAACATCTGTCAATGCAATGTCTACCATTGTTTAAAGGTAACCACAGTTTTCATCATCTGTTGACAACTCAACAGATGTTTCCAAACAACTGTCATTTGTTAACCATATTCAAATAGTGCTTACCTAGTGGGTTAGACCTTGTCCGTCAGATCTTACAATAGATGCGTGCCACGTCTGCTCTCTAAAGCAGTTCTTTGGCCACGTCAACATCACCTTTCAACTCTATTAAAACCCCTGTTTCATCCCAACGAAGTTTACACATTCTACTTGAATTTAAAATTCCGATAAGTAGTTTTCTCTCTCATTCACAAAGTGGTTCCATTTTCTTCGTTCGATCATGGAACTCCAGGTGAAAACCCCCCATAATTACCTCCCAAACCTGGTAAAAACCGATGATAACACACATTTTCATTCCATCATCGATGTTCTTGTAAACTTGAAATATTTAACCATTCTCACTGCTGATGCACCAATACACGTTGACACCTTACAAAGCTTTTGGCTAAATGCTGAAGTCTTACTTACAAACAAAAAGCCAACCACCATTGTTTCAAAAATTGGTGACACCAGCATTGAAATTTCACCACAATCCATTTCTACCTTATTTTTATTGAATGAACTAGAAGGTAAAATACATTTCTAAAAAAAATAACTTCACACAGAGTTCATTGAGAGGGGTTATGATGGACAATTGATTAGGGCTACAATTTTAAACCTCAATTTTCCCCAGCAATGAAATTTTTCTTCCATACCCATCTCACTTGTCTCTCAGCTAAGACAACATCTTTTAATGAGATTCCCTTGAAAGTTCAATATTTGTGATATGCTATTTTGACAAACATTGATTATAACTTATCCCAAGCATTGTTCACGGGCTTAGTTGCAAATGTGAAAGGCATTAAAGCTGGATCAAACAATGTTTTCTTACTATATCCTAGACTCTTAAGTTTTTACATAAAAAAAGTATTACCAGAAAAGGATTTCAATACTGTTGAAGAGTTTAGAATAAAAAGTTTCACCAATGAAACTTTTACAAGAATGATGTGTTCTAAAGCCCAAGAAAAAGTTTTAAATAGAAAAGTTTCCAAAACACAAGTAAAGAGTGTCAAAACAACAACTGTTGTCACAACCTCTGTTGCTGAACCCACTGCTCATGCTAACCATGGCACTACAACTAGTACTATGGAACCCACACCAACACCTTCCAAAATAAAATATCCATCCACCAAACCTACCAAAAAGAAACCCAAAAAGGTAACTCTGAATGATGAGATACCATGGGAAACCACTATTGTATCACAAATACAATACATAACCACTGTTGATACTTCCTCTCAATAGTTGGGAATATCTCAACCTAGACAAACTCCTCATGTGTCCTCTCAAAATGACCATGTTGTAAGCCAAGGGGAACCACATCATGAAACATTTGACTTATTTGAGCATATGTTTATAAGTTCATCTCCCAGGGCTGTTTCTCTTCACACTCCACAACCCTTACCCTCAAATATTCCTATTCTACCTACCCTTCAAACACTATTTGAAGCTATGGACAAACCTCAAGCACACACAGGTTCCTCTCAATCACCTATCATTGAGAGTATGCTGCCAGAAGTTCCTAGGCCTGAGACTAGTCAACCAGCTATCCGACAAATACAGGAGGCCACACCCCTTGAGTTACATGTAACTCTTGGTGGTGTTTCAAGTGAAGCAGCTACTACAGCTGTAGAGACCATTATCTAACAGCTTGATAGTGGTTCCATAACTCAGACTTCCTTAAAGGCAACAACTGTTGAGGCTACTATAGTAACCTCTATTCCAGTTGGAAGTCCCCGGTACCAAGGCAAAGGGGCATCTTACTCTTTTCACAAGGGCTCACGTCCTAGAACTAAACCAGATACAACTACCACTTCAAGTAGGGATTCAGATGATGCTATTAACTTAGGTGATGGATTATGATACCAAGAAATGACAGAGAGAGTTAACAACGTTGAGTTATCAGTCAATGAAATCAAGACTGATCTGAAGACTATGATGCATACTTTGGTTGAACTCTCCACAAGTCAACCATCCACCCAAGACATTGTTAATGAGCTTTGGAAGTCTGTGAATCCCATCATCATAGCTCATGGAAAATTAGAAGATATGAATCATGAATCTTACATGAGTGTTATCAGAAACATGATGGATGCCAGATACAAAGATACACAGCCAGATATCAAGGCAATTAAAGTCGTTTCCCACCACACCACCTAATGAAATTGGTCCTAAATCTGGAGAACAAGTCTTACATTTTGGTCTAAAATGATAATCAAACTCGATAATTCAAACTTCCTTACTTGGTCTAAAAGCATAGAATTGGTCCTGAATCTAGAGAATAAGTCTTACATTTTAGAAAAGTCGTTTCCCACCACACCACCTAATGAAATTTCAAATTGGATGGATTATATTGAGTATTCTAATGAGGTATCATACTTGATTCCGACAGGAATTCAAGTATCTGCATTCCAATGACATGTTCATAGCAATTAGAGAAATATTTAACGCAAGACGTTTGAAATGTTTCGAGGTGTTTCAAGAATTGAATAAACCCATTGAATTTGAACAATCGGTGAATAAACCCTATGATTTGTTTGGCTCAGAATGCTTAAAATCATGTATATTACATAAGCTAAAATTTTTATAAAAAAATAAGTTCGTTGCATAGGATTTTTACTCTAATATAGGGTTTCCAATATATCCTACGCTATATATATATATGGTAGGGATCTTATAGGAAAATAGGTTTTTGTGAGAAGTGTGAGAAAGATTAAAAATTAATATGTATGCATCATTTTTTGGACTTATTCATGATGTTTTGGAATTTTTTTTTTGCCTAGAAAAACACCAAACATAATAATTAAAAACCAAAAACAATGTATTTTAGGCTTAAAACTTATAACACCATGGCAAGAACATTAAGTAGTGTGTTTTAAGTGTTTATAGTGTTTTAAATTGTTGTAAATTGTTGTGTTTAGTGTTTTTCAAGCCAAAACAACTCGAAACATCATTCCTAAATCCAAAACATGATGGTTACATATCAATTCTTAATCCTTCTCACACTTCCTACAAAAACCCATTTTCCTATAGGATCCTTTACTTGTATATGCACCTATTATATTATGATAGTGCAAGAAATTGTTAAATCATTCCAAACGTGTTATGAAATATTGGATGCAGAAGTGTTAAATCATCAAAAGTCAAATTTACATGTATGTAATTGAAACGACTATGAATCTTTTTAAACAAATAAGTAATTGTTGAATTATTTTTGGGTTACTTATGCTGCAGATGTTGTTGGTAGTATGATTTAGTATGGTGATTTGGATGTGTTAGGACAAGCTCCAAATTAACCCAACGGATGAACTTTGATCTTCAAGATTTGGAGTAAGCATTGTTTTGTATTGCTTTAGAATTTGATTGTTCTTATGTTTCCAAAACTTAATCCATACAATCATTTGTGTAATAAATGGCAAGAATTAATGAAGATGTGTAATAAATGTAATCAAGAATAATACTCCTAAATTAATGGAGTTCTGCCTCATTTAGTGATGTAATAATGTTGCATATCAAATCTTGAGTTCCCTTTGTTTATATGTATTTACAACCTTAAAATTATTGTTTGCATGTAGAGGTACCATTTTACGATGTATCATGTGGAATGATTATGTAGTACTGTTTATGAACCTCATTTCTAATAACCCGGCTACTGAGCATGTGATGGCTGTTATACATCATGGGAAAGTTAAGGACTGGAAAGGTAATTTGTGTTAGACTTGTGATTTTTTTTTAAAATAAGTGTTAATGTCAAATGAAGTCACTAAGTATATGTATATTGTTATATATGTATGTGCGTGTAAGGATCATAAGAAACAAAGATTGATCAAACAAGTTAGTTTCAGGTGCGGAAACCCTAAAACTATCACAAAATAATAATCAAATAGATTCAAACACACAGATCATCATTTTCAAACGTTTTCATTAATAAAACACTTGTTTACACGTTGAAATATAGATACAATCAAGGTATGAACGATAAACAGGTTTAACAAAATACTAGAGAGAGTTTCTGAAAGTGGAGGGAATAATAATGATCAAAGTTACATTCAAAAATCAAACTTGTCTATTTATAGACTGCACATTCGCCCAAACTGTTCATGCGAATGTGCAGGTTCGCCCACATCAACTGGTCGAACCAAGCTTTATAATAATCTAGTCTTCATTCGTCCAAAACAATCTTCCTTCGCACCTTTCAGTCTTCCTTCGCACCTTCTATATTGCTCCTTCGCACCTTCGATATCAACAAAACAAAATGTGTTTTACAATCCAAAGCTTTAGTCGCACTTTTGCATCTACAAACTCCCCCTCGACTATTGCTTGGATTGTGTTCGTCGTTGTTCGTCCATCCTTTTGTTCCACAGTCTGATATGTCTTTGAATCATTTGTTTTCTTGTCAACACCGGTTCCTGAAATTGTTTTTGTTTCTTCGTTTTCAGTTCTGGCACCTTTTGCTTCTCCACATACTTTCCCAACTTCTCATCATAATCACATCCAGCATTAATATCAAATGCAAAGCACAAAAATACCACACGTTGGTACTTTCCTGCTTGCTCAGCATCTTTAGCATCTGAATAGATCGGATTATAGAATAGCATGATGATATCCTCATGTGAACAGTTTATCAACCACATGGGATCAAAGATATGCACTTTCTTGTAATTTGTCTCTCCATCCTTCAACACGATCACGGCCTCTGCAATCTTCCAATCATAATACCACCAGATGAAGTCTTTGGCAAAGTGTTGTGGAATAGGCATCAAAGGAATCTTTTTCAACACTTGCGGTGGATTGTATTTCAATGTCACTCTGGGCGTACCAGTTATCAAATCAATATCCTTCTTATGAAAATTCGCTTTGGATATTGTGGTGTAAACAAGTCCCACTGTGTTCGGCTTTCCCTAGTCATCTTTTCAGCAAAGTACGTAATCTGACTATTTGACGCTCCCGTTAAACGGTGACGACAAATGTCTCTGATTGCCCAATAAGGAAGGGTCTTCAAGTGATCAAACTTCTCAAAATACAAGATCCCCTTTTCCCACTTTACTGCGAAACACCTCAACTCTTTAACAAACTTCCAGGCCAATGCACGACCTTTGAAAATCCTATTGTGAAGTTTGTAAAAGCTGCCTTGAATGTCAGGTTTCGGATGATTATTTTCCTTTTCTTTCAATTTATTCAACAACTCTTTCAAGCTTTCTGATTGCTCGAACCGTGGCTTGTTATGTCCTTTAAATATTTCATCTTCAAAGACTTTGCTCTTTTCTTTTGCTAGCTTCTCGGCATGGTTTAGCAGTTCGTCTGAGAAAGAAAATCCACAATCTTGATTTGTCCTGAAATATTGTGGATATTCTTCGCTCGTAATATCTTCCATTTTGACTTCCTCGAATGCAGGAACATCGCGATCATCTGAATGATTTCCAGCTTCTTTCTCAGGAATCTTAGGAATAAAGTTATCTGCAAGTAATTCTTCTAACGTCTTGCCTACTTGCTATGCTAAACCTTCAAGAATTTCTTTTGAAATAGCCGCAGAAACTTCCCCATCCTCAAGATCAGGGTCATCATACTCCAACTCGAATAGTTTATTGTTAGATTCAAATATTTCTGGGAACCTGCTAGTCATGTCGATCGTCCAGACCCGATCAGTGAGCATCTGGCGATACTTGTTCTTATCATCTTCAGACAATGACTGCAATTTCTCGTTCCAGAAAATATCTTCATCGTCAACATTCTCACCAGGAGCTTTAGAGCTCGATTCACCGCCCTTCTCTGAGTCACGTTTCTCATAAGTAAACTTATCAGTGTCATTATCATCGTCATCACTACTATCATCAAATGCAGAGCCGTCTCCATCACTAGAACCATCATCCGATCCTCCATCATCCTTATCGTCCTTCTTCTTCTTCTTCTTCTTTGTATCGTTACCAGCATCTTCATCTAGTTCATCATCTTCCTCTTCATCAGACAGTTCGTAATCAACTAGCTCTTCTTCTCTTTCTTTTTCCACTTCACCAGCTTGAAGTTGAGGAGCTTGAGAGTACAAGTTCTTTATCAAATCATCCATATGCTTGTTACTCTTTTTCAGCTGTTTGTTCTCCTCCTTCAAGACTATGATCCTTTTGGTGTTATGCTGCTCATGTTTCAGCAACTTCTTGTTTTCTCTCTTCAATTTCTTGATTGTCTTCTTCAAGGTCTCATTATCATCTGCCGATGTGACTACGACTTCTAACATCTTCTAGTCATTGGACTTTAACTGCTCAATCTCCGTCTGTTGTTTGTTAATCAAATTCATCATCTCAGAAAATCTCTGATTCACAGCAGTCATGATGTCACTGTCCACCAATACTTTTGTCTTCTTTGGTTGTTCAACAGCGTCAGGCAGTTTACCTTTTCTGATTTTCTTTAGCACATTATCCAATGCTTCATTCACATCATCCATTGGAATTTCTTCAGTTTGTGGTGTGCTAGATGTTGTTGCAGTCTTCTGTTTCTTATGAGCTGGTGCAGTAACCGGTGATTTAGAACTTGTAGCTGGTGGCAGTTTCTTTCCAGCTATCAATGATTCTATCTCTTTCTTCCTCTTTATACTTGGCTACTCCTGTTTCTTCTTCTCTTTTCTAGAAGCTTGCACAGGAGATCCAACAAACGTTTCTTCAACATTAAAACCCAAATCTTCTACATCAACGGGAATAGGGCTTTTGTTCCCTTGATCTTCTTTTCTTTGGCTAGCAGACGCACCAGCCTCAGTGGCCTTGGGCAAGGTGGTATCTACAGTTTCAGCATCAGAATTCCATTGTTCTTCCTCTATTGTCTCTTCTGAATCAATGGAAGCTTCATCAACAATGTGTAAACCCTTTTTCACCATACTCTTATCCCTTTTGCGCTTAGCGTCAGGATCAACATGATGTAAAGGATTATCAGCATCAGAATCACTGTTAACATTCCTTACAAGCCCCTCACCCGGATCTTTATAATCCACCCTAGCTAGATGTCCAAACAAACGTCTAACAGGAGGACGTTCTTCAACAGACAAACCCTTATAAGCTTTCATTCTAGCTAGTGTGTTCAACGACATGTGTTCCTGAACAACAATGTGTTTAGGATCTCTCTTCAGCTCATTGTACTTGTGATCAAATATCATTTGAAGAAAACGAGGATATAACAGAAACTTCAGGTTCCTCGTTCCATTCACGGGCTCCAGTAAGTGAGACATCAGCATGCTAGAAACATTGAACGGTTTGTTCAATACCAAAGCAACCATCATCGAACTGATGCTCTTCCTCATCAAGTCATAACCTCCCGCAGCAGATCCGAAAACGTGAATTAAAACATGTGCCAGATATTTGAACTGTGGGCACAGTTTTCCTTTATGCAATGAACCGTCAGTGATTGGTCCGTTGTACTTCATCCTGAGAAAGCACTTTCGTTGATCCATGAATGTAAACTCCTTTGGATCTTTCGGATCATCATCCAGATTCAGTGCCTCTCTTAAATCTTCTTCGCACACAATCACTCGTTGTCCCTGAATTTTGCTCGTCAAGCAAGATTCGCACTTCCAGAAATCCAGTTTAGCATTAGACCAGAATTCCTGTATCATATCTCTATAGATCACTGTCGGCGTAGCAATGGCATCTATTACTCTGCTTCTCTTCAAAAACTCAATGATGCCGACAAATTCTGTGTGCTTCTTCACATCACCAAGATATGCGCAACAGTTGTGCGCATTCCCAAAATCTAGCTGCTTAGCGGGCTGTGATGAGGATCCTGCTTGTTCCGTCGTCTTCTGCTGTTCAGACATTGTTAGATCTGTAAAACAAACAAAATTACACGTTAAAAATCGACAAAATATCAAAATTGAAAAGTTTTGGTCAAAAACCTCCTCCTTCGCCCAAACGGGAGTACGAAGGTGGTTTTGTAAAGGTACGAATGAGATATAATGGGTACGAATGTGATAATTTTGATAAAAATGTTTCATTCGCCCATCTATTCCTCTTTCGCCCATTTCATATTCTTCCTTCGCCCATTCGAACTGGTCGAAGGAAGCAGTTCATAAATTTGAAAAATCAATTTTGAAATCTAATCATTCTGAACATGTCCATTTGATTGTATTGAGGCCTAATCATGCCGATAAACATTCCTAGACTAACAGTTTTAACAATTATACATTGTGTTTGTGTTTTCACCCAAAAACTAGGGTTTAAACACTGATTGAACAATCTGTCATGTTTTAAAGTCTGGTTTTGGTTTTTCTCCCCCTAAAACACATACACAATAAAACCTAAACATCAATTGTGATTATCATGTTGTTTTTGAATGAGTTAGAACAATTAGGGCTCGGACTGTTAAAACAGGGATTAAAAGCTGAAATGTGGATGAAAACCTGTAAAAATGATAGCACAATGATCAGTATGAATGTAAGAACACAATGAGATGATGTAAAATGAACGAGCAACAAGGTGAGTTTACAATCAAAAATCTGGAAAAAGTATGAATGAGGTTCGAATGAGAAGAGGGGTATATATAGGCCTGTCCCTTCGCCCGTTTTGATCATACGAAGGAGAAACTTTTCTCTCCTTCGACCCTATTGAAAGGGTTCGAATGAGATAAAAAGGGTTCGAATGAGATAATTATCATGAACACTCTCCTTCGCCCAACAAAACATACGAATGAACAATGAAAATCCCACATTCGACCAAACGAATGGGCGAATGAGAATTGGGATTTTTGAAAATTTTCCAAATCTCAAAAACGAGTCCCGGTTCAACTATTTTCCAACTTTTAAGCATCCAACATTCATATTTTCACATTTTAAAAGTTACAAAGCTCAAATGGTGTATCCAGGTATAGAAAATCGACATCAACCACCATTAGTTATCAAAAATAAGATGAAAAAGAAAAATCTTTTTGGATTTTCTAAAGTTTATGCTAAAACACACCTAAAATCTTTTTATGAAAAACTATAAATGTTTTTGGGATTTCCGGTAAAGGGATCATATCAGTTATTGAGAAATCTGATCACACCGTTGATTTTATTGAATGTATTATCATTAAAGACAATGTGTGATCTGGCAACTGCTAATATTGTGATCCACATAAACTCACATGCAGACTTTTGTGCAGTGCTTTATACTGATACTAATATTTATAGTATAAACGCAATTGTCAGTGGTTCCCACGCACACGATATACTCCCGTATCAAGAAGTAAATGCACAAAGACTCATTGTAAAGCGTGATTATGCTTTCGTCGTCTGTAATTGTACAAGATATAATGCATAGAGGTATACAGGTCAGCAAATTAATGCAGCAAAGTAACATATGCACTATACTAGGTTGAGGACTGATATTAATCATGATTTGCATCAATGATCAATACGATGTAATAGATAATCTTTGATTATCATATAACATGGAAAGTTCCTCAATTCGGTAACTTTAGGATTTGGCATATAGCTCTTTTATAAAGACACCCTGTCTGATCTAGGTCCGTAATGACTTACAGCAGAAGATCAGAGAGGCTATCCCCAGACAACTAATAACATAACGACCCTAAACCTCCGAGTTTTGTACAAATACCCTATCAAACGAAATTACGGTACTAAGACCATATGCCCATGAGGAGTTCATCCACACAACAAATCGTTTGATATGTATGTATCAGGCATGCAGTAATAGGTCTACGAAGCCTATCAGCACATCGCACAGACTCAGACACACGCCCTATATAGCATTACATTATTTAGAATGAGTCAGATCCCCACTGATGTACTATCATTTCCCTTTATACTCCAGGAAATCATTTTAGAATTTTCTGATTTTTATAGATTTTCGAATTTACTGTTCCCAAGGATAAGCTGGAGCATTTCAAATATGTGACTGCCCAGATATCGTTTGTTCACAGAAATCTGACGGCATTAATCTAAGGGAAGAAGATATAGCAGTCAGCAAATAAATTTTTTTTTTAATTTTAATTTTTTTTATGGTTTTTCGAAATTTTTCTGAAAAACAGTAAAAATTTAAACTAAAAAGTGATAGACTGAGGTGGTGATCAGTCCTGTTTTTCTTTAATACCATTTGCTTTCAAAAGATAATCAAATCTGGATTTATCAAAAGCTTTGGTAAAAAGATCTGCGCGTTGATAATCAGTGTGGATTTTGACCATATCGATCAACTCTTTAGCATAACAATCACGGATAAAATGATATTTAATCCGGATATGTTTAGCCTTTGAGTGATTTACTAAGTCTTTTGTTAATGCGATTGCGGCCTCATTATCACAGTAAATAGGGGTTTTAAGAAATTGCAAACCGTAATCCACCATCTGCTGTTGGATCCAAAGAACCTGTGAGCAGCAGCTCGATGCTGAAACGTATTCTGCTTCACATGTGGATAGTGCAACTGCGGTTTGTTTCTTGCATTGCCAGGTCACGAGCCTGCTCCCCATAAACTGACATCCAGCCGTTGTGGATTTGCTGTCTTTGTCACAGCCGCCCCAATCTGCATCACTAAAAGCGATTAGGTCAAAATTATCATCATGAGGGTACCAAAGTCCTTTCGATGGACAACCCTTCAGATATCTAAGGATACGCTTGACAGCTGCAAGATGACTCTGTTTCGGCTTCGATTGATATCGCGCACAAAGACACGTCGCAAACATTATATCAGGTCTTGACGCTGTGAGATACATCAGAGATCCGACGATTGCTCTGTATGTAAATGGATCAGTCAGCTCCCCCTTAAGATCAACTCCAATCCCGTGATTGGGCTGTATCGGGGGTATCCATCGGCTTCGAGTCATCCATCTGGAATCGGCTCAAGACTTCAGAAACGTATTTTGTCTGGTGAATAAAGATCCCCATTGGTCTTTGCTCCACCTGCAAGCCGAGGAAAAACTGCATTTCTCCCATAGCGCTCATTTCGAACTTTTCCTGCATAACTTGTTCAAATTCCCTGCACAGAAGTTCGTTAGTTGACCCGAAAATAATATCATCAACATAAATTTGTACTAGAAGCAAATCATCTCCTGCTCGTTTCGTGAACAGTGTGCAGTCTACCAGTCCGCGTTTGAATCCTTTCGAGAGAAGATACGTGCTCAGCTCCTCATACCATTGTCTCGGAGCCTGGTGCAACCCGTAAAGAGCTTTGTTTAACACATAAACCTTATCCCGGTGAATAGGGTCCTCAAAGCCCGGCGGTTGACCTACGTAAACTTCCTCTTTGACCACACCGTAAAGAAATGCGCTCTTTACATCCATCTGATACACCTTAAATTTCTTCCATGATGCAAACGCGAGGAACATTCTGATAGCTTCCAAGCGTGCAACCGGTGCATAGATTTCATTGTAGTCGATTCCTTCAACCTGATGAAAACCTTGAACAACCAAACGAGCTTTGTTTCGCACTATGACTCCTCTGTCATCCTTCTTGCATTTAAACACCCATTTGGTACCAATTTTCTTTCTACCAGGGGGCAAATCTGTTAGGGTCCATACACCAAGTTTCTGGAACTGTAATAACTCTTCCTGCATTGCTTCCACCCAGGCGTCATCCAAAAGAGCATCCTTGTATGTCCGCGACTCGACCTGCGAAACATAACAAGCAAATGACCAGTCATTTTGAAAACCAGATTTCTGAATTTTGGCATATAAAGCAAGGTTGCCAATGTTTTCTGGTGCTTGAGCATTCTTCAGCTGCCCTCTTGTCATCACACTACTACCAGGATCACCAATAACCTGTTCAAGCGGGTGTATCCGATGTATCCGAGATTCCGGATAATCAGGTACTTGTACTCCCGTTTGGGTTGTCAAATTCTCTGTAGAAACCAGATCATTACCCACATTCGATGTTGAAGCATCAGTATTAGATAGGTTCACTGGTGGTGTCATGGTAGCGTTGTCCAGAATAGCTTCACTTGTTGCATCATCGTCTTCGTATTCTGATTCTGATGAATTAAGCGATGTAGAAGCCTCTTGGAACACCTCTTCTTCCAATACAGGAGCAGTGGTATCATTAGAAGCTGCCTGGGGGTTTACCGTGATCGGACGCACTAACGGTGAAGTTACAGCGTTTTCGACCTCGTAGTATAAGCGAAGTACAGCTTCTTCAACCATGCTATCTAGATGGAATGATTCAAAGAAGTCTTTGTAACCAAACATCCAATCTGGTCCTCCACCCTGTACATTTTGTGTATATCTTTGAACTTCGACGTTAGTCCACTCCTCGACTTTTCTAGTTCTTTTGTTGAATACCCGTTTTAATGGGGTTGCATATCCAACAAAATAACCTTCTTCAGCCTTTGGTGCAAACTTTTTCGAAGGATTCAGCATTGTACATGGGGCACCAAATGGTTCTAGATACTCCAGATTCGGCTTGCGTCGGTTCAACAGCTCATAAGAAGTCTTGTCAAACTTCTTCACTGTCAAAACACGGTTAAGAGTATAACATGCCGCGTAAATAACTTCGTTCCAAAACATGACTGGAAGATTTGAATCCGCAAGCATAGTTCTCGCCGTCTCTATAAGAGTCCTGTTCTTTCTCTCTGCGACACCGTTCTGCTGGGGTGTATACGGAGCGCTATATTCATGATGAATTCCTTTGTTCGCGCAAAGATCCTCCATCTGAGCGTTTTTGAACTCCGTCCCATTGTCACTCCGGATTCTTTTGATCTTCAGACCATATATATTCTCCAGACGTGTAAACAGAACCTTCAAATTGTCAAAAGTGTCGCTTTTCTGATGCAAGCACATTACCCATGAAAATCTTGAATAATCATCTGTCACCACAAGACAGTATAACTCCCCGGCATGACTTTTACGTCTGACTGGACCGAATAAGTCCATATGCAAACGTTCAAGTGGCAGCTCAACAGAATTAACTTTCTTTGGTCTATGGGATTGTTTGTGCTGCTTTCCCTTCTTGCAACTGATACACTTGTCATTCAGATGGAAGTGTTTGACATTAACTCCCGTGACAAGTTCATTCTTCACAAGCTGATTCATCTTTCGCAAATGGATGTTTCCCATTCTCTTGTGCCACATAATAGATTCTTTTTCTGTAGCCTTGGAGAGGAAACACGTGACTTGGCCATGGGTGGTCATTGCTTTAGACATGTCGAGAATATACAAGTTGTTAACTCTCGGTGCCTTCAGCATCACCCACTCTTTTGGTAGCTCAAACCCAGGTTTCAAGATGTAACAGGATTTGTCATCAAAATACACAGAAAATTGTTTATCACAAATTTGATTAACACTGAGCAAATTATAATCTATCTGTTTCACATAAGATATCCGCTCAAATGTTACGACCCCATTGCTTACACTACCCTCCATAGTAATGTAGCCTCCCTTATTACCAGCAAATGCCACATAACCTCCGTTAATGTTTTTGATGTCAAAGAGTAACGTGAGGTCCCCTGTCATGTGACCAGAAGCTCCACTGTCAACAATCCATAGGCTGCTAACAGGGCCAGCTGGAGCTCCCTGCACATTTAAAGTAGATCAATTAGTTCTTTCGGGGGACCCAAGCCTGTTTGGTCTTGGGTCTTTGAACAGGTTGTTTCAAAGAGTCTTTTGAATCACAAACATCTTGGGTTACTTCAAACCCTTTCTTCTCACTAACAACTTTCTTTTTCTCATTCTTCTCGCTCTGTGAAGTAGAGGCTCCTTCAGATTCCTTAGATGACCAAGATTGCTCAGATCTTTTCAAGATCCGAATCTGAGATTTTGAATTCTCAGTCGGTTTCTTTACTTCTTCTTTAAAAGCAACTTTCTTGGTTACCTTCTCTGATTTAACAGAGACAGGTCCAACTGCTTGTTTTCCATTAGGTTTAGGAACAACCTTTTTATTGTCAGTAGTTGAGTTCATCATAGGTTTCTTACCAGATTTATCAGTGGTCATCCGGTTGCGCTTATCATACGTCATCGGACGATTTTCCCCCTTGTTATAAAAATTGTTTTGATTATGATAAAATTCTTGCTGAGGGAAATGCCGTCTTTGTTGATAACCGTAGTTGTCAACCGGATACTCATGATATTGCCTCATCTCCACCTCGTGCCTTTTGTGTCGTACGTACGGGCAGGTGGCAAGTAAATGTCCCCGTTCCCCGCACTTATAACACGCACGGTATTCCTCATAGTTTTCCTTGATCGGCGACTAGGAAAAACTAGCAATGGGATATCGATCGACCATGCATTGTTTCCTTAAACTCTCAGGAGCTGGGTCCTTCGAGTAAGTCGGTTCAATAAAACTATTTTCTTTATGAACAGGCAAAACAAACTGTGTGACATTGACCTTTGCCTCTTTATCCGAATAAATTTTGTCTAAAATTTCTTGAGGAATGTCATTGGTTCTTTCAAATTTTCGAAACCAAATCGTACTTTCCTGCCAGATCTTTTCGATTTTTGAAGAATTGACAAACTTAATCGGAAACTCATCATCGGATAAAATCTTATCGGGTCCTTGCATCCGATAAATGATTTTGACAGGTTTGTCACACAATTCGTTGCTCACATCATTGGTTTTCTCAGATTTAAACTCATTTTTCTTTTCTACCGGTTTAACCACATTTTTCTCAGTTTTGGTTTCAACTTTCTTTTCAACCGGTTTTCTCACATTTTTCTCAACCTTCATTGCCTCTTTCTTTTCAAAACTCTTACCAACAAACTTTTCATTTTTCTTAACCTCATTTTTACGATGAGCATTTGCCATTGGATGAATGATCTGATACGGTGAGACTGGCTCAGTAGTGATTATATGATTTTCATCAGGGATATCACTATCACTTTCAACCGTCTCAGATGACTCATCTTCTTCATGTGAATCATCAGTAGTGACCACATCCTCACTATTTCCCAGTACTGGTCTCACATCAGAATATGGATCCCCGACACTGGAAGTGTTAGGCTCATTTTCTGATATGGAATCAGGGTTGATTAAAGTCTCCGGTGGTATTGCATGTAAAGTGTAATTCTCAAACAATACCGGAGATGGAACTGACTTATAGTTTGCACTATTCGTCTGGGAGGGTTCTTCAATGATATGATCGACTACATATGCTATGTGCTTGTAACTTTCTAATTTCTTGTTTACTTTTTCCGCAAAGCACTTGATGGTTGCCATTTCCAATTTAGTGTTTTCCATTTCGTTGATGTAATTATTAATGGCAAGTTGTTTAATTGATAATGTCTTTTTAAGTTCAGACACATCCTTTTTATAACCATCAAGAACTTTGTTGAAATCTTTTAAGTCCTTTTGATAAATCTGACAGTTGAGTTTTGCACTCTCAAGTTGGACCTTGAGAAGCTTGTTTTCATCAGCCAGTTTTTCAAAATCAGCACATTTATCACATTTAACACACGCTTGAGATTGAGTTTCAGAACTTACCGGCTTAGGAGGTTATGTCATGGCCATTAAAGCAAAGTGAGCTTCCTTTCCTGCGAAGAATTTGGAGTAGTCAATCTTGGTGCATGCATCATCCACCATACATGACTTGCGGGTCATCAGGAAGTCAGCTTCAGCTAGCAGTTGGTCAATATTATCATCTAGTGAATTCACACTAGTCTCTGAATCAGATTCGCTCTCCAAATCCGAGTAAGCTGAATCATATTGATCTCCAACATCAGTGACAGAATCAAGAATCATCCCCGATCTCTTGTCTTCACTCTCAGCAATCGCATCTTCATTCACTTCTTCAATCTTCAACTCCGACACTTTTTCAATCACAACCTCTTTTTCAATTTCCTCATTCTCATCCAAACTCATCTGCTGTGCCACACAAGCAACATTCCCAGCAGTGATCTCCTCCACCCCCAATTGCATACCAGTCCAGTCAAAACCTTAATCCTTTTGGATTACAAGTGCTTGATTTTGGTTATCAGTTTGGTTTTGGTTTTGTGTGTTAGGTGTAGAGATAGGAACTATAGTTCGGTTTGGATTTTGTTGAGGTTGGTTTTGAGTTGTGGATTGTCTGGTGTTGGTGTTTTGTTGACGGTTCTGATAAGTGTTTTGTGGTTGAAAGCTTGAGTTGTTTGGACTGTTGTATGACACTTGATTTTGGTTTTGGTTTTGTCTATTTTGGTATGTTGAATTAAAAGGGTTTCGGTTACCTTGTTGTGCTGGCTGTGTGCACTCTCTTTTAAAATGTCCCTTCTCACCACAGTTAAAGCAGGTAACCTTTGCTTTGTTGAATCCGTATGTGGTGTTGGGAGAGGTTGAGAGATCAGTCCTGCCAGTCTTCTGAATAAAATCAGTGGCTCTTCTCATAATGCTTGCAAAAGCCCACTGAATATCCATCAACTCCATTTCCTCTTTGTCGATTTGAGCATAGTCCTCATTGGTGAGATTGTTGTTACCAATTTGACTCGCTACCAAACCATTGTAAGAAGCAACCATAGCAGATACAAGAGCAACATGCTGTTGAGCAATTTCAACAGTCAAATTGTTAAGGTTTGAGGTCTCTAACACGATTGGGTTTTGACGTGATTGTGCTTGAGTTATCTGCATCTGATTCACTTGAGGAGGATATTGTTGTTGTTGTTGAGGTTGACTTGATGTGTAACATGCGGCTTGTTGTAATGGATAAAATGGTGGAATAAAGTTTGGTGTTTGATAAGGTTGTTGTGTGTATGATGGTGTGTAGGATGAAGTTTGAGCAAGGTAGTTAATGGGTGCTTTTGTTGGTTCAACAATGTTAGACACACATGCTATGTGAGGTGCAACATTAGAAGTGGTGCTTGAAGCAGAAAGAGAGTTAGATGTACCACTCACATATAAATCAGGATTCTGTGGAATCTGAGCTCTCTTAGCTTTTCTCTTTTCCTCCATCTCTTTGTTTTCCAGCTTTTGAATGAACTCGTTAATAGTCCAATACTGGTAAGCATCCTTCTCCTTTAACACTTCGATGTGTTGGTTCCAGTAGGGTGGTAAAGCATCAGCAAATTTATCTACTAATTCCGACATTGGAATGCTGATCTCATAGCTCGACAATTCAGTGAGCAAATGGCAGTACCTTGGAACCAACTCTTTTAGGGTCTCATTACCCATATAACTGAAGTTTTCAAACTCCTTCCGAAGCTCTTCCATCCTAAGCTTCCTGGTCTTCTCATTTCCATCATGTCGATTTCTCAGCATATCCCATAGTTGTTTGGATGTTGTGCACGATCCAAACTGATGCAGTAAATCAGTGTTGATCGCCTGGGATAGCTGAGAGAATGCTTTCTTCTCTATCGCAAACCTTTTCTTTTCGTCATCCGCCAAATTCTCCAAAGGGATTGGTTCTCCAGTATTCTCCAGAATAGGAGCAACGTACCCTTTCACAATCATTTGCCATGCCTCGGCTCCTTCAAGTCCTTGTCCCTCAACATGGATCTTAAACTTCGTCTTCCAAGTATTGTACTCCTTCATGTCCATTAGCTTCGGTGGACGATTGCCGCTTCCAGAAGATAGATCATGAATAAGAGTGGATATAGCGTTGGTCGTCTGTGAATGGACTGCTGCTGCTGCGACTCCCCAATAGTTGTCAATTGGTTGTGGTAATGGTTGAACAACTTGTTGTGGTGCCGAACTAGTCATTGCCATATAATTGATCGGCTGTAATGGTTGACTAGTCTTCTGAGCTGCAATGGACCACGGATCTTGTGTTGTCTACTGTTGTGGTGCTTGAGTAGGTCTAGGCGTTGTTGGAAAGTTCCACATCTTGTCCTGCAAACAATTAAACACGAAAAGATTAAAAATGTTTCAAAACAGAATGCTCCTTCGTATATACGGACGTGCGAATGAAAAATAATTTCTCTTTCGCCCGTTTATAATTGATACGAATATGAACTAAACAACAAAATCTCCTTCGACCACTTAAGACTCTCTTTCGACCGTTTTACAGCTCCTTTGACCGTTCGAACAGGCGAAGGTGAAACAAAGTGGGCGAATGTGAAAAATAAGCAATCAAAGTCTTCCTTCGACCACTAAAACACCTCCTTCGTACACAAAATAACTCTTTCGACCCAAATAAATTCCACTTTCGACCAAACTCTCTCGTTCGACCCCTGTGATTTCAAAAACGGTTATTCTTTGAAAATCAGTTAATTTTGATCATGTTTTTCAAATGTTGATGGATTTTGATGATCTTAATCAGGTTTTGAATTGGATTTGATTTGGAACAACTTTAATAAAGAGAATTATCCAATTTAAACTCGAAATCAAGGTGTAATCGATCAAAATCTTATCACATCAGTTTGTTCATTGAAAACAGAAACTTTTTGACCAAAATTGGGTCCAAATCAACTGAGAGATTATTAATTTGTGGTTGTTTGATCCGAAATGGCTCTGATACCTCTTTGTATGTGCGTGTAAGGATCGATAACAAACAAAGATTGATCAAACAAGTTAGTTTCAGGTGCGGAAACCCTAAAACTATCACAAAATAATAATCAAACAGATTCAAACACACAGATCATCATTTTCAAACGTTTTCATTAATAAAACACTTGTTTACACATTGAAATATAGATACAATCAAGGTATGAATGATAAACAGGTTTAACAAAATACTAGAGAGAGTTTCTGAAAGTGGAGGGAATAATAATGATCAAAGTTACATTCAAAAATCAAACTTGTCTATTTATAGACTGCACATTCGCCCAAACTGTTCATGCGAATGTGCAGGTTCACCCACATCAACTGGTCGAACCAAGCTTTATAATAATCTAGTCTTCATTCATCCAAAACAATCTTCCTTCGCACCTTTCAGTCTTCCTTCGCACCTTCTATATTGCTCCTTCGCACCTACGATATCAACAAAACAAAATGTGTTTTACAATCCAAAGCTTTAGTCGCACTTTTGCATCTACAATATATAGAACAAATTACCGTACAAAACGACAAGTATGGACCTCAGCTGTTTGTGAATGAAGAAATTTATGAAGTTAACCAGTTAAGGAGGAGGTACAATATGTAGAACAATTTTATACAGAAAGCGGTAATGTTTTAAACTTATACTTGTCATTTTTTTTAGCCTTGTAGGTCATTTTGCATACTATTTTTTTTTACTCTTTTTAGTCTTCTTAAGAAGCAAGCAGAAGAATCGGGTTCTACTTCTTAAACACTACGGTCCTCCCAGTCTGTTTACCCATTGCATCAAGAATTCGTTGTTGCAACTCCAAAGAATGATGTTGACGAGCTTAGCAAGATAAACAGGGTGTTAATATTTTTAATAGCTTTCATATTTCTTCATTTACTTTGTTACATCTAATTTGTTTTTTATGTCTAAATAAAAACAATGTTGAATATATTATTGTATTGCAGGCAATGTCTTGTGTCGTGGTTGCAAGAATAAAAATTATGCAAGAAGGCTTTGGTTGGTTTTATATTCCATGTAGGAAATGTTTTAGAAAGGTGCAAACTAAATCAGAGTATTTAAAAAATGTTGTAAAAGTTTCTAAAGAAATTCTGTATTTGCCTGTTACAGCTTTGGTTTGTCCTAAATGCGAGTGCGAATGTACATCAATCTCACCAAAGTAAGATAAAATGTTTATTTACACTTTGTTCAAGTTTCATATGATTTCATTCAACTTATTATAAGTTATCTATTTCAGTCTTAAGGTACAAGTTAGGGTTCAAGATGATAGTGGTTGTGTGTCGTTTATTGTAACACCCTCAAATTTCCACTACGGGGTTTGTACCGCAAGGCGCATGACATACCAAGATTCCATAGCCATAAGTCATATGAACGAACTCTAAATGTCCAAACCATTTAGTTCGTTTTCAATAATCAACTTTAGTTATCCTGCGGAAGCGTAAACCAAGTTTAAACCTTTTTAAAACCATGCGTAAAACAACGCGCCCAAGATAAAACCATATGAAAAAAACATAAAAGCATGATATATAATTTAAGTGTATGCCCAAGACCCCAAATGCAGTGAAGTGTGCAGTGCTTTCTAATCGTGGCACCGAAAGCTAACTACCTGCAAAAGCATGTATATCGTGGGTCAACAAACAATGTTGGTGAGTTCACTAAGTAAAGAAAATGAGTAAGGAAATGCGCTAGTTTCCAAAACCACGTAACCAAGTAAAAGCGTAAGTAATTGAGTTGGTTCCAAAAACCGTGTAAACACTAGTTCATCGCATGTCAAGGGTAGCTAACCCATTCATGATAACTAATACCGATATACCGAACTGCTGATGTACGTGTAGTCACAAATGTGAGCTGCATGCCTTACATCATTGCCTATCAACAATGATAAATCTGTTAAGTTATAGTGCACTCCCGCACTCCTCCGAGCCGGTGTGAGGTTTGTCAGACCTAATAGCGCTATCAACTAATAACCCGCTTGCCATAACCCAGCAACTCATTCGGTATGTGAAGGACTTACAGTGATAGAGTTGGTTTAGTTCATCAAGGACACAGTTTGCGAACTAGTAAAACCCGACCCACATAAGGAGTCAAAATCCCGACCCACACAAGGAGTCATAGCATCCCAACCCGGGATGTGTAAGTAGTCCCAAACCGGACTAGAAAAAGTTAAGTACGTTGTCTCAAACCCGAGACGCATGCTTTTGAGAAAAAGTAGTGAAACTCACCTTAGGTCGCACGTGAATAATCCAAATTCCTCAAACAGTAATGAGCTACCGACTCCCTATTACAAATGTCACTAGGTGAGTATATGTGCATAACCAACACACCATATAACTCGTTTGTCCAAGACTTTTAAAGTTCAAACCGTGTACATGCACAAGTAAGTCCTACGTATCCCATTGGTGATCAAATTGATTATTATCAGTTTTAAACCTCATACACATCTCATATAAGTATTCATACAAGTTCATGTCAAATACATACCATATAAGACTCCAAATAGTCACGTAAACATCCCTTACACAATCTGCGTTTTCAGGACAGATTGTACGCTGTGAAAAACGAATTATTTAAAATACTTAACGAACGAATTAAACTCCCAAATGTTTACTGAATATTCATTGGGATTCATTTGATAACCCATATTTTTTTTTTGTCTCAAACCCAAACACAAATATTAATAAAATTCGTACAACACAGCTATGACCAGAAAATTTTCACAACAGGTCAGTTTAGTAGAAAAATACCCAAAAATTGGGTATTCACCCAAACGAGGTGAATCCACTTGGAAAAGCCAAGGTTTTCCAATGTTGACCTACTTTCCAAATTTCATAACTTAACCCTTTGTAAAACTCGAGTTATGACCGTTTAAATTGACCCAGTTTATAATTCCGAAAATCTGATATGACCTTTAATAAAATAAAATTCCAAAAACATATCAAACGACATCCAAATCAGATGATTTTGCCCATTTTAAAAAGCTAAGACCATTTACAATCCATTCATGCAAAGAATCGATCAAAACAATCAATTTAACATCACAATAAAGACCCTACAAAACACCCTAACGAATCTGTCAGAAAACTGAAACTTGCACCCCAAGTTATTCACAAACCCTAATTATGCATAAAAATCTCTAACACATGCATAACCCATATTATCATGATCAAACATATACATTATCATACAAAAACCCTAATTATGATTACTAACAACAATCATCATCATCAAATCACAATGAACATTCAAGAACTCCCACTAACACATGTATGCGATTTTTATATATATGTATACTCTATGATTTTAAACTTTTCAAGCATTATAAATCATTATAAAACATGTAAAAATTATACCTTTCAACGCAAGAGTCCCCAAAGCCTAGAGATTTCACCCAAACTAGCTTGAAGAGATGAATAGGATTGATGTTTGTTAAACATCAAGAGAGAGGGGGTGGGGGTTGTTGGCGGCGCAAAAAGGGGTTAGGGGATTAGGGTTTTTTTTTTCTTATTTATAAGAAGGCTTGGCTTGTTGCCCAAGCAATTATGTTTTAGGGGCCTTTTAGTCCACTAATTGGCCCCGTTAATCATGTTTTAGCCCAATACTGGACCCAATAATATTAATCACCCTATCTTGCATAAAAACCATTGTTTTAATCATCTCATCATATTAATTAGAAGGTGTACGTAATTTGCATGGTTTACATATTAACTTTCAGTCAAGCGGTAATTCACATAAGCATGTAATTCACATAAACATGTAACTTCACGTTCATCATAATTCAATTGTACACATTATTATCTATGCCAGACAATTCACCAACGTTCGGTATACAGGACTCGTGTGTGCATTGTGATGATAACTTTACTTATTATAATGTAACATATGTTATTATCACATAACCTATGTTATTACCCTATCACATATAGGAAGACCTTCCTAACTAACCCTAGTCAAGTATGTAGTCATGTATGCACATGCAAGTTAACTAAGTTAAAGTAGGAACCGGAAAATGTGGGGTATCACATTTATGTTGTTTGATAGAGATGTGTCCAGTATTGTCGGCTCATTTGCAAGAGATATTAGGGAAAGATAGTTGAAGCTTGAGGATAGTGAAGGGTTGCCTCATGAATTATTTCGGTTGGTAGATAAGCTTTCGAATTTCAAGATTGAAGTTTCTAAATACAATCTTAAAAATGACTACCGTGTGTACACTGTTCAGAAAATATGTGATGAATCTGCAATAATTGCTGAGTTGATTATGGGTAATGATTTTGAAAATGATAATGCTGGAGAGGTTTTTAATTACTTATGATTTGTGTTGTAATATTTGCTAACCAAAGATTGTTAAGTTTTTTTAATAGCTAATTTACTCCCCATTTCTTACACCCTTTTAAATACACCTTTTTGTTTTTTGCCTCTTATGAGGCTTGAACTCCCAACCTCACCTTTCTAATCCTAACACCTTTTATAGATTGTGAAGTTGACTGTTAGTTTTTTTTTGTATGAGCACTTCTTAGGTCAGTCGGGGAGATAGTGATACAAGTGTGCTAGCCTTGATGAATCTTCACAGGGTGGTTTCAAGTGTTGTCAAAGGTGAGTATGTATTTTTGAAAGTGCTTTAAGCTGTTGACAGAGTTTGTTTTCTTCATTTTATCAGTTCATTAGTTTTTTTGTGATTTGTTTCAAGGATGTTATGTCTGTTACTTCGGACTTTTCCGTCCTTGAAGCTTTAAATGATTCTGGTACAAGCCCCAATGGAAAACGAAGTGTTGAAAACGCTGATATGTTAAATGTTGGTGAGATATCCTCTACTACCAGAAGAACCCTGAAGAGATTATCTAAGATGACAAGTTAGGTGGTTATGGAGTAACATGTATGAAACTTTAGTAGAAAGTTTAATTTTTGGAAATGTTTAAACTTGAAACATGTATTACTATGAATATATTAACATTTTATAAGATGGTAATTAATTTCAAGTCATGACTTTTGGACTTGAAGTTTATTACTATGAATATTATCATTAGATTTCGCGTAAAACATTTAGTGTTTTGTTTTTAAATAGTTAATTAAAGTAAATATTGTCAGATTAATTAGAGTCGAGATGTTTTTTACATTGATATTTTATCAAGTACATTACTTATGTTAGAAACTCCCAAAATACTTTTGAGAAACAATTGTTAGCAAAGCATCTGTTCATACAAAGGCGGAAAGTAAATGTAAGATAATAACTTATTATTGAAAGCTATGCGGTACCACTAACTAGGAAAATGTTTTAATCAAAGTGTAACTTTGATATATCATCACAAATATAACATCTATTATGTTAAAAAGTGTTTAACAAACTTTTATTCCCATCTGTTAATTAATCTTCAGTCTTCAGCTTTTTGGTTTGTTTGATGGTATGTCTGGTAAGATTTTTTGCTGAGGACCTACGTTTCTGTGCAAGGGTCTGTTGATGAGCTTGCTCTTCATCAGGATAAACTGGCTTTCAAGTGAGAGTTGGATACTTTTCTCTATTTATCTCTAGTAGTTTGTAAGTTTCAACCGAAACTAATTCAGACCACCTAGCAACAAATTTCATATGACCATATTTTGCTGCAACTAACTCTTGCCTCATTCTCTTAAACTTTAAAGCTCTTTTAGATTCACTTTCTTTGTCCTTCTTCAAGTTAGCTGGAGTTATTTTCTAATTAAATTAAATAAAGTTTATTATATGTAAAACGGTGAGTAATAACTACCAATGCTTTGGCGATTTTGCTTCATCATTTGTTTCACATATCAAGATGTTAATTATGATGTTGAAAAGGTTTTTGTAATTTAACTATATAGTGATATTTTAATAACAAATTTAATCGTGTAATAAAACATGTTGTTACACATATCAAGATGATAAACATGTTACTTTCCAACTCTCCATCTCATATGGGTAGGAAATCCTAACAGTCATTTTCCAACTTTATATCCCTTGAACCATTGTCACTTTCTAACTCTGCATTCATATGCATAATGATATTACATTAAGATGTGCTTCAACCATTTTTCTCAAAGATTCTTACAGTGATAGAAAAATGGACTACCAACAAACTGTTGGAAATGAAGTTGGAATTTGTGATCTTGGAATATTCTTACAACCAAAGAAAAAATAATTCCAGTGTTTACTACATCCAGTGTCTGTTTAGAGATGAGATTGATATATATTGAAATCGTATATCTCGACCTATTTAAAGAATGAAAGAACATTCTCTAGGGTTTGTTTGTTAGAAGACTTCGTTTATGTTTGCTTGTATCTTCTATATAGTTGTTAAGTCGGATATTGTAAATTTCTTACCATGCGTTAATTTAGTTTATAGTCATATTCGGATTTGTTCTTTTAGAAGATTTGTATTTTGTATGTAGTTTGTTAACTTATATATTTCAGTAATATTAAGTAAGTGCAATAATAAGTTTGAATGCTATAACGGTTGTTTCACAAATTTGACAACAACTAAACAGATGTGGTAAAATAGAACATGATATATAAATAATAAAATGAGAATATTTTAAACACTGAGAGACTTTTGTGTGACAACATATGTTGACAAGGCAACAGATATTATAAAACAGAGTATATACAACAAAATTAGTATATCTTTCAATACTGTGGGATGGGTCAAAGAGATTCTTATTTTATCTCAACAAAGGCTTAAATTCCAAACATAATTATTATGTTTTTTTAACTTAGTTTTATAACAATATTATTTTATCATTTTTGTGTTGCAATTGTCTTTCACTCTATAAAAGGCCCCAAAAGTAAGTTCCAACTTTATATTTACTAGAAATGCAACTTATACTTGAAAATTAACTTTACAGATAGTTAGTTTATTCACCCTATAAAAAGGGTGGAATACATAATAGTCATTTTGCAACTTTATATTCCTTCAACTATTTTCACTTTGCAACTCTCCATCCCATATGCACAATGATATTACATTCAATTGTCCTTCCACCAATCTTCTCAAAGATTCTTACAATTAAAGAAAAATCGATTACCAATAATTCGTTGGGAATGAAGTTGGAATTGGTTGTGACAACCACAACTTTCAGTTTACACAAATGTACACTTTCAACCCCTCACCTATTTTAGAATTTCACTTTTAACCCTTGTATTTTTAAAAGATTGAAAAATCACACGATTTAACCTAAAGTGACAATAATCCAAAATTTTAATAGCATTAACCGTACTTTAGTGTAACTTGGGGTAGAATTGTAATAATCCAAATATTTTCATTTGAATAGATTTCATCATAGTAAGTAGTTGAAAATAAATCAATCATAATTATGTGATGAACTTCGAAAAAAAAGTAAGTAATGCTCAAGTTAACGAGTTTTGTATATAAGTAAAAATTTAAATTTGTTGATATGTTTGGTTGTCTTTAGCTTGGGTGTAATCCTAGGAGGGAAATCAAGATGCAGAGTACCATGAATCCCTCTCCATATATTTTAATACAATAAATAATGACATTGACTAATATTATCCTTACTCACCATAAAGAGCTTGAATACCAAGAAAAATGTAACTGAACCAGTCGCGATCATTGAAACCGAAGACGTTTCTTCTTCCGTGTAACAGCCTCTAAATTAATGCAATTCAATCATCATACTTATTTAGCCAATTAACTAGAGTCACTCTAAACAAACAACCAACTCTTTCGACCACCACGGGCACAAGATCGTCGACAAGTCACCACCGCTATGTCATTATTTCTGTAAGTTTGGATGTCAACTGGGCGTTGAAGTTTTAGAACAGGGTACGATCCATGATCCGGACAACGTTGGCGTTTCGTGACACCATCGTTGCCGCCACAGTTACGGCTTGACTATTAAGGTAAATGATCTCGAGCTATCGTTAGTTTCCTGTACGATCAAACCTTAGAGTTTAGAACATGCCTTCTAAAATGATTTTGGAATTTAGAATTAATGCTCGTGACCTACAACCTAACTTGTTTGGGCAAGACAACATGATGAATAAAACTCCATAAAATAATCTTGGTCATGGGGTTAATATAACATTAACCATTATTTGTTTTTTTATAACAATAATAAAAGAAAACTTTATACAGTAAATTAGCTAGCTATGGATCTAATATAATAACCAATATATAAGGTATGGAAAGTTAGATAACTTGTTTAGTAAATTTCAAAGTTGAAATATAGATCGATGGTTTCACAACTCTAAGTCTTAGTATGGACTATTATATGTTTTGTCATATAGATATAACGATGTTTTTTTTAGATGTCATTTACTTGTTATCTATAATTTATAATTGAAAGGGATAAATACGATTTTATCAAATAAATTATATACTCTCTTTGTTAAGTTCTTATTAAGTTTAAAAGCTTTTGTGTCATGAGGAGATAAATAATGTTTCTAAACAAGAATCTTATACATCACAGTTTGTTATTGAACTAGAGAAATATTTGTATAAGTAAGACAATTATGGAGACATTTAATAATAACAACGATAGTAAACTAATTCAAAATGTTATAGTTTATGTGCAAACTCCATAATTAGTAGATGCTAAAATGTCACTTTTTAATTAGGTACAAGCATAATACATTTATTTCTGTTAAATTCCAACAAGTCCGTCGAAATCAATGTGAGTATATCTTTCCCCTTTTTTTATGTTTTACTCTTTTGGGGCTATTCATGTACACTATTATCAAATGTTATTCTTATACTTAATGCAATTCTCATGTGTGTTTGCTTTATGTGAATTTGTGTGTATGCTTAGTCAAAATCATTAACCGTTCTGCGGCCTAGCATTTCAATGATTAGTACTATGGTATACCCCCTTGAGACGTTGTTGATAGAATCTTGGTCATTGCCTTGTTAATTCATTATTCATTTGGTTATTCATGTGTTAATCTCATTCGTTTAGGCTTGGTTTTGACTGATACTACTTATTACATAATTGCAAATGGTACCGCACATGAATTGCTAAACATTTTTCTACTATATGTATTCAAACAGGATATGCTCACCAATACATTTTGTATTGACATTTTCGTACATGTTTCAGGTTATTTATGTGACACCCGGCAAACTCAGGTTAATAATAGGGTTTGGGTCAAAGTCTACCTTAGCGAGTCGCGCGTACATTATACTTAACTAGGTCGGTTGAGTCGTGTTATGGTTCGGGAGTCGTTACTACAACCTAGAGGACCGTTAGATGTCAGCCATTAAACTAGGTATGCAAGGATTGACGATTCGTTGAGTCGTCAAACCTTAGTAAAAACACAAGTCTCGAGTCCCGGGGATTGGTGAATGAGTAAGAACGTGTTTGTTTCTGTGGATTATGTGTGTATAATCTTTATGTGACTTGTTGGTATGTGTATACATGTTTACATATGTTAAAACGGTGATTACACGCGATTGCATGACATTTTAGGTGATTGCGCAGCTTAGCATGCGATTGTGCAGCTTAGCATGCGATTGGGCAGGCTAATCGCCTATGTTAAGGGGCAATTAGGCCCAATCGCCTGCTAAGGAGGGCCAATCGCCTATACTATCATGCGATTAGCCACCCTAATCGCATGGTGGTGCTGCACAATCGCCTAACGTGTTTTAAACGACTAGAAACGCCTATAAATACCACCCTTGACCTCCAAAACACCTCTAGTGCAACCCTAGCCGTCCCATAACATATCCCAACTCCCAAACACCCTCTGGAACACGTTTTAGCATCAAAACACCCATTTTCAAGCTTTACACATCAATTCCTCATAAATCCAAGGTGTGTTCTTCATCCCCAAACCTTTGAATGATTGTGTTTTGCTCCCTAAAGGTCCAGACCTGATTTATAAACCCTTGTGTCTTTGAAAACCTATGAAAATCGTTTCTAAACAAGTCCAAACCATTATGCATGTTGTATGTGTTAAATATGATTAAAAGATAGGATTTTTATGATTCAAAAAGGATTATTATTGTGTTATTGAGGTGTTTACAGCTTGTTTATATTAGGATGATGATGTCTTAGGAGTTTTGATGGTTTTGGAAGTATATTGTGGGTATTGGGTATTTTGACCCATTTGAATGACTTTGAATGATTTTGTATGATATGAGGTGTTTTGCTAGTTGTTTGATGTTAGGGTTTGTTGTAGAATGATGCTAGAATAGTAGGGAATGATTGGACAACGTGGTTACATGATGAAATCTGAGTATTTGCTATTTAGGGTAAAAGTTGTGCATGTTGATGTGATGTTTTCATACTAAGTGTACTATTTTAGGAATATGGTTGCATTCGGGGCTGGTAGAACGATGATAAGCTAGGGGTTTTGCTTGAAATATGTTTGATATTGTTGTATGATTGATATTTGGTGTTTCCACATGTTCCGGGTCTGATTTGTAGGGTTAAACGCGCAAAAAACCGGAACAGCCCTGCTGTGGGCGATTGGGGACCCTAATCTCCTATGCTATAGGCGATTGGGAGCCCAATCGCCTGCTAAGAAGGCCTAATCGCATGTATGTTAGGCGATTGGGGGCCTAATCGCCTTCATTTCATGCGATTGTGATCCTAATCACTAGTTAAGCCCTGAATTGCATGCCTTATGACCCTAATCGCCTGATAAGCACCAGAATAGGCCTAATCACCTATGTTAAGGAGCGATTAGCCTCCACAATCGCCTGTTGACCTCCCTAATCGCTAGTTGACATTTCCTAATCGCCTGCACTGCTGCTGTAAGTGTATTTTGGCACTCCGAGACCCGATTTGACACCTAGGAACATGCTAGGAACCCCGTGTCATACCTGATAACTTGGTAACACGTGCTCGGGCTTATTTATGTGCTGTTTGAACTATGTGTTAGACTTGTTGAACTTTAACGCATGTTAAGTATGATTGCATGATTGTATGATTGAGAGTACAAGTATAACACGTGGAGTCTCGGGTCACCAATGGGATGTCGAGTCTTGTACATTTGGTCAGTTTAAACAGTCAACGTGTTTTCAAACGAACCTGGTTATGGTCTGGACATCTAGGGACTAACTAACCTACGGGTTATTAGTCTAAGTACTTGTAACTGTCATATGTTAGGTCGCCGCTTACGGGGCTAGCATAGCTTGCTGATTTTAATTATTTCGAAGTAACGCAACCTAAGGTGAGTTCACGGCCCCACTTTCTCTGGTTTTACTTTTGGGGGAGAAAACATGCGTGGAACTATGTTTTGAGAACTTTTGTCATACTATGGTTTATTTTGAGTTACTATACGATCTTTTAAGTCCCGGGGAAACCATGAATGTGCGGTGTAGCACAACGGGGGAAATGTGGATAGATCTATTGGGCGTGACCTGCCCCACTCGTCGGCTTGGAGGGCCGGGCGGGTGCATGTTGTCTCGACCTTGTAACATTGTGACTTGTGACATTATTCGGGCTGTAGCATTGGTAACTTGTGATGTGTCTAGTAATGGTTTCCAGTCGTAGTAGTAACAGAACATACGCCTAGCTAGCGTACTTTGGTTGAACGTTTTATAGTATGGACAGGTGGAACTTGGTATACTTTTGTAACTTGGTAACTTTTATTAAAACCTGTGAACTCACCGGCATTTTGTGCTAACGTAACTTTTGGCATGTTTTTCTCAGGTCGCTAAGGTAGCATTCCAGGACTAGGGCGCACGCGTCTGCACGGCGTCTAGTTTAGGATCATGTTTTATATGTTGAACAATTGGGATTACTTTTGGATTTTGGATTGTAACAAAGCTTCCACTACTGTTTAATGGTTTCAAATTTATGTTTTTAAATATGCATGTGTTCATATAGTGTTGTTTATTGTGTCCGTTGACTTGGATCCTGGTTTGTCACGCACCTCGCGGTAAAACCCCGTAGGTGGATTTTGAGGGTGTGACAATTTATGAGATGACTTTAAAGCTTTTGGAAGTTTACTTAGATTTTTGATTCATTGTATTTCAGTTAGCTTGCATTTAGAATCGTTGTATTTCATTTCAATGTAATAAACTATTTAATCAATGTATTCAATTTACACTTTAGTACCATGAGCTATTGAACAATCGTCACTACGTGACACCTTGATGATTCCACCATCGGCTGGGGTGTTACATTGGTGTTTTTCAAAGATTCTTACAATCAAAGAAAAACATCAATCCATCATAATTACTACATGCAGAGCCTTGATGTCGTGCGGGTGTTTTAAGAAAACTTAACTTCTTTTCAAAAAGGGCAAAGTCGCGGGGGAGATGCCAAAAGCTTTGATGAAAAGGTGAGCAAGTCGGAAAACAGAATGTGAAGAACGGGAACGGTAACGGGAACGGTGGGGGCGGTGGCAGGAACGCACGCGCCTTTGTCATTGGAGCCGTGGAGGCTAGACAGGATTCCGACACAGTTACCGGTACGTTCCTTCTCAATAATCACTCTGTTACTGTTTTGTTTGATTCCGGTGCCGATAAAAGCTTCATATCTTTGGAAGTTAGCCGATTGTTAGATATAGTGCCTGATCCTTTAGAGGCTAAGTATTTGATTGAATTGGCTGACGGTAAGAAGATTGAGGCTACTTGTGTCCTTCGGGAGTGTTATCTAGAGTTGTCGGGTTTGTCTTTCCCCATTGACCTTATGCCTGTACCCTTGGGTAGTTTTGATGTCGTTGTAGGCATGGATTGGTTATCGTTGTATCGTGCGGAGATCGTTTGTTTCGACAAGGTTATTCGGATCCCTCTCCCGGATGGAGAATTTCTTTTGGTACATGGTGAGAAGAGCGGTGCTCCGCTAAGTCTCATCTCCTGCATGAAAGCCCTTAAGTATCTTCTTAAGGGTTATTCAGCCGTTTTGGCACTTCTTTCTGTTTCCTCTACCGATTAGAAGAAGATCGAGGATATCCCTGTGGTTCGTGAATTTCCCGATGTTTTTCCCGATGATCTACCTGGTCTTCCTCCCCATCGTCAGGTTGAGTTCGGTATTGATCTTGTACCGGGCGCAGCTCCTATTGCTCGGGCCCCCTACCGTCTTGCACCTCCCGAGATGCAGGAATTATCTAGCCAGTTGCAGGAACTCTTGGATAAGGGTTTCATCAAACCGAGTTCTTCCCCATGGGGAGCCCCGATTTTGTTCGTGAAGAAGAAAGATGGAAGCCTTCGGATGTGTGTGGATTACAGAGAGCTAAACAAGGTGACCATCAAGAACCGTTATCCTCTTCCTCGCATTGATGATCTCTTTGACCAGCTCCAGGGTTCCAGCTACTACTCCAAGATCGACTTAAGATCCGGTTACCACCAGTTGCGCGTGAAGGAAGCTGATATTGCAAAGACTGCCTTTCGTACACGTTATGGCCATTTCGAGTTCTTGGTCATGCCTTTCGGTCTCACTAACGCGCCGGCAGTTTTCATGGATTTGATGAACCGCGTGTGCAAACCTTATCTTGATAAGTTCGTCATCGTGTTTATTGATGACATCCTGGTTTACTCCAAGAACAAAGCTAAACATGAGGAACACTTGCGTTTTGTTCTGGAACTTTTGCAACGGGAACAGCTTTATGCTAAGTTCTCGAAGTGTGACTTTTGGTTACGTGAAGTTCAGTTCCTAGGGCATGTGGTTAATGAACTAGGGATTCATGTCGACCCGGCTAAGATCGAGGCAATTAAAGACTGGGAAGCACCAAAGACGCCATCTGAGGTGCGGCAATTCCTAGGTCTTGCGGGCTACTACCGTCGTTTCATTTAGGGGTTTTCGAAGATCGCTCAACCCCTCACCTCTCTTACTCAGAAGGACAGAAAATTCGACTGGGACGAACCGCAAGAATCAGCGTTCCGAAAGCTGAAGTCCAAACTCTGTTCTGCTCCTATTCTATCCTTGCCTGAGGGCACGGAGGACTTCGTTGTTTACTGTGATGCTTTGATTCGGGGTCTCGGTTGCGTGTTAATGCAACGCGAGAAAGTGATTGCCTACGCTTCTCTTTAACTCAAGGTTCACGAGAGGAACTATACCACCCACGACTTGGAGTTGGGTGCAGTGGTGTTCGCGTTGAAAATTTGGAGGCATTACTTGTACGGTACCAAATGCACCATCTATACCGATCACAAGAGTCTCTAGCATATTTTCGACCAACAACACCTGAACATGCGACAGCGTCGCTGGGCTGAACTTCTGAACGACTATGATTGCGCCATTAAGTACCATCCTGGCAAGGCGAATGTGGTGGCAGACGCCTTGTGCAGGAAGGAATCAGCAAACCCACGTCGCGTTCGGGCATTGCAACTCACTATCCACTCTTCTCTTCCTGACCAACTCCGTTCTGCGCAGCTAGAAGCTTTGAAGGAGGAAAACCTTAAAGCTGAGACCATGCATGGTGCTGATAAACACCTCGAGCAAAGGCCTGACGGCTTACACTACTTCACAGAACGCGTATAGGTTCCATTATTTGGGGGACTACGGGAGCTTGTTTTGGATGAAGCTCACAAGTCCCTGTATTACATTCACCCTGGCTCAGACAGGATGTACCAAGACCTGAAGGTACTCTACTGGTGGCCAAACATGAAGGCTGACATAGCCTCCTACGTGAGCAAATGCTTGACCTGTGCCAAGGACAAGGTGGAGTACCAGAAGCCTTCTGGTCTCCTGCAGCAACCAGAAATTCCTGAATGGAAGTGGGAAAGGATCACGATGGACTTTGTTACTAAATTACCTAAGTCACCTAGTGGTTGTGATAAGATATGGGTGATTGTGGATCGGTTGACGAAGTCAGCCCATTTTCTTGCCATTAAAGAAACCGACACTATGGATCGTTTGGCTTGTCTCTACCTTAAGGAGGTTGTTTCTAAGCACGGGGTGCCGGTTTCTATCATTTTGGATCGTGATTCTCACTTCACTTCGCATTTTTGGAAGTCCTTACACAAAGCCTTGGGTACCCAGTTGGACATGAGTACAGCTTACCATCCACAAACTGACGGGCAGAGTGAACGAACAATTCAAACCTTAGAAGACATGCTTCGGGCATGTGTGATTGATTTGGGCAAGAGTTAGGAGATTAACCTGCCGTTAGTGGAGTTTTCCTATAACAACAGTTACCATGCGAGTATCAAGGCAGCTCCGTTCGAGGCACTGTACGGGCAGAAATGCCGGTCTCCCCTTTGTTGGGCTGAGGTGGGTGGGAGTCAACTCACTGGGCCTGAGCTAGTGTACGAGACTTCGGAAAAGATCGTACAGATTCGTAACCGTTTGGCGGCAGTGCGGGATCGGCAGAAGAGTTATGCTGATCGACGTCGTAAACCTTTAGAGTTCCAGGTTTGGGACAGGGTACTTCTGAAAGTTTCACCATGGAAGGGCGTCATACGCTTTGGAAAGCGTGGCAAACTTAACCCTCAGTACGTTGGACCGTTTGCAATCCTGGAACGGATTGGACCGGTGGCATATCGACTTGATTTACCGGCGGAGCTCGGTAGTGTGCACAACGTCTTCCATGTGTCTAACTTGAAGAAATGCCTGGCTGACGAATCTCTTATTATTCCACTAGAAAAGATCAGGGTTGACGATCGTCTTCGCATTGTGGAGGAACCTGTTGAGATCCTCGATTACAAGATTCGTAGCCTTCGTCGGAGTAAGATCCGTATTGTTAAGGTTCGCTGGAACTCGAACCGTGGACCGGAGTACACTTGGGAATGCGAGGATCAGATGAAGTCTAAGTATCCTCACCTCTTTCCTAAGCGCGCTTTTGAATCGAGACATGTTACTACTGCAGCTGAATGAATCTCGGGGCGAGATTCCTTCTAACGTGGGGATGATGTGACAACTCGGGTAAATTCTCTCTTTTGGTTTCTATCTTTTTGTCGTTTTCTTTTGACTTGTGCTAATTTTCGGGACGAAAATTCTTTTAACGTGGGGATGATGTGACACCCAGCAAACTCAGGTTAATAACAGGGTTTGGGTCAAAGTCTACCTTAGCAAGTCGCGCGTACATTATACTTAACTAGGTCGGTTGAGTCGTGTTATGGTTCGGGAGTCGTTACTACAACCTAGAGGACCGTTAGATGTCAGCCATTAAACCAGGTATGCAAGGATTGACGATTCGTAGAGTCGTCAAACCTTAGTAAAAACACAAGTCTCGAGTCCCGGGGATTAGTGAATGAGTAAGAACGTGTTTGTTTCTGTTGATTATGTGTGTATAATCTTTATGTGACTTGTTGGTATGTGTATACGTGTTTACATATGTTAAAACGGTGATTACACGCGATTGCATGACATTTTAGGTGATTGCGCAGCTTAGCATGCGATTGTGCAGCTTAGCATGCGATTGGGCAGGCTAATCGCCTATGTTAAGGGGCGATTAGGCCCAATCGCCTGCTAAGGAGGGCCAATCACCTATACTATCATGCGATTAGCCTCCCTAATCGCATGGTGGTGCTGCACAATCGCCTAACGTGTTTTAAATGACTAGAAACGCCTATAAATACCACCCTTGACCTCCAAAACACCTCTAGTGCAACCCTAGCCGTCCCATAACATATCCCAACTCCCAAACACCCTCTGGAACACGTTTTAGCATCAAAACACCCCTTTTCAAGCTTTACACATCAATTCCTCATAAATCCAAGGTGTGTTCTTCATCCCCAAACCTTTGAATGATTGTGTTTTGCTCCCTAAAGGTCCAGACCTGATTTATAAACCCTTGTGTCTTTGAAAACCTATGAAAATCGTTTCTAAACAAGTCCAAACCATTATGCATGTTGTATGTGTTAAATATGATTAAAAGATAGGATTTTATGATTCAAAAAGGATTATTATTGTGTTATTGAGGTGTTTACAGCTTGTTTATATTAGGATGATGATGTCTTAGGAGTTTGGATGGTTTTGGAAGTATATTGTGGGTATTGGGTATTTTGACCCATTTGAATGACTTTGGATGATTTTGTATGATATGAGGTGTTTTGCTAGTTGTTTGATGTTAGGGTTTGTTGTAGAATGTTGCTAGAATAGTAGGGAATGATCGGACAACGTGGTTACATGATGAAATCTGAGTATTTGCTATTTAGGGTAAAAGTTGTGCATGTTGATGTGATGTTTTCATACTAAGTGTACTATTTTAGGAATATGCTTGCATTCGGGGCTGGTAGAACGATGATAAGCTAGGGGTTTTGCTTGAAATATGTTTGATATTGTTGTATGATTGATATTTGGTGTTTCCACACGTTCCGGATCTGATTTGGAGGGTTAAACGCGCGAAAAACCGGAACAGCCCTGCTGTGGGCGATTGGGGACCCTAATCTCCTATGCTATAGGTGATTGGGAGCCCAATCGCCTGCTAAGAAGGCCTAATCGGATGTATGTTAGGCGATTGGGGGCCTAATCGCCTTCATTTCATGCGATTGTGATCCTAATCACTAGTTAAGCCCTGAATTGCATGCCTTATGACCCTAATCGCCTGATAAGCACCAGAATAGGCCTAATCGCCTATGTTAAGGGGCGATTAGCCTCCACAATCGCCTGTTGACCTCCCTAATCGCTAGTTGACTTTTCCTAATCGTCTGCACTGCTGCTGTAAGTGTATTTTGGCACTCCGAGACCCGATTTGACACCTAGGAACATGCTAGGAACCCCGTGTCATACCTGATAACTTGGTAACACGTGCTCGGGCTTATTTATGTGCTGTTTGAACTATGTGTTAGACTTGTTGAACTTTAACGCATGTTAAGTATGATTGCATGATTGTATGATTGAGAGTACAAGTATAACACGTGGAGTCTCGGGTCACCAATGGGATGTCGAGTCTTGTACATTTGGTCAGTTTAAACAGTCAACGTGTTTTCAAACGAACCTGGTTATGGTCTGGACATCTAGGGACTAACTAACCTACGGGTTATTAGTCTAAGTACTTGTAACTGTCATATGTTAGGTCGCCGCTTACGGGGCTAGCATAGCTTGCTGATTTTAATTATTTCGAAGTAACGCAACCTAAGGTGAGTTCACGGCCCCACTTTCTCTGGTTTTACTTTTGGGGGAAAAACATGCGTGGAACTATGTTTTGAGAACTTTTGTCATACTATGGTTTATTTTGAGTTACTATACGATCTTTTAAGTCCCGGGGAAACCATGAATGTGCGGTGTAGCACAACGGGGGAAATGTGGATAGATCTATTGGGCGTGACCTGCCCCACTCGTCGGCTTGGAGGGCCGGGCGGGTGCATGTTGTCTCGACCTTGTAACATTGTGACTTGTGACATTATTCGGGCTGTAGCATTGGTAACTTGTGACGTGTCTAGTAATGGTTTCCAGTCGTAGTAGTAACAGAACATACGCCTAGCTAGCGTACTTTGGTTGAACGTTTTATAGTATGGACAGGTGGAACTTGGTATACTTTTGTAACTTGGTAACTTTTATTAAAACCTGTGAACTCACCGGCATTTTGTGCTGACGTAACTTTTGGCATGTTTTTCTCAGGTCGCTAAGGTAGCATTCCAGGACTAGTGTTGGGTTATATTGAGACCACAGTTACCAGAATAAAGACTTTTGAATGATTATTGTATAGCTTTAAAGTTAAAGGACCTAGAATGTAATTATAGCATAGTTTTGGTCATCTAATCCTAATCTGCGCATTTATGTGCACGGGCTCTGCGCACTTAAGCTAAGTGCGCAGGCCCAATCAGCTGCCTATATAAAGCTGATATGTGTGCAGGATTGGGGTTAGGGTTTTGGAGTTTATCTTTGTAGCACACTTTGAATAGGTGCGTACTTATTAGTATTCCAAGGTTATTCATCTTCAAATCAGATATGGAATCATCATGTTATTCATTGTGTGTGTCGGGTCTTTCAATATTCATCTAGTTTTCTTTGTTTCTTGGATTAATCACTTGAAACACCTAACTAATAGGTGTTTCTAAGTGATAACAATCTATTGCATTCAACAAGATCTAGTATTTCGGGACTACAATTTGGTATCAGAGCCATAGTGCTCTAGATTGTATCTACTTTAAGATACCAAAACCCTCATCTTGTTAAGCTTTTATTATCAAGATTATTTTCTTTGTAAACTTTAAAATTTAGGTGTTTTTCTCATATTTTGGTTTCAAATTTTGTGAAAATCGTGTTTCTAAATGTTTAAAGTATATTATTTTGATCAGAAAATGGTTTGGTAAGGATTCAGCTGAATTTTGTGTTTGTTACAGCTCGTATCTGCGCACTTATTTCATATATGCTGCGCACATATCTCATAAGCTGAGCACTTGTTTCTTATTTTGAGTACTTGGATTATATTTTGCACACTTGTCATTTTGTACGCATCTAGGGTTTCTGCGTACTTGTTGCTTTGTGAATTTGGTTTCTGCGTACTAGTCACACTTTAATTTGAATTTTCTGCGCACTTGCTTTTGAATTTGGCTTCTGCGCACTTATTCATTTAAATTGATCTCTGCGCACTTGTTCATCTAAGTTGATCTCTGCGCACTTATAGCATCTCATTGTCTTGAGTACTTATCTAGGGTTTCTGCATACTTAAACAGAAATCTTGGATTTGTGCGCACTTACTGAAGGTGTAGTGTTGAGTACTTGGCTAGGGTTTCTGCGAACTTAAAATCTTAAACGAGAGTTTAAGTGAGTCTGCGCACTTAATTTAGTGCGTAGGCTGATCAGTAAACACTGAGCACTTATAATGCCCAAGTGTTGACTGATCTGCGAACATATAGCCACACGTATACTTCCAAGCTGCACACTTAACTAAGACTACAACTTGACAAGGCTGTTTATATTCTTACAGGTTGCTGCATACTGATCCAGACTGCAGTGAACTTAAGTGTGAACTTAATTGCGCACTTAACTTCGAACTTGCTGTGTACTTACGGACTTGGACAATCTTTTGGACTGATAATTAAAATCTGTTAAACCACGTTTCTAAAATTCATCTAAAACATGGCTGGTAACAATAATCAATCAACTGTTAACCCTATCACACAACAAGACCTTGAAACCGGAACTACTACAAGAGTACCTAAGTTAAAAGGTGCTGAAGATTACGGGACTTGGAAAAACCAAATGAGGTCATTCTTTTACGTGACAGACTTCACCCAATGGAACTCTATCCAGTTGGGCCCACACATTCCCATGAGAACCACTGCCACTGGAGAAGAATTCAACCCTGATCCAACAACCTATACCGATGTTGACAAACATGTTTGAAGAGTATGGAACGGCACATGATCTGTGGTTTGCATTGAATGAATACTACGAAGGCAATGAAGAGATGCGCCAATACAAGCAAGACATGGTGCAAAAAGAATATGATATGTTCGGTAGCATTCGTGGGGAAAGTCTGAGCTCGCACATTGATAGGTTTATGAGCATGTTAACAAAGATGAAGAAGGCTGGAATTCCTGTGAACAACAGAAATTCTATCAAGAAGCTGCTGGATTCATTACCAAAAGAATGGAGCATCCAATGCATGCTAATCAGAAAAGAATATCTTGATGCCCAGTCTACATTGGCTTATCTCATCAACACATTGAAGTCCTTTGAGATGGACATTACAAAAAGAGAGATGAATCAGACCAATCCAAAGGCAGTTCCTATCACTGCAATGAAGAACTTAGCGTTAATGACTCCAGTGGGCAACATGGGTTCAAGCTCATCTCACGTGTATGCTGATGGAACAATTGGTGGTAGTTCAAGTTCAGGAAAAGCTGTCCCATACTCTCAACCCAGTGTCACTAATCCTCAGCCGTCAACTCTCAATCCTCAACAGACAAAGCTGGCAACTGAACACGTTGAACTTTTCAACGCTTTCATGACCAGCTTTGAAGCATTAAAGACTGGTGATCTAAAAAGTGATATGATGAGCCCTGAGGACATGTATCAAGTTGATCCAGACGATATGGAGGAAATGGATTTGAAATGGCAGATGGCCATGATCACTTTGAGGGTGAAGAGGTTTCAAGATAGAACCGGTAGAAGAGTCGGCATGGGGAAAGCTGGGTTTGACAAATCTAAGATCAGGTGTTATAACTGCAAAACTCTCGGACATTTCAAGTATGAATGTCCAACTCTGAATCAAGTTGAAGCCAAACCAGCAAAGAGAGTGGTGGCAATTACAGAAGGAGGAGAAGTCAACCAGCAGAAGGCGCTTGTGGTTCAGGATTTCGATTGGGGAGAGGAAGTCGCTGTGGCAGAAGCTGATGTTAATAAAGCACTGATGGCAAAGATCTGCACAAAGTCACCTCTTGGTGTGAGCTCTCTGGAGGGGTCCTCAGCTGAAATGCCAAAAAGAGAAGAGATGGAGAAGGCTGGTTTAAAAGGCGTGTTGAGTGTGGAGAAAGGGAAGGAGACTGCTGCTGAGGAAGCCTTTGTAGCTGAAAGGACTTCCACAAGCAAGGACGATCAGCAATCACAGAGCATGAAGAAGAAAGCTGAAGAGAGAGACCTGAATAAACTACAAAAGTGGTTGATTGCCCTGATGAGATATCTATGGCACGTTGATAGCGGGGCGTCAAGGCACATGACGGGACTGAAAGAACTCCTGAAAAACTATCGATTCATTGATGGAGAGTTTGTTGCTTTTTCCGGCAATGAGAAGGGTGGAAAGATAGTCGGGATAGGGGACGTGATTTATGATGCATTGACTTTAGAAGATGTGAACTACGTTCCAGAATTGTGTTACAATCTGCTGAGTGTATCACAAGTCTGCGACAAAGGAATCTCAATGTAATTTAATGACATGGAGTGCATCTTTCTAAAGCCAGGATTCATTCCTCCTACCAACATGATTATGCTTAAAGCTCCTAGACAAAATAATACTTACGTGATAAATATGAGGGATGCAAAGTCTGAATGTCAAATGTCATGCTTACTTTCTAAAGCATCCGAGTCAGAGTCACTGCTTTGGCACAGGCGATTAGGACATGTTAACTTCAAAAATATTAATAAGCTTTCAAAACTAAATCTTGTAAGAGGTCTTCCTTCTAAGGAATTCCCCTTTTCTGAAAAATGTTTAGCATGTGCCAAAGGAAAACAACACAAAAAGTCGCATAAGTCCAAAGCTGTGAATTCTATAGACTCACCTCTTCAATTATTACACATGGATCTGTTTGGTCCTATTAGTGTTAAAAGTCTAGCTAAAAAGTCTTATTGTTTGGTGATAACAGATGATTTTTCCCGATTCACATGGGTGTACTTTCTGGAATACAAAAGTGAAGTTGCTGAGATTCTGATGCTGTTTGTTCCTCTCATTGAAAACATTATAAAGACAAAAGTTAGATCAATTCGAAGCGATCACGGAACCGAATTCAAGAATCAAAGTTTCGTGACTTTCTGCAACAATAGAGGAATTCATCTTCAGTACAGTGCTACGAGAACTCCTCAACAGAATGGTGTTGCTGAAAGGAAAAATCGTACACTTATTGAGGCGGCCAGAACCATGCTTATCGACTCCAAACTGCCGATCATTTTCTGGGCTGAAGCTGTGAATACCGCCTGTTATGTTCTTAACAGAGTCTTAATTGTAAAGACGCGCAGGAAAACAGGTTATGAGTTGCTTTTTAAAAGAAAACCTTTGATTGACTACTTCAGGCCTTTTGGATGCTCATGCACGCTGCTTAACAATTTCAAGAACATAATGAAGTTCGATGCAGTTGGTGATGAGTGTTTCTTTGTTGGATACTCCTCGAGTCAAAAAGCTTATAGAGTATACAACAAACAAACCAAAATGGTTCTCGAGTCTTTTTATGTTGATTGGCAGGAATCCAACTCTACCAATACAGGAGCCGGTCCTGACTGGTTCTTTGACGTGGATGTTGTTTTCAACAATTTCAGCATCATTGATGAACAACCATCTGAAAATCAAGCAGCCGATCCTTCTCCTCTTGAAGATACTCTTTACTCTTCAGAAGACGATGCAGCACCTTTCACCACCCGCTTCTCTCCACTCGTAGCTGATCCAATTGTTCCCCTTCAGACCACAAATGGTGATGCAACTGTTGAAACCACTACATCTCCTGAAGTTACTCCAGCTTCAGAAGAAACATCTTCATCACAACAGTCTGCAAATGATCCATCCAGTTCGTCAACTCCTACAGATCATCTTTCCAATCTGCCTTCCCATATTCAAGAAGAACCAAACATGGGATTTAAATCTTTTAAGGATCACCCTGTGGAGAACATCATTGGACCAATCTCTGAGGGTGTTCTTACTAGAAATCAGGCAGACAAACTGAACATTGCACTTTCAGCCTTCTTATCTCAGACAGTACCTTTCAGCATTGAAGATGCTGTCAGAGATGCAAGTTGGGTTGAAGCCATGCAGGATGAGCTGTATCAGTTTAGAAAGCTAAAGGTTTGGGAACTTGTGGACTTACCTGAAGGAAAGTATCCTATTGGAACAAGATGGGTTTTTCGCAACAAAATGGATGAACGAGGTGTGGTAATTAAGAACAAGGCTCGTTTAGTCGTTCAGGGATTTCGTCAACAGGAGGGCATTGATTATGAGGAAGTGTTCGCTCCAGTTGCTAGACTTGAAGCCATTCGTATCTTCCTGGCTTATGCCTCATACAAGAACTTCAAAGTCTTTCAGATGGATGTGAAAAGTGCATTTCTGTACGGGAAGATCAAAGAAGAAGTCTATGTGTGTCAACCCCCAGGTTTTGAAGATCCCCATCATCCCAACAAGTATTACAAACTGGATAAGGCTCTCTACGGACTTCATCAAGCTCCACGAGCTTGGTATGAGACCTTATCGTCATACTTGCTGCAGAATGGGTACACAAGGGGGAAGATCGACATGACCTTATTCACCAAAGAAGTCAGTAAACACTCTATCCTTGTTCAGATTTATGTTGATGATATTATCTTTGGTTCCACTGATGAAAATTTGTGCAGGGAATTTGAAAGCATCATGAAGTCTCAGTTTGAAATGAGCATGATGGGAGAATTATCGTTTTTCTTAGGCTTGGAAGTGCAGCAAAAAGAAGACGGAATTCTAATTCATCAAGCAAAGTATACAAGAGACATTTTGGCAAAATTCAACATGACCGACTGCAAGCCGTCCAATACTCCTTTTGCGGCCCAAACAACACTTGTACCAGATCTTCAGGGGCCTTCAGTGAATCCTCATACATATCGATCAATGATTGGCTCCCTGATGTATCTTACAGCTAGCAGACCAGATATAATGTGGGCAGTTGGATGTTGTGCGCGTTTTCAGTCCAATCCTAAGCAATCGCATGAGACTGCAGTAAAAAGAGTCTTCCGCTACCTCAAAGGAACACCTAAACTTGGTTTATGGTATCCTAAGAGCGATAACTTTGATCTAATCGCTTACTCTGATAGTGATCATGCAGGTTGTAGGATAGACAGAAAATCTGTCTCTGGTGGCTGTCAATTTTTGGGTAACTGGCTAGTGTCTTGGCAGAGCAAGAAGCAAACCACCGTGTCAATCTCTACTGCTCAGGACGAATACACAGCTGCTTCCAGTTGTTGCTGTCAGGTGTTATGGATCCAAAATCAGCTTTTGGACTACGGTTTGAATGTCATGCATACACCTATTTTCATTGATAATGATGCATGTCGTGACATCGTGAAGAATCCAATTGACCATTCTAAAACCAAACACATTGAAATTCGGATTCACTCAATTCGCGATGCACACGACAAAGGGTACATACTGGTATTGCCTATCGATACTGCTGATCAAAAAGCAGATATCTTTACAAAAGCTTTTGATAAAACCAGGTTTCATCAGTTGGTTTCATGGCTTGAGATGATCAACTTTGAATAAAAAAAAAAAAAAAAAATTGTGTATATTTTATAAAACAAAAAAAAAATCTTCTTTTCCTTTAAAACAAGATTTTTGGGGGAGAAAGTAAACCGGTCTATTCTTATTGCAAAATTAATTCAGGAAATGATAGGAACTAATCATATCTCGTCAGCTTGTGAATAGGACCCAGAGGATGTTGTGGCCTCAAGCAACGATGTGTCGGTAGATTCAGCCCGGAATCAAGTAAACTGCCACTAGGTGATTAACAATGAAGATCTACACGGAAAGCTGGATTCCCACTGTGCTTTAGGTCTGCACAAGCTGAGTCCGGTCATACATAGGTTGAGAAATTAAAAGACAGAGAAAATTTTGTGCATAAGCAAATCAAAAGACACCTAGAGTGCAAGCTACCAATGCGGGGCTAAGAAAAACAAAATTTTTGAAACTGAGCAGAAAAGACACGCAATGTTAGTGACGTGCAAACATACATAGATAGCTCACCAAACGATCAGATGATCATCTTCTCTGCTTATGGTAACATAGACCTGAAGCTCTCATCATCTGATCAAGATAATGATCATCTTCTCTGCTTATGGTAACATAGACCTGAAGCTCTCATCATTATATTTCAATAAACCTTGAGGATCGGTAGGCCAATACCTAGCACAATGTGGGGTCCATAAAATTTTCGTCAATATTACCGAAAAACATGATAAACAGTATCACCAAACACATGTTGAAAGAGAAAAGGCATGGATTTAAGTGGACAAGCATACCGACAATTGTTCTTAGGCTGCAGCTATCCAACGGGAAGTTGAAACGGGTTCCGGCAGGTATGATTAGTATGATCTTGAATGCAGAAGGTAAGATTTGGTAAAACCCCCTTTATCTAAAGGATTTGGGCCTTAAATTCAATTTTTGGGCCAAAGGTGTTGGCATCTGCGTACTTGTTGGGCCCTGCGCACTTAACTCAAGTGCGCAGGCCCACTAACTCTTGTATATAAATACTGGGTCAACAATGGTCAAAAGGTTTTATCATCCAAATTTTTTAAAACACATTGTTTGAAGAAGCCGTGCTGTTTAGAAGGGCAGTGGATAGGGCATTGAAACTGAAGAGTGAGCTGTTGGATATAGTTGACAGGATAAACGCAGCAGACAAAGAAAAGGAGGACAGAGAAAAGGCTGCTGCTGCTGCTGCTGATGCTGCTACAGAAACTGAAGCTGTTGCTGCTACAGAAACTGAAGCTGTTGCTGCTACAGAAACTGCTGCTTCAGAGGTACTTCCAGAAGATCCTGCATCAGTGGCTAATCCTGAAGGAACTACAACAGAATCTATCCAAACTTCTCCAGCAGCTGAAGTAGATCTAGTCACACTGTACTTACAAGACCCTCCTGCACAGGTTGAGGGGGAGGAAAGCGATGTGGATGTAGACTGAAGATTGAAGACTGGTAGCTGTGGTCTAGGGGGAGTATTGTTGGGTTATATTGAGACCACAGTTACCAGAATAGAGACTTTTGAATGATTATTGTATAGCTTTAAAGTTAAAGGACCTAGAATGTAATTATAGCATAGTTTTGGTCATCTAACCCTAATCTGCGCACTTATGTGCACGGGCTCTGCGCACTTAAGCTAAGTGCGCAGGCCCAATCAGCTGCCTATATAAAGCTGATATGTGTGCAGGATTGGGGTTAGGGTTTTGGAGTTTATCTTTGTAGCACACTTTGAATAGGTGCGTACTTATTAGTATTCCAAGGTTATTCATCTTCAAATCAGATATGGAATCATCATGTTATTCATTGTGTGTGTCGGGTCTTTCAATATTCATCTAGTTTTCTTTGTTTCTTGGATTAATCACTTGAAACACCTAACTAATAGGTGTTTCTAAGTGATAACAATCTATTGCATTCAACAAGATCTAGTATTTCGGGACTACAACTAGGGCGCACGCGTCTGCACGGCGTCTAGTTTAGGATCATGTTTTCATATGTTGAACAATTGGGATTACTTTTGGATTTTGGATTGTAACAAAGCTTCCGCTACTGTTTAATGGTTTCAAACTTATGTTTTTAAATATGCATGTGTTCATATAGTGTTGTTTATTGTGACCGTTGACTTGGATCCTGGTTTGTCACGCACCTCGCGGTAAAACCTTGCAGGTGGATTTTGAGGGTGTGACAATTTATGAGATGACTTTAAAGCTTTTGGAAGTTTACTTAGATTTTCGATTCATTGTATTTAAGTTAGCTTGCATTTAGAATCGTTGTATTTCATTTCAATGTAATAAACTATTTAATCAATGTATTCAATTTACACTTTAGTACCATGAGCTATTGAACAATCGTCACTACGTGACACCTTGATGATTCCACCATCGGCTGGGGTGTTACATTGGTGTTTTTCAAAGATTCTTACAATCAAAGAAAAACATCAATCCATCATAATTACTACATGCAGAGCCTTGATGTCGTGCGGGTGTTTTAAGAAAACTTAACTTCTTTTCAAAAAGGGCAAAGTCGCGGGGGAGATGCCAAAAGCTTTGATGAAAAGGTGAGCAAGTCGAAAAACAGAAAGACACTTACAAGTTTTAAATTTATAATTTAAAACGATAGTTGCTTAACGTTCTAAACCTAGCACAATAGGCAAGTGCACGTATTGTGTATAGTATAGAATTATGCAAGTACCGAGTATCGAATCCGTGGACACGATTTTTACTACTCAGCTTCCTAAAATTACTTAAAAGACATTTTAAAATTGCGAGAAAAAAAGTAAAAAGAGAGATGAAAACTTTTAAGAGAAATCAATGACAAAACAATGGTGCTGCTTTGGAATCAGATGGAACTTGGTATGAAAATAGTTATCTTTATTTTATAGTGATGTGTTTGAATGCACACCTGTGCTTAACTTAGAATTGGAACTGCATTTTCTAGAGGTGACTGTTTTCGCAAAACTGTACAAACGACTGTGTTCTTAATGTTATTATGAGGGTCTCCCGAACCGGTAAGCTCAACTCTCAACACTGAAAAGAAAGTTACCCGAGACTAGGGATCAGCTCGTGACGGTATCAGTACCGAACCGATACCGATCCCGACAATACTTATACCGAAAAGTCCAAAAAAACCAATATCGATACCGAACACATACGGTACGGTATGGTATCGGTTCGGTATCGGTACGGTACCGTACCGGAATGGTATCGGTATTTTACCATAAAATACTTATACCATACCGATCCCGTATCGAAACCGATAATACCGAAACCGAAAATCCATAAATATGGGTACCGATCCAGATCCCGAAACTCCTCGGTTTGGTATCGATTCGGTATGGTATCGGGATCGGGACGGGATCGGTATTCGGCCTTGTATGCTCATCCCTACCCGAGACTATGTCGACTCAACCCCGAATTACCCGACTCCCAATGTTGTGATATAGACATCAAACTACTCTAGACTTTTATGAATAACTTGTCGGTGGCTGAAGCATGACCGAACAAGTTACCACTTAGTATCATAGATGAGTCGTAACTAACCAGCACACGTGCATCCCCTACTTCGTTTAATTAACTTATCAAAAAGTGATTGGTCTATCATTAACTGTGCGGCAGTATAATGATGAAATAAAATAAAGACCGTTTTATTTCAACACGAGTTCATCAATCCTTAACTTGTATCAAAGCTTCACATAGACCATGAGTCTAAGGTACAAGATTAAGTATTGACTTATTATTAGAACCGAGTATAAAGACCGTACCGATCCTAAATGAGATCTTGATAGTAGAGGATTAAGTCTCAAAGTGTGTGTATTTCTCCCCACAAATGGACCAATCACTACTCATAGGATTTGGTTAGCTCACAAGTGCATGGGTTTTTACACACCATGGGTACACTCATGAGTCATCCCATTTCCTATCAAGACACTCACAACACCAAAGACTAAGTGATTTGTTAATTAGACCATTAAACAAAGTTTAGAATAGTAAAAATTAATAAGAACACAAAACACCACTTTAAAACAAAAGATAAACTATATTAATTCATACTAAGTTTCCATCCTCACCCTAACAATACCAACAGAAATATAGCCTAGCATGGTTGATACAACAAGCTCACAAGGTTGGGTTTGTGTACAAGACATGGTGGAAGGTTGTATGAAGATTTCTAAGGGTTTTGGATGATTTTGAGGTGTTTATCTCTCACTCAAGGTGTTTGTGGAGTGATCCCAGGCTCCAAGGGACACCTCTAAACCTCTAAGGGGGCAGAAACTTCGGGGAGAAGTGTTGGTTTGCGAATGGGAAGGGATGATTCAAAATGTGGGGTGGAGGCCTCTATTTATAGGCTTTCAGCTTCAGCACCCCCTCGACAACGTTCTGGCACGCCCATGCTAGACAACGGGTACTGTTGTAGAGTCATTGCATGCAGAATTGTCTGTTAGTTGCTGAGCACGCCCGTGTTGTCTGCTCTAGCACGCCCGTTCCACCTAGTACAGATAACCGTCTTGTCATTCTTGGTCGGTTTTTGCCTTGGAGAACACGCTGGAGTAAAGCACGACCGTGCCATACATCTGATCACGCCTGTGCAACTCCTGAAACTCTGAAATTGACCTCTTTTGACTTGGAAATGTTGACTTGTTGACCCGGGAAGGTTGCACGGCCGTGAGCACGGCCGTTCTATATCTGGAAGATCTTCAAAGTCCTCAAATCTTCGTCTGTATTGTGCCGTTTTGTGCGGGTTTCCACTTCTTTTCATCACCGGACCTTCGAACCTACAATTATCGACAAAGAAAGATAAATCCTGATCAAACAAAGATAAGAGCATGTTTTAGAATATAAAACATGTGATAATTATATGTGAAAACATATCAATTTCTCGGCACATCACAACACCTCACACTTGAGTTTTTTGCTTGACCTTAAGCAAACCGAACGTTAGGCAATTTTTGTGGGATAGAAATTGTAAGTTTTACTCGATGTGCCGAGCTCAACTTACCTCCTAAGAGTTTATCTTAATAAATTTTTAGGATTTCGGGCATGGATTTTGGTAAGACTTATTACAACAATTCCTAAGGTGTCCCTTTTTCCTTTTTCCTCACTCCTCTCATTCACTCGGGTTTTATTTCGGGGTTTTTACTCAAATTCTACCCGATGGACGACTCGAATCATAGGCTTGGGTGCAAATCGCAACTCCACCACTTTTATTGAGGTGGGTGTGTGAATCAAAAGGACTTTTTGAGGGTTATTTTAGTGAGATGATGAAAAATATGGTAGTATTGAAGTCTACCACCATGACTGATTTCGGGTTTTGTTACTTGAGGTGTTTGTTGGAATCTTGGTGATCTTCTCAAGTTGGCTTTGCTAATCTTCTCCTTGGACTTCGCAGCTCGACCGTGGCCTTCTCTCGTGAATCGTTCGGCGCGAGGGCCTCCTAATAGCCTCCACTAGGTTGGGTCGATTACATGGTCTCTTCAGACAATCTTGCAAAACTTTTCTTTTGAAGTTCCCTTGATTCTCTTTATTCACACATTTTTTTTTTTTTTTACAAAACACAGATTTCACATGGTGCTTGCTGGGTGATTGTTGACACCTGGTATGCTCTTTTGATGACTTTCTCTTGCAGCTTCTTCACGATCTCGATTTTTAATGTGCGGCTTATGCTTCAAAGTACCAAAATTGCCAAAGAGCTTCCTTAACACCTAAACACCTCCTTAATTTCGTCATGGCAGGGGCTAAATGAATGTAAGGAAACTAAAAGGCTAAGGCTCAAAGATGGGTGGCTAAGCTTGGGGAAAAATTTATGAAAGGCTAGTGATAACGGAATGGGTAAGTCTTAGGTGCCTAGATAACTTTCACACACTCTCCTCTGATGCGGTCTCGTAGTGCATAAGTCACACAAGTTCTAATAGCACCATGCCAATCGGGGAATATCTCTAAAAAAAATGAATGAGCATGTGTAATATATATATATATATATATATATATATATATATATATATATATGAAACGGTGTGCTCGATAAGGCTCAATAATGCTCACATGTAAGGGAAGGGGTTGTTTAAGGAATCGGGTTTACCATAAGCTATTCTTTTGACTACCAAAAACCTCCCTAATCTCCCGCAAAATCGTTGGGCTGAGTCAAAGGGTTTGAAAATGTTTTTGTTGCCAAAAACATCTTTTAAAATCATTGCTTTTTTAGTTACGTTTGCTAGACTGCTTTGAGGTGTTTTAAATTTTACAAAAATTTTAAACACCTCACACTTAATTCTTTTACACAATTTTTAATTTAATAGTAGTAATATATATGTGTGCAAAGAAAAGTGGGCAAGTCAAAAGGAACAAGTATCTCCCCCTTTTGTCTTCCAACGGTCCACGTGCGGTCAATCCCCGCAGCTGCCTCGTCTGCTTTCTTGAGAGAAACCACTTGGCATGAACTTCAATAAATTATTAGTAGCGAAAATAAAAAGAAAAAAACAAGCTACTAGTCCTAATGCCGAGAGGGCATACCTAAATGATAGAAAGTATCAAGAGTGAACGACCATACCTGATGGTTCTTGACGGACTCGTCTACCGTATACACCAACCTCTCAACTTATTCATCCTAACCTACTAATCCGGGCTGCCTCCACGGTAGCGCCACGTTTCACGTCTTTGGCTAGAAAAAACGCGTGATGCTCGGACTGCTTCCTTTCCGATCTCTTGGACACTGATGGTGTTTTTCTTTCATTCGTTTTTCCTTCTCCATCCAGTCCTCTGACGACTGTCCTAGTATTCATCTATTCACTTGGTGTTGTTAGGCCCTACTGCTGATTCTTCCGGCGGTGCCATTGCTGTACCTTTGGCTTTCTTTAGTTGATAGTCTAGTTTCCTATCAATGAAGTGGGCCACATTAAATGGGTCTTCAGCCTCGTATTCTCTCCCACCGGCTGTGTAGGGCAACTTGTTACTCCCAATCCGAAGTGTAAGAATCCCCTCACTCATATCTATTGTGGCTCTGGTGGTAGCTAAGAATAGTCGGCCGAGAATAATAGGAACATTACTCTCGCCCATGTTGAGGATGACAAAGTCGACGGGGAAAACAAATTTCCCTATTTTGAAAAGCAAGTTTTTGACAATCCCCTCGGGTTTCTTTATGGTACCATCCGCCAACTCAATCATAGCTATCAACGATCGCGGGTCGCCCAAATTGAGTTGCTTGTAGATATATGTGGGCATAACATTTACAGTTGCACCTAGATCTGCTAAGGCATAATTTGTGGGCAAATTGCCTATGGAGCACGGTAAAGAAAACTTCCCTGGGTCGATCAATTTTGGAGGAAGATTTTGCTAAAGTAGTGTCGCGCAGTCTATTGCGTTTCCTTTGATCGCTGCTTCGAGATTTTTCTTGTTGCTCAAGAAGTTCTTCAGAAATTTTGAGTACTTGGGCATCTGCTGAATGACTTCTATAAAAGTCAAGTTGACATGGATTTGACTTAGGAGTTCGGTGAATTTCTGCTATTGCTCGTCCATCTTCTGCCTCATCAATCGTGTGGGGTAAGGTATGTTAGGCCGATATTCCCTCTGTACTTTCTTTACTGGTGGTTCTGGTGTTAGAGCAATTGGAGGATTTTGGGTGATTACGGGCCCTTCATTAACCGACATTGGTTAGCTGGTGGTTGAGTTTCCTGGTGCGGTGATATTGGGAATGGTTATGTTTGGAGAGGGTTCATTTGTGAGTGGGTTGGGTGGTTTAACTTCTTCATTGGGAGGTACCGCTGGCTAAGGATAAATGCGGTTGCTTTGAAGAGTTATGGCACTTACATTGGCTTTTGGGTTGGTTTCAGTGTTGCTTGGAAGGATAAATACCTCCTGATGTTGCGTCTACCATCTGCCTTGCTTGGTTCGTTAGCCCATTGTGGAAAGATGAAACTTGTAACCAAACTTCAAGACCATGGTGTGGGCATTTTCTCAACATGTCTATAAATCTTTCCCAAGCTTCATAGAGTGACTCTCCCTCTTCTTAACAAAAGGTGATGATGTCATTTCTTAACCTTGCGGTTTTGGCTGGGGGAAAATATTTTGAGAGAAACTTTTGGGTAAGGTCAGCCCAGGTGGTAATGGAACCTGCGGGTTGTGAGTTTAGCCATGCTTTAGCATGATCTTTTAGTGAAAAAGGAAACATGCGAAGTCGAATAGCGTCAGGAAAGACGTTTTGCAACTTAAAAGTATCACAAATTTTGAGGAAAATTTGCGATATGAGCATGGGGATCTTCATCGGGTAGACCATGAAAAGTGCAGTTTTGTTGTATCATGTGGATGACATGGGACTTAATTTCAAAATGGTCGCCATCAACGTTGGGTCTAGCGATGCTAGGGCCCAAGGCATTGATGGAAGGTCTAGCAAAATCAGAGATGGTTCTATCAACTTGTGCCATTTTTAATTTTTTTTCTTTTCTTCTAGCTCTAAAATATCTTTCGGGTTCTTCAAGAGGAGGTGTAAGAATTAACGAGGGACGCAGGTTAATACACTATTTGAAAACCATTAGGATGAAATTTTTAACAAAAACATTATGTAAAGAAAAAAATGAGTAGTTTTAAGAAAACCTTTCTCTAAAACAGTCGTGTCCCCGGCAACGGCGTCAAAAACTTGATGTCGTGTGGGTGTTTTAAGAAAACTTAACTTCTTTTCAAAAAGGGCAAAGTCGCGGGGAGATGCCAAAAGCTATGATGAAAAGGTGAGCAAGTTGGAAAACAGAAAGACACTTACAAGTTTTAAATTTATAATTTAAAACGATAGTTGCTTAACGTTCTAAACCCAGCACAGTAGGCAACCGCACCTATCGTGTATAGTATAGAATTATGCAAGTACCGAGTTTCGAATCCGTGGACACGATTTTTACTACTCAGCTTCCTAAAATTACTTAGAAGACTTTTTAAAATTGCGATAAGAAAAGTAAAAAGAGAGATGAAAACTTTTAAGAGAAATCCATGACAAAACAATGGTGCTGCTTTGGGATCAGATTGAACCTGGTATGAAAATAGTTATCTTTTTTTTTATAGTGGTGTGTTTGAGTGTGCACTTGTGCTTAACTTAGAATTGCAACTGCATTTTCTAGAGGTGACTGTTTTCGCAAAACTATACAAACGACTGTGTTCTTAATGTTATTATGAGGGTCTCCCGAACCGGTAAGCTTACCTCTCAACACTGAAAAGAAAGTGACCCGAGACTGTGTCGACTCAACCCCGAATTACCCGCCTCCCGGTGTTGCGATTTAGACATCAAACTACTCTAGACATTTATGAATAACTTGTCGGTGGCCGGAGCATGTCCGAACAAGTTACCACTTAATATCATAGAGGAGTCGTGACTAACCAGCGCACGTGCATCCTCTACTTGGTTTAATTAACTTATCAAAAAGTGACCGGTCTATCATTAACTGTGCCGGAGTATAATTATGAAATAAAATAAAGACCGTTTTATTTCAACACGAGTTCATCAATCCTTAACCTGTATCAAAGCTTCACATAGACCATGAGACTAAGGTACAAGATTAAGTATTGACTTATCATTAGGACCGAGTATAAAGACCATACTGACCCTAAATGAGATCTTGATAGTAGAGGATTAAGTCTCAAAGTGGGTGTATTTCTACCCACAAATGGACCAATCACTACTCATGAGATTAGGTTAGCTCATAAGTGCATGGGTTTTACACACCATGGGTACACTCATAAGTCCTCCCATTTCCTATGAAGACACTCACAAGACCAAAGACTAAGTGATTTGTTAATTGGACCATTAAACAAAGTTTAGAATAGTAAGAATTATTAAGAACACAAAACACCACTTTAAAAAAAAGGATAAACTATATTAATTCATACCAAGTTTCCATCCTCACCCTAACAACACCAATAGAAATCTATCCTATCATGGCTGATGAAACAAGCTCACAAGGTTGGGTTTGTGTACAAGACATGGTGGAAGGTTGTATGAAGATTTCTAAGGGTTTTGGATGATCTTGGGGTGTTTCTCTTTCACTCAAGGTGTTTGTGGAGTGATTTGTGATACCCCGCATTTTCAGGTTAACACTTTTTACTGAACTCTAGTTAACTTGCATATTCACAGTGATCAAATACTTAACTAGGGTTAGTTAAGTAGACTTAACATATGTTAGATGTTATTAACATATGTTATAAGTAGGAAAAACCGTGTTTTGTCACACACACGAGTCCTGCATCCCGAACGTTGGTGATTAATCTGGCAAGCATAATAATGAGCACAATAGAATTCTGATGGACGTAGCGTTACATGTTTGTGTGGAGTACATGCTTATGTGAATTATCGTTTGACTAAGAATTAATATGTAAACCATGCAAGTTACGTGAACCTTATGATTGATATGTTATGAAATAATAAAAACAATAGTTTTTATGCAATTTAGGGTGATTAATATCATCGGGCCCGGTATTGGACTAGAACATGACTAACGGGTCCAGTTAATGGACTAAAAGGGGCCCTAATACCCAATTGCTTGGGGAACAAGCCAAGCCCTATTATAAATAGGAGACAAAAAAAATAAATAAATAAAACCTTACCCCTTCCTCCCTTGTTGCGCCGTGAACCCACCCCCATCCCCTTCCCTTTGATTTTCAACAAACATCAATCCTACTCATTCCTTCAAGCTAGTTGTGGTGCAATCTTTAGGCTTTGAGGACTCTTGCTTTGAAAGGTATAATCTTTACATATATTATGATGGTTATTAATGATTAAAAAGTTTAAAAATCATAAGGTGTGATACCCCGCAATTTCATGTTCTCACTTTAACCGAACTCTAGTTACATTCAATGCATTCTACTTAACTAGGGTTAGCTAGTTAAGTCACATGTCGCACAGTTATAGGGTAATAACTGCATGAAGTGGTAATTCGAGGAATTACCAGACTATATACATGATTAGTGAACCTCGGACGTTGGTGAACAATGAGGTTTAATAATTGTGAGTTAACTGATGGAGATTGATTGCAATTACGTGCTTCTGTGATACGCTGTGAAAATATGTGCAAACCGTATGTGATTACGTGAACTTAAATCGGATACTTTAATAATAAAATAAATCATTAAAGGTGGACCATTAGATTGATTAGGGTCTTAACACATGGGGTTGCACTTGTTACGGTCCGAAATAACGAAAACGTCGAAGGTTAACGCGTCAGGTGACGAAACGAGACATGCACGCGGGCCTCGGGCCTGTGAGCGGCCGCTCACAGAGCCCGAGCGGCCGCTCGGAGGAGTCTGACGAGTCTTAACCGACTTACACACCTATTTAAGCATCCTTAACCCCCCATGCAACCCCTAAACTCAACCCTAATCGCCACCTTACTGCCTCACACGAAATATTAACCCTAAAGCTCCTGCTAAGGCTCAAGGTCATCAATTGGGAAGCTCCAAAGGCGCATGGTTGATCGAATCGAAGGGCTAAGGGTATAACCTTTGATTCCTTACACTTTTATCTTATGTTTTTGTTATAAAAATCATGTAACAAAGTTTGTCCAGGTCTGAAAGTTTTTAATAATCATTAAAACATGAAGCTTTTGAAGATTAAACGGATTAAACATGATAATAAACGATTAGTAACATCATAGGACACTTGTTGCGCAAGTTATTGATGTTTTGGTCTTTAAGGTTGTGATCTTTGCATGATTGGTAGTAGAATCTGATCAAAATAAGTATTAGGGATGTTTGGTAATGATGATTGATGTTTGTTGATTGTTTTTATGCACACGGTAGTCGATTAAAGTATGATTTAGACGAAACTAAAATCTGGACAGAATGATTTGACGAACTTGTAGGAGCTGTAACATGACCTTAACATGAAGATTTTGGTATTTTCTTTGCATGGTTGAATCACACTTGGTCTTAGCATTTCATAATGGGTAAAATCAAGTGTTTCGGAAGTCGGTTGAGTCGTTTTTGGAATTTTCATTTAAAATAGGTCAGGTCAGAATTTCGGGTATCAAACTGAGTCAACTTTGAAACATCATAACTCAAGTTTTATTAAGATTTAGGTTGTGAAATTTTTACATAAAGTTAATATTGCAGTAATATGAGTTTTCCAAGTGGATTCATCCCGTTTGGATGAATACACAATTTTTGGGAAATTATCTACCAAACTGACCTGTTAGGAAGGTTTTCTGAACGTAGCTGTATTAGAAGAATTTTAATTATTTTTGTGTTTGGATTTAAGACAAAATAAAAATAGGTATTGTTAAGTGAATCCCAAAAAAAATTCAGTAAAAATTTGGGAGACTAACTCACTGATTTACTATTTTAAATAAATTCGTTTTGATGGCGCACAATCTGTCCTGAAAACACAGATTGTGTATTATGTGCTTATGTGATTAATTGAGGTCTTAAATGGTATGGAATTGACATGTAACTGAAGTACACTTGATTGAGACACATACGGAATGTAGAAACTAATTGTAACCAATACATTCACCAACAAGTCCGTAGGGTTTACTATTGCATGTAGAATCGCTAGGTGTAACCTACACACTTTTGAACGTTTAAACGCCTTGGACAAACGGGTTATATGGTGTAATGGTATTACACATATACTTACTTAGTGATATATGTAATAGGGAGTCGGTAGCACACCCTACTTTGGGATTTGGATTTACTTGCTTGCATACTAAGGTGAGTTTCACTACTCTTTTTCTCAAAAGCATGCGTCTCGGGGAGACAACTTACTTACTGTACTAGTCCAGGTTTGGGACTACTATTTTTATCTCGGGTTTTTGGATGGGTTGATTCCTGGGAGGAATCAGACCTTGCTAGTTTCACACTCTGTGTCCTTGTTGAACTAAACTACACTCTATCACGGAAGTCCTTCACTATTTACCGAATGAGTTGCCGGGTGGCAAGCGGGTTACTAGTTAATAGCGCTATTAGGTTTGACAAACCTCACACCGTGCTGGGAGCCGGGCGTGAACTACGACCTTAGATTTTTATCATTGTTGATAGGAAATGATGGGAGGCAAAAACCACCTCGCGGGGCGAGTGCATCGTTCAAATAGCAATTCGGTATATCCTTGTTTAGTTATCATGAATGGGTTAGCTACCCTTGGCATACGCTGAACTAGTGGTACTTGGTTCTTGGTTTTGGCTGTTGATTACTACTTTTGGGTTTGGGAAAACCTAACTACTGTTTCTTGGTTTGGGAAACCTACACTTTTACTTACCTTACTTTGTGAACTCACCAACTTTATGTTGACACATGATAGCATGCTTTTGCAGGTCTCTAGGTTCGGAGCACGATAGGACATGCATCATTGTGTCATGGGTTGTGAACATTATTTAACTTATACTTTACTTTGCATTCAACGGTTTTATTTTGGGCGCGTTGTTTTGCGCATGAACTTAAATGGTTATATTTGAATTACGCTTCCGCAACTTAACTGAACATTTTGGTAAACACTAAACGTGTTTTTCAATAACAAACTAAATGGTTTGGGCATTTAGAGTCGTTCTTATGACTTATGGCTATGGGATCCTGGTATGTCACACGCCTCACGGTATAAACCCCGCAGTGGAAATTTGAGGGTGTGACATAAGGCATGCATACATATAAAATCGCATAACACATGTTAGTAGGAGTTCTTGAATGTTCATTGTGTATTGATGATTATGATGGTTGTTATTAATCATAATTTGGGTTTTTACATGATTATATATGTGGTTAATCAGAATAATATGAGTTATGCATGTATTAGAGATTTTTATGTATGATTAGGGTTTGCGAATAACTTTGGGAGCAAGTTTCAGTTTCTGGCAGATTCATTAGGGTGTTTTGTAGGGGCTGTATCTTGATGTTAAATTGGTTGTTTTGATCGATTCTTTGCATGAATGGATTATACATGGTCTTAGCTTTTTAGAATGGGCAAAATCATCTGATTTGGATGTCGTTTGATATGTTTTTGGAATTTTATTTGATTAAAGGTCATATCAGAATTTCGGAGTTATAAATTGAGTCAACTTTAAACGGGTATAACTCAAGTTTTAAAAACAATTAAGTTATGAAATTTTTACAGGAGGTCGATATTGGAAAAAGTTGTCTTTTCCAAGTGGATTCACCTCGTTTGGATGAATATACAATTGTTGGAAATTTTTCTACTAAACTGACCTGTTGTGGAAAGTTTCTGGACATAGCTGTGTTGTATGAATTTTAATAATTTTTGTGTTTGGTTTTAGGACAAAACAAAACTATGGGTTATTAAATAAATCCCAAAGAATATTCAGTAAAAATTTGGGAGTTTAATTCATTGATTTGTTATTTTAAATAAATTAGTTTTCGTGGCGCACAATCTTTCCTAAAAACGCAGATTGTGTATTATGTGTTTATGTGACTATTTGGAGTCTTATGTGATATGTATTTGACATGAACTTATATGAATACTTATAGGAGATGTGTATAAGGTATAAAACTGACAATAATCATTATGATCACCAACGGGATGCGTAGGACATACTTGAGCATGTAGAGTCATTAGGTGTCACTACACGGTTTTGAACATTTAAAGGTCTCGGATAAACGAGTTATATGGTGTGTTGGTTATGCACATATACTCACCTAGTGACATTTGTATTAGGGTGTCGGTAGCATACTTTACTTGCGGGTCGGATCTCTTTTACTTGCACGCTAAGGTGAGTTTCACTATTCTTTTCTCAAAAGCATGCGTCTCGGGTTTGAGACAACTTACAAAACGTTTTCTAGTCCGGTTTGGGACTACTTTTATATCTCGGGTTATGAGATGCTTTGACTCCTTGCGTGGGTCGGGTTTTGACTCCTTGTGTGGGTCGGTTTTACGATTCCTTGTGTGGATCGGGTTTTTGATCAGTTTAAAACTTATTGGTCCTTTGTAAACTAAACACTCTATCATTGGAAAGTCCTTGCATATTATTGGGTTAATCGCTGGAGGCGAGCGGGGTATTAGTTGATAGCGCTATTAGGTTGTGCAGCAACCTCATGTCTGAGGTGCTTGAGGCACGGGCATGAACTTCTGACAACACCAGTTATTGAGGCAAACTATTACATTACTGAAGGTGTCCCAATAATTCTGTTTAGTTACACTGAGTGGGTTAGCTACCCTTGACACGCTTAAACTGATGATACTTGAACTTTTTGGTCTGGAGGACCTACGCTTTTACTTGGTTACGTGGTTTTGGAAACCAGCGCATTTACTTACTCGTTTTCTTTACTTAGTGAACTCACCAACATTGTTTGTTGACCCACGATATACATGCTTTTGCAGGTAGTTAGCTTCCGGTGCCACGATTAGAAAGCACTACACACTTCTCTGCATTTGGGGTCTTGGGCATACACTTAAATTATATATCATGCTTTTACATTTTCTTTCGTATGGTTTTAATTTGGGCGCGTTGTTTTGCGTATGGTTTTAAAAGGTTTAAATTTGGTTTACGCTTCCGCAGCTTAACTAAACTTGGTTTTGGAAAATGAACTAAATGGTTTGGGCATTTAGAGTTCGTTCATATGACTTATGGCTATGGGATCCTGGTATGTCATGCGCCTCGCGGTATAAACCCCGCAGTGGAAATTTGAGGGTGTGACAGATTGGTATCAGAGCCATTGGTTATAGTGAACTAGGACTGCATGTTGAGTCTAGTCTATAATCATCATAGCATAAGTACACTCACAACCTAAGTGCACAACTAGCTTTTAGCTACATATATCTACAACATATGACTTCGGGAGATATGTTATCTTCTAGTTCTAGACCTAATTCTGAACACGTCAATGGTGGGAACCCAGGGATACACCAGGTGGCGCATTACTGGGAGTAGTATCTTAACAAACCTCATGGATGAGGAAACAACAATAGTACAAGGGAGGGAGCCCTTGCGAGCGTTGTGGCGCACGTACACAGGAAGCTGCACGATGCGCATGACATGGTACCATTAAATCGAACCAACTGTGAAGAAATTCAAATACTAAGACTTATCCTTTTTCTCTGAGTAAGGAGACAATTAGTTCCTATTCCTTGCGCTTGATATTCCTTACTCTCATTTTGAAACTCAGACGAGACTGGGTTACACATATAGAACTTATTTCTTACTTTAGTACCTTATGCCTAGTATGAGCGGGCGGACGTATGACTGCATATCCCTGTTACCCATAAGTATATGGTAGATTCATGGGAACACATTAGAATCAGGGCTTGTTACACACACTCTTGGGGAGTTACATATGGCATCCGATGCAGTACGACATCTCAAAGGAGGACGAAACCTACCAGTGACTGACAGTCACAATTGTAGGAATGAATGGTGATGTTGACCATCGAGCTGACTTACACAGGACCGGAGAAGGAGACTGTATGTGACGAGAACCATATAACACTGACATCGCAAAAGAGGAGGATAAGAGACGGAAGGGGAACCTGAGCAGGACGAGCATATGGAAAGTGATGATGAAGGCTCTACTATCTAGACAGAGCATGGCGACGATTGGCTCTTACCTTTTTCTTACCTGTATTTTCTTTTCTTTTCCCTTGTTAACTTAGATAAGATTGAGTTTTTATGATCAACGATAGGGTGGTTGAAGCCCTTGCCTCTTTCCAACCTATTAAAGATCTATTTTGCTAAATCATTCCTTTCCCCGGACTTCCACGTTTGCTCATTCTTATACCTTGAACGTACATGCCACAACAACAACCTGCCATCGTATTTTCAAGCCTTTTATTGGTTGTAAACCTCGATAACTCCAACGGAACTGAAGGAGACCGTCTGATTGCTTCGATAGTATAAGTCCTTGCCATGTGCATTTGCCCCAGGTAGAGTGGGGTAATGTATGCTATATGCACACTCGATAAGTTACAAATACTTGGATGGAGAACGTAACACCCTGTGGTGAAATTTAGAAATTTATTATATAAAGACGGTTGGGACTGAGATCAACGCCTACACTACCAAGCTACAGGAGTTAGATACTTTGTGCTCAAATCTAATTAACCAACTTTTCCAGCGGATCGAATTTAATACCAAAAAGGGTGGGTCCCTCATATTCGTGGCTTGGCCACTGCAGCTCACCTACCCAGAATCTAACAAATCATTCATTCTGGCTCGTAAACACACGGATTAGGCTGTTGAGCATGGTACTTTTCCGAAGCATGGAGCTTCATCTTCTACTTTTGGTGATAGAAAGAGAACGTGGAATAGTGTGAGGTACAAGTCCTTCAACAAACAATAACCACAACGGTAACAACAACAATGGGGCTCGTGGAATAGCAATTGTGATTGGCTCTGGGGAAGCTATGACTGATAACAATGTCGTGATGGGTACGACACTCTTGCTTCTAATTTATATGATACTAGTGCAGACTATAGTTTTGTGTCATCAAAACTTAGCAAACAACTAGGGATGGTTCCTACTCTTCTTGATACCCCGTACACCATAGAGTTAGCTGATGGAAAGCCTGTGGAGGTAACCCATATTCATCGTGACTGTAAGCTCGACTTGGATGGGCAATCGTTTGCCATCAACATTCTACCTATCACCCTTGGAAGCTTTGATCTCGTGGTTGGCATGGACTGGTTGTCGAAGCATCCCGCTGAAATTCTCTGTCCGGAGAAGATTGTTCGTGTCCCCCTCCCAAGTGGAGAACTTTTATCTATCCAGGGTGATCGAGGTGGTGCCATGGTGGGCATAATCTCCTATCTTAAGGCCCAGAGGTGTATTCGTAAGGGTTGTCCAGCCATTTTGGCTAACATATCTGACACTCGAGCTGAAACTGAAACCAAGATCGAGGACATCCCAGTGGTCCGAGATTTCCCAGATGTCTTCCCAGAGGAATTACCTGGACTTCCACCCGTTCGTCAAGTGGAGTTCCAGATTGATCTTGTGCCTTGTGCAGCACCAATCGCACGTGCACCATACCGCCTAGCACCAGGCGAACTTCAAGAACTATCTACCCAACTCCAAGAGTTATTGGATAGGGGTTTCATTAGCCCTAGTTCTTCGCCATGGGGAGCTCCAGTTCTGGTTGTTAAGAAGAAAGATGGGAGTTTCCGCATGTGTATTGATTATCGGGAGTTGAACAAAGTGACGATTAAGAACCGCTATGCTTTGCCTCGTAATGATGACTTGTTCGACCAACTGCAAGGGTCGAGTTTCTATTCTATGATTGACTTGAGGTCAGGATACCACCAGTTGAGAGTCAGAGAGGAGGATGTGGCGAAGACGGCCTTTCGAACTCGTTATGGACATTATGAGTTTTTGGTGATGCCATTTGGATGCACCGGCTGTGTTCATTGTTCCGATGAACCATGTGTGCAAGCCCTATTTGGACAAATTCGTCATAGTGTTCATAGATGACATACTGATTTATTCCAAGAGCAGGGAAGAGCACGAGCAACACCTGCAGCTGATCTTGGAACTATTGAAAAATGAGCAGTTGTATGCGAAATTCTCTAAATGTGACTTTTGGATTCGCGAAGTCCAATTTCTTGGACATGTGGTCAACGAGGCAGGAATACATGTTGACCCCGCCAAGATTGACGCTATTAAAAGTGGGAGGCTCCTAGGACCCCTATTGAGGTGCGCCAATTTCTTGGTCTCGCGGGATACTATCGTAGATTCATTGAGGGATTCTCTAAGATCGGTCAACCTCTCACCGCCCTAACGCAGAAAGGCATTACCTATAAGTGGGGAGATGCCCAAGAATCTGGTCAAAACTTTGCAGTGCACCGATACTATCGCTAACTGAGGGAGCAGAGGACTTTGTGGTGTACTGTGATGTAACACCCCAACCGATGGCGGAAACATCGGGGTGCCACGTATTGATGATTGTTTTCAGTAGCTCATGGTAAATAATAAATTTCATTATATGATTTAAATGAGTTACATACAATTGTTCTAGATTTTGTACATCAAACTGAATACAACTATACACATATCTTCAAGCATCAATACAAATCTTCAAGCAAATAGAACCTGAAACATGTTAAGTTGAAAAGGTTTTGGGTCAACAAAAGTTGGTGAGAATTACATAGGTTTTTGATAATTGAATAAAAATGATGTGCAATTCATGTGTCATGTCAATCTAGTCCATATGTGAGAACATACTAGAAATAAATCGAGTGCATAATCAACCCTGATGACTGTTATAAAATGATACATACCATACGCTCATGGTCCAAAATGTTATACGATAACAAACACCCACGTAACCTTTGTAGGAGGCACGTATCCGGGTGGGATTGTCAGTCCAATAGATCTATCAATGTATACCGCTTGGCTGATGAATGTTTATGCTAAAATTGTGCTTACCCTAGTCATGTTCAAGACATAATGCAACATAGAAATACACATAGACACATTGATGATTGAATTGCATAAATAATGTTGTAACATGTTTCACCCCAAAAATGGTGATAAATAGAAAAGGGGCTATGTAAAACTCACCTTGGTAAAATGTTATCTCTTGAAAATAGTGTGTTGCCCAAATGAGTCAAGTATCACCCTATAATAAGGTAAATAATATGTCTAAGTCTATCTAGTCTAGAAGTGTATACGTTCTAGGGCCTTGAATTGGGGATAATTGTTCGTTTGATTAATAATAAAAATATTCGCCAATTGAGAGAAATTTAGTAAATAAATAACCAAAAATCTTTTTATGAATATTAAATCCAAGATGGTCACAAGAATATGTTTGAAGTATAAAAATAATTTTTATAAAATTATTTTCTTTAAAATAGATTATTTAATCTATTTATAACAAATTGTCAAACTTTAACTTTAATAATTAAAAATACTAAAATTAAAGAATTATTATTTTAAAAATCATATTTCTGTTCTAAATGATTAAAAATAATTTGTATAAAATTTTGGTGCAAAAATGATGAAAATTGAATTTGTTATGATTTAATTATGATTAAATCTAACAAAAATTGATTAAAAATATAAAATAAATGATTTTACTGAATCAAAAATTATTTCAGTAAAGTTTAAAGTTATAAAAACTTAAAATAATTTTTGTGGAAATTAATAAGATCGTTTCGATATTTTTATAGATTTTTATAAATAAAATGGAATAAACTTGATTTATTTATTATATATATTAAATAAATAATTTTTTGAAAACTAAAAATTGGGTGTTGAACTTTTATCTCAGATCAACATGATATAATTTTTGTAGAATTTATAAAAAGGTTATACTATTTAAAAATGAATTTACAAGATTTAAATGTAATAATTATATATATAATTGGCTTGTTGAAAATAATGCAAAAAGGGGTGCCCTTGCTGGGACTCGAACCCGGTTCCTTTCAGTTGCAGGCCATGGTCACAACCACTTGGCCTAGGCCAGTGGTTGTGATGAATCCTGATTAAAATTATATAAATACTCTGTGCCAAAACTAGTTTATCCCCAAATTATAAATATGAACCCTAGAATTTTCAATCAAGCAATTCACACATCTTTAACCCGATTAATGTTAGGGTTTTTGATGTGTGAATGCCGATGAACAAAACCCATAACAATAATTATGCTTACAAGTCTGATTTGTGCTCGATTGCTTGGTCAAAACCACTAGTCAAAGTTGCGAACCAAGAACAAGAACAGAGTGAAATTAAAGAGATTGGAGGTTAAGGAAAGATGTATGAGCGAGTGTTATTGGTCCAGGAACGATTCAATTTATAGGGTAGTGGCTATGGATTCGAATTGGCAAGGTTGACTACGGTTTAATGTAATACGCGTTTATGTGTGTAATTGGTACGAATTGGTTTGTATTTGGACGCGAATTGATACGTAACAGGCCGATAATTACTGAACGATGGTCAACATGATTGATAAGCTTTAATTGATTAGGCAACCTTGCCAAATCTGCTACTGCAGATCGCGAACAGCAAGGAAAGGAAGAAGGGAGTTTTAAAATTTGTATATATATAATACTTGTTAGGATTAAACCAAACAAAAGAGGTAGACCAGGTGGTAGACGCGTGTTTGTGGTGTGGAGCTTGTCCGGGTTCGAAACCCGGGTGGAACAGAAAAAAAATCCCTTTTTTTTTTTTTTGAATAAAGCTGATAAGAGGAGGGGTGTTTGGGCTTGGTTTTGGGCTGGATAACAGTCTGGGCTGGGCTTCAGAAATAAAAGAAAAAGGGGGGTGTTGGGTTGGGTTTAAGGTTATAAACTTGGGTTAAAGATGGTGGGTTAGTATGTAGGTTTGATTAGAGTTTGTTTTATAATTATTATTATTATTATTATATATATATATATATATATATATATATATATATATATATTATGAGTTAGGGTAATGGAGACTTAGTGACGTTTGTATAAAATGTAACGAAAAATAAGTGCGTTTAAATTAAAATTTGGGGAAAATTTTCGCGATGTTACATGTGATGTGCCTATCCAAGGGTTAGGATGTGTGCTAATGCAGCGTGATAAGGTGATCGCGTGTGCTTCACGTCAATTGAAGGTTCATGAGAAGAATTACACCACCCATGACTCGGAACTGGGAGCAGTGGCCTTTGCTCTAAAGATCTGGAGGCATTACCTCTATAGGACAAAGTATACGATCTACACTGACCACAAGAGCCTCCAACACATGTTCGATCAGAAGGAGCTGAACATGCGACAGCGTCGATGGGTCGAGCTTCTGAATGATTATGACCGTGCCATCAAATTTCATCCAGGGAAAGCTAATGTAGTAGCTGATGCCCTCAACCGTAAGGAAACGAAACCTAAACGGGTGCGAGCTTTACAACCCACTATACATTCTAATCTTCCTGATAAGGTACGTGACGCCCAGGGCGAGACTTGAAAGAAGAAAACATCGGGCTTGAAACTTCACATGGTGCTGATAAGCACTTGGAACGGAAGACGGATGGTCTTCAATACTTCATGAATCGAGTCTGGATACCACGTTGTGGGATATCAGACAACTGGTGCTCGATGAAGCTCACACCTCTCGATATTCGGTACATCCTGGTTCGGACAAGATGTACCAAGATCTCAAAACTCCTTACCGGTGGCCAAACATGAAAGCTGAGATAGTCACTTATGTTAGTAAGTGCTTGACTTGTGCGAAGGTTAAGATTGAATATCAGAAACCTTCAGGCCTACTCCAGCAACCAGAAATCCCTATGGATTTCATCACAAAGCTCCCTAGAACACCAACTGGCCATACCATGATTTGGGTTTTCGTGGATCGGTTAACCAAATCGGCATACTTTCTGGCAATAAAGGAAACGGACTCGCCGGAGAAACTAGCAAATCTGCAAATCTCTACGTCAAGGAGGTAGTCTCTAGGCGTGGGGTGCCTACTTCTATTATATCTGATTGCGATGGGCGATTCACTGCTCGTTTCTGGACTACTCTCCAAGATGCTTTGGGAACTCGCCTGGATATGAGCACAGCCTATCACCCGCAGACGGATGAACAAAGTGAACGTACCATCCAAATGTTGGAGGATCTGTTACGAGCGTGCGTGGTGGATTTTGTCAATAATTGGGATAAGCACTTGCCTTTGAAAGAATTCTCTTATAACAACAGCTACCACACTTCGATACAGTGTGCGCCTTTTGAGGCACTTTACGGGCGCAAGTGTAGGTCTCCCATCTGTTGGACTGAGGTTGGGGATAGCCAACTAACAGGTCCCGAACTCGTGCACGAAACTTCTGAGAAGATAGTGTAAATCAGAAACCGGATGACTGCTGCTCGGGATCGACAAAAAAGTTATGCTGATAAACGTAGGAAACCTTTGAAGTTCCAGGTTGGGGACAAGGTTTTGTTAAAGGTGTCACCTTGGAAAGGGGTGATACGCTTTGGGAAACGGGGAAAATTGAACCCACGATACGTTGGACCATTCGAGATTGTCAAAAGGATTGGTCCGGTAGCTTACCAGCTAAACCTACTAGATGAACTCAGTGGAGTGCACAATGTATTCCACGTCTCGAACTTGAAGGAATGCTTATCAGATACGACACTGGTAGTGCCACTGGAGGAGATCCAGGTAGACGACCAGCTACGGTTCGTGGAAGAACCAGTGGAAATTCTTGAGCAGGGCGTCAAGAAACTCAGACAAAGCACTATACCTATTGTTAAGGTATGGTGGAATTCTCATCTAGGACCGGAATACACGTGGGAGCGCAGAGATCAGATGCGGCTCAAATATCCACACCTCTTTACTGAACCTGAACCTGTGCATAGATCGAATGCCGAACGTAAAGCAGCTCGCTTAAAGTGAATTTCGGGGCGAAATTCCTTTCAACTTGGGGATGATGTGACATCCGGGAACCAAGCGCACACCTTTCTAGCTGGCTTTATTGTTTATTTGCTGAATTTCGGGACGAAATTCTTTTCAACTTGGGGATGATGTGATACTTCGCATTTTCAGGTTAACACTTTTTACTGAACTCTAGTTAACTTACATATTCACAGTGATCAAATACTTAACTAGGGTTAGTTAAGTAGACTTAACATATGTTAGATGTTATTAACATATGTTATAAGTAGGAAAAACCTTGTTTTGTCACACACACGAGTCCTGCATCCCGAACGTTGGTGATTAATCTGGCAAGCATAATAATGAGCACAATAGAATTCTGATAGACGTAGTGTTACATGTTTGTGTGGAGTACATGCTTATGTGAATTATCGCTTGACTAAGAATTAATATGTAAACCATGCAAGTTACGTGAACCTTATGATTGATATGTTATGAAATAATAAAAACAATAGTTTTTATGCAATTTAGGGTGATTAATATCATCGGGCCCGGTATTGGACTAGAACATGACTAACGGGTCCAGTTAATGGACTAAAAGGGGCCCTAATACCCAATTGCTTGGGGAATAAGCCAAGGCTCTTATAATTAGGAGACAAAAAAAATAAAAAATAAAACGCTACCCCTTCCTCCCTTTTTCTACTAAACTGACCTGTTGTGGAAAGTTTCTGGACATAGCTGTGTTGTATGAATTTTAATAATTTTTGTGTTTGGTTTTAGGACAAAACAAAAATATGGGTTATTAAATAAATCACAAAGAATATTCAGTAAAATTTGGGAGTTTAATTCATTGATTTGGTATTTTAAATAAATTAGTTTTCGTGGCGCACAATCTGTCCTAAAAACGCAGATTGTGTATTGTGTGTTTATGTGACTATTTGGAGTCTTATGTGATATGTATTTGACATGAACTTATATGAATACTTATAGGAGATGTGTATAAGGTATAAAACTGACAATAATCATTATGATCACCAACGGGATACGTAGGACATACTTGAGCATGTAGAGCCATTAGGTGTCACTACACGGTTTTGAACATTTAAAGGTCTCGGATAAACGAGTTATATGGTGTGTTGGTTATGCACATATACTCACCTAGTGACATTTGTATTAGGGTGTCGGTAGCATACTTTACTTGCGGGTCGGATCTCTTTTGCTTGCACGTTAAGGTGAGTTTCACTATTCTTTTCTCAAAAGCATGCGTCTCGGGTTTTAGACAACTTACAAAACGTTTTCTAGTCCGGTTTGGGACTACTTTTACATCTCGGGTTATGAGATGCTTTGACTCCTTGCGTGGGTTGGGTTTTGACTCCTTGTGTGGATCGGTTTTACGATTCCTTGTGTGGATCGGGTTTTTGATCAGTTTAAAACTTATTGGTCCTTTGTAAACTAAACACTCTATCATTGGAAAGTCATAGCATATTATTGGGTTAATCGCTGGAGGCGAGGAGGGTATTAGTTGATAGCGCTATTAGGTTGTGCAGCAACCTCATGTCTGAGGTGCTTGAGGCACGGGCATGAACTTCTGACCACATTTGAGAACTGGTGTTGATAGACACCAGTTATTGAGGCGAACTATTACATTACTGAAGGTGTCCCAATAATTCTGTTTAGTTACACTGAGTGGGTTAGCTACCCCTGACACGCTTAAACTGATGATACTTGAACTTTTTGGTCTGGAGGACCTACGCTTTTACTTGGTTACGTGGTTTTGAAAACCAGCGCATTTACTTACTCGTTTTCTTTACTTAGTGAACTCACCAACATTGTTTGTTGACCCACGATATACATGCTTTTGCAGGTAGTTAGCGTCCGGTGCCACGATTAGAAAGCACTACACACTTCACTGCATTTGGGGTCTTGGGCATACACTTAAATTATATATCATGCTTTTACATTTTCTTTCGTATGGTTTTAATTTGGGCGCGTTGTTTTGCGTATGGTTTTAAAAGGTTTAAATTTGGTTTACGCTTCCGCAGCTTAACTAAACTTGGTTTTTGAAAACGCACTAAATGGTTTGGGCATTTAGAGTTCGTTCATATGACTTATGGCTATGGGATCCTGGTATGTCATGCGCCTCACGGTATAAACCCCGCAGTGGAAATTTGAGGGTGTGACATGATCCCAGGCTCCAAGGGACACCTCTAAACCTCTAAGGGGGCGGAAACTTCGTGGAGAAGTGTTGGTTTCCGAATGGGAAGGGATTCTTCAAAATGTGGGGTGGAGGCCTCTATTTATAGGCATTTCAGCTTCAGCACGCCCTCGACAACGTTCTGGCACGCCCATGCTAGACAACGGCTACTGTTGTAGAGTCCTTGCATGCAGAATTGTATGTTAGTTGCTGAGCACGCCCGTGTTGTCTTCTCTGGCACGCCCGTGCCACCCAGGTTAGATAACCGTAATGTAAGTCTTGGCAGGTTTTGCCTTGGAGAACACACTAGAGTAAAGCACGACCGTGCCATACATCTTAGCACGCCCGTGCACCTCTTGAAACTCTGAAGTTGATATCTTTTGACTTGGAAATGTTGACTTGTTGACCCGGGAAGGTTGTACGGCCGTGAGCACGGCCGTGCCATATCTGGCAGATCTTCAAAGTCCTCAAATCTTCGTCTGTATTGTGCCGTTTTGTGTGGGTTTTCACTTCTTTTCATCACCGGACATTCGAAACTGCAATTATCAACATAGAAAGATAAATCCTGATTAAACAAAGATAATAGCATGTTTTAGAGTATAAAACAGGTGATAATTATTTTTGAGAACATATCAATTTCTCGGCACATCAAGCCTATTTAGAAACCATTGCTAATCACAAAGTCTTTTTACCAAATGGGATACTAATACATCTTTTTTTAATTTCATATATTGCAATTATACTCAAGAGTAACAATTCAATATTTTGCAAATAAACTAAGATTAATAATTCATATACACAAATAATATACTTATAGTTATTCTATTTACTCACTTACACAGACACAAAATAACACAAACTTTTCATGTCCACATTTAGATAAAACAGGACTTACACAATTATAATATAAAAAACGTAAAAACATCACATGTTTATATTTGCACAAATATTGGCAAACATTATCTGTGTTTGTCAGTCAACTTGAATGTAAAAAAAAGTAGAATCTGAAGAGTTGCTACAGTGGGAAAGTAATCAAATTAATATGTATTCAAAATTAATAAAAATGCATTGTAGTTAATAGATTCATTATAGTTAATGCATTTTTTTTACTATAAAATACGATTTTCACCTCTTCCTATAGCACACCATTTAAACATTACCATCTACATCTTCATAGCTTTAGCAATCTTATAAGAATAGTATTAAGATGGTTTCCAGCAACAGCAAAAGGTCACAAATGACAAAGGCTTAGAAACTCCTTTGGAATGTTTTAAAAAGGACGATGTAACATTCACGATTTTTTCCTAATAATTTAATTATAACTTTAGGGACCTAAAGTGATAATAATCCAACATGAAAAATCACACAACCGCATTTTAACGAAACGTTCGAGTTAGAATTTTATAAATGAAAATTCATAACCATAAAATACTAAATATCTATTAGTTATGTTGACGTTTATTTAGTAAATGCTAATTTAAAGTCTTCTTCAACTACATGTAACTCTGCTCGGAATTTTGAAAGGGTCGCATCTTTCAATTTTGTAACCAACAACATTTTACGGCCATCAAAGTCTCATTACATTCTAAACATATATCGTTTACCATAATACTAAATAGTTCTTGATCATTCTTGAACCAAGTTAGATAAAAGCAATTATATTTCCTTTAATCTTCAAATTTTGGACAGCCCCAAACACTACCCTATTCACCGCACATGCAACCACCATTCTTCATTCTTTCAAGTTATTTGATCAAGAACTCAAGTTATCAAGTGTGGTGTCATCCTGAATCTTATCATTTTATGTTTTGGTATGTGACTCCATTTATATATACACACTTTTATTATTATTATTATTATTATTATTATTATTATTATTATTATTATTATTATTATTATTATTATTATTATTAATTCTCAATAGAATAGAATTCATCTCAAGAAACTCTAAGGCATGTCCATGGTGAAAATGGATTCTATACGTTCACAAAAATAATAAGCTTTTACACAACATGCATAATCCTTTCACCATTATTTTCATGACAAAAAGTGTCCATTCATATTAACTATTCAAAATGGATTCTTGATATTTTATTAATTCTCATCAACTCAAACACACATAAAAGATATGTTATGTATAAAAATCTCTAACATAGATTCCAAGGAACCAACATCAAAACAGTGGAATAATTTCCTATTTCAAGGTGTCACATGAAATAATGATATGTATCTTTACAAATCAATATTTATTTATGTTTGTAGACTAGAAAAGTCTATTAGTATATCATACATCGTGCATATAATATATATATATATATATATATATATACACTAATAGGGATATCAACATTGGTAGAGTAACATATACTTATTGGTCCCAAATTATTAACTAAGACCTACATTTATTTGTGTTAAAACTCAATGTAATTTTTTATGAAAATAATTGACCAACTTTGAATTCTATAAATGTGACTTGAATTCTAGAAATTGTAACTCATAAATGTTAAGGACACATTAAACCATGGTATATTTACATTTACATCAATTATCATACGTAAACATTTAGCTACAATACTTATTATTCTACATCGAATGGTAATGTTTAATTATAAGACTATGACTTATAAAGGTAATATTAATCGTTAAACTTAAACACTAAGTGGCATTTATTCAAGACTTACAAATAACGACGATCTATAATATGAGAACATATATAATATATAAGAAAAACTTAGTATTATTTTTTTCGGGCAATAATTGAACACGACTAACATGAAACGTCTAAACATCACCAATTCCTATGCGATGACAAACAAATTAAGATTTAAAACATTAATTATTCAAAACAAATAGACGAGACATGACTAGAACTTAACATGACTTCTAAACTATAATGGGAATTAGCGAGTCTCCATTGACTTTCCCCAAAACTAGTTCTCGACTCTAGTATTACTTTATTTAACTTGTAGTTTCTACTTGTGCCGTTTGACGTACATACCTCGGACAAACACTCAAATCACCTACGTCAAGGTGAGTATACTTATCCCCTTTTTCATTTTTACACGTTTGGGGTGATTCATGAATTGTAAACATACACGTGCACTTATTCATAAACGTTTTACATACAATTCATACACGTGTTATGTTTGAATTCTTGTGCTTTATGCTTAAACATCAACGTAGTATACTTGCAATCATTACGAAATCATTAACTCGGTACAAGCCGACTTTAACAATAGATAGCGCTATTTGAATTGACAACTCGCCTAGCGGAAAGTACCTATGGTGGTGGGAAGTCCTAGGTCATTGTTAATGTATTAAACTTTGTCACAAAAGAGGTTTGATTTTGGCCTGCGTTGTGTACTTACATGTTTTCCATATTTGCGTTGAATGAATCATGACACATGAATTGTAAAACATATTATTTACACTTATATTATACGTATAGAAACAGAGTATGCTCACCAACATGTTTTATGTTGACAAAATTATTTTCGTACATGTTTCAGGTATATGCTTGTTGCCTCTGTTAGAACTTGGGGCTTAGATGAAGAGATCGTTGGACTTTGTTGTAACATATGTAGCCTTATTTGTTGCAATACAATCTATAATAAATCTTATTTACACTTTAGTACCATGAGCTTTTGAACAATCGTCACTACGTGGCACCTCGATGTTTCCGCCATCGGTTGGGGTGTTACAGATTGGTATCAGAGCCGTGGTTATAGGGAATTAGGTTATTAGTAAATGACCTATACTATAACTAAGAACCTATATTTGACCTTACTTGTGTCTTTTGCTTATTTGCTCCACTAGCCTTTCTCCTTTATCACCTATCATTCTTTCCCCTACCTCTCTCCATTTCTTTCTTTCTTCATCATGGGCTTTGAGGATGACTTCACTTGGGGAAAAGGTTTACATTTTGGAGCATGTTGGATATTCTTGGCTTAATTGCCTAACTTCATTTTTCATTGATTTTTCATCCCTTCAAACTGTTGAACTCTACATGAGAGAACACGTGCAATCTGGAAGGGTAGGTGCTTGTACACTAGGTTTTCTGGAATAGGCAAAACATAACGCATAAATCCAAATCAACCGACGGACCTGGTGAGCTTACCTGGGGATTCCTGGAGTGAGTGTCCACTTATAGGCTAACGCATGTCTTCATTAATCTCCAATTGAGTTCAATTCTTTGAAGAGTCAAAATTTTTGTTGGGTCTTATGACTAGACAGGAACAATCCAATATTTTATCGTTGATCTCTAGTTTCCATAATGAACTGCTTTATACATTATACCCTATGAGTTTCATGTTGCAATTTATAATTATATTTAAGTTCCAGTTCTCATAATAATCGAATGTATATATTTCTTATTCCAAGTATGTTTGTAAACATATGATTCCTTTCCGTTATATTCTTGAAAAATATTATACCGACGTCTCATAACCTTTGTCGTTATGCTACAATTTCCCTCCCATGATCATTCATGGTGGTTTAGTGATTTTTGTCACTATACGTAGTCAAACCAATTGTGAACCCAAAACTCGTGATTCTTTATGATTGCTTTTTGTGATGTTTTTCCATGATGACATAAAAGTATACTCATTTGGTCTAGTGAATGTGCTAATACCCACAAGTTTATAATCATTTGTGCTTTCCTTGTACTTTCAAATTATTTTCATTGACCTTTTCGTGGGAGGCTTAGTTCATATCCTAAAGGAGTTAGCCCATCACTGTTACTATCCTAAATAGATTTCTACCAACATCCTTAACTTAGTGTCTGACACATAAAGATTTTGGATATCCTGATCAACCATTGCAAGGAAAACTCATCTATTTACCCAAAACTCATATACACTTACTTCCCATACTCAGTACATTGTACCACTACAACAACTCTATACAAACAACCCTCCATACCCCATTATTATATCCCAAGGAACCAACACCTCACCATCCAATATTGGAAGGATTTTCTCGTTCATCCATTACACATTTTATGCAACCATAGTACACTATACCTCACCTAACACCTTGTGTGGGGACACAGTCTGATCTCAAAAAGGATGCCTTGACAATTTCCATATTAGTCTTATCAAATACTTTATCAAATCATGATTTCTTCAAACTACCCACCATTAACGATTGATGGTAATAAATATTTTGACATTACTCACGTCTAACTTGAAGTTTGGAATTTGTCAAACATTTCGCATTTAAGCAAATAAATAATAATTTTCAATAAATGAAATAGGGTTTACAAAACTGACAGAAAATTTAGATATACAAGAATTTTTCTTAAAAATTTATCAGGGCACCTGGGATCATCCTTAATATTATCCAAACAACCACCTTTCAGCACATGCCAAGTAAAAGTCTGCAAGCGAACCAAAAGACGTGAGCCTTGTTGGTGAATTAGGGAGCAACTTCATCACCTTAATATCAACGTGAAGTGATTTCATTTAACAGATTCTTTTATTTTTCCAAATGCTTTTTCTTTTGTATGGATTTTAATTATGTATTTGATGTGTTTGAGTTTCAACTTTAATTTAAAAAATACGTGTTAATCATATGTTTTCTTATTATTAATGGAAGTTGTAGCCCCATGACATGTAATGTAACATGAAAATTTTCTAACGCTCCTCAAAACCTGAAATTAGAATTCAAAATAATTCACATGGTCATTTATGATGTTTTTTAATCAAGTAATTTTCTTAAACCTACAAATTTGATTTATTTTGTGATTTAGACATCCTTATGTAGACTTGAAAATTGACACTTCACTTTAAATTCGATCTTTGATCATAACACTTTCCACACTCACATATTTCTTAAACTCGAAATCATTAGACAATATCAATTTGTACTTTATGTGCATAGAATGAAATTCTTAACATGCTATCGTTTCATCAGGATATTACATAAGTATTGACCTAGGTTGCAAGTTGTTTATTATCTTTGCACGGATTCTGTATGCTTTAGTCTTCATGTCATAGCTAGAACTTACGTGAATCTTGATTACTCATAAAGGACCTATATGTCTATTTGTGTTACAATCTTCATGCACATATAAATGAATGTTATAATTGATTTGATACAATATTGTGCTACGTGATTACATATGCCTGATTGATACCTTATTTCCAAAATAGATGATATGTGAACATTAATTATATGATTTACTTATGAGCAATCATAATTCCTACATATTCTTGGATTCATATTTTGTTAGCAAGATAAGTTATTCATATATCTGAACTAAACATGTGTAAGTTTCTCTTCGCACAAACATTTGGACTGTGGACACTTGATACACCAAATGACATAGAGAATTGACGAACTAAACTAATGTTCATATTAGAGTTGAGGTGTGAAAGTATTTCTTTCACTCGTGACTTAATGAACCAAGTTAGTGTTCGTGTTCGTGCTCGTGTTGACATGTCAAGTATTCTTTTAACATGGAAGCTTACGAGGAAAACTAGTTCTTAGGATGGAATTTGTTTTCGACTTGAGGGAAACTAAGCATATGCTTACTCTATCACAGTGTGTATCTAGTGTTTTGTAGTCTAACGCAGTGAATGGGTTAGCTTAGGAGGTGAACCTGGCGAAGGGAAGGACCTCATCATACCCTAACTGTGCGTAAAACATGACACCCCTCTTTTTGCATAGTTTCAATCTTTCAATTATGTTAATGTGTTAAGTTAGTGTCATAGAAACACATAGCACCCTAATGTAAGGTAAATTGGCGATTGCGGTCCGGAACGTAATCACGAATTTACAGGTACGTTGAGGTGGTGTGGAATTCTATTAGGTTTTTTTAAGAAAGATTTTCAGTATGTTTTCGAGGTATCAAAGGTGTGGTGGGATAGTTGTGGTACACCCTGTATATAAGCACTGACGCTGCATCAGGAATAAGATTGGGAAACAAACCAAGAACAAACCCTAGTCAGTCCTTAGTCTAGAATTTTATTTCATACCTAAATCTAAATGATGTGATGACTTCAACCTCTATTCTCTGAGTATGATGATAGTCTCTGCGAAGTTCTTACCATTCTTTCTAATCTTGAGTAATCTTAATCAGTCACTCCATCACAGTCAACTTCGGTCGTCCTGGTAGATATTAAACAAAAAAAATGAATTTTGATACTTTGGTATTCCAAGTCTTTTGATCTCCTTAAACGAAGCCATTTAATCGCTTACTGGTGTGTTTGAGTAAACCTAATTAAAACTTTTTAAAACGCATACCAGACAATTTTTAATTTTCTCAAGCCTTGCATTTTCCTAACCAATCAGAAATTTTTAGCAATATTTTAACCGTTCCTTCAAACTAAATTTAATAGTTTTCCTGTAAAAAAAATTTCAAGACGAAATTTCCTAAAGTAGGGGAGACGGTAACATTCACGATTTTTTCCTAATAATTTAATTATAACTTTAGGGACCTAAAGTGACAATAATCCAACATGAAAAATCACACAACCGCATTTTAACAAAACGTTCGAGATAGAATTTTATATATGAAAATTCATAACCATAAAATACTAAATATCTATTAGTTATGTTGACATTTAATTAGTAAATGTTAATTTAAAGGCTTCTTCAACTACATGTAACTCTGCGCGGAATTTTGTAACCATAATACTGAATAGTTCTTGATCATTCTTGAACCAAGTTAGATAAAAACACTTGTATTTCTTTTAATCTTCAAATTTTGGGTAGCCCCTAACACTACCCTATTCACCGCACATACAACCACCATTCTTCATTATTTCAAATTATTTGATCAAGAACTCAAGTTATCAAATGTGGTGTCATCCTGAATCTTATCATTTTGTGTTTTGGCATGTGACTCCATTTATATATACACACTTCTATTTTTTTTTCTTTTAATTCTCAATAGAATAGAATTCATGTCAAGAAACCCTATCGCATGTTCATGGTGAAAATGGATTCTAGACGTTCACAAAAATAATAAGATTTTACACAACATGCATAATCCTTTCACCATTATTTTCATGACAAAAAGTGTCCATTCATATTAACTATTCAAAATGGATTCTTGATATTTTATTAATTCTCATCAAATCAAACACGCATAAAAGATATGTTATGTATAAAAATCTCTAACATGGATTCCAAGGAACCAACATCAAAACAGTGGAATAATTACCTATTTCAAGGTGTCACCTGAAATAATGATATGTATCTTTACAAATCAATATTTATTTATGTTTGTAGACTAGAATAGCCTATTAGTAAATCATACATCGTGCATATATATATATATATATATATATATATATATATATACTAATAAGGATATCATCATTGGTAGAGTAACTTATACTTATTGGTCCCAAATTATTATCCAAGACCTACATTTATTTGTGTTAAAACTCAATGTAATTTATATGAAAATAATTGACCAACTTTGAATTCTATAAATATGACTTGAATTCTAGAAATTGTGACTCATAGATGTTAATGACACATTAAAACTTTGGTATATTTAGATCAATTATCATACGTAAACATTTAGCTACACTATTTATTATTCTACATCGTATGGTAATGTTTAACTATAAGACTATGACTTATAAAGGTAATATTAATCACCAAACTTAAACAATAAGTGGCATTTATTCAAGACTTACAAATAACGACAATCTATAATATGGAACATATATAATATATATAAGAAAAACTTAGTATTATTTTTGTCGGGCGATAATTGAACACGACTAATATAAAACGTCTAAACATCACCAATTCCTATGCGATGAAAAACAAATTATGATTTAAAACTTTAATTATTACAAACAAATAGACGAGACATGACTAGAACATGACATGAGTTCTAGACTATAACGGGAAATAGCGAGTCTCCATCGACTTTCCCCAAAACTAGTTCTGGACTCTAGTATTACTTGATTTAACTTGCAGTTTTCTATTTGTGCCATTTGACGTACTTACCTTTGACAAACACTCAAATCACCTAAGTCAAGGTGAGTATACTTATCCCCTTTTTCATTTTTACACTTTTGGGGAATTGGGGTGATTCATGTACACATATTAAACATACACGTTGTAACACCCCAACCGATGGCGGAATCATCGAGGTGCGACGTAGTGACGATTGTTCAAAAGCTCATGGTACTAAAATGTAAATATTTGATTATTGAATATTGTTTTACAACATGTGAAATTAAATACAAGACAATAAAAATAAAGATAATTGATTGGTTTAATCTAAGTCCAAAGTCCTATGTGAAGCGTCAAGCAGCTTATCCTGAAACATGCACGAAAATAATTTTGGTCAACATATGATGTTGGTGAGTACTACTTAGTTTTGTACATATAGTATAAGTTTGAAAAGGTAGTACAATTCATGTGTCTAGTATCACCAAGGCATTATGTAAACACGCAAGTAACCAAACAAGACAAGATCAAATGTAAAGTCTATACAATGAAATTGATAATGAGCACCTCAACACGTGTGAGTCTAAAAGAGCACCATAACATAAGTTATGTCTAAATGAGCACCGTAACATAAGTTACGTCTGTATGTAAAGAGCACCATAACATAAGTTATGTCTAACTGAGCACCGTAACATAAGTTACGTCTGTATGTAAAGAGCACCATAACATAAGTTATGTCTGTATGTATGATTTTGTATGTAAGCTACGTTCATGTTCAAGCATAAGCACAAAATTAAACAAGACACGTATATGAATTGTAAATGAATATGAAAGTTTTGTATACTTGTGCATGAATCACCCCAAAAGTTGTAAAAGCGAAAAAGGGGATAAGTAATACTCACCTTAGCAAGGTGGTAAGTCTCGTGTAATTGAATAAGTATAATCCAACGTTGCCAAGTATCGCCCTATGTATATGATAACAAATATGTCTAAGTCTATCTAGTCTACAAGTATTTTCTAGGGCTTCGAATTGGGGATAAGTATTCGTTTGATTACGTTTAATAAATAAAAGAAATTTGATAAATAAATAAACAAAAGTCTTTTTGTAATTTCAAATTGAAGATGGTCACAATATAAAGTTTTAAGTATGATAATAATTTTTATAAAATTATTTTCTTGAAAATGGAATATTTAATCTATTTATTTCAAATTCTCAAAATATGATTTTAATATCTAAAAATATTAAAATTAAAGAATTCTTGAATTAAAAATTGTATTTCTGTTCCAAATGAATAGAAATAATTTATGTAAACTTTTGGTACAAAAATATTGAAAAATGAATTTATTATGAATTATTTATGATTAAAAATAACAAAAATTAATTAAAAATATAAAATGAGCGGTTTTTCTGAAATAAAAATACATTCTGAAATGTATGTTGTTATACAAGTTTAGTATAATTTTTGTGGGATTTTATAAAATCGTTTAGATATTTTTATTGAATTTTTACATTTATAAATGAATAAACTTGTATTATTTATAATATATATTAAATAAATTATTTTTGAAAAACTAAAAATTGGATGATAAACTTTACCATTAGGAGATCATATAATAATTTTTATAGAATTTATAATTCACTTTTTGTATTTAAAAACTATTTTAAAAGATTTATATGTTAAATATATATATAAAGAAGGTAAAAAAAAAATGTTGTTGGTTATGGGAGTCGAACCCGGGCCTCTGGCCGGTTCGGGTTATATCACAAGCGTGGCCACCAACTGAGCCACACCCTGAGAACGAATATAGTTGGTTCATAATTGATTACATAGTATATAGAAATCTTATTTTTATAAACCTTTCCAAGAAAAGATCCAAAAACCGTTTATAGTGGGACTCGAACCCGTGTGGTTCGGCTCACAAGCACCAGACACAACCACTTGATCTAGATCAGTGGTTGTGTTTGGTTTCTGTCTGTTAAAAATAAATATAGAGTCTGCGTTAGTGTTCTTCCCCAATTCTACCAAAACGAGCCCCAGATTTCCAATCCGATTCAACATTCGTTTTTAACCCGATTAACCATAGGGTTATCATCAGGAATGGACCGATTAATGTATTCATACAACGAATTGGTTCATACCTGTGGATTATAACGACGAACAAGCAAGAATATTTCTTCGACAAAAAGCTTTAAAAATTCGCAGGTTTGAGAGATGTTATGTGAATGATGATGTGAGGTTAGTGTATTTCGGCACCTTTAGGACAAGGAGGAGCGTTCAATTTATAGGCTCATCGCAGAAAAGGCAAGTCATGGAGTTTTGACCAAGGCTCGGTTAAACCGAGTTAATGGAGCTCCAAAAATGGAAGTAATGTGCGATGTTATTGCGTTGGGTCAAGGCTTGATTGGTGCCAGTCATGAAGCATACTTTAATTGCGACAACATTTCCGGAATCACGCTTAATTACTCGGTCAAAGATTGAAGGCCTCTTGGTCAACCTGCTGTTCTTGCTGTTCACGTACAGGGGAAAGGAGGAAAGGGAAGAAGAGAGCATGTTGGGCTGGGCTGGTTCTTGGGCCGGTTTGCGGGCTCCGAAATAATTAAAGATTTTAGGGTGGGCTTGGGTTGGATTTGTTTTGGACAAAGAGGTGTTTATGGCTTGTTAATGTAAAAAAAAATTTATAAACTAGAAGTTACAAATCTGAATTTTATTATTATTATTATTATTATTATTTATTATTATTATTATTATTATTGAAAAATAAAATAGAAAGAAAAGTGACGGATGGCGGAATCATCGAGCACTTATTCATAAACTTTTTACATACAATTCATACACGTGTTATGCTTGAGTTCTTGTGCTTTATGCTTAAACATAAACGTAGTATACTTGCAATCATTACGAAATCATTAACTCAGTACAAGCCGACTTTAACAATAGATAGCGCTATTTGAATTGACAACTCGCCTAGCGGAAAGTACCTATGGTGGTGGGAAGTCCTAGGTCATGTATTAAACTTTGTTACAAAAGAGGTTTGATTTTGGCCCGCGTTGTGTACTTACGTGTTTTCCATATTTGCGTTGAATGAATCATGACACATGAATTGCAAAACATATTCTTTACACTTATATTATACGTATACAAACAGAATATGCTCACCAACATGTTTTATGTTGACAAAATTATTTTCGTACATGTTTCAGGTTTATCCTTGTTGCCTCTGTTAGAACCTGGGATTTAGATGAAGTGATCATTGGACTTTGTTGTAACATATGTAGCCTCATTTGTGGCAATACAATCTATAATAAATCTTATTTACACTTTAGTACCATGAACTTTTGAATAATCGTCACTACGTGGCACCTCGATGTTTCCACCATCGGTTGGGGTGTTACAGATGAAGAGCAGGAGATTCTTGAAGTAACTGAAGGTGTTACACGACTTCTTGAACATCACATTTGGAAGACGAATCTGAAAATTAATCAGGTGATTGCTACCAAGGTATCAAGTGAACGATGGATGGCCTCTTCATTTCTTATGAAAAATAAAAGGTCAAATAAAAAGTTCAGTGAAGACATACAAAAAATCTGTAGGTCCTACAGAAACCATGTTCAAGAGAAGAACAAAAGATTGAACCAACTATTGAAGATTAAGCCCAAGTTTTGAATATTCAAGAGGGAACATTTTAAATTATTATAGGGAAGTGTATTTACGATTCTGAACATTAACTGTGTTGAGTGCCAAATAATAAGTTTTTTGAGATGAAATATTTTATTATTATTATTAATTAAATAATTAATTGATTTATATAAAATAAAACATTGTATCATTGTATATATAGTTGGTTGTATTGTTCAATAATATTCAAGTTTAGAGCTTATATTTAAAAAAAAAAAAAAAACATTTTTCAAAACGGCTGGTTATTTTCTAAAGATTTTGTATTAGCATCATTTCATTTTGATAATTATATCATTATAAAAATTATTTTAAAACTATCTTTAATAAGTAAGCCCTAAGTTTTGAATTTTTAGGAGGGAAAGTTTTAAATCACATAGGGAAGCGTGTTTAGGAATTTTAACATTAACAGACTCGAGTTGCAAATAATAAGAGTTGTGTGAGCAAATATTGATATTGTTATTATTATTAATTAATTAATTCATCTACGTGACATATTGCAAATTCTAATTGAAACTCTATTTGATCACAGTTGTTTTAACAACATTTGTTGACAAAAAATCACAGTTTTCAGAGCAAATCACACACTCTCTATTTTTATTGTCACTATTTTGAACATTAACATTGTTGTGTGCCAAATAATAAGTTTTTGAGACGAAATATTTTTAATCTTTTTACCTATATGTTAGTTTAAAAACTCTAATTAATAGTGTTTGTAGCATTATTATTAATTAATTAATTAATTGTTTTATAGGAGATATAACATTACATGCTCTAAGTGAAATTCTATTTGATGACAGCTGTTTTAACAACATCTGTTGACAAGTTAACAGTTGCTGTAAAACAGATCTTTCAATTATAATAATAAATAATACATTTAAGCCCAAGTTTTGAATATTCAAGATGGAACTTTTTAAATAATGATAGGAAGTGTATTTACGATTCTGAACATTAACCGTGTTGAGTGCCAAATTTTATTTGATGACAGCTGTTTTAACATCTGTTGAAAATGCCAACTTAGGGAAGCGTGTTTAGGAATTTTAACATTAACAGGTTCGACTTGCAAATTGCAAATAATAAGAGTTGTTATACCAAATATTGACATCTGTAGAAAAATTGCAAATATTCATTTTTATGACAACTAATTTGAGAAGATCTATTGACAACTAAACAGTTGTTGTAAAACAGATCTTCGTATTATAGAAATAAATAAATAATAAATATAAGGCCCAATTGTTCGTATCCTCAGATACTGTATCAGCTTAAATAAAATACAATATATAACTATAGACTTTATCGGTAGTCTCATTTCGTGCACATATATAATAAATAATAATAATAAAATTTTAAAAGTATATATGTTAAATTTTCAACTTTTAAGCGGGAATTTTTAAATTAAGGTTGTCAGTGTAGATCTTACTTATGTTGCAATGGTAAACATAGCAATAAGTTTCCTTTATAAATATATCCTATTAGCACATAACAATACCAACCTTCTAAATTTCATCAAAGTGTCTTCTAACCTTTGTGGACTTGTCTCATCTTTGTATAAATAAATCAATATATCGAATCTCTATTAATGGAACCTGTGAACAATAGTCTCAGTTTTATTTCTGATCTGAATCCAGGGAAAGATATGTAGAGTATGAAGGGACATGTTATACGAAAATGGAAACAAAATTATAAGATGGAACTCATATTGATCGATGAGAAGGTATGGTCATGGAAATGATTTTTTATGTTTTTTTATATTGTTTTAGGTTAATGTTTGTGTCTTAAGTTCATGTTATATACTAATATCTGTATTTTGAAAAAGTTGTTATGTTTGATGTTTATCTTTTGTTTATTATTAATTATTATAGGGTGATAAGATTCAGGCTTCTATTAAAGGCCATTTGGTGCAACATTTTGACACTAAAGTTCATGAGGATGATATTGTTGTTCTCTCCAAATTCGGTGTTGGTGAAAACAAGGACCCATATATTGATGTTGCCCATGCTTTTAAAATCGTTTTTTATCGTTGTACTACTGTGAATCATAACAGCAGATGGGAAGGTGTTGAGTATGCATTCAAGTTCATTCCATTTAAAGATATTCTGAGCGGAGAAGCAAATACGCTATTGACTGTTGGTTGGTCTATTCCCATATTTTATGTTACTCAGGTTTTGGATGGTTTAATTTGTATAGATTTTTTATATACTTGTATTTTATACTTTTGCTGCAGATGTTCCTGGTAGTCTTATTTAGTATAGCGATTTGAATGAGTTTGGTAAAGGTCCGAAAATAACCAAACGGATGAACTTTGATCTTCAAGATTTGGAGTAAGCATTGACTTTTATTTTTATAAACTTTGTTTGTTCTTATGTTTGCGAAACATAATACATACAATCATTTATGTAATAAATGTTAAGAATTAATGAAGTTTTGTAGTAAATGTAATGAAGAATATTCTCTTAAAGTAGACAACTTGTATGTTATTTTGTGAAGTAATGAATGTGGTATTTGAAATGTTGAGTCCCCGTTTTGTTATATGTATTTACAATCTTAAAATTATTGTTTGTATGTAGAGGTACGAATTTAAGATGTACAATGTGGAATGATTATGCAAAACTGTTTAACAATCTCATTGCTAATATTCTTGTTAATGAGCATGTGATGGTTGTTATACAGCATGGTAAAGTCAACGACTGGAAGGTAAGTTTGTCTTACTTTTGTGTTTTTTAAAATAATTGTTAACATGAAATAAAGTCACTACGTATATGTACATTGTTATATATAGAACAAATTTCCGTACAAAGCGACAAGTATGGAAGTCGACTGTTTTTGAACGTAGAAATTGATGAAGTTAACCAATTAAGGAGGATGTACAATATTTAGAACAATTTTTTACAGAAAAGAGCAATGTTTTTAAATTTTTTTGGGTCATTCTTTTGAGCTCATTTTTTTTGTTCATTGTTTTTTCCATTTTTCAGTCTTCTTAAGAAGCAAGCTCAAGAATCTGGTTCTACTTCCCTATCACTACGTTCCTCTGACTCTGTTTACTCATTGCATCAAGAATTCGTTGTTTCAACTCCAAAGAAAGTTGTTGACAAGCTTAGCGACATAGAAACGGTGTCAATATTTTTAATTTGTTTTTTATATTCTAGTTCAACATGATGATCAATATATTGTTAGATTGCAGGTAATGTGTTGTGTTGTGGTTGGAACTATAAAATTTGTGCAACAAGATTTTGGTTGGTTTTATGTTGCTTGTTAGAAATATTTCACGAAGGTGCAAACTAAATCAGAGTACTTACAAACTGCTGCAAAAGTTTCTGAAGAAATTCTCGATTTTGCCTGTTACATCTTTTGTTTGTCCTAAATGCGATTGTGAATGTAAATCTATCTCAAGAAAGTAAGATAAAATGTTTATTTACATTTTTTTCAACATTGCTGTCAACTTATTGGAAGGTATTTATTTCAGGTTTAAGGTTCAAGTCAGAGTTCAAGATAAGACTGGTAATGTGTCCTTTATGTTGTTTGATAGAGACGTGTCCAGTATTGTTGGTTCATCTGCAAGTGATTTAAAGGAAAAACAGTTGAAGCTTGAGGATAGTGAAGGCTATCCCCAAGATTTATTTCGACTATTAGATAAGCTTTTGGCTTTCAAGATTGAAGTTTCAGAATATAATCTTAAATATAAATACCGTGTGTACACTGTTCAGAAGATATGTGATGATCCTGCAATAATTGCTGACTTGGTTATGGGCAGTGATTATGAATATGATAATGCTGGAGAGGTATTTATTACTTTTCGCTTGTGTTCTTAAATTTGAAATTTTAAAAAGATTTTGAAGTTCTTTGTTATTATTTTCATTATTTTTTTGTTTGGTCACTTATTAGGTTAGTCAGGATGATGGTGAATACGAGTGTGTTAATCTTAATGAAGCTTCTGATGGTGCTTTCCAAATGTTGTCAAAGGTGAGTATACATTTTTGCAACTTATTTAAGCTATCCATAGAGTTTGTTTTCTTCATTTTAATAGTTCAGTAGTTTTTTTGTTATTTTTTCAAGGATGTTTTTTGTATTACTACCGACTCTACCGTCGATGAAGCTTTAAAGGATTGTGCTACAAGCCCCAATGGAAAAAAGAGTATTGAAGATACTGATATTTTAAATGTTGATGACCTATCGTCTACTGCCAAAAGAACCCGGAGAAGATTATCTAGGATGAAAAATTATGTAGTTATGGAGTAACAAGTTGTATGAAACTTTAGTAAGTTTCATTTTTGGGCATGTTTAAACTTGAAGCATGTGTATGTGGTTTTACCAGAAGATATTAATATTTTAAAACTTGCCAATTAATTTGAAGTCATCACTTTTTTACTTGAAGTTTTTAATATCAATATTATTATCATTAGTTTTGTCTAAACCCTTTAGTGTTTTGTTTGTAAACTTTGTTTATTGAAGTAAATATTGGCCATTTAATTAGGGTTTAGATGTTTTTAATATTGATCTCTTATCAAGTACATTACAAGTATTTCAAATTCCCAAAGTACTCTCGAGAAACAACTCTAAGCAAAACATGTTTTTATTCAAAAGGTTGAAAGTGAATGTTTGTATCATAATAATTTGCTATTCAAAGCTCTCCCGTTTCATTTAATATGAAAACGTTTTAATCAAAGTTTCTAACTTTGATATATTATCAGGAAAATATAACGTCTGTTCTTATAAAAAACATTCTACTACAAACAAACAAAAGTTTTATGAAATAAATTGTTTAATCCCTGACAAAAATTTATTCTTAACTCTGTTGCCGTTTTATATCCAAATACTGATCGACAGTCATAGGTTTCTCGAAACCTCCAATAGATGAGAAACTTAATGATGAAGGATCGTCTCTTAAGTAGAAAGATTCTATCTCATGTTTGATTATTAATATCTCAAGAGGATATTTAGCAGCCAATGGTTCTAAATAATGTGGTGTACCATCTGTTTGTCCTTGATAGGGTATAATGGCAGTTGTTATTGGAACATTCAATTCTGTGTGCAAAGAATCAGCAGATGTTCTTTGGGTTGGTGATTGATTCGACAATGTTGTGGTTTCTGTAAAGGGATTTGTAGTGGTGATGACTGATATTGTTGAATATTCAATGGGTAGTTTACAAACTTCCGTAGTTTATTTTCTGACAGTCGTGGCAACAGATTTTGTGGTTTCAGTGGTTTTGGCAGAAGAAACAAGAGAGGGTTGTTTTGCTTCAGCCTCAACAGTGGTTGAAACTGTAGTAGAAACTGGCTTATCAGATGATTGCATATCAGTTGTTTGATCTTTGGTACCCTTTTTGGTTGTATCAACATCAACCTCTATTTCAAAAACAAATCTTGGAGCGGACCCAGTTGTCCTTAACAGATGATCTTTAATTGCTTTCATATCAATTTTAGTATCCTTGTACAAAGCATCCATTTTCATGTTTAACGATTCCATCTCAGAATTGTGTTTGATCTCTGCTAATTTTTGTTGACCCTGTATTATTGTGTCAACAGAATTCCAGAGTTCATTGGTAGCCTCAGTGATTTTCTCTATGAACTTTTCTTTCATTTCTTCAAATACAGTAAATAAGGCTTCAAGTTTAGTTACCCTTTCCGCCAAATTTTCATGTTTTCAAGCATTCTTTAGATTAATAGGATCAATTTGCTTTTCAACAGTTATTGTATTTTTTTTCAATGTTTTCAGCAACTAGAAGTTTTTGTGAGTTGTTATCAATTTCAACTGTAGCAGAACTTACAATTGTAAGTTCAGCTGTTTTTTGCTCCAAGGATGTCTTATTTGTCTTATCACTTTGCAACTCAGAAACAGTTGTCTCAGCTTTTGTAGTTGCAGTCTCATTTGAAGTACCAACAGGATTGAGTTCAAAGTTAGAGATTGTGGTTTTCTCTGCCTGTGGGCTAGATGATTGATTTTTTTCATGAACACTCTGTTCTGGCTGTGTATTCTCAGTTATGGGTGATTTAGAGGGACTGTTTTCACTTTGAGTTTTATCAATTGCTTCAAACAATGGATTAAAGTTGGGTGGAATTTTTGTTGATGCTTGTGATGGGGACTGTGGTGGAGTTAAAAGAGATCCAGCTCCAGGAGAAGGACTTTTAAATAAATGTACAACCGAATCATCTAGCTCATGTTGTATGTGTTCTTCATTTACCGGATCATCCAGTTGAGAGAATACATTGACAATTTCTCTCATTGCTGATATTTCCATTGGCTTAGAGGAAGCATCAACAGTTGTTGTTTGGTGCTCTTATGTGGTTGTAGTAGTTTCCTTTGGCTTCTGAACATCCAGAGGTACAGTCTTTCTCCACTTTTTGTTTTTCTTTTGTGTTGGTGGTTTCTTTGTTGAAATCATTGGCATGATTTCCACAGAAGTGTTTGTTGTTTCATTTTCAGGAGAAGCAGTTGTCTCCGAAGCAGACATTACAACAACAGATGTTGAAACATCAATGTTTGTTTGTTTTTTAGTACTTTTGCCTTTAATGACCTTTTCTGTACTTTTAACGTCCAGCATTCTTGTAAAAGTTTCATTCGATAAGCTAATAATTTTAATAGCTAATCCTCTCTTAAAATCATTATCACGCAACAGTTTTTGTAAGCAGAAACTCAACAATCTTGGATATAGTAAAAAAAACCATTAAAAGGATTGGTGAAACCACTTTTGTAAACCTTAGTCTAATTCACTTCTGCAAAATATCCTAAGTATAGAACTACTGAAGAAAGAAGACTAAAGTACTGAAGAAGGATTCAAGAAGTACTGAAGAAGAAGTATCAGAAGTTCTGAAGTCTAACCAGACAGTTCACTGAAGAACTACTGAAGACAAACTACTCATCAGTAGTTTGTCATTCATCAGCTCTTGTTAAAGAATCTTTTTAACCGACTTATGTTTCAGTAGTTTATTAGTTTAGTATTACTTTATCTTTTTGTACAAGTTCCAAGAATGCAACTTGTTGCAACTTGTTACTGACTTACTTTTAGCAAGGTTCATGTATATGTAAAGTCTATAAATAGATGGGTTCATCCCCTCTGTTTTAGACATTGATTTTGATTAATACAGAAATCCTTCAAAGCTTATTATTGTTCTTATTGTTCTTTCTATTTGATTTACTGAGAATCTATTTAAGTATTCATTCTCATTCTATACTTAGATTCTCATTAAATAATTGTCTCTAGCTTTCAAACATCCAGGGGGAGTAATAACTCCTGTTGATAGTGTAACTTTACTTATCATTCCGCTGTGCAAATCTGATTGGACTTGCTAAACACATAAGTGTTCACTAGGAAGCAATACATCAAGAGCATTACTGATCCAACAATTGGTATCAGAGCACTGGTTTATCTGATCACATATTAATCTAACACATTGAGAATCAGACATAGGCTCTTATTAATATTCAATAAAGGATTAAAAGTTCACTTTTATCAACATCCATCACTTTAAGAGATTTTTGACAAATCAATACTCTTTAAAATGGATCCTCATAATACTGGTTCTGCCAATAAACCTGCTATGCTAGTAAGAAATGAATACAATATATGGCAAAGGAGAATGGCACATACATTATCACAGACCAACACTGGTTGCTGGAAATCTGTGATATATGGTCCTCACAAACCAGTAAATATCAATCTTGAAACTAAAGAAGAAATACCAAAACACCCAAAAGACTATACAGATGATGATTTCCTAAAACTTGAGCTTGATGCTAAAGCTTTCTCTATGTTGGCAATGGCACTCCCTAATGAAATCTACTCTGGCCTATTACATTGTGATAGTGCCAAAGAGCTTTGGGTCTGCCTCAAAGAACAGTTTGGAGGAACTGAAGAGGTGATTGCAAACACCAGAGAAATCCTGGCTCAACAATACGAAACTTTTGCTCACATAAATGGGGAAACTTTAACTCAACAATTTGAAAGATTCTCCTCATTAATATCTGAGCTAAAATTAAATGGTCAGACCTATACAAATGTATCTATGCTTCATAGATTTTTAAGGTCTTTACCTGAAAAATGGGAAACATATTCTATAGTCTTAAGATCTTCACCAGACCTTAGCTCCCTCACTCTACAAAATTACATGGGAGATTATTAACTTTTGAAAGAGAAATCGATCAAAAGAAGAAATTACAAAGTTCTGGTAAAACTGCTGATGACTATCTACCAGGTAGTACAGCACTATTGGGACAAGGTTCACCTAGTTGTTCAAATAGTTTTTGATCTTTTGACCACATTGACATAACTGCTGGGATCTCATCTGAAAGATCATTCCCAGATTATGACAATGAAGAAAACAGTCAAAATGTTGATAACATGTGTTTCATCATGGATGATTTAAAAAATTTCAGCAATGATGACTTAGAAGAAATGGACATTTTATACCAACTGGCCATGTTAAGTATCAAAACAAACAAATTTTACAAAAGGTCAGGAAGGAAATTTCCAGGACTTAACAGTTCTACAAAAATTGGTTTTGACAAATCTAAAAGTAGATGTCACAAGTGTCAAAAGTTGGGACACTTTGCTAGAGAGTGTAGAAGCTCTAGCTACAACCAATCTCAGTCTGAAAATCTGTATAACCCTAGTTATAATAGGAATAATGGAACACAGGGGATGCACATTTTGTACAGGCACAAGCTCCACAAATCCAATATGTGCCACAAGTACAATATGTATAGATGCCTGCTCAACAGATGCAGAGCCAACAATCAATTCCTCCCATTCCGGCTGCTCAATAACCTCCACAGACTCAGTAACCCTCACAACAAAGCTTGTTCACCTCAGGGTATATTGACTGGAGCAGTCTTCCTTTTGACACCACAAAGTGTAATCCTGATGCAGACAACAAAATGTTTGACATCAACTGGGGAGAACCTGACAATGGCAGAAAGAATTTTTCCTTAATGGCATTTTAGGGCTGCACCTCAAAATCTGCCCTGTCTCAGGTATCAAAAGAATCTTTAACAAAACTTTGTTCAACTTCATGTAAAGAATCTGTTGCTCTCATAAGAGAGACCAATGTGCACTTACAAGGCAAAGCAAATGACTCTGAGAGAAAATCCACTCAGATGAAATGTGATTTGGAAAGAAAACTTGCTGCAAAAGCAAAAGAAAATTCTAAATTAACTAACAATGCTATTGAAACCCAAGACAACTTAAAATAATGATAGATAACCTAGGAAATGTCAGAAAAGAGCTTGCTGACACCAAGGTTACTTGTGAAAAATGGGTAGAATCTTGTAAGGGGTACCAACTGCAGCTAAACAAACAAAGTGCTTCAAATGTTAGGTTTGGAATAGGGTACAATCACACTAAAACACCAACAGATTTTTCCCCCAAAACTACTGAAGATGGGAGAAAAATTGTTTCAGATGAAACTTCTGAAGAAAAAGAATGCACATCTTTCCATGAAAACTTTCTAAAAACTCACAAAGAAAGTTCTTCAGAAGTACTGATAAAATCTGATTTTAAGCCATCAGTAGTTTCATCTACATCAGGAGTTGAGAACCTGAAAACTACTAATGACCTAAAACCAATCAAGACAGTCAGAAACTTGCCTTTAAATGAAAAAGAAAAGGCAAAAGAATGTGAAATCTGTGGTCTGATCAACCACAAGACAGAATTTTGTAGATATAGAAAAGGAATTTAGTACAACAAGAAAATTTCACAACTGGTTGTGGGAAAACAAATCAAAAATGATTTTAAAGAAACTTTTTCTCCCAGGAAACAACAACCAGTAAACACCTTTTGTCAGAAAAAGATAAAATCTCAACAAAAGTCTTTTTCTCAAAATTCTTTTTCAGTAGTTAGACCTACATCATCAGCAGTTTCACAAACTGCTGAGATAAAAGATCTCATGAACATGGTACAACTACTGATGACCAGGGTTAATGGTGGTCCTCAAAAGGATACCACCATTGCTTTTAATGAAAAATCCATTGCCAAAAAGACATGGATTCCTCAACCAGGTCAAGAACAAACTGTTAATGTTCTCAAGAGCAAACCCAAAGCCAAATTGGCTTGGGTTCCTAAATCTAACTAATTTGCTACTTTGTGCAGAGGGTCTCCAGAGGCTTAAATAGCATTTGGTATGTGGACAGTGGAGGCTCAATGCACATGACAGGATGCAGATACCTGATAAACAACTTTATCAGTCAAAGAGAAGGATCTGTATCCTTTGGGAACAATGCTAAGGGATATGTGCTAGGACATGGCAATGTCTCCTCTAGCAAAATACAGTTTGACAAGGTTAATCTGGTTGAAAACCTTGAGTACAACTTGCTAAGTGTGTCTCAAATGTGTGATAAAGGATATTCTTCCTTTTTCACAAAGACAGCATGCAAGATCATATCACCAGAATGCCAGAAGTTGATAGAGAAGATCATTGAAGATCATACTTTGTTGATAGCCAAAAGATGTGGCAATGTCTATGCAGTGGACATTGAAAAGGACAAAGTACTGAACAACACTGCCTGTTTCTTCTCAAAGGCATCAACTTCAGAGACTGATCTCTAGCACAGGAGACTTGGCCATGTGAACTTTAAAACCATAAATAAAGTCACAAAAATGGGCTTGGTCAGAGGTCTACCTTTGAAAGTATACCAGTGTCAAGAACACTGTGTATCCTGTTTAAAGGGAAAGCAGCATAAGTCCTCCTATAAGTCTATTGAAGAATCAAAAACTACTGCATGTCTTCAACTACTCCATATGGACTTATTTGGTCCTGTAAAAATCATGAGCCTTGGCAAGAAGAAGTACTGCTTGGTCATCACTGATGACTATTCAAGATTCACATGGGTATTCTTCTTATTTTCCAAGGATGGGGCAGCTGAAACCATCAAGTTCTTCATTCTACAAGTAGAGAAACAATATTCTCTATCTGTCAACGCCAATAGAAGTGATAATGGGACAGAGTTTAGGAACAAAACTCTGGATGAATTCTGTTTGTCTAAAGGGATTATTAGACAATTCAGTGTTCCCAGAAATCCTGAACAAAATGGTGTGGTAGAAAGGAAGAACAGAATACTGATTGAAGCAGTAAGAACAATGTTAGCTGATTCAGGCCTACCATTGTATTTCTGGGCTGAAGCAGTTAACACTGCATGTTATGTTCAAAATAGAGTCCTTGTCAACAAGAGACACTCCAAGACTGCCTATGAAGTTCTTCATGGCATAAAGCCCCTTATCTCCTTTTTCAGGGCTTTTAGATGTCAATGATTCATTCTAAACATTAAAGACTCTATTTCAAAGTTAGCTGCTAAAGTTGATTCAGGTTATTTTCTTGGTTACTCTTTCACTAGAAAAACCTACAAGGTTTTTAACTCAAGAACCAAGATAGTAGAAGAAACACTGAATGTCAAGTTCAATGAGTCGAAACACACTCTTATCTCAGCACATCCTGCTGAACTCTTTGATCATGACAGATTCCACTTCGGACCTGAAAAGACTTTTACTTCATCTAAACCTACTTATTATGGTGATCAAAGGTTTTGATGAGGATCCAGCACCATGGACTCCTAATATAGTCATTAAGTCATTTTTCAAACCATCAGAAGTTTCACAAACTTCTGATTCAACAACTGCTGATGTACAAACTCAAACATCTGCTTCAGCTCCTACAACTACTGAAGATGTTCAAACAGATGAACCAGATATTATTAACCTCGGTGGTTTGTTTGATGAAGTACAAGAGCCACCTACACCTGTCAGTGGTTTACAACAACTGATTGAACACAAAGATCATCCACTTGAACAAATCATGGGTGATATTGCATCAGGTGTTCTCACAAGAAACCAGCTTTCCAACTTTTGCTTCTTCTCAACATACATTTCTTAGTTGGAACCTAAAAAGAACCAAAAAGCCCTCAAAGACAACAATTGGGTAGAAGCTATGCAAGATGAGTTGCTTCAATTCAAAAAGCAACAGGTTTGGGAAATCTATCCCTTACCACCAAACAAGCTACCAATTGGCACAAGATGGGTCTTTAGGAACAAACAAGATGAAGCTGGTATGATTATAAAGAACAAGGCAAGACTGGTAGTACAAGGTTACTCTCAAGAAGAAGGAATTGATTATGATGAGACCTTTGCTCCAGTTGCAAGGGTTGAAGCCATCAGGTTATTTCTGGCCTATGCCATTTCCAACAAAAGTAAAGTTTTTCAAATGGACATTAAAAGTGCATTTTTGTATGGAAAAATCAAAGAGGAAGTGTATGTTTGTCAGCCACCTGGGTTTGAGGATCCTTCTCATCCTGAGTGGGTGTACAAACTTGACAAAGCTCTTTATGGGCTCAAACAGGCTCCAAGAGCCTGGTATGAAACACTTTCCAACTTTTTACTCAAAAATAACTTCACAAGAGGCTCCATTGATAAAACTCTTTTCATTAAAAATGTTGGAAATCATGTCTTACTTGTTCAAATTTATGTTGATGATATCATATTTGGTTCAACAAACACAAAATTGTGTGATGAATTTAAGAAACTCATGCAATCAAAATTTGAGAAGAGTACAATGGGAGAACTGCAGTACTTTTTAGGACTGCAGATTAAACAACAAACTAATGGAACTTTTATACATCAATCAAAATATGTTAAAGAGTTATTGAACAAATTTTCTTTACAAGACTGTAAATCATGTTCCACTCCCATGACACCTACCACACAAGTTGAACCAGATGATCAAGGAAAACAGGTTGATCAAACCATGTATAGATGTATGATAGGTTCCCTTTTGTATCTAACTGCTTCTAGACCAGATATTATGTTTTCAACATGTGTCTGTGCTAGATATCAATCAACTCCTAGGGAATCACACCTTATTGCAGTCAAAAGAATCTTCAAATATCTGAAAGGAACTCCTACACTTGGAATTTGGTATCCTACTTCTAGCAATACCAAGTTATCAGCTTTTTCAGATAGTGACTATGCAAGGTGCAAAATGTCAAGGAAATCAAGTGGTTGTAAATTCTTGGGAAACTGTCTAGTGTCCTGGCAATCAAAGAAGCAAACATCTGTTGCAACTTCAACTGCTGAAGCTGAATACATTGCAGCTGCAAGTTGTAAATCACAGATACAATGGCTCCAATATCAACTTCTTGATTATGGAATCAAAGAGACCAAGACACCATTGCTTGTAGACAGCAAATCTGCCATTAGCATCATTCAAAATCCTGTTCAGTTCTCAAAAACTAAACACATTGAAATCAGGTATCATTTCATAAGGGATTGCTATGAAAAAGGCAAGATTGAAGTGAAGCATGTCACAACAGCTAATCAGATAGTTGACATATTCACAAAACCCCTTGACACATCAACATTTCAGAAGTTAGTATCCATGCTTGGGATGCTAAATTTGTAAGTGTTCTTTTACTTTTCCTGCACATATTTTATTTTTCACTTACATCTGTTTTTTAATTTAAAAAAAAACTTCTGAAAAACAAAAAGAGAGAAACTACTAATGAACAAACCATCAGTATGGGAATATTTTCTGAAAAATGATTAACTTCTGATAAAATAAACTTCAGAAGTTATGAATAAATTGTTCTCATCAATTGTTAACTAACTACTGAAGAGAAAATGGGAACTACTGATGACAATTGTTCTTCATCAGCAGTTTTGTCATTAAGGGCAAATCAGACATTTCCCACTTCAGAAGTTTGACCTAAGGCGGTTACAAACTTCTGATAAACACCTTTTCCAACACTTACCCATTCAAAAAGCAAAAATTCCCTCCTTCTCTGTCAAAAAGCTCTCAAACCCTGAACCTGCAAAAACACTGTTCGATCCACACACACAAACCACATGGCTCTAACTCTGAAACAGGGACACAATCAAAGAGGCTACTTCGAAAAACATGAAGCCTGGTCCCAATACGACGAAATCATTGATTTAGTCGTCAAATCCCAATACTTTACTGCCCTCACCATTGATCCTCCAATTCACACTGAGACTCTTAATGAGTTCTGGGCAAATGCGGAGACGGTGACAGTAAATGATAAGGTGATCTCCCTCAATTCAACCATCCAAGGGAGAAGAATGGCAATCACACCTGAAACTTTGGGGATTAAACTAGGTCTGGATGATGTGGGTGCCCCAGATCAATTTCCAAACTCTGAAATTCATTTAACCATGACAGAGTGTGGTTACCAAGGTACTCTCTCACATGCTACTATTTTTAAGAAATATTTTGAACCTAAGTACAAACTTTTGTTTCACTATATAATTATGTGTTTGAGTCCAAAAACTGGATCATATGATCAGATGCCCTCTAGTTTTCAACCAATTTTTCATTCCATAGTGAATGAAACAAAATTCAGGGCATCAGCACTTTTCTTCAATGAGTTGGTGTTACATCAACTCAATTCTAAAAAGAAGTTTTTGTTGTATCCAAGATTTATTATGCAATGCATAATAAAGGAACTTGGAGAAGAGGTGCTTGTGGGTCAAACAACTGTTTTAAACCCTTTAACCTCACAAGCATACTCTAGGCACAATAAACCGGCCACCTGGCCAGAAGATGACCAAGGGGAACACACAATAGTCCCCAAGGAACCCTCATCTTCCAAACCTTCACCCAAAAAGGCTAAGAAACCTAAACAACAAAAACAAAAACCCACCAGCCTGAAAAGAAAGGCAGTTCAGGAGGTTGAGATGCCTGAACCTGCTAATGTGCAATCTGCACTGGATAAAAATGTGACTGAAACATCCTCTCAGTCTCATCCATCTCAAACCCCCACAAGAGCACCAATAACCATTTTATTCAAAAGAAAGAAATTTAAGAAAACAATCCCCATAGACTCTTCTTTTGAAACTGCTGAACCCATAGACCAAACTACTGAACTAGCACCACAACTTTCTGAAACTGAAGCCCTTGAAATTGCCAAACTTCTCTCTAGGCTAAAAGAAAACATCCCATCAGAACATGTCAGTCCCCAACAACCACATCAAACAAGGGACATACCTTCAGCACTTGACATGGATGTGGATATCCCTAGCCCTAACCCAAGAGATGAGGATGAACCAGGGTCTCTAAGCCCAAACTTAGAAACTCTAGGTACATTTGAGGCTGCTACTACTCAAATACCACCCAGTGGTGGATCTGAGGATAGAAGTAACATAGCTATAGCTAAGACCTCATTTGTGGCAACTGCTGATGAAGGCTTAATGCCTGAGGTAGGAAATCCTCTGAACCAAGAGAAAGAGGTACATGAGACAACTGAGTTGGGCTCAGCTCATGATGTAACTGATATTGTCCTCATTGAGGAAGTAAGCAGGGATTCAGATGATTCCATTGATTTAGATGATGATTCACACTCCACTAAACATGAATTGACGGCTGCTAGTGAAGGTCCTGCACCTGGTGTATCTAAGCTCAAAGAGCTGGTCACACCAGATCAGGTTAAAGACCACTTGATCCCTGATTCCCCTAAAGTGGCATCTTCTGTACAACATGAAGATCACCCCAAAAACACGCCTCACTAAATATGCCTACACAATTCCCTGGATCAACAAGCATAGATCTGAACCAACTATGCAGCCTAGATGGTCCCCTATACCAGATGATGAACAACCTTATTGCCAATCACCTCAAAACTTTCACAGCTGCTTTGGTGCTGTCAACCAAAAACCAATTTGAAGTGATCAAATCCAAAATGAATGATCTGTCCAACAAAATTGACCACAACTCAAGACAGATTGCCAAGCTCAGTTGTAGAACTTCTCAACCTTCTAAGCTTCCAGAAATGGATGAAGCCAAAAAGGGGGAGAAGATTAAGGAACCAAGGGAGTCACTAGAATCTAGAATACAGGCAAGAGTGGCTCTACAAGAAAGAGAACTCCAAGAGAAAGACATAAAACAAAGAGAAGATCAACAAAGGCTTATCTCTGGAACTGAAGTTGAAGCTGAAACTTCCCAAGGCCATATTGAAGAAACTTCTAATTATTTAGAAAATACTGAAGACAATCCTTCAGTAGTTGACACTCCTGTCAACACATCAGAAGTTAACACTTCCAACATACAACCAACTGAAGAGCCTTCCAAACCAACTGAACAACAACAACCAACTCCTATTCCAAGGCCTACAACAACTACAACAATGACTGTGCTGAACCCTTCTCCACTATCAATGTCCAAAGAACTACTTGAGAAGAGTTTAATTGCAGCCTAAAGAAAGGCTAAGGAAGATGAGATCTGGGATGCTTTGGAAGAAAGGGAAGACATAAGCCTCAATGAAAAGTTACAAGCTTATGAAGCAGATTGAATAGGCAAGCTGAAACAGAGAGAGTTGCTAAAGAAGACAAACGACAACAACTGATGTCTTTTATAACAAAGAACAACAAAACAAAAGCATATTCACTCAAAGGGCTCTCAATGGATGAGCTGACTAAAAGAGCTCAACTTGTTGCTGACAAACTTGCAACAAGTAAAGATGGAAAAGCCAAGAGAGCTGAGATGATTGAAGAACTGGTAGCAAATCACTATGGTTCAACGGCCTCTGTGTCAAGATGGAAAGAAGAAAGACTACTAGACACATACAAAAAGTACAAGGCTGCCAAGGCTACTAATCCAGAGAAGTTCAAAACTTCTGAAGTATCAACTTCAGTAGCTAGAACTTCTGGTGTTAAAAGACCAGCTACCAAGAAGAAACCAGAGGACAATACAAAGACTAACTTCAAGATGGTGTTGCTGGAAGGCAACACAGTTGTTCAAGGAGACTTTGATATTGAAGAGAAGCCTCTGATAACTCAATTTAGGGATCCTTCAACATTTGCTTACCAAATCCAAAAAACTATCACAGACAAACTGCACACTAAGGTAGTTACTGAACATCATTTACCCACTTTCAAACTACCTGATGTGATGTAACAAGAAGATAGAAGTGAATCCCACCTGAGAGTCACTGAAATAGAGAATATCCAACACTCGGGAACATCCCAGGGATCCAGCATGGTCCCCTATACTTCAGAATTTGACAAGTCTAAAGTGCTGATCATCAGATGGTCCTTTACTGATGACAACTCAGTATTGGTGACAAGAAGAGATCTTACAAGCAAGGCCTACAAGTCCATGAATGAACTAAAGAAACTATCAACTCAGGACTTGCTTACAATTCAACATCTGGAACCTCAAAGGGGGATCTCTCACTGATGAACAGCTTAATCAATTGAGGAATTCCATGTTCAAGGAGATATGGAAGATTGTTAATGACAGAAGAAGACAATAAAGAATTAGAAAAGGTTTTCTCCTCATCAATCCAGGGGGAGATTGTTAGGACAAAAAGGATTGGTGAAACCACTTTTGTAAATCTTAGTCTAATTCACTTCTGCAAAATATCCTATGTATAGAACTACTGAAGAAAGAAGACTAAAGTACTGAAGAAGGATTCAACAAGTACTGAAGAAGAAGTATCAGAAGTTCTGAAGTCTAACCAGACAGTTCACTGAAGAACTACTGAAGACAAAATACTCATCAGTAGTTTCTCATTCATCAGCTCTTGTTCAAGAATCTTTTTAACCGACTTATGTTTCAGTAGTTTCTTAGTTTAGTATTACTTTATCTTTTTGTACAAGTTCCAAGAATGCAACTTGTTGCAACTTGTTACTGACTTACTTTTAGCAAGGTTCATGTATATGTAAAGTCTATAAATAGAGGGTTCATCCCCTCTGTTTTAGACATTGATTTTGATTAATACAGAAATCCTTCAAAGCTTATTATTGTTCTTATTGTTCTTTCTATTTGATTTACTGAGAATCTGTTTAAGTATTCATTCTCATTCTATACTTAGATTCTCATTAAATACTTGTCTCTAGCTTTCAAACATCCAGGGGGAGTAATAACTCCTATTGATAATGTAACTTTACTTATCATTCCGCTGTGCAAATCTGATTGAACTTGCTAAACACATAAGTGTTCACTAGCAAGCAATACATCAAGAGCATTACTGATCCAACAAACCATTACGAGATCCAGATTTTATAGCCTTTACATTAAATACTAAATTAGTATATAGTGTCTGAGATAGGTTGAAATCACTCTCAGTTAAAATTGCATAACCAAGATACTGTGTTTTCAATGGTATCTCAATAAATGATGTTGTTTTTGCAAACAGACATATAAGAAGGGTATGAAAAAAAAACTTCATTGGTGGGGGAAAATTTGGTTTAAACATTGTTGATGCAGTCAATTGACCTTCATACCCTCTCTCAATTAACTCTGCCTGAACTTCATTTTTTTTAAAAGAATTATTACCTTGCAAATCGTTTAATGAGAACGTGTTGCAGATGAATTCCGGTGTTATCTCGATATCTGTATTTACAATCTTTGAGACAACCGCATAAGGCTTTTTGTTCTTCTCCCGACACTCGGCTTTGTTCCAGAACTCTTTTAGAGTATCCACATATATTGGTGCATCAGCGGTTAGGATTGGTAGGTATTTTGATTTGCAGAGCAAATCGATTATAGAGTGAAATTGATGGTTATTTTCGGTTTTAACCAGACATGGTAGATAGCTATGACGGGTTTTTAATTGAAGATTCATTCTAATGTTTGAAACAAACCAAATGAATTGAAATTAGGGATCTAATAAGACCGGAAATTTAAAATTTCCTACTGGAATGTATTTAGGTCGTAATTGATACTGAAGCGCTTTTCTGGTTTTTTAATACGATAAGAGTGGAATATCTGGTTGGATGTAAGAGGGTTTTTGTGTATAAAAAATTGTCGGTGACGTATTAAAAGTGATGCTGACCTGTCCAAAAAGTTGTTTTGAACATATATTCATAAGTCAACAACTGTTTTAAATATCTGTTTTATATGGTCAAATATTATTGGAAATTTCTTAATTCATTGCAGTTATTTAAGAACAGTTGTTTATGATTTAACAGATGTTGTAAAACAATATATAAATTCGTCTGAGGTTAAAAGTAGGCCTTACACACTTTGTGTGAAAACAACTGTTTGTAGAAATCTTATTTTCTTATTTTTTGTGTTCCTATTTTGTTTCACTCTATATAAAATTATGAAATCATAAAGTTGTTGTAGAATCTCTATTTTAGACGAGGCAATTTGAACAATTTTTTTAAACTTTATTTTCATTGAAACATTGTCAGTTTAAGTTGTTGTTAAAGATTGTTAGAAACAAAGAAAAAATCATTTACCAACAATTTTGTTGTAAAGATGTTGGTTTTGGTATTTTCGTAAAATTTTTACAAGCAATGTTGGTACATCCATGTGTTTGTTATAGAGATACAAGACATATATATAGCAAAACCATATGTTTCGATCTATATATAATTCGAGTGTGATAGATGTTGAATTCTCTAATTTTTGTTTGTTTTGTGTTTTGTTAGAAAACTTTTTTTTAATATGAACTATTATATCCGAATATTGTTAATTTCTTATTTGATATTAATGCAGTTTTTGTCAGTTATTTAGATTTGTTGTTTTAAAAGATTTATATTTTCTATTTAGTTTTTAAGTTAATATTTTAATGAAATTATATTATTGCAATAATAAGTTCGAATGATATAAAACCTCTTTCACAGATTTGTTAATAAGTAAACACACGTGGTAAACAGTATATAGAATAAATTAAACATAGTCTCAAGAATTTGAATATATAAACCAGAGACAATTTGAAGAAATTTATGACTATATGAGTATTATAGATGAGTCAAAGTTATTATTATTTGACTTCTTTTATGTTAAAGCCCACGTTAACCGCTGTTAACCGAGACAATTTGAATATATAAAAACTATGAGTACTATCGTTGACAGTTTTGCTCGAAACATTCATTATAAGCTTCCTTTTATTCTTATATATTTTTTATTTAAATAATGTATGATATCAGTAGTAATCTTGAATTCAAATAATAGTCCAAATGGATTTACATTTGTATACACATAAGTATAAGGCTTTCAAGAACAATGAATTTCGTTATTCAGATGAAATCTTCTTCATGGAAATTTTGAGTCAAACTGTCGGTGATGAAAATTTTTTTAAGTCACTTCATGTTGTAAGTTGGTTTTACTCTCATGAATTTGATATAGTTATTGTTAACTTTAAGCATGGTTTTGAAAAATTATTTCTCCGGGGGAAGATAGAGTATTCCAATACTTTGCGTTTTCTTGAAGAACTTGCCCAGAAAACAATGAGCAACATTAATCGGAATACATTTCATCTTAATCTGGAACAAATGATCAGAGCAAGGATAGTGTATTTGAAGGAGAAGGTGGAACAAGTTATCGAAGAATCAATCTCTTATTGTAGCTCAACTGTTGAAGATGATCAAGTTTAAATGTTTTTATATGTTTGCAATTTCAAATATGAATATTATTGTAATTTACTTAGTTTGATTATTATATTTATAATTTCTCATAGTGAGCAGTATATTAATATTAAACTTGATATTTATTATCTATAACTTCTAAGGACTAATTAACAATGCATCTCCTGTTTTGTTTCATCATATATTACACATAATCAAGATTTAATTTATCGACTTGAAAAGATTTCTGAAATTTAGCTTTATAGTGATACTTTAATAACAAATTTAATTGTGTAATAAAAGATGTTCTTACAGTAAGTCTTTTGACGGTTTTTTTATTACACAATCCGTTGTTTAACACGGAAAGACTTTTTTTCAACAAGGGTTGTAAACTCAACAGATTTTATAAAAATGCCCAAAAATAATGATTACGCTTTTGAAGTTACTTTATTAATAATATTATTTTATTATTATTGTTTGTTGCAATTGTCTTTCTTTCTATTAAAAATATATAAAAAGTACAGAAAGTAACTTGTAACTTTATATTTACTTTAAATCCAACTGATAAAGTTGAAAACCAAATTTAGGAATAGTTAGTGTATTCTTTCATTCACACACATCCTATTAAAGAGGAGAAGTTTTTAATCAAATTAAGATTAATATATTTTTTATTGACAGTACTACGTATTTAACCATGATTTATAATATAAAAAACCTAAATATCTCATTTTCATATTTCTACAAATATTGTTAAATAGTACTGCGTATTTGTTTTTATCTTGAAATTTCTATTTAAAAAATAAAAAAAAAGAATTTGAAAAGTTTTTTTAGTGGGAAAATAAACGAGTTAATACCGTGTGTATCCAAGATTAATAAAAGTTTATTGTAATTAATAAATTCATTATAGTTAATTCACTGCAGTTAATAGATTCATTATAGTTAATGTATATTTTTTATTATAAAACTCGATTTTCATTTCTTTGTATAGCACACTATTAAAACATATTTTCTACATCTGTATAGGTTTATCAATCTTCTCTAGTAACATGGATTCCAACAGCAACAGCAGTGGTCTAAAATGTCAGATATGTTCAAAAAATCGTTTTAGATTGTTTTAAAGAAAATAATGAATTTGAGATTCTTCAAGTTATTGAAGGTGCTACACGCCTGTTGGAACATCACATATGGAAGACCAATCTGAAATTGAATCAAGTCATTACTACCGATGTATCAAGGGAAGATAGAATGCCTCTTCATTTCTATTAGAAAACATAAGGTCAAATGAAAAGTTCACTAAGGACATACAAAAAATATGTATGTCCTACAGAAACTTTGTTAAAGAGAAGAACAAGAGATTAAAGGAATTGTTGAGTACCACAGAATAATTATTTAAATGTATTTTATATTTTTATCGTTATAATTATGATGAAAATTTTATTTTATATATTATGTCTTTTATATTTAGTTTTTTATTCTTATATTATGAAAAATATCGATTAGAATATATCAATAGTCTACTGTTAAAGGAGAATACCAATTAGAATATATCAATAGTCAATTGTTAAACTGAGCAAATAATTGGTATTTAGCAAAAAAAACATTAAAAATATATGTGATGTCATTGTTAGTAAGATCTGTTTGATGCAACAACTGTTTTGAAAGAAACCGTTAAATTAACAAATGTTTGAATCAGACGTTCAATTACAAACAGTTGAATTACAAACGTTCTATTGCCTCAGTATTATTAACTAATGCTTTTGTCTGTTGATGTGTCAATATAAACCGACGTTTCGAAACAGACGTTTGGTCTGCCGACGCGTCAGTGGTTGGCGTACAGCGGGTAAGGGTTGGTCTGGTCCTCCCGTGTGTTTCCACACGGGATCTCACCTAGTATATATATATAAAAGAATTGAACATTGCTGACGTGGCGTTCAATGGTGCCTTCAACCTCTCCATGAAACTGCCACGTGGCATCATAATTGAAAGATTTTAGTGTTTTTGAATTATTTTTTTTTAATTAAAAAAAATATAAACATAAAACCCTAAATTTATCTCTCTATCTCTCAATTCTCAATTACTAAAATTAAATTTAGTTATTTTAGAAAAAAAAAATTAAAAACAAATTTAAATTTTTCTCTTTTATGTTTCCTCCCATAATTTTTAAACATTAATATTTTTTTATATTCGAGATTTTTTAAATAAAAAAATTACACCAAATTAACGAGCGTTTTATTATCTTTACAACGGGTACCATAGTGCTATATAAAAAACGGAGAAAAAAACGACTATTTTTTGTGGGGTTTTGTTCATACAGGAAAAATAAAACACAAAGTGTTTAGGTTATTCATTAATCATGTTTTCTTCTTTTAAACCAGGTTCTTATCTACGATGTTGAAATTCAGCTCAATCGCCATGCTATCATTGGAATTTTACTCTTCTAAAGATGGATAGGTGTACTTCATCAAGAGAAGCTAGGTGAAAGAAACGCGCAACACTGTAACACATGGTGTCACCTTATAGCAAGGTTATTTTTTTTATTTATTTAATTACAAGAGTAATAATTATTACTATTATTAGAATGGTTATATTTTTCAACCCCGGGACACTCCCGGGATAAAAGCTAGTATATAATAAACCAAAACAATAAATCCCACATGACACTCAAAGTAGTCAACATTCTCATTGATTGTGCCATGTGGCATGCCAATGTGGCATTAAGTGATTTTATGAAAAATAATACTTAAAAACAAAATTAGATTTTTCTCTCTCATGTTTCCTCCCATAATTTTTAAACGTTAATATCTTTTATATACAAGATATTTTTATAGAAAAAAACTACACAAAATTAACGAGCGTATTATTATCTTTCCAACGAGTACCATAGTGCTATATAAAAAAACGGAGAAAAAAAGGCTATTTTTTGTGAGATTTTATTCCTACAGGAAAAAAACAAACGTGTTCAGGTAATTCATTAACCTTGTATAGGTAAGTCACGAATTATGTTCAAACAGTAAATATGAATTCTATTTTCAATTATAACAGAATAGGTTAAAATCACTCACCTAAAAAAAAAGTCACATCTTCAAGATCACCGTCTCAATCACACCCTGCAATAGTTGCTTCTAGCTCTGTTTCTCATTCAAACATATATTTTCTCTTTGATATACATTTTCATTCTTATTCAAATGATTAAAATTGTTGTTTTCTAATATTGTAGTACATTAATTTTATGTTAAATCAGGGTAAAAATGGTTGGTGTCAGGCCGACTAGAAAATGTCATCTACTTTTAGAAGGTAACTTTGCTTAAATTCTACAAAAGTTTAATTTTTTTATATATTTTTTTCATTATAGTTTTTGGTTGATTAAATGTTTTGTAATTGCGTAATCATATAGGTAATGCGGATACTCTAGGGACCGACCTGCTTGAATGTTTGTCGAAAATGGGTCCGACTAAAGAAGAAAAAGAAACGAATCTAAAAGAGTACAAAGATGACACCCCTGTCCAACTTGGTACGATTGAGAAGTTTCTAAAGCCGGTTTTTGGTGTACCATTTTCGTTTAAAAGAGTCGAGGCAATGCTTTACATATCTAATGTTGAGTCCAATGTCAAGTATCCTAAACGCTCTTTTTAAACTCTTGAGATATAATTTATTTTTTACCAAAAGAGTTCCATATTAATACTTAAGCTTTTTAAACCCACATTTTATCACGTCATATTAGATTTGTTAACCCCAGAACACTCCAAAGGTATAAACTATTTCCCCTATATATGCAATAAATTGATAAATATATCACGGAGCAATAAATATATAACTCATTTACTCCTTCACTACATGCAATAGACTGATAAATCCAAAGCAAATGTTGACAAAAAATCATTTTCAACGTGAGAACATTATGAATACATAAACTTAAAGGGGAAATTGTTAAATTATAGACGTCCAAGTGGCAGAAGAGACTATGACTGCTTGACAATGGATTTCCACGTCAGCACTTATACGTGTAAGAACTGAAAAACATGATTGGGTCCACTTCATCATGTATGAGAGTGGACCTAGTTTCGTGTCTACAATCATGCATGTAAAGTTATAAGCAAATTGCTCCATTTCGGTGCAAGAAGTTGATCAAATTTGCTTTTTATTCTTAGATAAAAATAATTCCACATTTGGCATCCATCGGCTGGTGCCATGTGTCCAATCTTCAACTGAAAGGAAGAACGCATTTTGACATTATTAAAGCTCAATTAAGTATAAAACATAAAATGTATAATATATCGAATTGTCAATTATACACATTCGATCAATAATATGATGTTAAAATGTTTGGAAAAAATGTGGAGTTTATTCTAAATTAAAAAGCAATATTCCCTAGAAGAAGATTTGAAATGGGTCCAAATATCATGGAAAATTGGAAACCGCAATGGTGATTAATAAGAAAAAATCTATTGTAAAGAAGGTTTTCGTAAGATTTTTGCGTAATGAGATATCGAAGATGGAGGATGACATCGACACCCCTTTGTACTCATACAAAGACAAGATTATTTTGTTACAAAATGAGCGAAATTATTCATTTATATGTCAAACCTGGACTGCCACATTGACAACAATTATATATGTACCACATCTACTACAAATCAGCGACAATGTTCATGATCGGTTACCCATGTATTTGGTGTTTATGATTGCATATATAGACTAAATATGTGTAATAATAGTATAGAAAATGATACATGTACTATTGTTTTAGAAATAAGGAGGTATTTTTATGGACTAGCCCTAATTTTGAAGGTATATATGGGCTAATAACAAGAAACTATAAGCATATGAGTGGATTTTGTTGTTAAGCTAGATAAAAGTAACGTGTTCGCTTAAATTGATATTTCATCAAATAGTTAGGGTCTGTTTGGTAGTCTCTTAATGAATCTCTTAGTCATTCAGCTTTGAATGGTTCAGTATTCAGACTGTTTGTTTCAACTTAAAAAAAAGCTCTGAATAGAATATTTAAAAGTTGAATCATTCAGACTTGATGCATAGCTGAACTATTCAGCACTTACTCATTCAGACCTCTTAATGATTCAATACTTAATCAACCAAACAGGCCCTTAGTCGACTTAAAGAAGGTCAAATAATATTAATTTTATAGTGAACAGAATATCCCTAGATGCAGCTTTTGATAAAATTCCATGTTTAAGTGTGTATAAATAATAGAATCTTTTTAATTCCACTTGATAATAGACATAACAAACATAATACCTATCATTTACGATCCTGATCCTGATCCTGATCCCGACCCCCCCCCCCCCCCCCTCATCTTTATGAGTACCTTGTCACTATCTCCACCACTATCCCAAGTTGTGTGAGAATGTTGTAGCCAAAGTGCCAAACTAAGAGAGATTAATGAAGTAGTCCCCACAAACAAATTGGTTCAAAAAAGACAAAACCATCTTCCAAATGGCCCCAATAATGAATGTCCTTTCCATGTGCCATTTCAAAAACACATGGGCCTTATTACCTTATCTCTCCCAACATCATATAACATAATTTCGACCAATATTCATTCATCGGTCACTTTCACATAGCCATAACATGAACATCTACATACAACTTACCTTAATTATGTATCTACTCATCCGATTATGATATAGCATCGAGTCGATTGTTTAATCATGCAGTTATTAAAGCCGTCCAAAACACATTGTTTGACTTGATCTCAATTCACTTCATAAATTTGGCAAATGGCAAGTCATTCCAAGAATGGGGACACCATGTTGATCTCTTGGTTCTCGTAGCCCACCTATGTTTATAAAGACTGATGATATTTATGTAAGTTGTATTTTTATATATCTTATTGTCAAAGTTAATTAATTAATTATATAACAAAACACAATATAATATATATTTAGGGTGTAGGTCGGTACATTGTCTTCCAGTTGGTAGTTATTTCAGGAAATTGTTTGTGATTATTAAAATATTTGTATGCAGATTATTAAATGAATTCTAATGTCAACACTGCAAGTAGGACTTATAATTCAACAGCTTCCACTACCTATTTCGGTCAAACAATGAACATGTCCATGTCATAGCCTTAGTATCATAATATCCTATTCATGTTTCATTCTCATAATTTAATGCTTAATTAAATACTAGAAAAGTATACAAAGTAACATTAAATATTAATAACATGACCTTCTTTTTAAGGGATTAAATTACACTACGTTAATCTTTAATGAGACTCAAACACTTGACTTAAAGGTAGGCTGTAAACAAACCAAACGTTCGGCGAACAGTTTGTCAACTGTTCGGCTGGAAGTTCATTTGTGTTCGTTCGTTTAATAAATGAACGAACACAAACAAAAAATTTCGTTCGTTTAGCTAAACAAACGAACATGAACATAGGCCGCGTTCGTTCGTTTATGTTCGTGAACGTTCGGTAACGTGTTCGTATATGTTTGTTTTTGTTCGATAGTTCATTAGGGTTTTTAATTTTTTATATTTAATTACAGTATTTCAAATTTCCCAGTGGTATATTATTTAACATGTATTAGTGTATCACATGTTAATATTACTTTAACTATTTTGATTAACGGTTATTTTTTGTGGATTAAACCAGGATTTCAAGTTTAACATGATAGCTTTGTGTTTTATAAGACATTATGTGATCAAGATTATGTCACATATATTTGGATAATTGGATTAGTATATTTTGGGCGGACAATGTCAGCAATGAAAAAATGCGAATTTTCAGAATTTAATGTGTTAGTTTGTGCTCGATTTTGTTTAGTAATGACTATTTGTGTTCGTTTACATTCATTGTGTTTGTTTGTGTTCGTTTTTGGCTGACACCTAAATTTAGCAAATAAATACAAGTGAACACGAACAAAAATCTCGTTCGGTAAGTGTTCATGAACAGTTCGTGAACACGTTATTTTCTTAACAAACGAACACGAACAAAATATCTCGTTCGGTAAGTGTTCGTGAACAGTTCGCAAACACGTTAATTCCTTAACAAATGAACACGAACGAGGCCTTGTTCGTGTTCGTTTGGTTCGTTTACAACCCTACCTAAAGGGAACACCACCTTAAAGTCAATAGTTTTGTCACCTAGACCTAATCCCCACCCATAACAACACTATTAGTGACTATCTCATTGAAACACACAAGGCCAAACTATCTCCATTCTCCAAGGCGGAAATAGTAAGGCAACAAAACAAAACCAAAGTTATATTACATTAAACATGCACCAACCATTCCAATCAACCGTATGAGGCTTAAACTTGTTCCTATACCAAAGAAGACGCAACACTACAAGAATTGTAAGCAATAGAGGCGACACCGTTAGATCATGTTATGATATGACGCGTTGGATGATTGGAATTAAAATTGAGCATTAGAGGCGAAATAAAGTCGCCGCTAAAGCTCACGGCCCGAACAAAAAGTGGAGGATCAATACAGATCGTTGATCGGGTTTTGATCTACCTCTGACACAATCTCAACTACATTTAAACGTTTATTACAAAAAACCTTCTCATGTCTCGACTTCCTAATATATTTACCGTGCTAGGCATATGTTGCTACAACAAATATATGACCAACGTTAATAGAGAGTCTCACATAGATAAAAGGATTAAAGGGTTTCAGACGCAAGTCGTGGAGTCCCTCTACATTGCAAACGTAGATGGGGGATTCGAGAGTTTTTAGTTTGTGTTGTTATTATTCTGATTTGGGATGAACCCAAAGTCAGAATGTAGATATTAGTGTTATTGGTTTTCTGGAAGTGAATTTAAGAGAAGATCATACGTAAAGTAAGATCTTGAAGAAGGAGAATTGAAGCGTGTAAGGGACAGTCTAGATAGTGATCAGGGCCAGTTCTAATAGACAAGGAATCTCCTATAAGAAGAATGACAGAACTCTCGATCCCATGCTGTAACTAAAGACTTTCCACTTTAGCCTATGGAAGACTTGAAACCTGAGGATAATAGTGTGTGTCCTCCACATGTGGTGACTATGGCCAGTTGTGGATGGTCAACTGAGAAAGTTGTGACAAGACATATCATCGATCTTGTTCATTTTGCTGATGAAAGTTATCATCTTTTGATCCTTTTAGCCTTTAACCTTTTAAGCAAGTTGTGGCTTACAATCAGCGTTTTAGCCTTATACTATCCACATCATCAGCCCCCTAAGTCAGTGGTGTTTGTGGCGTAGCTCAAATGCTTCTGACTTAAAGCACAACTTAAAATACTTAAAAGGCTTCAATCGTTTAAGGCTTCATTTGGTTAGGACGGTGAAGCCTCTGGATTTGAATTTTATTTAGACATTTGATGTGACAAGTGGCAGGTTGTCAAGTGGCGGTTATTAATTTCCTAGGTATCATTATACCTAGCGGTTATTATTTTATAATAACCTTTCACATACTTAATCATTTTCTTTGTGATTTTCAGATTATTCTTCCCTTTTTCAAGTTTCATTCTCTAGTTTTTTCATCTTACATCATCATGTCAACCTTTCATTTTTCTTGTTTTTTGTCTGATCATTCTTTTAAGCAAAATGGGTGCTAAGAAGGATCTTGTCGTTAGCTATTCTACAATGACTCAAGAAGAGGTCGAGTCCTTCTACTTTGAATGGGGGGTCGATTTATCCTTTGATCCGGCTGCACCGGGTCTAGATAAATGAATTGATCAATGTCCCCAGGGTTCGATTGTCATCACTTTGAGTTTTCCAACCTTCGACACCCTCTTTCAATCTTGATTTTAAAAGTCTTAGAGTACTACCGAGTTTCTTTTGGGCAATTACACCCGCACAGACTGTTTAGGGTTCTTCACTTTGAAGTCCTTTGTCGTGCATTGGGTTATGATCCCAGTTTTTAATGTTTCGTCGGGTTTTTCGTTTAGCATAGAATGGTGACTGGTTTACCTCCGAGACATCCCAGATTGATGTCGGTTTAATTTCTTCACATGTTACTACTTTGGGTTTGTGGAAAATTAAGTTCTTTTGGGTTTTAGAGTCTATTGTCCCATTCATGCTTGTTTGGAGGCGGCCTAATGCCGTTCTAAATGAACTTGAACCATCAGAATCTAAGTTAGATAAGCTTTTTCTTGATGCCCTTCGTGAATGTCCTTCAAGGCTTCGACATTTTCCTGAAACCTTCTTGGTTTTATTTGGCCTTAGCATCTGTTGGGATAAACTGGATCGGGATCTGGCTCCTATGAGGGAAGATTAGAGTACAGATCTTCTTCTTTGCCTTTGTCATTTTTTATCACTATTTAGTTCTTACATTTTTTTCTTTGTTTATTTTACAATCATGTATGCCCTTGATTTTATTAAAAGTGATGATGCTTCGGATGTGGTGTTTGGTGATATTGAAGCGACACTTTGGTTATGATGTGGTGACTAAGTACCAGAAGTGTAGGTATGATGGAGTCAACTATTAAAGTGTCCCCAAGGTAAAGGGTTTTACAAAGCAAGATCCCTCGAAGCCTTTAGTTAGACGGTTAAGCTGTCGTTTGATGAAGAATTCTAGTAACCGAAGTGGTTCCGAACCTGTGGAGGTTAGTGATGACATAAAAGTTTCAGAGGATCAAGGGGGTTAGGAAGGTGATCATGTGGATGTGGTTGAAAAGTTTCTGAGTGTTTCTGGCAAGAAGGTCAAGGGGAAGGGTAAGAAGGCTGATGTTCCTGTTTCAAAAGTTGTTATATTTAAAAGTGTTGAAGGTTCTATGAGTACCGAGGGTGAGGATATGCATATCCCAAGCTGGGGTGTGAAGGTGAGTGACAACTTTACGTCTTCTGTTATGTGTGAAGATATATTTGCCCATTTTGCTCCTCCAACTGTTAGAGATTCATTGGAGGAAATGGATGATGCCCTGTTGTTATCCAAGATGATGATGGGATCCTGCAGCTTTACCTTTATGCTTCCTGAGAGGGTTTCAAGGTTTTGGAAGAGAATGTTGGAATATCAAGAATTTTCAAAGAATAAAGAGAAGATGAAGATATCAATCTATACCCTGAAGAAGGAGGTGTAGGGCTTTGCTGAGAAGGAGAAGACACTTGTGACTTTGATTGATAAGTTGAAGAGGGAGCAGGAGGTTGAGAAAAAGAGGCATGAATCTGAGAGGGCAACGGTTGAGACGAACAGGGTTGCACTTGAAGTCCAGCAGAAAGCCTTTCAAGAAGAAAAAGGTGGGTTGAAGGCTTCACTGGCCCAAACTTCCAAGGATAATCAGTGGGTGATTGAGCATGGCTTCCAATGGGTTGTCACTTATTTCCTTCATTCTTATGAATTTAAATCAGCTTTGGGAGAGGTTTACACGAAGCTACTCAATCATGGAAAACATCTAGGGTACATGGCTCGTTATAAGGCTCATGTAGTTGAGCAACCCTTGGAACAGTCTCCCCTCTATCAACCCAAGGCAATGGATGTCTTCAAGGTGTTGGTTCTGAAGATGGAGCGTCTGAGCTATCCTTAAGTTGCAGAAGTGTCTAATTGTTTTGGTAAGCCATTGTCTGTGTTGCAGTAATTGAAACCTCATGGTCTTAATGAAGCAGTTTGTGATGAGATCCTCAAGTCCCTTTCCAAGAAGAGGTCTGATTCGGGAGATAGTGAGGAAACACTGGATGATGGTGAGGAGGGTTCAAAAGACGCTAGCTTGGAGGCTTCCGAGGTTACAAGGGATGTTGGTGGAAAGATGGTTAAGAAGCTGAAGAAGGCTAAGAAGTTAAAGGATGATGTGGCTACGAAGGAAGCTGAGGCCTCGAAGCTGTCTTCTTCGGATGCCGCACTATAAATATTTGTGCCTTCTATATTCATAGTTTTCTTAGCATTTGGTCTGTAAACAATTTAGATCTTTTGGTTTGTGAACAATGCTTTAACTAGGTGGAACCTTTTAAGGTTTCGTAAGTGGTGGCTGGCTTGTGAAAGCCATTAAACAATTTTAGGATTATGGCCCTTAAGGCCTTTAAATGATATGTAGGATGGTGGCCCTTAAGCCCTTTTTATGCATGTATGTAATGTTTGCTTTGTGTTAACTTTTTATGGTTCTATCTTTTTTGTATATATTGTCTTTGTTTTTATTGGGCATGTTTTACCAGTAGCACCTTAGAAGGTTGGGTGCTGAAGTTACCTAACCTTAAGGTAGTCTAGGCAAAAATACGCCATCTACCCTACGTACACTACTTAGTGTTTTTCTTAGTTCGTAAGTCTTTTTGAAGGACTTAAGGAGCAATTGGTGTAGGCTGCTCAAACCCGTCTATGAGACATGTTTTCTTCATAAGTTAAGTCTTGTGGAGCAGGGTTGATTTAGGAACTCGCCCCTTATGTAAGTTCATTTAACCCTTGAACCTATTGAGCGATGTGGCCTGGAAGCTCATCCCCTAACATGGCTCATGCCATGGAGTTTTTTGCAAGGTTCTCAACTTGATAATATGATTGAAAGACAAGTTCTAAAAGAGAATCCCGTGATTTCATCATTCATCATTTCAAATTTACAAAAGATAGAAAGGTTTACAAAAGTTGAGACTTTTTTTCTAAGTCATTTGAGTTACGCAAAAAACCTTTTAAGGTTTTTGCCATTCAAGTGGCGAGGGAGCTTCTTGCCTTCAGTGTTGGCAAGCTTGTATGATCCTCCTTTGTGGGCTTCGAGGATGGTGTATGGATCTTCCTACTTAGGTCCGAGCTTCCCTTGATCTTCTTTTCGGCTAGCTACGTTGTTCCTTAGGACAAGGTCTCCGGGCTTGAAGCGTTCATGCTTAACTCGGGCATTGTAGTAGGATTCCATTTTTTCTTGTATTGAGCTTCTTTGATGGCTGCCAAGTCTTGAGCTTCTTCCAAGAGGTCTAACTTTAGCAACGTATCGCTTTCATTAGCCTTGATATCCACATTAAGGGTTTGAAGTGTGACAACCCCAATTTTAGCAGGAATAACAACTTTAGAACCAAAGACTAGGCTGTAGGGATTCTTTTTGTGGCATGTTTTTTCTATGGTTCGGATGGTCCATAGGACGTTAGGAAGGTCTTCAAACCACTTTCCTCCCTACCGGCCTAACCTATCTTTTATCCCTTTAACGATGCTATGGTTCATCCTTTCTGTAGATGCATTATTGTGCGACTAATGCTTTGGATTACAATAAACATGTGTTTTTGGTGATTGTCAAACGGGCGAAGGAGGTGATTGATGGGCGAATGAAGAATTTGATGGGTGCGAAGGAGTGAAAACATACGAAGGAGATACAAGGAGTGCGAATGTAGAATTAATGGTTATGTCTTGCTTGGTTCGCACGATGTGTTTGGGCGAACCTGCACATTTAACCATGTAATGTGGGCGAATGTGCAGGCCTATATATAGGTTAAGCAATTTTTGAAAGTTAGTAGTTGGTCATTTTATTCCCTCCTGTTTTGTGTCTCTCCCTAGTGTTTGTGTCAACTTATTTTCACGTCATATTAAAACGTGTAATTTGAGTTGTTTATGAATGAGAAAAACCTTCGAAAGATGATTTCTATGTTTTGATTGTTTGATTATCAGTATTGTGATTGATTCAGGGATTCCGCACCTGAATCAAACTTGTTTGATCAATCTCTTTGTAGATTTGACGATCCTAAGCGCATACACTTTCAACATAACCGTTAGAGTGTGGATAGGCAATTGAGCTGAAAACTTGTGCGATTCTATACTCTTTGCACCATGAGCTAAAAGGCTTCCCAGCAAATTGCTTGCCATTATCGGTGACCAATACTTTGGGAAGGCCAAAACGACGTATGTTTTTTTCCCATACGAATTCGATGATCTTTTTCCCAGAGATCTTTCCCAAAGGTTTTACTTCAGGCCATTTTGTGAAGTAATCTATGACCACAAGCAAGAACTTGACTCCCTCTTTAGCAGGTGGGAGTGGTCCAACTATGTCCATTCCCCATTTGTGGAATGGCCAAGCTGAGTTGATGGGGACCAAATCATGCTTTGGGCTTTTGGGGACAGGAGCATGTATTTGGCAAGCTTCATACTTTTTTAATTGCTTGGTGGTGTCTCGGTGCAAGGATGGCCAAAAGTATCCTAGGTTCATAAGCTTGGCCACCACCGATCTTGGACCACAATGAGCCCCACATATTCTTTCATGAATTTCCTTCATCAAATAATGACTTTGTTTCGGACCTACACATCGAAGCAGTGGAGCTAGATAACCTTTTTATAATGGATATCATCTTGCAACACATATTGCCTAGATTTTATTAGAATCCTTTCAGTTTCAGTGTGATCATCAAGTAACTCACCACTCTTTAAGAACTTTATGATGGGAGTCATCCACCTTGGTCATCCTTCGGTGATTACATCTTGCACTTCAAGCTCTTGGATGGATGGGGATTGGAGCACTTCAACTAATACCTTCTTGGTGAGGTGAGCAAAGTTTAGGGAAGCATGCTTGCTTGCTTAGTGCATCTGCCTTTTTGCTTTGTGAACGAGGGACATGTTTGATTGTACAAGATGGAAACATGTTCATGACTCCTTTTGCCTTTTCTCAATACTTCTTCATGTTGGGTTCCTTGGCAATGTATTTGTCGTTCACTTGGTTTGAAACCATCAATGAATCTATGAAGACTTGAAGCCTTTGAACATCCATCATTTTGGAAAGTGTAACACCCCAACCGATAACGGAATCATCGAGGTGCCACGTAGTGACGATTGTTCAAAAGCTCATGGTACTAAAATGTAAATATTTGATTATAGAATATTGTTTTACAACATGTGAAATTGAATACAATACAACAAAAATAAAGATGGTTGATTTATTTAGTCTAAGTCCAAAGTCCTATATGAAGCGTCAAGCAGCTTATCCTGAAACATGCACGAAAATAATTTGGTCAACATATGATGTTGGTGAGTACTACTTAGTTTTGTACGTATAGTATAAGTTTTGAAAAGTAGTATAATCCATGTGTCTAGCATCACCAAGGCATTATGTAAACACGCAAGTAACCAAACAAGACAAAGATCACATGTAAAGTTTGTACAATGTAATTGATAATGAGCACCTCAACACGTGTGAGTCTAAAAGAGCACCATAACACAAAGTTATGTCTAAATGAGCACCGTAACATAAGTTACGTCTAAATGAGCACCGTAACATAAGTTACGTCTAAATGAGCACCATAACATAAGTTATGTCTGTATGTAAAGAGCACCATAACATAAGTTATGTCTGTATGTATGATTTTGTATGTAAGCTACGTTCATGTTTGTCACACCCTCAAAATCCACTTGCGGAGTTTTAGCGCGAGGCGCATGACAAACCAGGATCCAAACCAACGATCACAATAAACAAGTCTAAATGAATATAAATGCAATTTCAAAACATAGTTTAAAATCCCCGTTTACAGCGGAAGCTTATTCAAAACAATTATTCAATAATAAACCAATGTTCAACGTTTGTAAAATCATGCAACTCTAGCTAGACGCCGTGCAGACGCGTGCGCCCTAGATCCACTGTGCTACCTTAGCGACCTGAGAAAACATGTAAAAGTTTACGTCAGCACAAAAATGCTGGTGAGTTTACAGGTTTTGTATCCAAGTACCAAGTCCACCTGTCCATACTATAACAAATCGAAAACCAGTATACGCTAGCTAGGCGTACGTTTTGTTACTACCATGATTGGAAAACCATTACTAACTCGAATACCAGATGTTGTGCCCGAAAAGTACCAATTGTTCCTGTTGTTCCTGTTTGAGACAATATGCACTCGCCCGGCCCTCCAAGCCGACGAGCGGGGTTGGTCACTCCCAATAGCGCTATTCACATTTCCCCGTTGTGCAAACCCGCACATTCATGGTTCCCCCCGGGACTTCCAAAGATCGTGTAGTACACAATAGAAACCCATAGTATGACAGTAGTTACCAAATAATCGTTTTAACACATGTTTTCTCCCCCGAAAGTATAAAACCAGTTTAAAAGAGGGGCCGTAAACTCACCTTAAGTTGCGTTACTCCTTAACCCGAGTAAACTCAGCTGCTATGCTAGTCCCGTAAAGCGGCGACCTAACATATGACAGTTACAAGTACTTAGACTAATAACCCGCAGGTTAATTAGTCCCTAGATGTCCAGACCATAACCAAGTTCGTTTGAAAACACCGTGACTGTTTAACTGACCCAAAGTACAAGACTCGACATCCCATTGGTGACCCGAGACTCCCCGTGTTATGTTTACGCTCTTAAACAGACAATCATGCAATCACACTTAACATACGTTAACGCACAACAAGTTATAGCACATAGTTCACGTATCACCGAATTGCATCCAAACATATGTTACCAAGTTATCATATATGTTACGAGGTTCCTAGCATGTTACTACATGTCAAATCGGGTCTCGGAATGCTAATTTACACTTACAACAGTAGTACACGCAATTAGGAAACGTAAACTAGCATTTAGGACTGATTGCATATAAGTTCATGTGATTAGGGCTGATTGCATATAAGTTCATGTGATTAGGGCTGATTGCATATAAGTTCATGTGATTAGGGCTGATTGCATATAAGTTCACGTGATTAGGGCTGATTGCATATAAGTTCACGTGATTAGGGCTGATCGCATGTAAGTTCATGCGATTTGGGGCTGATCGCATGTATGTTCATGCGATTTGGCCCTGATTGCATGTAAAACTGGCGATTAGCAATCCTAATCGCCTGTAACCTTGCTGTTCCAGTTTTTTCGCGCGTTTAACGCTCCAAATCAGATCCAGAACGTGTGTAACTACCCAATATCATCCCAAACACTATCCTAAACATGTTTCAACCAAAACTCTTCGTTTTGCCTCGTATTATCAGTCCTGCATGCAATCACGTAATCCAAACACCATTCACATAGCATGCAATCATCATACTAACATGCATAACAATAACCCTAATAATCAATTACTCAGATATCATCATCATACATTAATATTATTCTGATTTAATCCTAATAACATGTTAATCCATCATTATGAATCATAAAAACCCTAGCTTTCTAATCATAAACACCCATAACACATGTATACTAGTTAGAATCCGATTAACAACCCTTATTAACGATTTTCAGAAAGCTTTTTCGTTTAAGAACAGGTCTGGACCATTAGGGATTGATTAAAAACGTTTATAAAGATTCATGGATGGAAACCAAACCTTAGAATTGTGAAAGAATGAAAGATTATGCTTGAATCCTTGTGTTTTGATCAAAAATCGCGTTCCAGAGGTTGTGTGTGTGTTGGGGCAGGTTATGGGACGACTAGGGTTTGTATAATGAAGTTTATGAGGTCAAGTATGGTATTTATAGTCGTTTTTAGTCGTCCAGCACGTAACATGCGATTATGCAGCTTTACACGCGATCAGGAAGCCTAATCGCATGTAAGTTCATGCGATCGGGGCCTAATCGCATGAACAGTCATGCGATCAGTCCCCTGATCGCCCCTAAGGTCCCCAGTCGCCCCTCCTATAGGCGATTGGGCTATCCTGATCGCCTATAGGGGCCTGTTTCGTGTGTTTTGCGCGTTAAACCCCGTTTTAACATATGTTAACACATATTAACGTACCGACAAGTCACATAATGATTGTAAACACATAACACAAGTAAATTCACATATTCACACTCGTTCACCAATTCCCGGGACTCGAGACTCGTATGTTCCGTATGCCCTGACGATCCTTCCGATCGTCACCGTTTGTACACTTGGTTAATGACCGACATCTAATGAACCTCTAGACCAATCATCCAACGATCCTCTAGACTAAACCGATAGTTCCCGAACCATAACCCGACTTAACTAACCCAGTTAAGTACAATATACGCGTAACTCGCTAAGGTAGACTTTTATCTAGACAACGTTGTTAACCAGAATTTGCCGGGTGTCACATCATCCCCACGTTAAAAGAATTTTCGTCCCGAAAATTGCACAAGTACCAAAAGAACAAAAGAAGTAACAAAGGAAATGAACAAGAGATAGGAACCAAAAGAGAGATTTACCCGAGTTGTCACATCATCCCCACGTTAAAAGGAATCTCGCCCCGAGATTCATTCAGCTGCAGAAGAGACATATCTCGACTCGAACGCTTCCTTAGGAAAGAGGTGAGGATATTTAGACTTCATCTGATCCTCCCGTTCCCACGTATACTCTGGTCCCCGGTTCGAGTTCCACCGAACCTTAACGATACGAATCTTACTGTGACGTAGGCTACGAATCTTGTAATCAAGGATCTCCACAGGTTCTTCCACAATCCGAAGACGATCATCAACCTTGATCTCTTCCAGTGGAACGATGAGAGACTCGTCAGCCAGACACTTCTTCAAGTTTGACACGTGAAAGACGTTATGTACGTTACCGAGCTCCGTCGGTAAATCAAGACGATATGCCACCGGTCCAATCCGTTCCAGGATCGTAAATGGTCCGACATATCGTGGGTTGAGTTTGCCACGCTTCCCAAAGCGTATGACGCCCTTCCACGGTGAGACTTTTAGAAGTACCTTGTCATTGACTTGGAATTCCAATGGTTTGCGACGCTGATCGGCATAACTCTTTTGCCGGTCCCGTGCCGCTGCCAACCGGTTACGAATCTGTACGATCTTTTCCGAAGTTTCGTACACTAGTTCAGGCCCAGTGAGTTGACTCTCACCCACTTCAGCCCAACAAAGAGGAGAACGGCATTTCCGTCCGTACAGTGCTTCGAACGGAGCTGCCTTAATGCTCGTGTGATAACTGTTATTGTACGAGAATTCTACTAACGGCAGATGAGCTTCCCAACCCTTGCCAAAATCGATCACACATGCCCACAGCATGTCTTCTAAAGTTTGAATCGTGCGCTCACTCTGACCGTCAGTCTGTGGATGATAAGCTGTACTCATGTCTAGTTGGGTACCCAAAGCCTTGTGCAATGACTTCCAGAAGTGAGAAGTAAAATGGGAGTCACGATCCGAGATAATAGAAACTGGCACCCCGTGCTTAGAAACAACTTCCTTCAAATAAAGACGAGCCAAACGATCCATGGTGTCGGTCTCCTTAATAGCAAGAAAATGGGCTGACTTCATTAACCGATCGACAATCACCCATATCTTGTCATTCCCGCTTGGTGATTTAGGAAGTTGTGTGACAAAATCCATAGTAATCCGTTCCCATTTCCATTCCGGAATTTTCAGGTTGTTGCAAGAGACCCGACGGTTTCTGGTATTCCACCTTGACCTTAGCACAGGTCAAGCATTTGCTCAAGTATGAGGCTATGTCCGACCTCATGTTTGGCCACCAGTAAAGCACCTTCAGATCTTGGTACATCTTATCCGAACCAGGATGAATAGAATACCGGGACTTATGAGCCTCATCAAGGACAAGCTCCCGTAGTCCCCCAAATAAAGGAACCCATATGCGTTCTGCGAAATAGTGCAGGCCATCAGGCCTTCGCTCTAGGTGCTTGTCGGCGCCGTGCATAGTTTCAGCTTTAAGGTTTTCCTCCTTCAAAGCTTCTAACTGGGCAGAACGGAGTTGATCAGGTAGGGATGAATGAATGGTGAGCTGCAACGCCCGAACGCGACGAGGTTTAGTAGATTCCTTCCTGCTCAAGGCGTCTGCTACAACATTCGCCTTGCCAGGATGGTACTTAATAGCACAATCATAGTCGTTCAGAAGTTCAATCCAACGACGCTGCCGTATGTTCAAATGTTGTTGGTCGAAAATGTGTTGGAGACTCTTGTGATCGGTGTAGATGGTGCATTTGGTACCGTACAAGTAATGTCTCCAAATTTTCAACGCGAATACCACGGCACCCAACTCCAAGTCATGGGTGGTGTAGTTCTTCTCGTGCACCTTGAGTTGACGAGAAGCATACGCGATCACTTTCTCGCGTTGCATCAACACGCAACCGAGACCATGAATAGAAGCATCACAGTAAACAACGAAATCATTAGGACCCTCAGGTAAAGACAAAATAGGAGCAGAACACAGTTTAGACTTTAGTTCCTCAAACGCGGACTCTTGTGGTTCACTCCAGTCGAATTTCCTATCCTTCTGAGTGAGAGTGGTGAGGGGTTGAGCAATCTTCGAGAACCCCTGAATGAAACGACGATAGTAGCCCGCAAGGCCTAGGAATTGCCGCACCTCAGTTGGCGTCTTAGGTGCTCCCCAGTCCTTGATCGCTTCGATCTTAGCTGGATCGACATGAATCCCTAGTTCATTAACCACATGTCCTAGGAATTGAACTTCGCGTAACCAAAAGTCACACTTTGAGAACTTGGCGTAAAGTTGTTCCCGTCGCAAGAGTTCCAAAACTAACCGCAGATGTTCCTCGTGTTCGGTCTCGTTCTTGGAGTAGATCAGAATGTCATCAATAAATACAATGACGAATTTGTCCAGATATGGTTTGCAAACGCGGTTCATCAAATCCATGAAAACCGCCGGTGCGTTTGTAAGACCGAAAGGCATGACCAAGAATTCGAAATGGCCATAACGTGTTCGAAAGGCAGTCTTTGCAACGTCAGCTTCCCTTACGCGCAACTGGTGATAACCGGACCTCAAATCAATCTTAGGGTAATAACTAGAACCCTGAAGCTGGTCGAATAGATCATCAATTCGTGGAAGAGGATAACGGTTCTTGACGGTCAATTTGTTCAGTTCTCTGTAGTCTACACACAATCGGAAACTTCCATCCTTCTTCTTAACAAATAAAATCGGGGCTCCCCAAGGGGAAGAACTTGGCCGGATGAAACCCTTGTCCAAGAGTTCCTGTAACTGACTAGACAATTCCTGCATCTCGGGAGGTGCAAGACGGTAGGGGGCCCGAGCAATAGGAGCAGCCCCTGGTACAAGATCAATACCGAACTCGACTTGACGATGAGGAGGAAGACCAGATAAATCATCGGGAAAAACATCAGGAAACTCGCGTACCACCGGAATGTCGTCGATCTTCTTCTCATCACTAGAGGAAACAGATAAAAGCGCCAAAACGGCTGGATAACCCTTTCGAAGACACTTAAGGGCTTTCATGCTAGAGATGATGTTTAGCGGAACACCACCCTTGATACCGTACACAGAAAGGAATTCTCCATCAGGGAGAGGAATACGAATAACCTTATCGTAACAGACAATCTCCGCGCGATACAAAGATAACCAATCCATTCCTACCACAACGTCAAAACTACCCAATGGTACCGGCATAAGGTTGATGGGAAACGATAAACCCGACAATTCTAATTGACACTCCCGAAGGATACTAGTAGCTTCAATTTTTTTACCGTCAGCCAACTCAATAATATACTTGGTCTCTAATGGTACGGGTACTACATCTAGCAGTCGACTAACATCCATGGATACAAAACTCTTGTCGGCACCAGAATCAAATAACACGCTAACAGAACGATTATTGAGAAGAAACGTACCGGTGACTGTGTCAGGGTCCTGTCTAGCCTCAGCGGCTCCAATGACGAAGGCACGTGCATTTCTGCCGCCGCCCCCGTTGTTCCCATTACCGTTGTTCCCACCCTGCTTCAGTTTTGGGCAATCCTTCTTGTAATGCCCAGTGTCACCGCAGTTGTAGCATCCTTGTTTTCCTGTAGTCCCCTGAGTAGTCGAAGCTGAGTTAGTAGTCGGGGCCTGGGTCGATGGAAGTGTAACCCGACAATCTTTAGCATAATGCCCAATTCGCTGGCAGCGGTGACAACGGTTACTGTCGCAGTTCCCTTGATGATGGCGTCCACACTTGTTGCATTTGGGCAGTTTTCCCGCATAACCACCCTGCTTGTTACCCGAAGAAGAAGAACCCCCATTATCAAACCTTTTACCCTGCTGTGCTGGCCCAGATCCTTTCCCGTCATTTTCCCACTTGCGCTTGTTGTTCTCTGGGGCCTTAACAGTCGAACCCTTCGCAGGCAAAATACCCTCATTCACCTTTAAGTTAGTCATCCTATGAGCCGATCGAACCACTTCTGCGTATGTAGGATGATTTCCCGCAGCCACTAATCCTGCAATTTCCGGTACTAACCCCGAGACATAGTGTTCAATCCTACGGTATTCTGGCACATGCAGATCGGGACACAGCACTGCCAACTCATTCTGCCTCACAGTATACTTCTCAATTTCCGACCCAGTCATCTTGAGGTTCCATACCTCGTGCTCCAGCTTCTGTACCTCTTCCCTCGGACAATACTCACGCTTCAGCAACTGCACAAAATTCTCCCATGGCATAGCATATGCCTCCCCAATACCCATATTCTGGGTGATGCCATTCCACCAAGTCAATGCCACATCCTGGAATAACGCAGCAGCATACTTAACCCGATCTTCTGGGAGACAGTTACACATCAGAAATACTGACTCCACTTTCTCCAACCACCTAAGCAAACTCACCGCACCCTCAGTGCCAGAGAATTCCTGGGGCTTACAGTCGCGGAACATCTTATAGGTGCACATGGGTGGGGGTGGGTCAACAGGACCACCTGAAATGAAACGTATGAGAAACCACGAAGAATGTAAACAAGGTTCACCAATGAGGCAAAGAAAATGGATAAATCAACTTACCACCACCGTTGTGCCCTAGCTGAAAGGCAGCTTGGAGCAAGTTGTTCAGATCAGCCTGCGATAGGTTAATACCTCCACCACGACCACCAGCATCACCGCGACCACCACCACGTCCACCATTGCGACCACCTCCACGTCCTCCTCGTACTCCAGACATGATTCTGGCAGAAAGAACGAGAAAATTTAGTTTCGCAGTTAAAGATAACCACTAATGTTCACAAGATCAAAGCTAGATCCAATCCAGGACTATCCCTCCAAACCCAGAGTTCACCAGGACTTCCATGCATTTCGGTTTATGATTTTGTGTGCACCCAAAATGATAAACCGCTCTATGTTGGGTTATATTGAGACCACAGTTACCAGAATAGAGGCTTTTGAATGATTATTGTATAGGTTTAAAGTTAAAGGACCTAGAATGTAATTATAGCATAGTTTTGTTGAACTAACCCTAATCTGCGCACTTATGTGCACGGGCTCTGCGCACTTAAGCTAAGTGCGCAGGCCCAAATCAGCTGGCTATATAAAGCTGATATGTGTGCAGGATTGGGGTTAGGGTTTTGGAGTTTATCTTTGTAGCACACTTTGCATACGTGCGTACTTAATCAAATTCCAAGGTTATTCATCTTCAAATCAGTTATGGAATCATTATGTTATTCATTGTGTGTGTCGGGTCTTTCAATATTCATCTAGTTTTATTTGTTTCTTGGATTAATCACTTGAAACACCTAACTAATAGGTGTTTCTAAGTGATAACAATCTATTGCATTCAACAAGATCTAGTATTTCGGGACTACAATTTGGTATCAGAGCCATTGTGCTCTAGATTGTATCTACTTTAAGATACCAAAACCCTCATCTTGTTAAGCTTTTATTATCAAGATTATTTTCTTTGTAAACTTTAAAATTTAGGTGTTTTTCTCATATTTTGGTTTCAAATCTTGTGAAAATCGTGTTTCTAAATGTTTAGAGTATATTATTTTGATCAGAAAATGGTTTGGAAAGGATTCAGCTGAATTTCATGTTTGTTACAGCTCGTATCTGCGCACTTATTTCATATATACTGCGCACATATCTCATAAGCTGAGCACTTGTTTCTTAGTTTGAGTACTTGTCATTTTGTACGCATCTAGGGTTTCTGCGCACTTGTTGCTTTTGAATTTGGTTTCTGCGCACTTATTCTTTTGAATTGATCCCTGCGCACTTGTTGTTTTTGAATTTGGTCTCTGCGCACTTGTTTACCTAAGTTAATCTCTGCGCACTTATAGCATTTCATTGTCTTGAGTACTTATCTAGGGTTTCTGCATACTTAAACAGAAATCTTGGATTTGTGCGCACTTACTGAAGGTGTAGTGTTGAGTACTTGGCTAGGGTTTCTGCGAACTTAAAATCTTAAACGAGAGTTTAAGTGAGTCTGCGCACTTAATTTAGTGCGCAGGCTGATCAGTAAACACTGAGCACTTATAATGCCCAAATGTTGACTGATCTGCGAACTTATAGCCACACGTATACTTCCAAGCTGCACACTTAACTAAGACTACAACTTGACAAGGCTGTTTATATTCTTACAGGTTGCTGCATACTGATCCAGACTGCTGTGAACTTAAGTGTGAACTTAATTGAGCACTTAACTGCGAACTTGCTGTGTACTTACGGACTTGGACAATCTTTTGGACTGATAATTAAAATCTGTTGAACCACGTTTCTAAAATTCATCTAAAACATGGCTGGTAACAATAATCAATCAACTGTTAACCCTATCACACAACAAGATCTTGAAACCGGAACTACTACAAGAGTACCTAAGTTAAAAGGTGCTGAAGATTACGGGACATGGAAAAACCGAATGAGGTCATTCTTTTACGTGACAGACTTTACCCAATGGAACTCCATCCAGTTGGGCCCACACATTCCCATGAGAACCACTGCCACTGGAGAAGAATTCAACCCTGATCCAACAACCTATACCGATGTTGACAAACAATTACTTCAAAGAGAACATAAGGCTTATGGTGCTCTAACCATGGCCCTATCTAATGATGTTTACAACATGTTTGAAGAGTATGGAACGGCACATGATCTGTGGTTTGCATTGAATGAATACTACGAAGGCAATGAAGAGATGCGCCAATACAAGCAAGACATGGTGCAAAAAGAATATGATATGTTCGGTAGCATTCGTGGGGAGAGTCTGAGCTCGCACATTGATAGGTTTATGAGCATGTTAACAAAAATGAAAAAGGCTGGAATTCCTGTGAACAACAGAAATTCTATCAAGAAGCTGCTGGATTCATTACCAAAAGAATGGAGCATCCAATGCATGCTAATCAGAAAAGAATATCTTGATGCCCAGTCTACATTGGCTGATCTCATCAACACATTGAAGTCCTTTGAGATGGACATTACAAAAAGGGAGATGAATCAGACCAATCCAAAGGCAGTTCCTATCACTGCAATGAAGAACTTAGCGTTAATGACTCCAGTGGGGAACATGGGTTCAAGCTCATCTCACGTGTATGCTGATGGAACAATTGGTGGTAGTTCAAGTTCAGGAAAAGCTGTCCCACACTCTCAACCCAGTGTCACTAACCCTCAGCCGTCAACTCTCAATCCTCAACAGACGAAGCTGGCAACTGAACACGTTGAACTTTTCAACGCTTTCATGACGAGCTTTAAAGCTTTAAAGACTGGTGATCTAAAAAGTGATATGATGAGCCCTGAGGACATGTATCAAGTTGATCCAGACGATATAGAGGAAATGGATCTGAAATGGCAGATGGCCATGATCACTTTGAGGGTGAAGAGGTTTCAAGATAGAACCGGTAGAAGAGTCGGCATGGGGAAAGCTGGGTTTGACAAATCTAAGATCAGGTGTTATAACTGCAAAATTCTCGGACATTTCAAGTATGAATGTCCAACTCTGAATCAAGTTGAAGCCAAACCAGCAAAGAGAGTGGTGGCAATTACAGAAGGAGGAGAAGGTAACCAGCAGAAGGCGCTTGTGGTTCAGGATTTCGATTGGGGAGAGGAAGTCGCTGTGGCAGAAGCTGAAGTTAATAAAGCACTGATGGCAAAGATCTGCACAAAGTCACCTCTTGGTGTGAGCTCTCTGGAGGGGTCCTCAGCTGAAATGCCAAAAAGAGAAGAGATGGAGAAGGCTGGTTTAAAAGGCGTGTTGAGTGTGGAGAAAGGGAAGGAGACTGCTGCTGAGGAAGCCTTTGTAGCTGAAAAGACTTCCACAAGCAAGGACAATCAGCAATCACAGAGCATGAAGAAGAAAGCTGAAGAGAGAGACCTGGTAAGTATTCCTCTCGAAATAAAATCAAAGCTGTGCTCACCAAGGTGTGTTACAGCCGTTGCTTACTGTTTGTCCCACAATAGGAGAATTTTAAGAGAAATGGATGACATACGAAAAATCAATACTGAAATGAAAGAAAACGAGTTAGCCTATCAGCGAAAGTTAAATGCAACAATTGCTGAAATGCACACTCTAAAAGAATTTGTTCTCAGAAAAGATTTTTTAATAAATGACTTAACTGAAAAACTAGAAAAATCTAGAAATGAAACCAATCATCTCCAAATTGTTGTGGACAAATGGAACGTAAGCAAGCATGCTCATACTGATATCCTTGATTGTTCAAGGAAATCTTTTGTCAAAGATGGAATCGGGTATAAGGATAAAAAGGGAATTGTAAAATCCCTGTTTTTACCCTTGAGCAAAAGTGAATATATACCCATTCCAAAACCACATCCAAAAAATGATCTTTTTGAAAAAGAATGTGTCACATCTGAGTCACACTCTAATATGAGTAAAAGTAGTGCAAATATGACCCAACAGGATCAGGTGGACGATGATGACAGTTGTGGTGGTCAAACAATGGGGTTAGGTCACCCAGGTGCCAATTACTCCACAGTGAATTGGTTCATCTGGAACCATGATAAGTCAAACATTTCTTTAAATTTGGATGACTGTAATAACTTAACTAATTTGGATGACTGTAATAGTTTATCTAGGATGGATAACTGTAATAGTTTATCTAGGCCGGATGACTGTATTACTTTAACCTCTAAACTTGATTTAAAGGGTGTTGTGGACCCAAATGATAGGATGAATCCTATCAAACGATCGGATGTTTGTGTTGAAAATGTTATGCCTGTTTGTGTTGATCTTAATGATGCATTCTGTGATAATGAAAATGTATATAGACCATCTCCATTTGTTCCAGAACTAAAAAGAAACAGGTTTGGGAAATTTCTTACTGAAGAAATTCCAGAATTTACACCATCATCAACAGATGTGTCATGTTCTGAAGAGTCACAAAGTGAAACAGATAACACAATTTCTGAAGAATCACAAAGTGATACGGAAAGTGATATCAGCGAGCCAGAATTCAACACAAACGAAGAATCAAGCAACAACAACAGTGATGAAGCATGTTCAACAGACAGCCTCAATTCAAGCAACAACAAAAGAAGAACATCACAACCATCATCATCCAGATCTTCTTCAAAGATCAAACCTAAACACTCTAAATGTTTTAGATGTGAAAATGAAGGACATGTGGTTAAAAAGTGTCATTTGCAACCCAAACCACAAACTGATACCAATAACCAAAAATCTTTTGCAGTTCAAATTAAAGATCTTCAAGAAACCATAAAAAGTTTTGTTAAGGTCACAAAAAATTGGAAAAGGCAAGAGTTTATGTCGGGGGAAAATCACGACAAATTAAAACTAAAACAGACCTGGATTCCAAAAGTTACTTAAAGTGTGGTCTGAGTCGTGTTTGTACATAGTATCTCATATATTTATCTGTATATTTCTGTTGTCTTATGTACTTTTCAGAATAAACTGCAAAAGTGGTTGATTGCCCTGATGAGATATCTATGGCACGTTGATAGCGGGGCATCAAGGCACATGACGGGACTGAAAGAACTCCTGAAAAACTATCGATTCATTGATGGAGAGTTTGTTGCTTTTGCCGGCAATGAGAAGGGTGGAAAGATAGTCGGGATAGGGGACGTGATTTCTGATGCATTGACTTTAGAAGATGTGAACTACGTTCCAGAATTGTGTTACAATCTGCTGAGTGTATCACAAGTCTGCGACAAAGGAATCTCAGTGTTATTTAATGACATGGAGTGCATCTTTCTAAAGCCAGGATTCATTCCTCCTACCAACATGATTATGCTTAAAGCTCCTAGACAAAATAATACTTACGTGATAAATATGAGGGATGCAAAGTCTGAATGTCAAATGACATGCTTACTTTCTAAAGCATCCGAGTCAGAGTCACTGCTTTGGCATAGGCGATTAGGACATGTCAACTTCAAAAACATTAATAAGCTTTCAAAACTAAATCTTGTAAGAGGTCTTCCTTCTAAGGAATTCCCCTTTTCTGAAAAATGTTTAGCATGTGCCAAAGGAAAACAACACAAAAAGTCGCATAAGTCCAAAGCTGTGAATTCTATAGACTCACCTCTTCATTTATTACACATGGATCTGTTTGGTCCTATTAGTGTTAAAAGTTTAGCTAAAAAGTCTTATTGTTTGGTGATAACAAATGATTTTTCCCGATTCACATGGGTGTACTTTCTGGAATACAAAAGTGAAGTTGCTGAGATTCTGATGCTGTTTGTTCCTCTTATTGAAAACATTATAAAGACAAAAGTTAGATCAATTCGAAGCGATCACGGAACCGAATTCAAGAATCAAAGTTTCGTGACTTTCTGCAACAATAGAGGAATTCATCTTCAGTACAGTGCTACGAGAACTCCTCAACAGAATGGTGTTGCTGAAAGGAAAAATCGTACACTTATTGAGGCGGCCAGAACCATGCTTATCGACTCCAAACTGCCGATCATTTTCTGGGCTAAAGCTGTAAATACCGCCTGTTATGTTCTTAACAGAGTCTTAATCGTAAAGACGCGCGGGAAAACAGGTTATGAGTTGCTTTTTAAGATAAAACCTTTGATTGACTACTTCAGGCCTTTTGGATGCTCATGCACGCTGCTTAACAATTTCGAGAACATAATGAAGTTCGATGCAGTTGGTGATGAGTGTTTCTTTGTTGGATACTCCTCGAGTCAAAAAGCTTATAGAGTATACAACAAACGAACCAAAATGGTTCTCGAGTCTTTTTATGTTGATTGGCAGGAATCCAACTCTACCAATACAGGAGCCGGTCCTGACTGGTTCTTTGATGTGGATGTTGTTTTCAACAATTTCAGCATCATAGATGAACAACCATCTGAAAATCAAGCAGCCGATCCTTCTCCTCTTGAAGATACTCTTTACTCTTCAGAAGACGATGCAGCACCTTTCACCACCCGCTTCTCTCCACTCGTAGCTGATCCAATTGTTCCCCTTCAAACCACAAATGGTGATGCAACTGTTGATACCACTACATCTCCTGAAGTTACTCCAGCTTCAGAAGAAACATCTTCAGCACAACAGTCTGCAAATGATCCATCCAGTTCGTCAACTCCTACAGATCATCTTTCCAATCTGCCTTCCCATATTCAAGAAGAACCGAACATGGGATTTAAATCTTTTAAGGATCACCCTGTGGAGAACATCATTGGACCAATCTCTGAGGGTGTTCTTACTAGAAATCAGGCAGACAAACTGAACATTGCACTTTCAGCCTTCTTATCTCAGACGGTACCTTTCAGTATTGAAGATGCTGTCAGAGATGCAAGTTGGGTTGAAGCCATGCAGGATGAGCTGTATCAGTTTAGAAAGCTAAAGGTTTGGGAGCTTGTGGATTTACCTGAAGGAAAGTATCCTATTGGAACAAGGTGGGTTTTTCGCAAAAAAATGGATGAACGAGGCGTGGTAATTAAGAACAAGGCTCGTTTAGTCGTTCAGGGATTTCGTCAACAGGAGGGCATTGATTATGAGGAAGTGTTCGCTCCAGTTGCTAGACTTGAAGCTATTCGTATCTTCCTGGCTTACGCCTCATACAAGAACTTCAAAGTCTTTCAGATGGATGTGAAAAGTGCATTTTTGTACGGGAAGATCAAAGAAGAAGTCTATGTGTGTCAACCCCCAGGTTTTGAAGATCCCCATCATCCCAATAAGTATTACAAACTGGATAAGGCTCTCTACGGACTTCATCAAGCTCCACGAGCTTGGTATGAGACCTTATCGTCATACTTGCTGCAGAATGGGTATACAAGGGGGAAGATCGACATGACCTTATTCACCAAAGAAGTCAATAAACACTCTATCCTTGTTCAGATTTATGTTGATGATATTATCTTTGGTTCCACTGATGAAAATTTGTGCAGGGAATTTGAAAGCATCATGAAGTCTCAGTTTGAAATGAGCATGATGGGAGAATTATCGTTTTTCTTAGGCTTGGAAGTACAGCAAAAAGAAGACGGAATTCTAATTCATCAAGCGAAGTATACAAGAGACATCTTGGCAAAATTCAACATGACCGACTGCAAGCCGTCCAATACTCCTTTTGCGGCCCAAACAACACTTGTACCAGATCTTCAGGGGCCTTCAGTGAATCCTCATACATATCGATCAATGATTGGCTCTCTGATGTATCTTACAGCTAGCAGACCAGATATAATGTGGGCAGTTGGATGCTGTGCGCGTTTTCAGTCTAATCCTAAGCAATCGCATGAGACTGCAGTAAAAAGAGTCTTCCGCTACCTCAAAGGAACACCTAAACTTGGTTTATGGTATCCTAAGAGCGATAACTTTGATCTAATCGCTTACTCTGATAGTGATCATGCAGGTTGTAGGATAGACAGAAAATCTGTCTCTGGTGGCTGTCAATTTCTGGGTAACCGACTAGTGTCTTGGCAAAGCAAGAAGCAGACCACCGTGTCAATCTCTACTGCTCAGGCCGAATACACAGCTGCTTCCAGTTGTTGCTGTCAGGTGTTATGGATCCAAAATCAGCTTTTGGACTACGGTTTAAATGTCATGCATACACCTATTTTCATTGATAATGATGCATGTCGTGACATCGTGAAGAATCCAATTGACCATTCTAAAACCAAACACATTGTTTGAAGAAGCCGTGCTGTTTAGAAGGGCAGTGGATAGGGCTTTGAAATTGAAGAGTGAGCTGCTGGATATAGTTGACAGGATAAACGCAGCAGACAAAGAAAGGGAGGACAGAGAAAAAGCTGCACAAGCTGCTGTTGCTGCTGCTGCTGATGCTGCTAAAGAAACTGAAGCTGTTGCTGCTACAGAAACTGCTGCTTCAGAGGTACTTCCAGAAGATCCTGCATCAGCAGCTAATCCTAAAGGAACTACAACAGAATCTATCCAAACTTCTCCAGCAGCTGAGGTAGATCCAGTCACACTGTACTTACAAGACCCTCCTGCACAGGTTGAGGGGGAGGAAAGCGATGTGGAGGTTGACTGAAGATTGAAGACTGGTAGCTGTGGTCTAGGGGGAGTATTGTTGGGTTATATTGAGACCACAGTTACAAGAATAGAGGCTTTTGAATGATTATTGTATAGGTTTAAAGTTAAAGGACCTAGAATGTAATTATAGCATAGTTTTGTTGAACTAACCCTAATCTGCGCACTTATGTGCACGGGCTCTGCGCACTTAAGCTAAGTGCGCAGGCCCAAATCAGCTGGCTATATAAAGCTGATATGTGTGCAGGATTGGGGTTAGGGTTTTGGAGTTTATCTTTGTAGCACACTTTGCATACGTGCGTACTTAATCATATTCCAAGGTTATTCATCTTCAAATCAGTTATGGAATCATTATGTTATTCATTGTGTGTGTCGGGTCTTTCAATATTCATCTAGTTTTATTTGTTTCTTGGATTAATCACTTGAAACACCTAACTAATAGGTGTTTCTAAGTGATAACAATCTATTGCATTCAACAAGATCTAGTATTTCGGGACTACACTCTACATGGTCCTCCAAGTGTTCTCCTGGTTCAAAGTTCAAATCACCGAACATAGACTCTTAGCTATACACCGTAATACTACGGTAGTTTATGGCAAGTGTTTCTATTGGAGTACGAAAGGGAAATGTCCGAGCCTTGGACAAATCTCAAGAGCACACGAGTTACTCCAATAGACTACACTGCCTAGAAAACAAGTAACCCGACCTAAGATAGAACGAATGATGTAACGTAGAAAGACCAACGATTTAGAGACACCCCGACAAGACCATACGTAACCCATTATAACGTTTAGTACCATGTGATCGTCTAGTGTGTGCGACTCGGCTATAGACTAGACTCTACATGCAGTCCTAGTTCACTATAACCATTGGCTCTGATACCAATCTGTCACACCCTCAAAATCCACTTGCGGAGTTTTACCGCGAGGCGCATGACAAACCAGGATCCAAACCAACGATCACAATAAACAAGTCTAAATGAATATAAATGCAATTTCAAAACATAGTTTAAAATCCCCGTTTACAGCGGAAGCTTATTCAAAACAATTATTCAATAATAAACCAATGTTCAACGTTTGTAAAATCATGAAACTCTAGCTAGACGCCGTGCAGACGCGTGCGCCCTAGATCCACTGTGCTACCTTAGCGACCTGAGAAAACATGTAAAAGTTTACGTCAGCACAAAAATGCTGGTGAGTTTACAGGTTTTGTATCCAAGTACCAAGTCCACCTGTCCATACTATAACAAATCGAAAACCAGTATACGCTAGCTAGGCGTACGTTTTGTTACTACCACGATTGGAAAACCATTCTTAACTCGAATACCAGATGTTGTGCTCGAAAAGTACCAATTATTCCTGTTGTTCCTGTTTGAGACAATATGCACTCGCCCGGCCCTCCAAGCCGACGAGCGGGGTTGGTCACTCCCAATAGCGCTATTCACATTTCCCCGTTGTGCAAACCCGCACATTCATGGTTCCCCCGGGACTTCCAAAGATCGTGTAGTACACAATAGAAACCCATAGTATGACAGTAGTTACCAAATAATCGTTTTAACACATGTTTTCTCCCCCGAAAGTATAAAACCAGTTTAAAAGAGGGGCCGTAAACTCACCTTAAGTTGCGTTACTCCTTAACCCGAGTAAACTCAGCTGCTATGCTAGTCCCGTAAAGCGGCGACCTAACATATGACAGTTACAAGTACTTAGACTAATAACCCGCAGGTTAATTAGTCCCTACATGTCCAGACCATAACCAAGTTCGTTTGAAAACACCGTGACTGTTTAACTGACCCAAAGTACAAGACTCGACATCCCATTGGTGACCCGAGACTCCCCGTGTTATGTTTACGCTCTTAAACAGACAATCATGCAATCACACTTAACATACGTTAACGCACAACAAGTTATAGCACATAGTTCACGTATCACCGAATTGCATCCAAACATATGTTACCAAGTTATCATATATGTTACGAGGTTCCTAGCATGTTACTACATGTCAAATCGGGTCTCGGAATGCTAATTTACACTTACAACAGTAGTACACGCAATTAGGAAACGTAAACTAGCATTTAGGACTGATTGCATATAAGTTCATGTGATTAGGGCTGATTGCATATAAGTTCATGTGATTAGGGCTGATTGCATATAAGTTCATGTGATTAGGGCTGATTGCATATAAGTTCACGTGATTAGGGCTGATTGCATATATGTTCACGTGATTAGGGCTGATCGCATGTAAGTTCATGCGATTTGGGGCTGATCGCATGTATGTTCATGCGATTTGGCCCTGATTGCATGTAAAACTGGCGATTAGCAATCCTAATCGCCTGTAACCTTGTTGTTCCAGTTTTTTCGCGCGTTTAACGCTCCAAATCAGATCCAGAACGTGTGTAACTACCCAATATCATCCCAAACACTATCCTAAACATGTTTCAACCAAAACTCTTCGTTTAGCCTCGTATTATCAGTCCTGCATGCAATCACGTAATCCAAACACCATTCACATAGCATGCAATCATCATACTAACATGCATAACAATAACCCTAATAATCAATTACTCAGATATCATCATCATACATTAATATTATTCTGATTTAATCCTAATAACATGTTAATCCATCATTATGAATCATAAAAACCCTAGCTTTCTAATCATAAACACCCATAACACATGTATACTAGTTAGAATCCGATTAACAACCCTTATTAACGATTTTCAGAAAGCTTTTTCGTTTTAGAACAGGTCTGGACCATTAGGGATTGATTAAAAACGTTTATAAAGATTCATGGATGGAAACCAAACCTTAGAATTGTGAAAGAATGAAAGATTATGCTTGAATCCTTGTGTTTTGATCAAAAATCGCGTTCCAGAGGTTGTGTGTGTGTTGGGGCAGGTTATGGGACGACTAGGGTTTGTATAATGAAGTTTATGAGGTCAAGTATGGTATTTATAGTCGTTTTTAGTCGTCCAGCACGTAACATGCGATTATGCAGCTTTACACGCGATCAGGAAGCCTAATCGCATGTAAGTTCATGCGATCGGGGCCTAATCGCATGAACAGTCATGCGATCAGTCCCCTGATCGCCCCTAAGGTCCCCAGTCGCCCCTCCTATAGGCGATTGGGCTATCCTGATCGCCTATAGGGGCCTGTTTCGTGTGTATTGCGCGTTAAACCCCGTTTTAACATATGTTAACACATATTAACGTACCGACAAGTCACATAATGATTGTAAACACATAACACAAGTAAATACACATATTCACACTCGTTCACCAATTCCCGGGACTCGAGACTCGTATGTTCCGTATGCCCTGACGATCCTTCCGATCGTCACCGTTTGTACACTTGGTTAATGACCGACATCTAATGAACCTCTAGACCAATCATCCAATGATCCTCTAGACTAAACCGATAGTTCCCGAACCATAACCCGACTTAACTAACCCAGTTAAGTACAATATACGCGTAACTCGCTAAGGTAGACTTTTATCTAGACAACGTTGTTAACCAGAATTTGCCGGGTGTCACAATGTTCAAGCATAAGCACAAAGATAATCAAGACACGTATATGAATTGTAAATGAATAAAAATGTATGTGTAAATGAATATGAAAGCTTTGTATAGTTGTGCATGAATCACCCCAAAAATTGTAAAAGCGAAAAAGGGGATAAGTAATACTCACCTTAGCAAGGTGGTAAGTCTTGTGGAATTGACTAAGTATAATCCAACGTTGCCAAGTATCACCCTATGTATAATGTAACAAATAAGTCTAAGTTTATCTAGTCTATAAGTATTTTCTAGGGCTTCGAATTGGGGATAAGTATTTATTTGGTTAATAAATTAAACGTTTAATAACTAAGAGAAATTTGGTAGATAAATAAACAAAAGTCTTTGAGTAAACTTTAAATCAAATATGGTCACAATATAAAGTTTTAAGTGTGAAAATAATTTTTATAAAATTATTTTCTTGAAAATAGAATATTTATTCTATTTATTTCAAATTGTCAAAATATGATTTTAATATCTAAAAATATTAAAATTAAAGAATTCTTGAATTAAAAATTGTATTTCTTTCCAAATGAATAGAAATAATTTATGTAAATTTTTGGTGCAAAATGTTGAAAAATGAATTTATTATGATTTATTTATGATTAAAACTAACAAAAATTGATTAAAAATATTAAACAAACGGTTTTTCAGGAATAAAAATTATTTCTGAAATTTATATTGTTATACAAGTTTAGGATAATTTTTGTGTAATTTTATAAAATCGTTTAGATATTTTTATTGAATTTTATAATTTTAAATGAATAAACTTGTAATATTTATAATATATATTAAATAAATTATTTTTGAAAAACTAAAAATTGGGTGATGAACTTTATCATTGGAAAAACATAAAATAAATTTTGTAGAATTTATAAAATAGTTTTAGTATTTTAAAACGATTTTTAAAAAGAATGAAGGTAATATGGGTATAAAGGATAACCAAAAAAAAAAAAAAAAAATGTTTTACACTTGTGGGATTCGAACCTTGGCCCTTGGCCGGTTCATAGTTTTTGTGAGAAGGGGCCAACCAACTGATTTGTTGGTCAATTGGTGTTGAATTCAGTTTTGAAATAATTATATACACAAGTAGCGATTATGTTCTTCCCCAATTCAAATGATAAGAACCCTAGTTTATTCAATCTCGTTAATTAACAATCAATAGCCCCTGTAATGTTGGGGCTATTTCTTGTATGTGTGCGACTAACATAACCCACAAAAAGAATCGGACTTACAATGACGAATTCGGGTATGAAGGCTTGGTCAAGAAAAGTCAAACGTCGAGCAAGAACACTTGAACAGAGGGATTAAACAAGAAATTGAGGATTGGGGTTTGTTGTTCGGCATCTAGAGGTTGTCAAATGAGGTTCAATTTATAGGTAAAGCTCGGATTAAAGATTTAGCAAGGATTGACTCGTTTTTAATGATAAACGCGTTGATTGGCTTTGTTATGGTAGGTTTTGACCGTGTTAATGTGGATAATACGCGTAATTGATGGGTTGTGATTATGCTCGATTAATTTTTGGTCAAAAAAATTCCATTTTAGCTTCAAAAGAAAAAAAAAGGCACCCATTTTCTTTGGTTTTGCGTTCGAACAGCAGTACAGCAAAGGAAAGAAGATGGAGCGGCGATAAGGAAGGGTTTTATATAATTAGTGTTGGGTTTAAACCAATGACGAGCTTGTAGCTCAGTGGTTGTGCGTGTGTGTTGTTGTCCGACCCGTCTCCGGTTCGAATCCAGGCAGAGACATCCCTTTATTTTTTTTGTTTTAAACAGTAAGGGGAAGGGAGGTGGAGATGGGCTTGGTTGATGGGCCGGACCTGGGCTCCTGCTGTTGGGCTCAGCAACACACTAAAGGAGTGATTGGGTTATGTTGTGGGTTTAGGTGTGGTTGGGCTAAGCTATTATTTTTATTATTATTATTATTATTATTATTATTATTATTATTATTATTATTATTATTATTATTATTTTTATTATTATAATTATTATTATTATATATATATATAATGAAAAAGTGACGGATGTCACAGCATCCCCTACTCTTTGAAACTTCATCCCGAAATTATTAGAAACATAGGGTTATGGATGTTAGGGTAAAATTTAACATAACTGTAGTTTGGAAATTTCGAATGATTTGGATATGAGATTTGATGGGTGTGAGTTAAGGATTGGATTAGGTTCGTCTTGAATAGTAAAGAGAATAAGAATCTAGTAAATCAATAAATTTCAAGTTTTAGGAATCCTAAAATAAATGTACGAGTTGATTGCCTATAGAAAGACCAAATGAACTACCAAGTAACTAGAGTTTGTTCCGGGTCCGACTTCCAGTCTCACTTTCAATGCATCATTAGTGTTTGTATACAGGGTGTACCGCAGCTAACCCACCACACCTTTGATACCTTGAAAACGTACTGGACGCCTACCAAAAACTCTAATAGAATTTCACACTACCCTAACGCACCTGTAAATTCATGATTACGTTCCGGACCGGAATCATCAATTTACCTTACATTAGGGTTTTGTGTCCTTCTATGATCCTAATCTAACACACATTAAAGCAAATAAGTTTCACAAGAAGATGACACAACAACACGTTTATCAATGAAATGAGGCTATGTAATGACTAGGTCAATTGCATTGCAATGACTTGTAAGCATAACAGTATTTAAGTATGGGCTACCACTCGTCCGAGGAGTCCTTTAAATGAAATGTTTATCTGAGTTGCGTGAATAATACACACATGCAAGCAAGTTTGTGAGTACTACAACCATTAAGTGTAAGTGTTATCTTAGTGGCCTATAGAGATAGTTTACGAGTATCATGAATAATTAAATGTTAAATGGATAGTCAAATTAAGGAAAGATCAAGTTTCATATGACAAACAATGATGTTTTTAGAAACGATTTGTAGGATTAAATAGGTATTTTGACTTTCATGGAAGTCAATACCAAATGTTTCAATAAAATGTAAGGTAGAGTCTGAAACTTATACGATTTAAAATAAACGTAACCGAATTTGATAAATTTCCAATCTGTGTTCGTACACAATAGTATGCAAAGAAATTTCTAGATGTTGTATGCTAATGAGTGCGACAAAATTGGGTACAAAATGATAATAGGATCAAGAAAATGAAAACACGAGTATTGGATTCTCGAGTCTTGGGAAGATTTCATCCATGGCTTAACCAGTGGGATTAACGTCATCCTGACCGTTTGTTTCGTTGAAAGCTCGTCCATGTGCCACCAGGTTTACATTATTCAATTTAGGGCATTGAGGTCGCATGTGGTTAGGGTCTCTACAATGATAACATGCCCGACCGTTAGTAATCTGTAGTGGTTCCTGGGCAGCTGTTTGATGAATACCCTGTGCTCTGTCCATTACACGACAAGTGGTGACAAAGTGTCCAAACCTTCCACATCTAGTGCATTGACGACATGGGAGATTTGTAGGGTGATGATACTTGCAAGTGTTGCATTGAGGATGGATCCCCATGTAGACTTTCTTGATAGGAGGTTGAGCCACAGAATCCACAACAGTATGGTTCGGATTATCGCCCATTCGTTTCTTAGAGTTCGAAGCAGTAGTGGCGGCCTTTGCTAAAACAGTCTTGGATTGTTCAACAGCGTTGGTGGTTTTCTCAGTAGAAGTCTTGGTGCCCTTCCTAACCAAGTTTCCTTTCCTTACGTGTTTGTCTGTTAACGTGGCTGCAAGTTGGATGGCTTCTTCTACCGTAGTGGCTTTGCCTCCAGTGACAACGTCTTGAATCAGGTCAGGTAATCCCTCGATATATTTTTCGATTGCTCAAGAGACCGGGGTGACCATGTGTGGAACCAGTATGCTAAGTTCGTGATATCGAGTATTATACGCAAGATTCTCACCACTGTCTTGTTTCAGCCCATGGAACTCTTCCTCCAGTTTCCTGATTTCGTTCCTAGGGCAGAATTTGGCGATCATGAGTTCCTTAACCTCAGCCCAAGACAAAGATAATGCAATATCAGCGCCCCGATTGCGCTTTTCGCCATTCCACCAGGTTAGCGCCCCTTTTTGAAGGACACTAGTAGCATAGCGAACGCGGAGTTTATCAGGACATTCACTGTTCACAAAAGTACTCTCCATGCTTTCAAACCATTGGAGGAGGCCAGTAGCACCCTCCTCACCAATGAATTTTGTGGGGTTGCAGGAGTTAAAGTGTTTGAAAGTGCACCGAAATTGAGTCGTACTCCTTGTGTTGGCACTGTTACTATTCTGGGTTATCTCACTGACAAGGTTCGGGATTACTACAGCAATTTGCTCGGTGACTAAAGATGCGAGGCGACGATCAGAACGTTATCCAGAAGCACGAACAGGGCGTTGGCTGGCATCACGGAGCATGCGGCGAGCAGACATCTATGAGGTAGTCAATGAATAATCATGAGATTAGAAAATGTAAGTGTATAATTGTACAGATGATTATGAAGATATGATCTTGTAAGCAATCATGATATGCAAAGTATTGTATATGAAACGAGAGAGTATTATTGAAAAGCTTGCATAAAGTGCTTGGAGTGCCCTCGTCTAGCTGTAAAGCCCAACAAGAACGTTGACTTTTCAAAGGAATTGAACCCAATGGTGATCAAAGAAGACATGCTTTAGCCTATAAGTGGACACTCACTCCAGGAATCCCCAGGTAAGCATAACAGGTCCGTTATTGGATTTATGCGCTATGCTTGCCTATGCCAGAAAACCCAGTGTACAGGCATCCACCATTCCAGATTGCACGTGTTCTATCACACTCATTAAAGCTCAACAACTTTGAAGGAGCAAAATAAGAGCAGGCATTATGTCTAAGAGTGTCTTCATGAAAGGTACTACTCCCGTTCTATGATGATGTAAACCTTCCACTTCTTGTAGGACACCGTCTCTATGCATCATGATGAAAGATGAGAAAAATGGAGAGAGAGAAGAAGGGAAAGATAGAAGAAGGAAAGTAAGGGGAAATGAGGGGTAAGGTAATTTAGGAAATATTGTGCATGAAAGTTGGAGTTCGGTTATAGTCTAGGCCATTTTATCTAATAACCTAGTTCCCTATAACCATGGCTCTGATACCAATCTGTAACACCCCAACCGATGACGGAATCATCGAGGTGCCACGTAGTGACGATTGTTCAAAAGCTCATGGTACTAAAATGTAAATATTTGATTATAGAATATTGTTTTACAACATGTGAAATTGAATACAATACAACAAAAATAAAGATGGTTGATTTATTTAGTCTAAGTCCAAAGTCCTATATGAAGCGTCAAGCAGCTTATCCTGAAACATGCACGAAAATAATTTGGTCAACATATGATGTTGGTGAGTACTACTTAGTTTTGTACGTATAGTATAAGTTTTGAAAAGTAGTATAATCCATGTGTCTAGCATCACCAAGGCATTATGTAAACACACAAGTAACCAAACAAGACAAAGATCACATGTAAAGTTTGTACAATGTAATTGATAATGAGCACCTCAACACGTGTGAGTCTAAAAGAGCACCATAACACAAAGTTATGTCTAAATGAGCACCGTAACATAAGTTACGTCTAAATGAGCACCGTAACATAAGTTACGTCTAAATGAGCACCATAACATAAGTTATGTCTGTATGTAAAGAGCACCATAACATAAGTTATGTCTGTATGTATGATTTTGTATGTAAGCTACGTTCATGTTCAAGCATAAGCACAAAGATAATCAAGATACGTATATGAATTGTAAATGAATAAAAATGTATGTGTAAATGAATATGAAAGCTTTGTATAGTTGTGCATGAATCACCCCAAAAATTGTAAAAGCAAAAAAGGGGATAAGTAATACTCACCTTAACAAGGTGGTAAGTCTAGTGGAATTGAGTAAGTATAATCCAACGTTGCCAAGTATCACCCTATGTATAATGTAACAAATAAGTCTAAGTTTATCTAGTCTATAAGTATTTTCTAGGGCTTCGAATTGGGGATAAGTATTTATTTGGTTAATAAATTAAACGTTTAATAACTAAGAGAAATTTGGTAGATAAATAAACAAAAGTCTTTGAGTAAACTTTAAATCAAATATGGTCACAATAAAAAGTTTTAAGTGTGAAAATAATTTTTATAAAATTATTTTCTTGAAAATAAAATATTTATTCTATTTATTTCAAAATGTCAAAATATGATTTTAATATCTAAAAATATTAAAATTAAAGAATTCTTGAATTAAAAATTGTATTTCTGTTCCAAATGAATAGAAATAATTTATGTAAAATTTTGGTGCAAAAATGTTGAAAAATGAATTTATTATGATTTATTTATGATTAAAACTAACAAAAATTTATTAAAAATATTAAACAAACGGTTTTTCAGGAATAAAAATTATTTCTAAAATGTATATTGTTATACAAGTTTAGGATAATTTTTGTGTAATTTTATAAAATCGTTTAGATATTTTTATTGAATTTTATAATTTTATATGAATAAACTTGTAATATTTATAATATATATTAAATAAATTATTTGTGAAAAACTAAAAATTGGGTGATGAACTTTATCATTGGAAAAACATAAAATAAATTTTGTAAAATTTATAAAATAGTTTTAGTATTTTAAAACGATTTTTAAAAAGAATGAAGGTAATATGGGTAAAAAGGATAACCAAAAAAAAAAAAAATGTTTTACACTTGTGGGATTCGAACCTTGGCCCTTGGCCGGTTCATAGTTTTTGTGAGAAGGGGCCAACCAACTGATCTGTTGGTCAATTGGTGTTGAATTCAGTTATGAAATAATTATATACACAAGTAGCGATTATGTTCTTCCCCAATTCAAATGATAAGAACCCTAGTTTATTCAATCTCGTTAATTAACAATCAATATCCCCTGTAATGTTGGGGCTATTTCTTGTATGTGTGCGACTAACATAACCCACAAAAAGAATCGGACTTACAATGACGAATTCGGGTATGAAGGCTTGGTCAAGAAAAGTCAAACGTCGAGCAAGAACACTTGAACAGAGGGATTAAACAAGAAATTGAGGATTGGGGTTTGTTGTTCGGCATCTAGAGGTTGTCAAATGAGGTTCAATTTATAGGTAAAGCTCGGATTAAAGATTTAGCAAGGATTGACACGTTTTTAATGATAAACGCGTTGATTGGCTTTGTTATGGTAGGTTTTGACCGTGTTAATGTGGATAATACGCGTAATTGATGGGTTGTGATTATGCTCGATTAATTGTTGGTCAAAAAAATTCCATTTTAGCTTCAAAAGAAAAAAAAAGGCAACCATTTTCTTTGGTTTTGCGTTCGAACAGCAGTACAGCAAAGGAAAGAAGATGGAGCGGCGATAAGGAAGGGTTTTATATAATTAGTGTTGGGTTTAAACCAATGACGAGCTTGTAGCTCAGTGGTTGTGCGTGTGTGTTGTTGTCCGACCCGTCTCCGGTTCGAATCCAGGCAGAGACATCCCTTTATTTTTTTTGTTTTAAACAGTAAGGGGAAGGGAGGTGGAGATGGGCTTGGTTGATGGGCCGGACCTGGGCTCCTGCTGTTGGGCTCAGCAACACACTAAAGGAGTGATTGGGTTATGTTGTGGGTTTAGGTGTGGTTGGGCTAAGCTGCTATTATTATTATATATATAATGAAAAAGTGACGGATGTCACAGAAAGCTTTAATCAAGCTGTTAAGGCTTCGTATTCGGGTTCATTGTTAGTTGTCTGATATTTAAGTCGAAGAGCAGATGTGAATTCCAACCCTTCAAAGTTAATCAAAACGAGGCCAGCCCTGATCGTTCGATGCTGGAAGCACCATCAGTGAAAAGCTTCCAAGCTTTGGGATCAGGGGGTTCATCAGTTGTAATGTTAACTTCGGCCACTTCTTCCTTTGGAATTTCTACAATGAAGTCAACAAGTATTTGCGTCTTGATTACTTTTCTTGGGACGTATCTGATTTAGTGTTCACCTAATTCAACAGCCCATTTGGCTAATCGTCCGGAGGTTTCAGGTTTTTCAAGCACACTTTTGATAGGTTGATCAGTTACTACCTGAATTGGGTGTGCTTGAAAGTACCTTTAAAGCCTCCTAGCCGTTTGAACTAAGGCTAGGGCCAATTTTTCCAAATGAGGGTACTTGACCTCTACTAACTTTAGAGATTTACTAAAGAAGTAGACATGTACCTGGTCCTTGTCTCATTCTATTGTGAGAACAGTGCAAAGGGCTTCTTCAGCAACCGATAAGTAGACAGAGATCGTTACCCCTGGTTCGGGAGCAGCAATGGCTGGGAGGAAAGCAAAATGCTACTTCATTTGGTTGAAGGCTTTCTCCACTTCTTTAGTCCAACTGAAATCTTTCTTGTCAGCGCATCCCTTAAGGGTTTAGAAGAAGGGTAGGGATTTCTCGGCTAGCTTGGACATGAAATGTTTCAAGGCTGCAAGCTTTCCATTCAGGCTTTCCACCTCTTTCTTCGTTTGAGGGGACTTTATATCCAAGATGACCATGACCTTGTTGGGATTAGCCTTGATGTTTTGTTTTCCCATGATGTGGCCCATGAACTTGCCTTCTTCAAAACCAAACGAGCATTTGACAAGGTTAATCTTCATGTTTATTCTTTTGAGATTGTTGAAGGTCTCTTGAATGTCTTCAAGAATTTGATCTTTGGTTTTGCTTTTTATGACAATGTCGTCAACATAAGCTTCCATGTTCTTGCCAATCTTGTTTGCAAAAGCTTTGTCTACCAACCTTTGATAAGTGGTACCTGCATTTTTCAAACTAAAAGGCATTTTTTGGTAACAGAAAATATCCTTGTCAGTGTGGAATGTGGTTCTTTCTTCATCTTCTTCTTTCATTTGAATCTGATGGTAACCCTTTTAGGTGCCCATGAAGCTTTTGAAGGGGAAGCCTGTAAGAGAGTCGACCTTGAGGTCAATTTTGGGCAAGGGCTAACAATCATTGGGACATGCTTTGTTGAGATCTTTGAAATCTATGCACATCCTCCAAGAGTTTTCAGGCTTTCAGACCGTCACGGGATTAGCAACCCATGATTGGTACTTGACTTCCCGAAGAATCACGGGTTGTACAATCTTTTCCACTTCTTGGAAAGCCGCCAAGCTTCTTTCTGGTGCAAGGCTTCATTTTTTCTGGACTACAGGCTTGATATTAGAGGGAATTCTGAAACAACCTTTCAAGTTTTGAGAGAATGTTTCTAGGAGGCTTGGTATTTACCCTTACCCTCTGTTCAGGATATTCAGGGTTAATACTTAGGCCTCATTGATCCATTTTAGGCTCATCATCTTCTATCATGAGTGCTTCAATGGTGGGTTGAAGGGTTGCTACCCCATTTTCGGTGGGGAAATTTCACACTTCTTTGACCAATGGAGACGGCCATTTCAAATGTAGCCAAACCTGATCTTCCAATGATAACATCATAGTTGGAAGGCAAGTTGAGGACCACAAAGGTTAGAGGTTCGGTTCTCATCATTTTTCCTTCAGAAAAACAAATATCAAGTGTTATTTGACCCAAAGGCTTAATAGCTCTATCAGGAATATCTTTGATGGAAGATTCAGCCTGTTGAGGCTTTGAACGCTCGCCTTGGCTGAGCAGCTTGAAGTATTTTTCCAACATGATTTATGTGGCAGCTCCAGTGTCAATGTAGGCTTTTTGTGTTTTAATTGATCCGACCAGGGCTTCTATCACCAGAGGGTTATGGCATTTCTCACTCTCGAGTGGGGGAAGCAGACACATTGGCGTTCGTAAGCTTCCAACTAGGGACGTTTGTTGGGAGTTTCCTGCTCAAAGAGTGCCATGTTAACTTCTTTCTTCTTTCCATCAGCCATATTATCTTTAACTCCTTTGAATAGATGAGCAAGTTCCCCAGATTTGACGGCTTCTTAAATTCTTTTCTTGAGTTGGAAACAATCGTTGGTGTGGTGTCCTTTTTCTTCATGGAACTCACAATATTGATTGTAATTTTTGTTTGTTTTGCTCTTGGGCAGAGGAGGGGGAGGTCTGAATCTGTGCTTTACTTCTTTGGTAGCAAGGATCTCTTATAGGGTTTTGGTCAGAGAAGTGAAGTTTACCGTTCTTTTTCTTCTTGAAGGGTTCCTCCCATCAGACCTTCGAGAGTCAGATCCCTTGGAACACTTGTCATAGGACCCAAAGTTACCCCTTTTTCGGATTGGACTAGAGCTTCTCCAGTTGGCAACTCTCTTTCTTTGTTCTTTAATGTCCACAGCTTCCTCCACTCGGATGTGAGTTTCAGTTCTTCCAAGAGCCTCTTCAAGGGTTTTTGGGAGACTCTTGTTGAAGTCCTTGGTTAAGTACTTAGTGTTTATAGCATTCATGAACCCTGCAACCTTCATCTTCTCATCAGCACGAACATTGGTGAAGCCTTCCTTTTTGTATCTTTCTATGAAATCTCGGAGGCTTTCGTCATCTTTTTGCTATTATTTGGAAGATGACAGTGGCATCCTTAACACACCGTCGTTGCTGGGAGAAGTTGGCCAAGAATCCTTTGCCTAACTCGTCAAAGGACCGGATACTCCTAGCAGGGAGGTCATGGAATCATATTCGAGTTGAGCTAATGAGTGTTTTGCATAAACATGAAGCAATACTCGGGGTTTCCCCACTTTTCCATCGTGGCAGCCCCGAAAAAGATTTGCAAGTGATCCTCGGGATCATCTGTGCCATCATAAGTTTTTATGTGGGAAGGCATTTTCAGCTATGTAGGGATCTCATAGTCAGCGATTTGTGGGGAGAAGCATGAAAGGTTGTTAGGCTTGTAGGGTTTGTTCATATCATTTTCAGTTCTAGTGTTGGTGTTACCATTCAAACTACCTTGATGTGTGGCCAGTGCTTGCCTGATTAGTTGTTGCCAAGGGAACTGTGCCATCATTTGAGGCATGAAGTTAAATCTTTGAAGGCTTTCAGGTGTCATCATTTAGTTGGTTCCCATAGGCATGCTCATGGCAGCACTTCGAGCCATAGGTAAGGAGGTCATGGCTTGCTCCCAAGAAGTAAGTGCAGGGGTGGAACACTCGAGACCATTAACTGTAAGAGTTGATCTAGAGTGACCTCGTGCCCTATGGGTGCACTTGGGAGCAAAGGTTGGGAAGTGAACAAAGGGAAAGTAGTTGGGCTCGGTCTTCCAGGCTGATAAGGGCTGGGGTTGAAGGGAGTAAAGGTTGAGCTCGGACCAGCTCCTAGATGGGAAGGTGTAGCTTGAGAGCTTAAGGAAGGAATGTGAGGAGGAGGTGGTCCAGGTGAAAGTGAAGGTTCCTCCTCATCATAGTCCAGTCTGATTCTCACTCCCTTTTCTCTTTCCTTGTTCACATGTTAGTTGAGAAGAGATCTCAGTTGTAAGAAGTTTCTTGCAACTCCCTCAGGTGTTAAGTTTATGCTTTTGGGTGTACACATATGGCCGAGTTGAGGAGATGCAACCCCTGAACGAGAGGGAGTTGGAGTTTAGAAGAGAGAGAACTCCAGATATGTGATCCCCGTGAGAGTACTTCCTGGTGTAGAGAAAGGAGTAGACCTGCTTAAAGAGGCTTGGTCAGTGTTTGGAGCTACACAACTGATTTATGAAAGGAATTCAACGACGCAGCCCCACGGTGGGCGCCAACTTGTTGTTACAACAAATATATGACCAACATTAATAAGGAGTCTCACAGAGGTAAAAGGGTTAAAGGGTTTCACTTCACCAAACGCAGGTCGTGGAGTCCCTCTACGATGCAAACGTAGATGGGAGATTCGAGAGTTTTTAATTTGTGTTGTTATTATTCTAATTTGGGATGAACCCAAAGTCAGATTGTAGATATTAGTGTTATTGGTTTTTGGGAAGTGAAGTTAAGAGAAGATCATACGTAAAGTATGATCTTGAAGACGAAGAATAGAAGTGTGTAAGGGACGATGTAGATAGTGATCAGGGCCAGTTCTTATAGACAAGGAATCTCCTATAAGAAGAATGGCATAACTCTCGATCCCTTGCTGCAACTAAAGACTTTCCACTTTAGCTTATGAAAGGCTTGAAACCTGCAGATAATAGTATGTGTCCTCCACACGTGGTGACTGTGGCCAGTTGTGGAGGGTCTACTGAGAAAGTTGTGACAAGACATGTCACTGATCTTGTTCTTTTTGCTAATGACAGTTGTCACCTTTTAATCCTTTTTAGCCTTTAACCTTTTAAGTATGTCTTACAATCAATTTTTTTAGCCTTAAACTACCCACGTTACTCACCAGCATACAAATAACTAGAGTAGTTATTATTAGTCTATGATTTTTGAACAATAGTAATATGTATGTATTGAAATTCAACTTTTTGAACAATAGTAATATGTATGTATTGAAATTCAACTTGGGGGAGGTATACACGAAGGGTTAAGGGTTTAGCATGTGGAAATCACTAGACGGGACATAAAAGGAAGCATGTGTGAGCATGTGTTGGTGTATAATATACTATGCTTTTGCATGTGACATGTAATGTATAACATGAAAATTGACGGAGTTGCAGAATCCAAATCTCAGTTATTGATGTTTAACAAACTATTCATTTGTTGTGTGCCTAGAATTTTTATCTTGATATCATTTGCCTTATCATGCTCCCTTTATATTTTATTTAAGTTAAATTATTGTCATATGATGCTGGAGATATATTCACTCCGATTATGATTATTATGCTCCATCATATATCTGTCTATGGTGTCATAATTTATTATGTGTTTCTTATAGGAAGGGAGTCAAGCGACCTACATACATGCCCACGCCCCCTTGAAAAATGGATTTAGTGCAACTTTTAGACACAAATCCCAATCAATGCTTTTAAAAATTCGATTAAACCCCTATCGCCCCCGTAAAAAATAAATCATGGGTTTTTCACTGATCTGTTAACTCCATTGCTATATAATTTCACGCTTTCAAAGAATGATACTGGCCGGATTATCTATTAATTCATATTACGGTAATGGATTGCCTATACTGTTACACCATTGATGGTCAAAGTGCTTTACAATTTTCAATAATCCTTTGAGAAAATCATTTAATCCCAGAGTATCATCACGACCAAGGTTGCAAAAGGCGCTAGACAGGCGGTGAGGTCCAGCCTAAGGACTAGTCGGGACTAGGCGAAAATTAGACGGAATTAGGCGTTTTGGTATTTTATATGTATTTTATATATATATACACACAAATTTAGGTGTTTTTTAAAAATATGTTAAGATATATAAACATATACTTAGAAAATACTTAGATATTATACACATAATACTAAGAAATACTTAGAAATTTAAAAAAAATAAAAAATCCACCGCCTAGGCCCGCCTAATGCCCAAAATGCCCAGATCATCGCCCAAGCCCTAATTCCGATTTCCTCTTAAGCCTAGCGCCAAGGCAGCCGTCTAGGCCGCCTTCTGCAACATTGATCACTACTATAAAAACACCAATCTATCCCCTATTATATTCCGGCTTTAAAAAAAATATAGGTTATAAAACATCTTTTTAATTGAAGAAAGAAATAGGACTAATTTTTTGAAACGGAATTTATAAACTTAAATGAACCAGCTGTTCGATGTTTGAGTATGAGTTCTATATTGTTAAACTAGTTTATATCCTGAGAGCGTTTCAAATTTGATAAATCTAAGTATGGTCAATAAAAGGAAGCTCTTCTATAACTTTAACATTTGTGACTAACAAAGAATCATTTCAAAAAGACTTTTGATCCATCTTAGGAACAAGAGCGGCATTCAAAATAGGTGTAGCAACAACATCCGTAATCTGTGAGCACACATACCACTTCAAGTAAGTAATCATACATATTCAAGCCTGGTAGAGCAGAAAAACAAAATCAAGACTTACTCCAGTACGCTGTTGATGTAAACCCCCACTACTGATCTACATCTCGAAACATACAACAAATCACGTCCAAACCATATAGTACGACCAAATCACATCCAATCCAATTCAAATAATACCAAAAAAAAAAAAAAAGAAAAGTAAAAGGAAAAAGTAATCGGAACTTTAAACAGTGAATGAACTGGAACCGGAACCGAATCATCAACAACAACATTCTTATTAAACTGAAATCAATCATCATAAACCAAATAAATAAAAAAATAATAAAAATATGATCTAATCCATGTACAAAATCAGATAACACGACAAAAAAATAAATTAATAAAGAATACAAAATAAAATAAAAGTAACTGAAACTTTAAACAGCTAACGAACCGCAACACAATCTTCATCAACAACATTCAAATGCTCAACACAACAATTTAAAAAAAAAAAAAAAAAGCATACGTACTCACTAGTCTTGACTAACAAATAAATTATATCATATACTAACAACATGAATTCAACAATAAAAGGGATATCTTAAATATGTTTCCATGCTGTAATGTTATAAGTGCCAACATGTCTACCCAGATCCTCATTGCGCAAATTGAACACACCTGTAAAATCACAAATTTCATTGTATTAAACATCACCCAACAATCACCATAACATCAACAGAATTTGAACACAATTAAACATTATCAATATTATAACAAAAACCACCTATATCAAAATACCCGGTGCAAAAGGGGCATGGGAACTCCTCCCTCATATCATCATCTACCTCAATGTCTACAAACCCCATAAACATATCTGCATCAATAACCCAATTCAAATCATGATTAGGGCTTTTTTCACACAATCATAAAACATATAAACCATAATAATTAGATATAAAAATTGAGAACCCCATAAATATCTTTGCAACATTAACCCAAACCAAATCAAGATTAAGGCTTTTTTATTCTAACAACAATAAAACACATAAACAATAACCATACCCCCAAATTAACAAAAATAAAGAAGATATGAACCTGTTTAGAAAATAAAGCCTCATTAATCATATCTAACACAGATCCTACTATCAATCAAACATCATCATATAAAACAACAAAACATATTTAATCAAACATAATAACATATTTCTGCTTCTTACTACTGACTACTTCCTTCTCAATAATCTCCTCTGCATCTCTCTTGCCTATATTTTCATCACAACAAGTAATCATAACACACACATATAAAAGCCTAAAACAACAAATAAAAAAGCAATAAAAAGAAAGGAAAAGGTACCTTTTTTACTGATTTGGTAACAACAAAAGCGAGGGTGGATTCAACCTAGAATGAAAAGAAAAGATGGGATGAGAGTCTGATGGATATAGATAATAGATATAGAAGAATGAAGAAGAATACCTTAGAGGTAGACTTCTTGGATTCTTTAGGCATTTACAAACCCCAATTCGATTTCCGTTCAAACTAATAAGCCACAAAATTAAAAGACTATATAAAGATTAAAAAAGGGATTAAGTGATATACCAGACTGCCCCTTGTCTGCTTGTGAATAATCATCAATAAAATTCTGTGTAGAATACCGCAAGAAACAACCTGCATTCATAATCCTTCCTTCTCTACTTGACAAGCAATTTATTGCTTCAGTTCTTGCTTTATCCGAACATAGCCTACACTCTTCATTGGTCAAACTTTCCCAACACTGAGCTAATCCTTAAATTTAATTCTGTAACACCGAATCCACTGTTACTCATTGCTAATTCAGTAATGCTTTTATCCAACTCCCCAACACTTCGATTAAATCCCAAAACCCCACCTTGAAAATCACTAAAATAATTACTTGTCAATAAGTTGGAGCTATAGTTTGTAGCATCAGAGACAAAGAGGAAGGAGTGACAGTAGAGGGGGGAGACAAAGGGAGAGGCGACGGTGGAGGGCGGAGACACAAGGGGGAGGGCCTACTGCTTGGAGAATAGGAGGGAGGTTGCCGGTGGTGGGAGAGGAGGAGGGAACTAGCTGTGGAAGGATGGAGAGGAGTAAACTTTTAGCGTTTTTTGGAGGAAAAAACTTTTATATATGGATTTTATATGTGGTTTGTTTTTTTTTTTTTTTTTTTTTTGTGACACCTGGGAAATTCAGGTTAAGATTTTAAAAACATTTACCATTTATTTTGAATAAAAATATATTTAATTTAATTCAGAGGAATTAAATTGGGTAAATATAAGAGAAACAACTCGAACAAATAATTCAGTGAGTTATCATGACACACATACGAATATCTGACCCCGAATGCTGGTAATAAAACAAAAGGAATAATTGTAGAATAACTCGTCTTGTATTATTTTTAATTACGTGCTTATGTGGATATAATTGTGTAAATACGTGAAAATCTGTGTATTTAAGTGAAACGCGTTACTGGGTCCGTAACCGACACCCGATGAACCGAGAAGGTAATTCGGGTCATGAATAATTGGGTTGATTAGTTATTTGGTTAGATACATTCTACTAGGCCCAAAACATATAAATAATAACAATAATTATAATTAAAACCAAACCGGGCTAGGCCAGCCCTAGCCCAAAATAAGACCCAGGTCGATTTAGCCTGGCGTTGCGGACCGCAGGGGGTTGTCCCTCCGGCCCGGGCTCCGCGGGAGAGCTTCTGTCATGGAAAACAAGTTTAAGTCTTTTAAAAATATTTTTAACCTCATGTTTCACAAAAACACAACCCTAACTCGACTTAACAGCCACCATTACGAAAATACAAACCTCTTACCTCTATTCTTCATCATTCCAAGGATTCTTGGAGCTTTAATCGCGTTTGAATCACCCGAACGAAGAGCTTGAGGTCCATTATCAATTCTTTACTTGTCTTAATCCTTTTTAATTATGTTAATCATGTTTTTGACCATAAACCCTAATGTCCATATCTAATCTAAAATAGTTTTATCAACAACTAATGATTTTTATGTGATTAACATGTTTATATGATGTATGTTAATGATTATTTGATAATATTATAACATAAGATTCATGTTTAATCATAAACACCTACTTTGATGAAACTTGACAAACCCTAGGTTGAGGATTATGATGTTAAATCTAATTATGATGAATTATATGATGATATAATGGTAGTCTAGGATGATTAACATGTTTTTGATGATTGATTAACGTTGTTTGATCAATTATTCATAACCTGCTATTATAGGAAACTTTATTGGTTTTAGAGCTTGGTGTTGATGATTGCTACATGATATGATGTATTTAATGATATGAGATGATTGTTAATGATTATCTAAGGCTATTAGAACATTGTTTCGGTAAAGATCAAACTCGATTCATGTAGTTGCTAAAAATGGAAACTTTGTGCATATTATATATCTTCGTTGTTCATAACTTACTAAGTTGGGAAAGCTACATTAGACACAAGTTGAAGGATGCATGGAATGTGTTATAAGACTTCTTGTGATTCATGACATGTGAGAAGTAGGGTGTATGCACGAACTTGAACTTATGAACATATGCTACAAGTAACATGTTATGTGTTAGCTAACATGATAGATGCAAAGAATTGCATGATTGGTGTAGATATTATGATTTTAGGTCTATTTGGATTAATCAAACGCAAAACATTAATGGGTCACCAACGGGTCGGTGGGTCAAACTTGGTCAAACTAAGTCAAACATGGTCAAACACTTTTAGAAACTCAATTAGGTCATTGATTTGAGATCAATGGGTTATCTGGACAAACACAAGCACTAATAAGTTGTTATAATATAGGTTTCCCGTTGTAGGATACTATTTTATACACCGGTTTATTAGCATGCAAAGCTAAGGTGAGTTTCATGGCCCTTTTACTGTTTTCCTGTTGGGGGAGAAACATGCTATACAAACAACACGAACATTGTAGATCACATGTACTATTATATCAATTGTTTACTGTAGTGTAACTTTCATTCTTAAGTCCTTACATTATAAACCATAGTATGTGTAATATAGAGAGGAGATTTGAATAGATCTACTTGGTCTAACAAGCCCCACCTGTGTCAACTAGAGGTTGAGCAGGTGCATATTGTCCTAAACAGTCGTCACTATTGAATGAGCGGTGGCGGAAGGCAAACAACTACCAACAGTCAGCAATGCTTTATGTACGCTTAGTAACTTGTTTAATGTCTAGCTAGCATTGGGAAATAATTAGTAAACGGATGTGAGTCTAAACAGACAAACGAAATTACTTACATTAAAACCTATGAACTCACCAATTTAATTGTTGACACACTTTAGCATGTTTTCTCAGGTCGCTAAAGGTATTACTGCTAGGATGCACTTGGAGTCTCACTTGCATTACAAATATTATTTTGGGTTTTTCAAACGTTTATTTTATTATGTTTGGTTTTGGAAACCCATAATGGTTTTCCGAGACGTTTGCATGAACTTTACTTAATGCTTCCACTGAACTATTAAACTTTGAACTTTAAAAACATTTGGTTTATTACGTATGATTTTGACAGCATATAGAGGTCGTTCATTCGACTGTTGACAATGATCTTGGTATGTCACGTTCCTCCCGCTAAAACACAGTAGTGGAAATTTAAGGGTGTGACGATTTTTTAAATTCTTACATCGTGTCACGTGGCACATTCAAGGGGGGGGGGGGAGGATGGCACCAATGAATGTCATGTCATCATCATAGCTTTTCCCTTATATATATTTATAGATTATAGATATAACCTAGTTGAATAAATAGGATATCCTTCAAAACAAAATTATCTAAGAAATAACCAAGGTATGGATAAACAAGGTTTTATTTACGTGCCAAAACAAGAGGTCATAAAAAAAGGTATGGAACTAGGGATGATAATGGGTTAGGTAATTGGTATTCTCAATTTCATTTCCACTTGTAAAAGCATATATCATTTTCGCCTCAATACTCACCGGATATTTTTCGGGTATCTAGCATACCCACGGATTTCATGCATCTCGTTAGATTTTTAAAAAATACCCATTGTGATTTTCATGTATATATTGTCTTTCTATTCTAATTTTTATCTAACTATATCTTGTTAACAAACCACAATAAATTTAAATATTATCAAACTAGTTTATTTCCTAGGTGCTTCTCGGTATAGACAAATCTAATATGAAGTGACAAAATGTGTGTATCGTAAAAGGAATATGTCGTTTTTTTCAGGATATTTTTAAAGGATCAACACTCGATAACTCATAAAATCTACTTCAAGTTCTACATGTGCATATGTTGCTCAAGTGAAGTCTCTATACAACTTTGTCACTTCCTCAAAACATTCTAAAATTTTGATGTGAATCTAGAAAAAAAAAAACCAAATTGGTATCAAATGATATGTCATGATGATGATTGATTTAAGAGGAGTGCATGGTTGGGTGATTAATCATCACTTATCAGCTAGAGATTTACCTGGTCACTAAGAATACTTAGCAACCTTTGTAATCAATGTTCCTAGCAACACCAGTCAAAATACAAAAAATATATATTCTTACCAAACAGACTACATCTGTGAATATATATATGTAGTTAGCGGGTTCTTATATGTAATAGTAGGTTCAAAAGCATATATACTGTCACACCCTCAAATTCCACTTGAGGGGTTTTCCCGCGAGGTGCATGACACACCAGGATCCAAGTCAACGGTCATAACAAACGACAACTATATTATTTAAAATAACTTTCAATACCAAAACAAGCCAAGGTTCCAAGTTTAAATGTACAACGGAAACAACAACGATACACCATAAAATCCCAAAACAGTTCAAAAGGAGTTTGATAACAGTTTTCCAAGATAACGCGTAGTATGATAGAATGCAATGCAACTTTGTGCATCCTATCCAGTACTTGCTATGTTAGCGACCTGGGAAAACATGCTAAATATGTCAACATAAATATGTCGGTGAGTGCACAGATTTTAGATAAAAATGTGTGTTTGAAAGATCAAATATACTTTACTATGTTTTCGAACGTTAACTAGACGTTAAGTATGTAACTATGCGAATTGAAACCATTGATAACTGTGTTGTAGCTCAATGTGTGCCCTTTTTGGATTACAGTCATCCCCGATAAGCCCTGTCACACCCCGCCTAAGGAGGAAACTCGAGGTGAGACGAACTTGGTGATCACAAACATTGTTTACATGAGAAATACTAAATGTCATTTATTTCGCATAACAATCAAGGTCTTGATATCAAACAGAGTTACATGCCATAGCAAATGAGTTCAACAACTACATCAAATAATAAAACGAAAGACTTCTGCAGGAATTCATAAGCTCACCTTCTTATTATGCTTACTTGTTACCTGAAAAATATGCTTAAATGTGTCAACTAAAAAGTTGGTGAGTTCGTAGGTTTTGTTGACTCGATAAAACAGTTTGTTGCTTAAAAGGTTTCGTTGTCTGTGTCCATGCAGAATATAGTTACCATGAGCACCAAAACCAAACCACGACATTCGTGTGCACCCCGCCCTAATGCCTTATCACGGGACATTGTAAGTATGGATAATATGCATTCATATGTGTTAGCGCAACTAACAGTGAAAGGGGGTGTCAACCCAAATAGTACTATTCATATAATCCATGGCTTATCGCTAAGCTAATGGTTATGATTGTCCGGGGAATTTGTTGTCTATGATAATTGTGGGTCTAACTCATGTAACACATATTTTTGTCATGTACATATGTGGGTCTGTAGCATGTTTCTCCCTCGAAGTTGCAAAACAGTAAAACAGTAAAAGGCTTCACGAGACTCACCTGATGTATGGTTATGTAATCTAGCAAAGCAGAAGTAACTATTGTCCCGAAAAAAAGTTCCCTATAACGTCAAAGACATCTTAAGTTGGGTGTACTTGTTGTTCAACATACAAGTTGTTCACCCGACACGTGGACTCTTGTATCATGTATATGTGGAGCCATTGCACGTGATAATTACTACACATCTTAATTGTTCCTTTGTAAAGTGTATTTTTTTGTGTAATCCGGGTGTTTTGAATATGTACAACATTATATGTGGTCGTGTATGTTTTGATCCAAAAATTGGTTCCTTGACAACTATTATAGCCGAGTGTGGTTTATAAAACATTAATCATGATGTGGGTGATATGCATACATGCGATTACATATAAGTGTACATGTGTGTGTTTGGAAATTAATTAACAACAAACAAGATAAATCCTTTAGAAAATCATTAACTTGTATGCAAGATTGGGTCGATTACTAGACGACTAAGAGTCGAAGGTCGGGTAAACATGATAACCAATGGGTTTACAATAAAACTAGATGTGTCGGTTAGTCGAATAGGTACCTAGTTGATGCAAGTGTGTGACCGAACGATTGAAACATCTAGCCTCCAGTTGAGCTTCCAAATCTTGAGTCTTGGAGCTTGAAAGGGAAGATGGGTTTAGTGGTGGGGGTTGGCTGAGAGAAACAAGAAAAAGAGAAAGAGAGATTTTTGTGGTGAGGAAAAGAGTTTGTGTGTGGCAATATGGATGATCTTGGTGCTTCCTTTTATAGTGGAAATCTTGGCAAGAGTCTCATTTGTTTCCTTATTTCCATTGTCAAGTACATGATCCTTTGTAGTGTATAGTCTTGATCATATGATGTGTAGCCATCTAATGAAGGTTCGGTCGAGCATGTGGTGTATCAAATCAACTAGTTTTGGCAAATATCATGCCTAGGAAAAGTGGTGTGTGTTTGATTAAGACCTAGTTATGTGCAAGGAAGCTAATCTTGTTCCTTAGTGCCATGCATGGTGATAAAAGACAAAACTAATTAATGTTCATCAAAGTGTTGTGAGGTTTTTGCTGCCATGACAAGGAAGAAGAATGCATGTGGGTGTCTATATGTGGATGTTCTTGACTCATGGGAGGTTGTTACCAAGATTGTCATGGTTAATTCAGTGTAAGATTATGACAATCCATTTGAAAAGGACCCTTAATTGTGTCTTATGTATTGGCTGATTTATGCAAAGGAAATTTTGGCACATGTCTAATGTATTTTAGGTAAATAATCATGCATTGGAATGGGTTTAGTGGTTTGTAAGGCCTAGATAGGTGTAATATAGCATGAGTTTTTAGTTTGTCTAACATTGGAAGGTACCATTTTGTCTCATGTTGTCACCAATGAATCAAATGAAGGTGTGGTGGTGGAAATGTGTGTGTATATATATGTTGTGTATGTATGTGTATATGTAGTTATTGTGTTGTCCCTTTCAAAGATGATTGTATACATGGTTGTCATCTATTTGTCTATGCTAAGTTCTTTTCATCTAGAAGGTATTAGTTTTCATGGAAAAAGACATGTCAAAAAACAAGAATTGTGAACATGTTTAATGCTTTCCTGGTGTGCATTCGTGTGTGTGTATATATATATATATATATATATATATGTATGTACATGGGCATGGGTTTTTAGTCCATTGCTTAATCTATCTCATGAGTCTATATGTGTATGGTGTATAACTTAGTTAATCGTTATCATCCATTCATGTATATTTGTACATTTAAAAAAAAATATCGTTTTGGTTTTATAAAATATCATGTGAAAAATACATACATATTTCTGTACTTGTGGATTCTTATGTCAGTCATGGTGTTCGAGTAAGGTTTATTTCCATATGATCATCCCAACATTGACACGTACCGTTACACATATTTAAGAAAAAAACAGTTAATTGTACGGATTCGACTAGTGGATTTGAGACAATATGCACCCGTCGAACCTCCAGTTAACCCAGGTGAGGTTTGTCAGGCCCAATAGATCTATCCACATTTCCCTTTATATGCCCATATTAGTAGTTTCCTTGGAACTTAGATGAGTCGCAAAGTAAACAAATGATAACAATAGTAATAAATGATCTTTAAGTAAAACCGATTGTGTAGCATGTTTCTCCCCCATGAGGAAGTATGTAAAAGTGGGGTCGTGAAACTCCCCTTAGGTTGCGTCTTCAATTAGTTAATAGATCAGTAGTGTGTGATAGTCTTCAATTACTGAAAACCTATCAATAGACGCCTATAAGTGTGTTGACTGATAACGTGTTGGTCAAATAACCCTCAGTTGTCCAAATCATGACTTTGTATGTTTGCATAAGCATTTTAACCATGACACGACCACAAAAAACTTGACATCTCATTGGTTACCCGCTATATCAGTTTAACAAACATATACAAGTTCCCATACAAGTAAACACAAAAAACACATCGTTTCATACAAAGAATTCACATCAGGCCACATTCTATGGAATAAGACTATTCCCAGTCTCGTCCCTATAATGCTCATGCGAATGAGGCATATCGTTGAGTCATATGCTACAACAGAATGGAATTTCACAGCAAATGACCAAATTTAGGCGAATGAGTATTATTTCTTCTCATTCACTATAACTTTCAGGTGAATTAGAACCTTGCTCCCCTCATCTGCATGAACGATCATGCGAATGGGGGCTCATTTGTCCAGTTTAGGTTGATTAATAATTTTGAAGAATAAAAACCCTTAAAATCAACTAAAAAACCTAACGAACCATAGTCAAACGATGCAGTTTCATTCATCTAACCTAGTAGCATATTATCATGTCTGATTGAGTCATCAATTGGTTCATTTTGTACATAAAAATCAAATATTCTCCCAAAACGACAAATTATGAAGATGTCACATCAAGGTACATGAAAAACTTTCCAGAAATAGCAAAAAGTGCAATTAGTCACATAATCACAGTCATCAAACCTTGAAACTTAGAGGTAATCGGTGTTAACTTAATACTTAACATGTTGAAATCATTATATTCAAAATACAAGCCCTAGATCTACAACATACATCCCCAAAAATGGGTTAAAGTTCACAAAACCTCAATCAATCATTCAAACATCACCTAATCATGCTTCTAAACAGTTTCAAATCATTTAGATATCATCCTATAACCATTCAATTATAAACACATAACACAAAAGCCCTAACTTATTAGGTCACAGTCATCATCCAAGCTTGTATTTTTATAAGAAAGTATTATTTTGGTTTAGATCTAGTTTGGAAGGATTTTTAAAAAAGTTTTTATTTAGAAAAACACCTTAAAATTAGTTCTGGACATTTAGGGTTTATCAAACCATCCTAAGAATGTAAGGAAAAGGGTTTACATGATTAAAACACTTTGGATCTTAGATTGATATTGTTTCTAAACGTGATTTGGCTCAAGAATCTAAGAAATGGGGGCAAAAACCCGTTTCTACAAGTTGGGGTTTGTAAGAGAGCACTTGGAGGCGAGTTAGGGTTCTAAAATGATGAAAATGAATCAAAGAGATGTTTATATAGTCTGTACTCATTCGCTCTTTCATTGTGGCGAATGAGACTTTTGGTCTCTCATTCGACTAAGATTTCAGGCGAATGGGTTTTTCCTTGAGTCATTCGCCCAAACGACTCCAAAGGGTACTTAAAACACATATTATAATACCAATTCACATAAACACATATTTACACGTTGTTAATTAATCATAGAACATATAATACTTGATAAGTTACACTTATTATGTTAATTCACCAACAAACGGGACACAAGACTTGTGTGTATGTGTGTGTTTCCCTGATGATTCCCTGAATGACCAAACCATGGACAACCTGGGTATAAACTGACTCCCGATGATTCCACGAATCATCGAATTGACTCAACTAGCCCAGTTAAGTTTATTTAGTAAATGTTTAGATAAGGTAGACTTAAATGTTTGTTTTAAATATAAACCTGTGTTTGTCAGCTGTTACATATACTATCTTAACATGATTAGTGACTTACTAGACATGATTAACAAATTACCTGAATACATTGTGTTTTTCTTTTTCTGCATGAGGAAAAAACCACTAAAAAGGCATTTTTTTCTCCGTTATTGCTATAACACTATGGTGCACATTGTGTGAACTCGTTTTGGACCGATTACAAACAATAACTCCTGATTATAACTGAGATGTTGTACAAAAACAGCATGCATGTAATAACCGAATCTTTCTTTAATGATTGATAAAACGAACACGCACAAATTTTTCATACATACACATATACATACGTTGTTGAATAGTACGCTGGCCTGAGGTGAGCTCAACCCCAGGCCAACCTGGACTAGACCATACACAATAGTCTTCTCCTAAAAACTGTTGCAGCTATCTCTGCAGAAACCCTAAATCTAACATACATACATATATATAGGCTATGGTGGGAGTATTCGCCATGGGCTGGGCCTTAGGAGAAGTTTCACATCTTCTCCTAGGTCACCACAAGTCGCCCAATGTCAATTTGGTTCTATATAATTCTATGTTCACCTATATACTGAATTGCATAGCAACGGTCACTATCTTGCACTAACAAACTCCCCCTTGACTTGATTTCAGTTCTTCTCTGGTAAGACTTGATCTTCTGGCATTGCACTTTGACCTTCAACCTGCACTGCATCAACCTCTAGCGATCCATGAACAAGTCTCGCTTCTAGACTGACACCTGCACGAACAACATCATATTTTGTTTTATTGATCCTTGTCTTCAACCAGCTGTGTCTGACTCTGTCTGATATCTTCATAAATCAACCGAAAACCCGAAGCCTTTCATATCCAATTGCACCCTCAATGTAAGTCTATCCAAATTACTTCTAGATCCACCATAATCTGCAACTTCCCTCCTATGAAAAATTATGCCTGATTAATAATCTCCAAAGTAACCAGCATATGATAAGGTTCAATCTTCAACCAATCAGCAATGAATGATCAACATCATTACAAAGACACTTCAACAAAATCTCAAACGCATGCTCAGTAATCTTCAATCTCAGTCTTCAATCTTGATCCGAAACACCCAATCTATAATCACCCGCCATGACTAGAACTAGGTAGACCATTTGTCACTCAGTATCCTGAATAAAAAAACATAAGAACAAAATCATGCCAAACTAATCACCATGATATTCTTTATTGATGCATCCACGAATTTATCAGAGAGCAATAGAGTAATTTTTATTTCCCCCTTTTTCTCTACAAAAATTCACCGAAATCTTCTAGTAGAAATGGATACATCCAATCAAAGACCTGTGTAAAAACACTCAACTCTGACCATAAAGTATCACTCGACGATTTAAAACGTGTTCACTTTTGGTTTATGCCATTAACAACTTGAGTTGCTCCTCAAATGGGTTTGTAAAACATACTAAAGTACCTGACCCACAGTTGTTCATACATAAGGCCTGGAGATAAAGCTGGAATTCCTTGCCAGAACAACTCTTCTATCATAATAATTTTTCGATAAAGGCTGCAAACCGGTTAAATTTTTTTAGAAAATTATAATCACCAAACTTTTCCTCCAAGAACATCTCCTTATTCTAGTTATCCAAAAAAATTTCGGGCAAATAAAAATTTTCCGGATTCCAGACCAATCTGACCAGTTCACCTCCGATAATCTTCTACAATCCAAAACAGATTTACTAGGTGAAGATGCTTACTAAGAGAAGATGCCCAATAACGATGATACCCAAAAGCGAAGATATCCATCAGCGAAGATACCCAAAATCGAATATACCTATCTACGAAGATACCTAATAATGAAGATATTTATCTTCGTTAATAACTTAACTTCGTTTTTCTGATCTGTTACAAACCCTAATAAAAAATTTTCACTCGAACACATAAGAAATCTTCAGATCTGGTCAAAAATCACGTAGAAGGCTAAAGGAACTTTTGATCAAACATAAACTGCATCAGATCCATTTGATTTTAACATCCCCAATGAGTTTTATCGGAATTAAAACCCAAAGTCAAGAGCAATTGTGTATCGAGAGGCGGTTAGACCTACCGATTCGTAACCATGCTTTGATACCACTGTTAGGTCATGTTTGATCGATTACCACCGATAACTCCTGATTATAACTGAGACGTTGAACATAAACAACATGCATGTAATAACCGAATCTTTCTTTATTGATTGATAAAACGAACCGGCACAGATTCTTTATACATACATACACACATACATACGTTGTTGAATGATACGACGGCCTGAGGTGAGCTCAACCCACGACAACTTGGACTAGATCATACACAACAATCTTCTCCTAAGAACTATTGTAGCTATCTCTGCAGAAATCCTAAGTCTAACATACATAAATATAGGCTATGGCGGGAATATTCTCCATGGGCTAGGCCTCTGGCGAAGATGCACATCTTCGCCTGGGTCACCACAAGTTCGCCCAGTGCCAATTTTGTTCTATATAATTCTATGTTCGCCTATATACTGAATTGCATAGCAACAGTCACAATCTGGCACTAACACATTAGAAAGATAATAAAACGCTGGTTAATTTGGTGTAATTTTTTTTTTTAAATTTAGAAAGATAATAAAACGCTCGTTAATTTGGTGTAATTTTTTTTAAATTTCGTATATAAAAGTTGAGAGAAAAAGATTTTTTTAGGCAAATTAAGGGGTGTAAAGGTCTCACGTAGTGTCATTTGGCATACCCTTTTTGTTTACTATATATATATATATATATATATATATATATATATATATATATATATATGTATGCATATGTATACATATTATTGATAACTCACATTATCAACATATAAAACAGGCATAAACAGTCTCATAACAAGGTAGAATTAGGCTTATATTATTGATATTGGGTGCTTAATTCTTTCCTATTTGTATTTCTCAGGAAACTGGAGCTCCAAGACGGAAACAGAGGATTCCCGGGGAAAAACAAGCAAAAAGCTGGAGATTCCTGAAGATACGAGACGTGCAGCATGTTCACTGTATGTTTGAAGACACTCCTGGGACTTAACAGTGATAAAACCAGTCCAAGAGTGACCCAGCATGCCCACACACACTTGCACGAAGGCCCTGCACGCTAGAAGACAACGCAGCGAACCTAGAAAACGACGAAACTTGGGGAACAAGTCAGAGCACGCCCGTGCCCATCTATATGGCACGCCCATGCTCAGTCTGAAATGCCTATAAATAGCAAGCTACCCCTCACCATTTGTTCATCCTTTCTTGTGCTCTCTTGGGGCCGACTACAAAGCTTCTTCAAGAGATCTTGGGGTCATTTGGGAGGCCTTATGGCCATCCTAACATCCCACCAAGGTTAGGCCTCATCTTACCTTGATTAGCTTGGCCAAGAAGAGGATCGTAGAGTAGTTCGTGTGCAATAAAACATCGAGGGTCATGAAGTTGCTAGATGCATAGCACTTGAAGATGGAGAGCTTGTCTATGAGCAGCCATGTTCTTAGGTTGATCATTCGATATGGTTGTATCTTTCTATTATCATGAACCCATTTCGATATGTAGACTTTTATTATTTTTATTAGTAGTTTATTTTTAGTTATTTGTTGTGTTATCTTCTCCTAATCTTTATTTGTTTATCTTGTAACATGTTTGAATGATGATTGATTTAATAACTAAAATCAACCTTAACTTAATTAAATAACTAGGGGTATAATCAGCTTCTGGTAGTCCCGAGCTAGATCCAAGGCGAGGAAACTGGTAGTGAGACAGATCCTTCCGGCTTCTAATATCCAAACCGGATTCTAAGCAATGGCTTCTGAAGTGGACCAGATCTGAGTGACACATTTCTGGTACTTACCAGATGATTGAATGGTTTTTTTTGGTAAAAGTCGGTTTCCGTATGGGCGCACCAGTGATCTTCGGATTGCACGCTTTTAGGATTATGTGCCACCTTTACCAAGGATTTCATTCAGTTCATGAGGTTAAGGGTTGGGTTAATTAAGTCACCAATCATCAAACCAACTTTATGTAACAACCGGCAAAAATGAGGTAATTCCGTACTAATTAACTAATATGCGATTAACGTAATTAAATGTAATTATGTGTTGATTTATTTATCAAGGCCTTAGAAAGATAGCAATTCCCAAATAATGCATAGGAATGCATACGTTTAGTGACAAAACATGATAGGATCATGTGCGAGTAAACTTATCCGGTATGGACGCTGGCGATTACCCGGTAAAAATTAAATAAACGAAAAGGATCCCGGACACCCGGGATATAAAATAAAGGGTAATTTCACAAAATATAATGGGTTTTGGAACTCCAAAGTCATAAGTGAGAGCTTTTCATACAAATCTCCCGGTAATGAATAAAGTGCACGTACCGCAGCCGATATGCGTATAACTTATAATTTCACCCGACAAAAGCCTAAATAACTAATCAACGCTTAAACTAGGCTATGTTTAAGGGTTATTAAAGGTATTTTTAATATCCGGATAACGCGCGGTTAAAACCCGAAGAATACCCGAACGACACCCGAACGAGGAGGGATTTAACATAACAAATAATGGGTAAATATTTAGTGTTGTGGACCCCACCCAAACACCCCAAGGGGCCGGCCTAAACCCCACCCCCATGATTAATCTTTCTTTTTATTTATTAACCCACTTATTATTAGAGCTAATCATGAGATTAAAAGTTGCATGGATTAGCATTGGGCAAAAATCACCAAATCCCCTTCTCTCTCTCTCTAACTCACGGCCAAACACCCTCTTAATCAATCTTCCAAAGATCTTTCATATCCCACATAATCTCCATTAGATATCACATAATCTATGGAAGATACATATAATCTTAGAGATTTGGAGAGGATATTATAAGGATACTTGTAAGCACACTTGAACCAACAAAGCAAAAATCTCCTTCTTTTTCTTCCCTTGTGGCCGTAGCATATACCACCCCCACATACATTCTCTTTTCAAGTTTAACACTTCCAAATCACCTCTAAATATTCATCTTTCAAAACCCCATTGTGTGTTTCAAGAGCTTGGAGCTTAACCACTTGGAAGAACACACTAAACCCCATTCAAATCCAAGGTTTTTGTCTTCCCTAGCCTTGAGCTAGTAGTAAGCTTTTTTAACCTTGCTTTGATCATTAATATTCATGTTATGTGTTCTTAGAAGCAAGTTGTACATGAAGGGTTAAAATGTGGTTTTGAAACATAAACTTTAATATATTTTACAAGAGTAAAATGGATGAGTAAAAACATGTAGATGGATCATGGATTTAATGTTAGTAATGTAGTATTTCTAAAAATTATAAAACATACACATACACTTATGAAGGATGATGATTTGGACATGATTTGTGAAAGTAATTTGAATATGCTAAAATATAGTTTTAATCATCATAAAATGACCATCTAAAGTCTAATATAAGTTGGAATATGTTAGAAGTTTATAAATGTAGAAGTTACATATTTAAAGTCTACTCACTTGGATGAGTGAAATTTGGATATGTTGGATAAAAACACTAAACACACATGTTAGAAGCCTTAACGATGGAATATAAGACTATAAAAAGTGGTATGATGTAAAAATAATCTAACATTAAGAAGATGATTCCTCAAAGTACACTAATTTGGGAGAAAAATGCTAATTTTGGGAGTTAGGATGGAAAAGTGCAACATTTATAAGTTAAGGGACTAATATTGCAACTTTGAAAGTTGAGGGACTAAAATAGATATTTTAGAAACTTTGATCCAAAAATGCAACAATGGAAAGTTTGGTGTCAAAAGCATAAATAATGATTTTTTCAAGGATGGTTTTGGTAAACATTAGTAAACTACTTGGGTATGTTGTATAAAAAGAGTATTTTTATAAAAATGGAAGTTTATAAAAAATATGGACTTGTATTAACATAAGGATTTTATAAAAATAGAGGTTTTTATAAAAATGTTGAACAAGACTAAAAACTTGAGAAAACTTATACAAAAATGAATACTTTTATATAAATGGGAATATAAAAGTGTTGGAAACATTTTTGGTATATAAGTTAACAAGTTGGAATAAAAATACAAAAGTATATTTTTGAACCTTTCAAGTAATATGTGTTGGGGAATTGGAAATATAAATAATATTTCTATAAGACGCATATTGGGAGAAACTTGGAAAATTCACTATCGGACTTAGATACATAAACTAACTATAGCGGATAAACGGACAAACAAGAGAAAATGCCATTGCGGCAAGATGAGAAAATATATATTTTAGGAAGTAAAATATATATAACATGGGTGAAAATTATATAACACTTTCCTAAGTGTTAGAGAAAACATTCGTGGGAGAAAACATAACGTAAAAGATTAAAACGTTAAAACAACGTATGGACTTAACAAGAAAAATTACACGTTTATATATGTATATATATGCTCGCCTCGACGAAATTCTAGTATATCTATTTGAATGGGAAAGTAGATATGCGGGAAGGAAAACCGAGACGAGTAGACGAAATATACATATATATATATATATATATATATATGTATGCCGACGAGATCCTAGTATATTTATTTGAATGGGAAAATAAATATACGGCGTGGTAAGTCGAGTCGGGCGTTAAGAATATCCTACCGAACGACAAGACCTTAGCATATTTACTTGAGTGGGAAAATAAATATGCGACAAAGTGAGTCGGGTCGGGTGTTAAGAATATATTATATCGAACGATGCGATCATAAGTATAATTATTTAAATGGGAAAATAATTATACGTTAGGTGAAGTCGTGTCGAGGATAATAATATACAAGTTAAAAGGATATTAACGAGAATAATGATATAACTTGTAAGAAATGGGTAATCCATCGCCAACAAACCTAGGATACACGTTTAATTAAACGGGAATTGAAATACCACGTGGTCGGGGAGTTGGGTGTACAACTTGCCAAGGCACATGCACTATAGGTGTAGTGACTTATACGTCTAGGACGTTTGTAGGTGCGAGACCACAAATTTGCTATCTTCCTGTTTGAGCCGAGCACAGTTTCAGGTGAGTCTCACGGCCCCATTTTGAACTATTTTTACGTTTTTCGGGGGAAAGATATGTTAGGGAAATGTTTGACGGGATAATTACTTGAGTTGTGATCGCCACTCGGGGTTGAGACCTCTCTACTATAATCATTAATTCAGGGAAATGAAACCGAAGGAATATTTGAATAGTACTATTGGTGCCTGACAAGGCCCACCCCTAATCGATAGTGTCGATTATGCATCGGCGTATGCCTGGGGTGCACGTATTTTGAAATCAAGTCGTAGGATACCGAGTAACGACTTGGAGCGGGGCATTATTATTATTTGTCTTGGTTTGGTTATAGGCTCAAGTAGAATTGTAGGAACTTGCAACTCCTATAAATTGTCATAACATGGTAATTCCCAAGAGATAAAGTTTTGGAAAACTAAAACCTGTGAACTCACCAATATTTATATATTGACGAATTTTTAAACATATCTTTCAGGTAATTGATTGATGATGGACAACATGGCAAGCTGGGTCAGGGGAATCTCTCAACTGGGCGTCGGGTGTTTTGAAAGGGTTTCACCTTTATTTCCCAAGGATTTGGGATATATTTGAGGAGCCTCCTTATTTGTATTAATAACAACTTCGTTTATGTGTGAACATGAAACATGGATTTTGACGTCTTAATAAATGACCCATTTTCTTAATTACTTATGATTTGCGTTAACCTTGACTTTATACGCTTGAACCGTCGCGCCACGTGTTTCCGCCATTGGCGTGGTGTGACAGAAAGTGGTATCAGAGCCAAGGTTATAGCGAACTAGTATTTTTTTTTTAAATCTAAACTATAACCGGTTTTGGTTCAAAAGATAAAGCTTTCAAAATATATATACAAAACTCAATAAAGCAAATATTTTCGAAAGAAAAGAACATTGGGTATGAAGAGATCCCGACCAAGCTAGCCATGGGTATTAATATGTGTTACGTTAGTATTAGAAGTTAGGGAGAATACCTTGGATGTACGCTGAACTTTCTAATGAATAATACATATATATTAGTATGGTTCTTTTGCCAGGAATATCGGACGCTGTGAGTGCCGCACCGAGCTACGATAGTAGCATCCAGATTTTACCAGCTCCACCGATCGAGTTAGTAGTACTCGATCCGGAGGATGATCACATGGAGGTAGACGCCGCTATTGGAGGCGCAGACAGCGACAGCTCCGAGGAGACTGATCCCAGTGAGGACCCAGAGTGGGCCCCCGCTGGAGACGTCATGGCCGCCATAGCAGACCTACCGATGGCAGAGGCACCGCAGGCCGATTTGCCTCTCGTGCCACTACCTGCCACACCATTACCACCACACCCCATTCGAGCCGTCAGGGATTTCCCTGCGGACTGCGCAGGTCCTTCGAGACCCGCCCCCGCCCGGTCAGAGACCGTGGAGTCTCCATTTGATCGACATGCCCACGTCGATCATGAGCCGCTACCCACCCCTCACATTCCCGTTCCCCCGGGTATGAGGCTTGTGCCTCTTGCTCGAGGACAGAACGGGTGGATCTCAGACGATTCTGACGACGAGTCAGTAGCGTCTGTGGACCATATAGCCATACCTATTCCCCCGGCTGACCAAGAGGAGCCCGTTGCTCCGATGATAGAGGACGCCCCTACTGCACCTATAGCCCTTCTCGCCCTACCCGAGCCCGCACCACAGGATGGGCCAGCCTCTGCAGGACACATTCTGGAGGTTAGCTCAGCCCGTAGCTCTGAGTTGCGCAGAGCGGGCATGACGGCGTTCGCTACTGCGAGCCCCACTACCCCCACCGTCATGGTGTCCGCCCCGGAGTGGGCCATTGTTACACAGCCCCTTATGGCCCCCTTGGCCGAGCTTATCGCACCTCCCTCAGCACCCATGACATTACCCACTCCTACCTTACCCATGCTGCCACCCCTCCCAGAGATGCTTACCGTACCACTACCTGCACCTTACACTTTGGGTGCAGGGGCCCCCTTCATGATACCACCGCTTGCACCGTATGCTCTAGGTGCAGGACACCCGTACCAGATTGCCACCCCACTTCACCCCTGGACTACTGGGTTTTTCCCAGCCCTTCACACCTCTACCGATACCAGACCTAGTCGGCCCATCCCATCCGACATACACTGACATACCCGGGCCGTCACAGCCCCACGGGATGGCCCCACTATCCGGACCAGATTGGTCCACCGTGATTTCATTAGAGAGTGACTTCCAGACTCTCGCTGACACGGTGCAGCGCACCGTAAGTCAGATGGATCAGCAGGCCCGACTCATGTGGGCCAGGATTATTGACGCCAGGGATGCACTAGCACACTACGCAGAGGAGCTTCTGCGCATGGACGCACACTGTGGGATCACCGGCGACACGCACTTTGCGCACCGCCAGTTCCTATACGATCGCATTATGACTATCAGCATGTCCATCAGTATGTATGCTCCCCAGTACCAGTACCCACCGCCACCACCGCAGTAGACGGGGAGACATCCCCGATATATATAGTAGTAGCAGCATGATAGCGTAGCAGGGATTACAGCGCTCGTTTGCATTTTGCCCAGCCGTGCGGGGTGTGCCGGCATATGACATGATGTTTTTATTATTTCAAAACGATGTATGAGGGATGTTATCCCCTATTTTGTTATTGTAAACAAAGCGTTGTACTCGTATTATTGAAATTAATGAAAACCTTATTGTTATGATGGTGAAATATGTGGTTGTATAACTGTGATTGTCTACGATTATTATTACTTACTCTATATATTGTGATCTGTGCGATTGTGTGGTGATGATTGTGTTGATTATTATGTTCATGTGATGAGTTGCTATTTATGCTTTGTGTATGAGAATATTTGTATGAATGTTCGTCAAAAATTAACCTTTAATAATTGTTATTGAAGTAAAATGGCACCGGCCACACGAAGCAACAGTGGCAATGACGGATTGCCCACAACACCCGCTGAGCTCGAAACACTAGTCTCGGAGCGTATAGCCCGAGCTATCGCGGAGCACGAGGCCGCCCGCACCGAACGATCGCGGGACAGGACCGGGAGTGATCGACGTGAGAACTCCCCTACTTGTAAGAGGTTTATGAATAAATGCAAAAGCAACAAGAGATTATCATGAAGCTCCTATCCCATAATAACATACTACCTTATTATTGCAGAAACTGCCTCGCGAGAGCGTGGCTGCACCTTCAAAGCTTTCCTGGACTGCAAGCCACTCAATTTCAGCGGCACTGAGGGATCCGTTGGATTGGTCAAATGGTTCGAAAAGACTGAAGCGGTAATCCGCATCAGCAGCTGTACCCCCCGACAAACTATTATGTACTCCACAAATTTGTTCCTGGATCAAGCGTTAACTTGGTGGAACAGCCAAGTTCAGTCACTAGGAGACGATGTTGCATACTCCTTAACCTGGTTGGAGTTAAGGGAACTCATGATTGCTGAATATTGCCCGGCAAGTGAAGTGCAGAAACTGGAGACTGAATTCTGGAACCTCACCATAACAGGTGCAGACGTAGCTGGGTACACGTCCAGGTTCCACGACCTTTCACGACTGGTTCCCCGTTTGGTCACACCAGAAAGCAAGAAGATAGAACGATACCTATTCGGACTGGCACCACAAATACGCAGCATGGTCACTTCATCCAAGCCCACAACCATGCGTGAGGCCATCGACCTCGCTTTGAGCCTCACTGAGGACGCCATCCGAATGGGCACCTTGATCCGAAAGGTGTCGAGATTAAAAATTTCAGAGCCCAGTAGTGTGGAAGTTAAGAATTTGGGTTCAACTTCAGTGATTGGGTTTAGCGATCAGGGGAACAAGCCGAGGTTTGGGAAGCGAAAGCGTAACGAAGGAAAGAAAGATGGGTCATCGGGTGGTTCGAACAAGAAAGGAAAATGGTATGTGGCGACAGGACGTGGAAATGGTGGAAAACAGGGTTATCAGGGAAAGAACGAAGTGATCTGTGGAAAGTGCCGCCGCTCTGGGCACAAGACTGAGGAGTGCAGATCTAGAGCACCAAAGACTGGAGGAGCGAGGCCCTGTTTCGCATGCGGGTCGCCTGACCATTGGAAGAGGGATTGCCCCAAGCTTAACAACCAAGCACGTGGGCGGGCATTTGTGATTGGTGCCGGTGATGCACGACAGGACGCCAACGTGGTCACTGGTACGTTCCCTCTTAATGGTCATTATGCTTCTGTATTATTTAATACTGGTGCCGATTTTAGCTTCGTATCTGTTGAGTTTAAAAGATTACTTGGGCTAAAAACTAGTAAGCTAGATACACCTTACTCTATAGAACTGGCTAACGGTAAAACTATAGAAACAAGAGAAGTAGCGAAAGATTGTAAGTTGGATCTCTGTGGTCACGAGTTCGGTATAGATCTCTTACCGGTTGTACTGGGTAGTTTTGACATAGTCGTTGGCATGGATTGGTTATCTGCACACCGTGCCGTCGTTGTTTGCAACGATAAATAATTCAGGTTCCCCTCGCAAGCGGCGAAACTCTTTCTATCAAGGAGTCAACACTTCAAGACCACTCTCGTCTTCCGCACAATTAATTAACTTAAATTATTAATTTTAATAATAAATATACTATTTATTCGGAGGGTCCCGAGATTTGCATATTTGACCTCTCTACTATTTTATCTTTTTCTTTTACAAAACCAAAACCTTTTAAAAAACTATTTTTATTAAAGAACCCCTCCGTTTTATTTTTCATTTCAAAACCCGATCAGTTGATGGATGAAAGGTTGAGTAGGGGAAAGTGTGAACTCTGGAATACGATACTCAATACTTACCCTAGAAGCTATACTATACACGTCAGGTTCTCTGCCTATGTGTTGGTTTTAGTTTCAAAAGTAATTATTGTTTACTTTATAAATTTAAAACTTGTTAAAACCGATTTAGTAAAAATCAGTCGTTTACCCCAAAACCAAACTTTCGGATTTCAAACATCAAGTTTTTGGCACCGGTGAAATGGCATCTTTCTAAATTACTAAAACCATGCACATCAACTATCAGTGGCATAAAATGTCGAAATATGTAAAACACATAAATTTAATGATGATATAAATCTCAAAATATAATTTCGTATTTTTTAGCATAAAAAATAATGTCATCATAAATTAATTATTTTCCACGTAATAAGCTAATAGAATGAAACATTAATAAACAAGACTTAAGAAAAAATGATAATCAAAATTAAAAATATTTGGGAATATGATTCGGGTTAACAGGTTTATACTTTCAAGTAATCGATGCATGCATTAACTTATCACATACATGTCTCATACCCGCGAAATATTATTTTTCACTTTCATACCCAATCTAATAAGTGAATACCAGTCTCAATAGCCGTCCCATATGTTTCGGAGTATCGTGTATTACAGTAGGGTTGGGGTTTTTTTGCCATCCATACTAGTGATGGCAATCGAACCCAAACCTGATGGGTAAACCCGAAATCCGGCACATTTGGGATGGATATGCGGTCGAGTAATCGTGTTTGGGTCCTAATCTAGGTATGGGATTAGTTTTTATTTTTTACGGGTTTGAGACGGGTATAGGTTTTAGTAATATAACCGATTACCTCACAACATATACCCGTTTACCCGATTATATATCCAAAATAATACCCTTTTACTTTTTTAAACATGAATATATGATAACAATATTTCTTTTTCTTATGACATCTTTATATATTCTTCACAATAGATTATTATATTTTTGCTATGTGTTTCATCGACATTTCATTTGTTTGTCAAAGAAAACCTGTAACCTACCATTCACAGTATATTACTATATTTTCCTTTGTATAATATAAAATATAGAGTAAAGTGAAATTTGTAACCTTGTAGTTTAAGGGTGACATCAGGTTACACCTCTCATTCTGATTTTTTACCGCCTAAGCCATTATAGTTTACTTTCTTTTTTCTTTGCACCCCTCCTCCTAACTTGCGTTAATATACTGTTAGTTTGAGATGAAATGTCCATTTTACCTTACCCTCGCATTTTACCTTACCCTCTGGGGTTTATTCTAAATGTTTTGAACTCCTTACTTCTCATTTCTCGCACTCTCTCTACTATCAAACAACTATGGCAACAACAACAATGACACCTCATCCTCTCTCTCTCTCTCTCTCTCTCTCTCTCTCTCTCTCTCTCTCTTGATATCCCCCCACCCTCTATATCTTAACAATCTGATTTTAGTGGTGAAAAGTAGTGGTGTTCGATGGTGGGAATAGGGAACGGTGAAGTTGGTTGCTAGTGACGGGTTGCAGGTTAGTGACGACATAGTAGTGGTTTATGGGTGGAGGAAATGGTGAACGTCGGTGGTGTTTGTAGGTCATTGTTGGTGTGGTGACTGATGGTGAAATTGTCGGCGGTGGTTGAGGTTTCTAGTGGTGATCATTGTTGAAGGCCGAAGAGGTATATATTTTCCCTCAAATCTTTCACCTATCTTTATGTTTTTTCCTCAAATCCCATCTGTAAGTTTACGTTCTTTCTCCACAATATCGCAAAATCCGATCTATGCATTCGTTTATGTATAATTCTCCAAAATAAATTGGAACTGCCCAAACATTTTATAAAATATGTTACTATATCTGTTTAGATATTTTATTTATATAAACACAATTCCTCAAAAGATCTAATTTAGTTCACATAGTGTTCTTAATTCTTCTTCAAGCATCCTTCATGGCGATGACAAATGGACTAGATTATGCACAGTTAGTAATTATCGGTCTTTCATTTCTTCTAGCTAAGCTTTCTCCATCGTCTTCTCTTCCAGTGATGACAATCTTAGTGTAACCTGAACATGTTGGGGTTGAGTTGTGGTGGTAGGGTTTAGTTCAAGTGGGAAATTACCGGTTTTCCCTTGTGACATCATAACCATTAAGTTTTTAACGATAATTAGCTATGGCATTAGCAGGAGTGGTGCGAAGAAAAAAGATATAAAACTATAGAGGTTCATGGAGCGAAAAAATCAATAGGAGGGGTGCAACCTGATGCCAGCCTTAAACGATATGGGTGCATATCACATTTTACTATAAAATAAATTTTGTTGTTATTTCTTGAATTGGAATCTATTTATGTAATTTAGTTAGCACCTAAAAAGCTTGCATAGTGATACTCCAAACATTATGACTAACTTAATCCAAGGAACAATATACAAAGACGTATGGCTAACTCCTTCTACTTAAGTTATGACTAACTCATTTTGATTAAATTATGACTGAAATCATTGGATCTTCTAATCAATCATCAGAATTTAAACAATTTTTTCTAATGCATAACTGTTGAAATGTAATTTATTAATAGTTAGTCGACAGATACCCGACTAATTATGGGTCAATATTTTTAAATAAACTAACAGGATTACCAAAAACACGTGGTTGTACCCGATAGATAAATACCTCATAGATACCCGACGGGTTTTAGGTCGTGTTTCTGAGATGTTTTCGTAATCAGGTATGGGGTTGGAATTGCTAAAACCAGTCCCAAACTGTCACACCCCACCAAGGCGAAAAGACGGCGATGTGATTCGAAAGGTTTTTAAGCACAAGGTTCGAGCTACATAAGATGTAATTTAAAACGATAAACATTGTCATACATAATTAAGAAAAACATAACATTGTCTGGAAATCATTGTATCAAATAACGAAACATAACATGACCATCATTATTGAATTTCAACCAGTGATGGTACCACGGTGTGCACACTCGAACCCTCTCCCAAGCCCCTGCTCCTCATGGTCAATTACCTGAAAAACATGCATAAAACAATAAAATGGGGCTGTGAAACTCACCTGATGACCGGGAGTATGGTCTAGTAAAGTAGAGGAATGAGATAACTATCGTCCTGATAGTAAGTACCCTATGATTATAATGGACGTAGTAAGTTGTACGTTCTTGTCGTTTACATTACAAGTTATTCACCTGACTTATGGACCATTGTACCATGTAATGTGAGGCCATTAGTTGTGCACGTGACAATTACTACGTACCTTGTTTGTACTTTTGTAATGTGTATGGTTTCGTGAAATCCGGGAGTTTTGTTGTAAAAATACGTTTATTATTTACAATACGGGCCCCGCATGTTATCATGGGTCTTAAAATATTTCCCATTTTAACACGTGAGATGAATTTATGGAAAATACATGTGTTTTAACATGTGTCATAATGTTTGTTATGTTCAAAGTGTTTTTAACACATGCTAAGGCCAATTTAACGTATGTTCTTGTAATATCCAAAGCTTATCATAACACTTTGATCTAAAATCCAATTCTTATATAGTGTAGTCGACTTCCAAAAGGCTAGTTTATGATTGTGAATGATGGTTCCGAACATGTAGGTGTATAATATTAAATGTGACCGTGTATATCTATGCATAAAATAGAAGTTGTGTTAAAGTATGTATAAACATTATGTTTATTTTTAAAGGATCGGATTTCTTGATCAACTTACTCGACTCCACCTACACACCCACCCTACGGTTATGTGCGTATAATATCATGGGTTGTCGATAGTGCATTATGTGAAAATGTGTGTGTGTATATATGTACTAAAGTGTTTTCAAACTAGATTTAAAACATGTTTTAGTTTACATATTATCGAATTTAGTCGATTAGGAGCTGATTATACATGAACAAAGGATCATAGATTGTGTGTACTTGATGTGGGTCGATTCTAATAAGAAGTTCAAGTATTAAGGTGAGTTTTGCAACATACCAAGATAGTGGGATGATGATGAATGTTTCATGATCTATAGCTTCCTTTGCGCCGCAATTCAATAATGTGGCTTCATGATTCCTTGTGGCTCCTCGGGTGGATGGATACCGAAGCAAAAAGGGTTGTAGGGGTGGGGTATTGGGTTCGGACGATAGTAGGAAAGGATGGGAAAGAGTTTTGTTGAGAGTGAAAACTTGTGTGAGGTTAATGGATGTTCAACATCTTCTTGGAACCTCTATTTATAGGGGTCCGATTGATGTGGTGATAAAACACAAGTGGTAAGTAAGTTTTCCTAGAATGGTGTAGTGTTTAAAGGTTTTAATCATAACTTAGTGTAAGATTTGGTGTAAGATGTGCATAAGCAAGGGTGTCATGCATGCATCTTTGGATATGGGTCGATTGGATGGATAAGAACAATAGGTGTATGTTGACTTGGATTGGGAATTGGCTCATGGTCTAGCCTCTTAACTAATTTGGTGTAAGTTGACAATCAAATTACACATGTTCTTGATTTCCTCTTGCTTGGTCGAATGGATATATATATATATATATATATATATATATATATATATACACACAAAATTGGAAGTATTGGCCTAAATAGGGAAGAAGATAGGGTAATAGTGACTTAACATTGCAACAAGGATTTGTCCCTACTCTCCATATAAATCGTGCGTGTGTGTGTGGTGTCATTATCGTCCGAAAAGGATAGGAAGGAGAAGAATGTTTGTGGTGATCATATGAGGAAGTCAAACACCATTGGGAGATGTTGGGAAAGTTATCATTACTAATTTGGTATAAGAAATAGTCACATTAGATAAAAGGGACTTCTGATGGGGTGTTTAGTTGTTATCGGCCGATTCATGGTCACAAAGAGAGAGGATCCAAAACTTAGGTTATGATCATGTCATGGGAAATGTTGTGTCATCATGCAAGACCTAAAAGGGTATAAAGTTGGTTGTCAATGATGATCCATGAGGGGTTGTTTTCGGCCGAGATTACAAAGGAAAAGAAGTGGTTTTTGTTTGTATAAAGGAAAAACCAACATCATATAATATATCTATATTTATGCGTGTGTGTATAGGCATAGTTTCAATGTGTACTCACAGTCACATGTGATCTTGTATGGTTATACAATTATAAGAGTTTTAACTTATCAATTTATGTGGGAATTGGCATGGGGTCGTGGCTGTATATATATGTGTGTGTGTGTGTGTGTGTGTGGCCAACTATATATATATATGGTACGATTTGGTAACCTATAGTCTTCCATGATATTGGGATGTCTTTTCGAGTGGCAACATAGGTGTATGTTTGATCTAATGTACTAATTAATATCATGATAGTTGTAATAATAACATTCACCTTAATGTTATAGCATGTGTTAGTTGATGATAAACATGTGTTGTTGTGTAAATTTTACGCATATTAACATATATTTGTGTTCTAGATAATATTCTACGATTTTTTTGTGTTATTCACATAGAGCACATTGGGAATTGCTTGGATTTAGAGTGGAATTGTGTAGTTTCCCACTTGGGTATTGTCACATGCATTGTTGTTTTGTTCTTGTGTGGTAATCGGGTATCCGGTTGCTCTCTGTTAAGCGTGTGATTGGCTTGACTGCTTAACGCCAATTATCTTGGATATTTCGGGTGTTTTATGCGTCAACGTATAATTTATTGAATTTCTACTATAGCTCTGGCTTTACTAGACTGGTGGTATAGTGTGTGCAAAAATGTCTAATATGCACATGAAATGACAATATCAAGTAAAATGTGTATGGATGTTGACCTGGATCGTTGATTGGTGTCAGACAAATATCCTCATTGTCCTCCCTGATAGCTATTTAGAACTCGTTTTAGTATTATTCACTACGATCTATTACATTAACTAAACCTTAAAGTTAAAATCTTATCTTGGATGTGTTACACCTTATTCTTTGTTTATCCTATGTTATGTCCTCCTTTGTCTTTTGAAATCATGGTATGTTCTCTACTCATTTTTCCTACGATGTATACGACGTGTTTGATCTACAATCCTTCATGTAATACCATGCTTTGTGTTCCTTTTTGGAAAACATACACATACTATTTTATGATTGGTATGTATGTATGTATGTATGTATGTATGTATGTATGTATGTATGTATGTATGTATGTATGTATGTATGTATGTATGTATTTAGGAAAATAAGTTTTTATGAGAAGTGTGAGAAGGATTATTAACTGATATGTATGCATCATTTTTGGACTTCTTTCATGATGGTTTGGATTGTTTTGCCTAGAAAAACACCAAACATAACAATTAAAAACAGAAAACAATGTATTTTAGGCTTAAAACATCATGTCATGAACATTAAACAGTGTGTTTTAAATGTTAACTGGTGCATTTTAGCTGTGTTTTAATTCAATGAGTATAATATATTGCATGTGTTTAGTGTTTTTCAAGCTAAAAAAATATCATTCCTAAATCCAAAAACATGATGACTACATCACATTCTTGATCCTCTTCACACGTTTCACGAAAACCAATTTTTCTATAGAATCCTCTACCTATATATAGAGAGAGGTATGGGTACAAAATAATCTTTTTGTGAGAAGGATAAAAAAGCCTCTTAGGGCAACATGTGGCATTAGTTTTATTTATGGGCAGGGTTAATAAGGCAAATATACACATAAACATCATTTAAGAAATTTCGGTTATCAATTATTAAGGAGTGGTATTCAGGATTCTTATTTCAAATTATTTAAACGATTGTACAAAATCAAATTTGTTTCAACACTATCTTATAAACATAAAACACACAAACGGGTATTCACACAATTTACACTGTCTGCATGTTGTGTTTTTATCACTAACCCGAGTTCGTTTTGTGTTTGAAAGATCAAATCTGTTTCAACACTATCGTTTAAACATAAAACAAAAAACAGGAACAAGACGACCTTTACCCTAAAATAATTCTTTTCTGGTTAACTTGTGTTTTAGCATCATATTATATAAATACATTATAACACAATATCATACAAACTAATGTTAAAACACATCTAATTGATAAAACACGACTTCCAAGAAGATAAAACACATCCGTCAAACACCCATCACAAGAAAACACAACACAGAATCGGATCACCGAAAAAACACAATCACAATAACAATGATTTCATAGATGTTTTTGCCAATTGGGGGGGGGGGGGGGGGAAGGAAGTTGAGAGAGAATCCCATTATTTATGCTCAATTACTGATGGTTTCTTTATTTTGAAGCATTGCATTTATGTTTAAATGGTGTGTTTTCACATAAATACCCCCAAATGATATATTTATGTAATAAGATTATAAAACAATTTACAAGATTGTCACTCCTTTAGTCCCATCCATTCATCTATATGATCCAGTGGCCATATTTATTTCTCACCCTTCTTACAAAACACATCATTTGTATCCTAACCCTACCTTATATATATGAGGAGGATAAAATGAAAAGAAAATTATTGTGAATACAAAAAGAACAAATGACATAATGGTAAAAAATAAATACTTTCACTCATGTTACATTAGTTATTATCTCCCTAATTAATTAGTAATTAACATTTTATCCTACACATTATCAAAATTTGTCTTACACATATCAAAATTCTTTCTACATATATTAAAATTATCATACGTTATCATACACACATCGAGATTATCATACATTAATCCTATACATATAAAAATTCATCATACATACATCCTACACATATCGAAATTCTCCTTCACTATAATTAAGTTTGCTTTGGAAAAATATCTTTTAAAAATAAATTAAATTTATAACTTATTTAACATTAAATACAATAATTAAATAAAGGATTCCTATTGGTTTAGAAGTGTTCTTTTTCTTCTTACAAGATAATTTTTTTTCTCATTTAAACTCCCCACTATATATATATATATATATATATATATATATATATATATATATATTGTAAGTATATTGAGAAAACCCTTTTTAGAGTGAAAACTGTGGAAACTCTAACTTCCTGAGTTTTTTTTTATGAAAATTTTAGGGCATGTAATATACATGATTCTAAGCATGTTGATCCCAAAAAATCAAAAAAGCGCCGAGCGGTTTTTTTCGTGTAACATGTGTTTCCCGAAAATGGTTTTGTTTAAAAAAAACGCTCGGCGCTTTTTTGGCTCAAAATGCTTAGAATCATGTGTATTACATGCCCTAAAATTTTCAAGCCCTAAAAAGCTCGGGAAGTCAGAGTTTCCACGGTTTTCACTCTAATAATGGGTTTTTTATAATATATATATATATATATATATATATATATATAGGGTTAGGATCCTGTGGAAACCCTTGTTATAGTGAAAACTCTGACTTCCCAGGCGTTTTTTTTATATGAAAATTTTAGGGCATGTAATATATATGATTATAAGAATTTTGGGCCAAAAAAAAAATAAAAAAGCGTTAAGCACTTTTTTAAAAAAAAAATAAATAAGTTTTCGACTAACACATGTTAAGCGAAATTAACATGTTTTAACAATGTGTTACCCGAAAACTTATTTATTTTTTTTAAAAGTGCTAAGCGTTTTTTGATTTTTTTTTTCTTTTTTTCATTTTTTTTTTGTTCAAAATGCTTAATATCATGTATATTACGTATCCTAAAATTTTCATAAAAAAAAAGCTCGGGAAGTTAGAGTTTCCATAATTTTCACTATAACAAGGGTTTCCAATATAAACTTATACTATATATATATATATATATATATATATATATATATATATATATATAGGGTCAGGATCCTATACAAAGTACATTTTTCGTGAGAAGTGTGAGAAATATTAAAAATTGATACTTAGGCATCATTTTTTGAAATTAGTCGTGATGTTTTGGATTGTTTTGCCTATAAAAACACCAAACATAACAATTAAAAACTGAAAACAATGTATTTTAGGCTTAAAACTTAAAACACCATGCTAAGAACATTAGCAGTGTGTTTTAAGCGTTAAGTAGTGTGTTTTAGCTGTTTTTTAAATTTGATGACTATAATACATTGTATTGTGTTTTAGATTGTTGTGTTTGGTGTTTTTCAAGTTAAAACAACCTAAAACATCATTCCTAAATCCAAAACATGATGTCTAGATGTCAATTCTTAGTCCTTATCACACTTCTCACGAAAAATGTACTTTGTACAGGATCCTAAACCTATATATATATATATATATATATATATATATATATATATATATATATATATATATTGAAGGTATAGATTGAAAACCCCCTTTAGTTGAGAAAACTTAGAAAACACATGTAAAACCATCTAAAAAATGTGTTTTTTTAATACACAAGGTAACATACATGTATTTAAGCATTTTGGGGCAAAAAATTAAAAAAAAAAAAACGCCGATGGGATATTTTTTTTAAAAAATAAATATAGTTTTGCGCTGTTACATATGTTAAAAAGTTGAAAACATATGTTAACATCTCTGTTATATATATTAAAAAGCTGAAAACATATGTTAACAGCCCAAATTTTGTTTATTTTTTAAAAAAAAAATATCTCATCGGCGTTTTTTATTTTTTTTGCTCAAAACGCTTAAAAACATGTATGTTATCTTGTGTATTTTTTTTTTTTTCAAAAAAAATATATTTAAATGGTTTTTACATGGATTTTCTAAGTTTTTTTTAACTCAAGAAAGTTTTCAATTTATCTTTTCCATATATATATACATACATACACTGCAAAAAAAACTATGATTTGTCTCTAGTTGTTTGTTCATGACACATTTTGAAAGATTTTGATGGTACATATTCGGAGCTCATTTCAAACTATACCCCCTCCAACTCTAAAACACTTAAATGTTAAATATCAGATGAAATAAAATAAATCTTTGGATAAACTAAACAATCAACTACCTAATTACAATATTCAGTTATTACATCTTATCATAATATAAATAATTAGAAGGTAGGAGCACGCATATACTCTAAACTAAATGGACATCACTTTCAATAGCTAACACGTGTACTAGTTAAATGATTTCTTTTTTTTTTATTATTATTAAATAAATATAATGTTTTGTTTAAGATATTGCTTAATAAAAATATCTAATCACGAAATCAAAATCTAGAACAATGTATTACCAAACTGTACAAATGTAATGAACATTCTATACTGGTAATTATAAAGGAAATCTAAATTGAAACGAACAGATTTTTAAATAAGAATTGTAATTGTAATGTAAATTTAAGGTTTTATATTTATTCTTTTTACATATTATATCAACACAACATTTAAGGATTGAAATTTAAAATAGTTATAAAAGGAGGACCATCTTTGTCAAATCATCCCCCACTTTATTTGAAATAATATAAAATAATATTGGATAATGCTACTCCCTCTTATTCCTATACATTCATCATGCATGACATTAGCAACAATGCCACCAATTCTTGCCAAAAGTATATTTTTAATTAATTATAACAATAATCGTATGATCGTTATTCTCATTATTAGAGGATCATTGCAATATTGATCATTTTAAAGTGCTTATTATATAAATCATTTGTTTTCATTAGAGTATAACAAAACTGAAATGTGATTATTTTTTAAATTTGTAAACACTATGTTGTATGGGACAGAGTGCTGGGCAATCAAGAAGACGCACGCACGCAAGATGGAGGTCGTAGAGATGAGGATGCTTAGGTGGATGGCCGGGCACACAAGGCTAGATCGTATTAGAAACGAGGTTTTTAGAGAGAGGTTTAGAGTGGCTAGGATATCAGACAAGATAAAGGAATGGAGATTGAGATGGTTTGGACATGTGAAGAGGAGACGAACAACGGCGCCAGTTAGAGCAGTGGAAGCATGCGTTGTAGAGGGGAGAAGGAATAGGGGCAGACCTAAATTGACCTGGGATGAGCGAATTAGACAGGATCTCATAGAGTTGCACCTCTCTGAGGACATGGTCCAAGATAGGAGTTCGAGGAAAAGTAGGATTAAAGTAAGTGACTTTTAGGTTTTGACACTTAGGTAGCAGATCGGGTATTACGAGACCTTAACTATAGGATCTCTAAACCTATTTTGATTTATGTGTCTATCCAGGTTTCTTAAGGAATGTGAAACTTATATTTGGTTGTCGTCCCGTTTACATATTTGTATGATGTTCAATGTATTATATTTGTATGCACTATCTTACTAGCCTACTCCTGCACTTGGTCTGTTAGCCGATAACAAAATTTTCCTGTGGTGCTTGTCTCTTAACTTGTATACTTGCCTGTCTTCTGTTCTCTCCTTTTGAGCTGTGGGTCTCTCTGGAAGCAGCCTCTCTATCCTTATGGGTAGAGGTAAGGTGTGCCTACATCTCACCCTCCCCTGACCCTACCAATAGTTTCTACTATTCGTGGGATATACTGGGTACGATTGATTGATTGATTGATTGATTGATATATAGGAAAAAGATCAAATAGGAACAAAGAGCCTAGTTAGGAACTTAGGAACCAATCTGAGCCCTTCATCTTTGATCTTGATCTAGAGGGTAGTTATGTAATTAAACAATTATATATTATATTGTGATTTAAATAAAAGTTTTATACTTAGAAGTTAATAAAAACTTCCTGCGAATAACATTCCTTAAAAAACTCACCCAATTTAATATCCTAATCAGTTTCTCTAAAAAAGATCCACCACCGCCTTCAAAAACCACCACCATCGTCGTCCCTCAGTCGTCGTCCTCTGCAAACCCCACCACCACCACCACCCCTCTGCCGTCCTCTGCAAAACCCATCAGACCACCCTCAGCCACCACCGCCCTCAAAAAACACCACCATCGCCGTCCTCTGCAAACCCCACCACCACCATCGTCCCTCCGTCGTCCTCTACAAACCCCATCAGACCACCCTCAGCCACCACCGCCCTCAACCACCCAAAAACCATTAGATATCCTCCCCCTGCAGGAACATCATCGGACCCCTCAACCACCCAAACACCATCGGACCTCCTCCCCTGTCACCATCATCGGTTCTTCTTTTTAGAGAGAGAGATAACGATGAAAAGATTTCTTTGTTAGTTGTTATACACCAGTGTATAATTATACATCAGTGTATAATATATGTATTTAATACTATCATTCTTTACCAATGTATAATTATACATCAGTGTATATTGATACATTTGATTAGCACTACTATTTATACACCAGTGTATAATTATACATCAGTGTATAATATATGTATTTAATACTACCATGCTTACCAGTGTATAATTATACATCAGTGTATATTGATACATTTGACCTCGTTATCTTATTTAAGGTTTGATCGATTACCTTTTCCATATAATATACACCAACGTATATTATCCAAAACTATATAACATCATGTACTCCACATATTGATAAAGAATGATTATCATGGGGAAAATAAATACTTTCCTAAAATAATGAGATTATAAAGGAAACTAATTAAACATGTGTTGTTAATAGTCAATATACAATTACAACATTGCCCTTTGATTTAATTAAAGATTTAATTAATGTTTTACTTATTTACAATCATGCCATTAGAGATCAATGGCTAAGATTGGTTCCTATTTCTTATTCTTATTTAAGGTAGGAACCATAGGAACCAATCTTAGTCATTGATCTCTAATGGCATGATTGTAAATAAGTAAAACATTAATTAAATATTTAATTAAATCAAATGGCAATGTGGTAATTGTATATTGACTATTAATAACACATGTTTAATTAGTTTCCTTTTATTTTCAATATAGAATCATAATTAAAGGGTTACTTTTAATATACATCATATTTATTATTTTTTGTTTTTTAAATTAAGAAGAAATCATTACCATTTTAAAAACTCAATCCCTATAAAATCTCCCTATCAGTTTTTTTTTATTTCAATCATCATCTTCATCATTATTGACATATATATATATATATATATATATATATATATATACATTGGTGTATATCATTTTTTTGTTTTTTCATTCAGGATTATCACCAACACAAATATACATTGGTGTATATCAGTTTCTGTTTTTTTTGTTCATTCATCATCAACTTTTCATTCAGCATCATCACCAACAAAGATATGCATTGGTGTATATCAATTTTTTTTGTTCATTCATCATCATCATCGACACATATATAAAATGGTGTACATCAGTTTCTTTTTTGTTTTTTCATTTATCATCATCATCGTTGACACAAATATACATTGGTGTATATCAGTTTCTTTTTTTCTTTCATTCATCATCATCAACACAGATAGATATACATTGGTGTATATCCATTTTTTTTCCAGCTTACATGACTATAATTTGGACACACATATACATTAGTGTATATCTGTCTAAATGTAAGTTAAATACACCATAGTACGTAGATGTTGAGGTTTCTCCCTTTTTATATATGAACGAAATATACATTGGTGTATATCTGGGCTGGAACCTATATGAAACTGAATACCCCTGTGTATACAACAAATAAGTATTATTAATCCACATCAGTGTACACCATAATAGATGTTAAGGTTTCTTCCTTTTTGTATATGAACGAAATATACATTGGCATATATCTGGGCTGGAACCTATATGAAACTGAATACACCTGTGTATACAACAAATAAGTATTATTAATCAACATTAGTTAATGCATTTAACATTACAAAAATAAATACAACTATGTATATCATTGTATAGATTTATAGCATACACAAGTGTAAGTTAAAAACGTATAAACGCATTTCAAATGAAAAATGAAACATACACCATTAAAATTAGACAAATTAAAAAAAAAAAGAGCACAAACGCATTACAGATAAACAAACAAGTCCCTTGAAAATCACAAAGAAATCCTAATTTAAATCACTATTACTTTACTTTTTTTTGGTCGGCACTATTACCTTACTTGATTAAAACAAATAATAGTTAACTAGGTGGTGGCAATTAATCTTAAACCTATGATGCCAGATGCATGAATTTGTGAGACGACTGTTTGGTTCGTGTTCCTTTGAAAATCGTATCAAATGACGATTGATTAGTTTCTGTGTTTCGTTGATAACTGTTTCCAATCGTAAATTAATTTGATCGATGCTTTTTTTTTTGTTATGGTTGAGAGATTTAAGGAAACCTAATAACTAATGGCACTTATCACATATAAAAAGAAAACAGCCATATAAAAAAATTCTCAATTAAATAAAAAGTTAATATTTAATTGTCTAACTACACAAATACCCCCTAGATCAAAATCAAAAATGGATGGCTTAGATTGGTTCCTAAGTTTCTAACTAGGGTATTGGTTCCTATTTGATCTTTTTCCTATATATATAGGGTTAGGATACTATGAGAACTCGATGTAAAATGCGGAAAAAAAAATTGCACACTCGTGTAAAAACACGTAAACCCCGCTGTAAAAAAATAAAAAAATACATTAATTTACGTCAAATTACACCGGTGCAAGGGATTTTTATCCATGTATAAGTATATTAATATTTTATTCATTATTTTATTGTTGATTAATTATGAACCACATATTCGTTTTTTATTAAAAAAGTATGTGGTTATGAAGTGAGTTCCTATGGTTCTCATAGCTCATAGGAGTTCTCAAAATATCCGGATCATATATATATATATATATATATATATATATATATATATATATATATATATATATATATATATATATATATATATAGGGTAGGGATCCCAAGAGAACCAACCCCTATTTGAGAACTGAGAGAACAATTCTGGGCCACACATTTCTTATAAAGGCAAAAAAAAATTATTTTTTTTGCTTTAATCGCACTTTTTTATGCAAGGAATTTTTTTTTATTTTTTTTCATTTATACATATGTGTATATGGTTTAATATAATTTAATTTCATGATAAAAACCAAGTTACATCTGGATAATAGGTAAGCGAGCAACAAGCTGCGCCGCTATCCCTTTTTAAATCACAAAGCCTATTCTACTAAATACAAACCCTTGGTTCCTCGGGCTTTGCGAGTCACTGTGGACCACCTTCTGCACCCGCTCCAAAAAGCAAACTGCCTCAGGGGCTAAGGATCCAAAAGTATCGAAGGAAAACGGAATGAACACATGCTGGTTCTCTAGACATGCTGCCTCGTGCTTAGCAACCTTCCTAGCTTCCGCCTTCAAAACCTCCCGTCCCGGGAACGAATCCACTATCTCTCAGCCCCGCCAGTGGGGACACCCCAGTGAGGTCAACACACGCGTGCTTACCCCCTGCCCAGCCAAACACAAGGACGTCCGCAGGACGCATGGTAGATCTTCCCTCTTGTGGGTCAGTCGGAAAATTAACAGGGGCTTCTTTCTTGGCTGAGATCCCGGCACGCCTAAGCACATCCCATAAAACATCTCTAACCCAGTCATGACGATACTTGAACCCCGGCAATTCCTTACAGTGGAGGGCATGCTCGCCAAATCTATCCAAACAGGCTTTTTTTACAAATGGGGCAAGAGTCGTCTGGCGGAAAAAAGGGGAATCATGAGCCGGTATTTAAGGATGGCTCTGTATTCAACTGCTGACATCCGTTGCCCAAGACCTTCAATGGGCGCAACAGTCAAAAAATCCTGGGCATGAGCCCCCTTAAGACAAGCCAAAACTGCCTTTTGACGTGGGGTCATATCGAACCGCTCGTCCATATCTTGTGCGTGTTTACCATAAAGAGCACTCGCCAAAGTTTGTTGAGGTTTCTTGGGGGCGGTCTCCGTATCAGTAAAACCGCCTAGATCAAGGTCTGGGAGAGTTGTTCCAATATTACCAAGCGCAAGGGAGAAGTCAGGATCCACCCCCATAACACTAGCGCTTCGCAAGATGTGGTCCTACAATTTCCACGACTGGGCCCTGGACGCTACAAAAGCATATGTGGAGACGTCCTCCGCCGAGATAAGCCCTAAGCCCCCGCAACGCATAGGGAAAGAAGCCAACCTCCACTGAAGGTCCCCAAAATGCGGTCCTCCGTTGACAACAATGTCTTCAACTGCCCCTCACAGACCTGCATCAAAGATAGACACAGCCTCTTTGACATGTTCGGGTTGACAAGTCCGGAGCCCAAACACTAATTTAACAACCCCCATGCACGAGCGCAACAGGAGGAGCTCACTTTGGGGGTCCCTTAAGTCCGACAGTCGTTTCATAAGATCAACCACCCGAAGAGCTCGTCTAGATGCCAAAGACTGAATAAACCTTGCTTCCCGACTAACTGCCCCCCCCCCCCAAGGATTTTAACCCCCCCCCCCCCTACGGGCCTGCTAATCTCACTAGGGAATAAACACGGCACTTTCTTCGAACCATTGCATGAAGGCCAAAAATCTCCGTTTTCCGAATATTAAGCCTAAACCCAAGAGACGCCCCCTCTGAACGAATAATGTCCAACGCCCTAGCAACTTCCTCTGCCTTACCAATGATAGTGCCATCGTCCAAGTACCAAGCATGGAAGGGCAAGGAACAGGTGCCCTGCACACGAAGGATCAGCGGATGGAGAACCAGCGCAAAAAGAAGGGGGCCGAGAGGGTCCCCTTGCTGCACCCCTGTGGTAGCCCTAATATGAGTATCCCCCACATATAATCTTGCGGGTTGCGCATATAAAAATTGGACCCACGGGAAGATAGATGGGCATCTGCAACTAACTTCCCTAAGAAGTGTCGTACGATCCACCTCGTTGAAGGCGTTAGAAAAATCAACAGTGAGCATAGCCAGGGACTCGTCAGAATGGAACGCGCTTAGAAACCTGTTAGCGCTGTGTAGCACCGCTTCTGCCCCATTAGGGACCCCAACCCCAAACTGAAAATCCCCCAGATAGGTTGTCATCTCTTTACCTACATTATGCATAGCGACTTTTGACACCAATCTTCTCCAAATGGCCCCCACCGCAATGGGCCTAATCCCGTTGTCAGGCTTTAATAGGGGGTCAACGGTGCCGAAGCAATGAACTCCGCCAGAGCTTTAGGACATAGCCCCCCAAGCCACAAGTTGACAACATCGGTGATGGCTTTAAGGAGCCCGGAGGCAGTTGGAGACCCCTGGCCACAGAAAGCGTCTAAAATATGTTGCGCCCGCAGACCATCCCTCCTACAAGATGTCCCTTTCGGGAACGTTTTAATACATTCCAACACGCAATCAGCGTCCACCTGCAAGGCTGGCTCCAAAGGCAAGGCAGAGGGCATGGTCGGGGGGTCCACAACAGGGTGTTTATCTATCAGGGCTCTCAATGTGTCCCCCCCCAGCAGGCGCAACCCCAGATGAGCACAGAACCTTAACGGCCGTAGTATAATGGCCATCTGCTACCTTCCGAAGGCACTGCTTAATATTGCCCCCACCATCTTCTTTAGCTTGGTCCCCTACCCTCCCAGAAATCCACGCCACGGGGAGTTCAAGGAGGGGCAGGACCAACTCCTCTAACTCTGCCCCATCTTTCCAAACCACCAATGCCCGCATAATAGAGTTACATTGAAGCGCTTTCCTGTTACCCGACCTTCGTTCTTGCCTAGAGGCCGGTTTGACCACCCTTAAAGTGTAGCGAGGCAACAACAAAAGTTTAACCCAAGCCTCAATGGGCCCTGGGGCATCCACCACTTTACGGAGACCCCCTGAAAAAGCATGGGCAAAAGCCATGCGACATGCAGGCGGGATACTCTTGACCGTAGCAACAGGCAGGGCAAGGATGCGCTCAAGGAGAGTGACATCTACCACCATCTTCCCAGACGTATCACTCACATGCGTCACTTGCGGATCGCGAGGTTGAGGAATCCCCGCTATAAAATCGATCTCGCCTCCTACACGCGAGGTGCATTTAACCACTTCTTTGTCATGCTGACAACGCCCATTCAAGGCATGCAGGTTCATGCACTCCTCGCATAGCCAATTCTTAAGCACACGCAAGGTGTCGACAACGTCATTGTAAAGGTCTAAGTTTGAAGCAAGATGCTCCTTTAACTCACCTCTCCTTTCTTTTCCATTAAAATGATCCCGTTGGAAATGCATTAGTAACCGAGAGTATCCCTTGTATCCTGGCGTACCATCCTTGCAAGAATGATAATTTTTAAAGGGGCAACGCCATATCCCTGTGGCCGAGCTGGGTCCAGGTTCCCCACCACTGTCTCTCATGGATCCCTTAAAGGAATTTTTTTTAAATATGTTATAAAAGTGTTTTCAAAGTTAAGAAATGAACCCGATAAAATAGGTGGGACCCCATGTTTAATAGATATTATTATTATTATAGTCACTCCATATCAAACAAAACAATAGGGTTTGAAAGAAAACATGCGGAGGTCGAGCGAAGAAGACGGGTAGTCGAACGACTTTGGGTAGACGGGGTCGAATGAGGCAGGGTGTCGAATGAAGGAAAGAGACAAAAGGAGGAGTCAGGTCGAACAAAGAAAATGGTTGAATAAAGACACAAGAGGTCGAAAGGGTTTGGTCTCGATTTTGAAATCTAAAAACCAGCCGTTACAAGGTTCAGGTAGGCGGGGGGTAGGTGGAGGTGGAGGAGACGGGGGTGGAGGTGGGAGAGAGGGAGATGGGGTGTACAGAGGTGGAGGCGGAGTTGGAGGAGACGGAGGAGTAGGTGGAGGCGGAGGCAAGGAGCTACGGTGGAGGAGCTACGGTGGCGGAGTATAATCAGATCTGGAGTATAATTTGGCGGAGGAGCTTTCACCGGAGCAAGAGAAGTGAAGTCTTGCCGGTGAATTGAGAGTGATGCTGAACGGAGAAAATGACTGCCACTTAATTCAACTTCTGCTTGTGGAGGAGATCGGACCAATCTGGAGTATAATTTCATACCCGACCGTTATCTCTTGAAAAAAAAACTTATAATATCATTCCTCACTCTCGAGTGTGTATATTTCAGTTATACATATGTGTATATTGGATTATACATATGTGTATATTGAAAAAAAAAATTCCTGCATATAAAGCAGCAATTAAAGAAAAAAAAAATTCGCCTTAGAGAAAATTTGTGGTCCAAAATGGTTCTCTCAGATCTCAATTTGGGAAAAGATTCTCATTTGAACCAAATCCTATATATATAGGTAGAGGATCCTATAGGAAAATTGGTTTGTGTGAGAAGTGTGAGAATGATTAAGAATTGACAAGTAGCCATCATGTTTTTTTTTTTTTTTTGGAATGTTGTTTTGGCTTTTTCCGGCTTGAAAAACACTTAACACAACAATATACAAAATTTTAAAATAGAATCCAATGTATTATAGTTATTAAATTTAAATTAAAGATAAAACACCATAGTAATTACTTAAAACTCTTGAATGGAGTGCATGTTGCATCTGTTTCATATGTTTTTTTTTTTAATCCAGGTGAATAACATATGTTAAGATGTTGGGGTGGGCTTACATATAAATTGATGATTTTGTTTTCATTTTGCATGTGGACATATTTTTTGCATTAAAGATGAAGATGATTGTAAAGAATGAAGTATAGACAGATTTTTTTATTATGATAGTTTTTTTAGCATTTGTTGATTGTAATGACCGTTTTTATTGTTTTTAGCATCCGTTTCGTATGTTACCATTGTTTGTCATTTGTAGGAAAACATTCTTTGTGTACGTTTGAATGTTTTGATCTGTAATGTTTTTAATTGTTTTATACATTCTATGTGTTTTATAACAACTCTAACATATGTAACAATATGTCTGATACTTGTTATCAATTTTAACGTATGCAATAAGACATCACATATGAGACCAGAGTCCTGCGCAATTTTAACGTATACACTACATATGTAACACGACGTCGGTTAGCTATTACGATATGTTATTCTAATACTATATTTTTACTATCTTTTATTGTTATAATGTTAATCGTTATTTAAAAAACCTTATTTCTTTTATATAGGTCGTTAGGTTCTAAGACCCTTTTAGGCTCCGGCAAGCCACTTGAATTGTCCGAACGGTCTTAAATGGTTTATAAAAAACATGGCGTGTGAGCAAACACCTGAACGCATAGCATGTCTGTGATTTCTCAAAAGGAATTAACAAAACTAAATTTTCGATCCACAACATGGACCATCTTGTGTAATTTAGTACAAAATTATATATATATATATATATATATATATATATATATATATATATATATATATATATATAAATATATTCACGTTTGCTGCTATTTTAATTATTCAAGATAATATTTAAATTTTGGATCACTTTTAATATGATTGGATGAATTCTTAAATAATGATAATTTGGATTCATAATTTGGATCTATCCAACCAATCCAATTAAGCATACAAACTTGGATTTTTCCAACTAATCACTTTATCATACGATCATACTCATTTCCCCTTTATGTTAGGTAAGAATCTGTTTCGAAATAAAAAATTTCGTTTTGGTTTGAATAGTTTAATATCAACAAATTTAAATTTAGAGTTAATTACAATTTGAGGCCATGTTAGAGCATTCGCAGTAGCTTCTGCATATTTTCTCCATAATTACTCTAAAAATACTACTTTTTCTCACTTCTTTCAATTAAATAATATTTACTTTATACTTTTATCATTACATTTTCTCTCTCCTCTACTCACAACCACTTTCAAAAATATTAAAAAATTATGGAGGATGAACAGTTTCAAATCAAATATAGAGATGAACAGTAACTTCTCTATATCCTTCACTCACAACCATTTACTACCACATATCAAAATATGGAGGTTTCTCTCACATATATTTCTCAATTTTGGCATACTAGCCCCCGTTGTTTCAGAAAATGGTCAATCGAGTCCCTGCCTCTAACGCCGTCACATGTTGTCATAAGTCAACTGGTCAATGAGTGGACGAGGGGTAAAATTGTCTTTTACCCACACACTTAAACCTAAACCATCCTCCAAATAAACCTGATCCACCATTTACATCCCGCGTTTTACCTCTTCTCCATCCCCCTACTGTCACCTCTGACACCGACCACCGCATACTCCTTCACAATCTTCGCCAAAGGAAACAACCACCATCCACCGTATCTTGAGTTGCCACTTTCAAATTTTAATTTTTTTAGATAAGTGGGATGATTATAAAATCCTAGACCACTTCCTTCGGTCCAATGACTCTCCAAATCTTAAAAGATCTGGTGATCGTTGCTACCGACATCAGCTGTGGCCTCACCCTCCTCTACAACCCACAACCACCACATTTGTTACCCTATTACCACCTCAAAATAACCCTAATGACAACATCCACCCGCTTACGAACCATACTGCCGATAGGTAGGTTTGTTATTGTTGTTCAAAAATATAAAAACTTTGTTTTGATCTTTATATAATAATTTTGATTATAACTGGTTTATTGTGGTATAATAAATTGTATATATGCTTGATGGCCACGAAAATTCTCTGAAAGTTAGCGGAGTCAGTTATGGTTATGGAAGAATCAATCGGTAGTGATGCTTAGAGTTTAGGAACAGTATCTGGCTTCAATTGTGCCTGGCGTCTCAACAGCTGAGCAACATAGACGTTGCTCAACCCTGTCTTTGATGCTTTATGATAGAAAGTTCTACCGGAATATCGCTTCATCTCTATTAACGAACTCATGATGTGAGATTTTGTTGGTATTCCGAGTTTTTTGATGGTTCAGACTATTCGACCTGATTGTGTAGTGGAATTAAACAAATTGAACCAAGTGACATAGGGAATGGGCAGTGGTGGTCGTTTTCAGCGGTGGGGTGGGGTTTTGTGATTTGATGCTAGATGAAGCGAAACTAGAATAATCAAAACTATTTGATCTAGAATAAGATTATGTGACACCCGACAAACTGATGTTTACTTTTCTAACATGTGACACCCTCTAAATTTACCGGTCAAGTGCGTAAAATTAATTGGTTTTGCTTTGTTTCATTCTATGCTTAGACTATGTGTATCGGTGCGTGTCAATGTTTGAATGATCATGTGGAAATAAACATTACCCGAATACAATGAATATCATAAGGATCAACAAGAACAAACATATGTATGGATTTTCATATAATATTTTGTAGAAACAAAACTATGTTATTTTTTATTATACAAAATACATATGTGTATGTTATCTAGAAAACAAGAACAAAAACTCCATGTACATATATATTTTCTTACATACAAGATCGGCCTATATACATATGTATACTTTGAGATCAAAACAAAATAATATCAATAGCGTATATACATATCCACTCACACAATATATATATATATATATATATATATATATATATATATATATATATAAACATGTAGGAAATTTAATCAAACAAAAACCATGAAATCTCACGCGCGCACACACACACACACATATATATATATACACGATACATATTTACACTCACGACATACATATATGAATGTGTGTGTTCATGTGATTCAAAGTTGTCATACACGCACACACACAGACACATAACACTACGAAACACTATAACCCATGTATTTCACAAATAAGATATCTTATCCATCTTCCACCATAATCCTAGGCATATTTGACTTCCAAATCCTTCCATTTGCCATCCCTAGAAATCAGTCCACTCCTCCTTAGGCAAGCATGAATCCGAGTTAGTCCAAATGTCAACTAATTACACTAAAATGGCAAGTGGCTTTTCCACCATCAAATCCCATGTGAGTTGACTTCCCAAACTAAAATTTAAATTCTTAAAATCGGCCATGTAATCTTTCTCAATGAAGCATGCTTTAGCTAGTCAAACATTTATACAAACATAGTAGCTTGCTTTTCACCACAACCTTCCATGAGTTTTGACCAACCCAAAATAACCAAAAATCTCCTACACATCTCTATCTCTCTCCCTCGGTTATATATGTAGGGTCGATGCCCATTTTTCTTCACACCACAATTGTGACACCCGGCAAACTCAGGTTAGTAACATTGACTAAACTAGTAAGTCTACCTTAGCGAGTCATGCATATTACGTACTTAACTAGGTCAGTTGAGTCATTACGATGATTCTGGGAATCATCGGGAGTCGTTACGATGATCCGCGGGATCATCGGGAGTCGGTCCATAACCATGTGTACAAGGATTGGTGATTCGTGGAATCGCCGGGTTTAACGCACACACGCAAGTCTCGAGTCCCGGGAATTGGTGAACGGATGTAAACGTGTTAGTTATCGTACATTATGTGTTTGTAATCATTATGTGACTTGTCGGTATGTGAATACGTGTTTATATGTGTTAAAATAGTGTTTATCGCGCCAAAAACCCGTTCTGGGACCATACTGGCGATTAGGAACCTGGAGGGCTCCTAATCGCCACATGTATAGGCGATTAGGGAGAAGCTGATGGCAATTAGGGCTCCAATCATCTGTATATAGGCGATTAGAAGCCCTACTCGCCTAAACTGATTCACTACTCGCCTGATCTGATGTGCACGAGTCAAAACACCTATAAATATAACCCTTGACTCCCCAAACACCATTTGTGCAACCCTAACTGATCCTAAGCCTCCCACACACCTTGAAACACCTCTGGAACTTGTTTTGCTTCAAAACTCACCATTTCCAAGCTTACACACCTTTCTTTGATAAAATCCAAGGTGTGTTCTTCATCCCAAACCATTGTAATGTTATTGTTTTGGTTCCCCAAAAGTCCATACCTTGTTTTGATAAGAATGTGTCTTTAAAAACCTTGGAAATGAGTTCTAAAACAAGTCTACACCATAATACTTGCTATATGTGAAGTATTGATGCATATGATGATTTTTGGTGATTATAACATGAATGTTTCCATGAATTTGATGTATTTCTGATGTGTAGGAGTTGTTAGGATGATTATCCATGAGTTTAAGCTATTGTTATAGTGTTTAGATAAAAGTATGCATTTTGACCCATTTGGGTGATTCTTGAAGAATTAGGATGTTATGATATGATTCATTGCTTGTTTATGGTTAGGAATCATGCTAGAATGATGTTATAAGATAGGGATGATGAATTGCAAGTTGTAGGAGGTGTAATCTGATCTTTACTACTTAAGGAAAGATTCCATAGTTAATGTAGTACTTTCCCATTTTAGGAAATAATCGCACCGAGGCCGTTAGAGCAGAGATAAATTGGGGGTTTTTGCTTGGAATGGGTTGGCTAATGGATTATGTTTGATATTGGGTGTTTTTGCATGTTTCGGATCTGATTTGAAGGGTTTAACGCGCGAAAACGCGCGACAGCACTGCTGCAGGCGAATAGAACTCTAATCGCCTGATGTATCGGGCGATTACAACCTATTCGCCTGATACAACAGGCGAGTAGCCCCTATTCCCCACTTTTACAAGCGAATACAATCCTATTCCCCACTTTAATAGCAATTACAACTCTATTCCCCATTTTACTAGTGATTACAATCCTATTCCCCACTTTACTAGCAATTACAACTCTATTCCCCACTTTTACTAGTGATTACAATTCTATTCACTAGTTTGACTCTCCTAATCACTAGTTGACTTTTCCTAATCACATGTAAGTTTCCTAATCGTGTGTACTGCTGTCGTAAACGTATTTTGACATCCCGGAACATGATTTGACACCTAGGAACATGATAGGAACCCCGGGATACACCCAATGGCTTAGTAACACGTGTTCGGACATGTTTATGCGTTAATTGGACATTATGCTAGACTAGGTGAACTCTTGCGCGTATTAAGTGTTTAATTGCATATGTTGCATGATGTCTTGTATTTACCCAATACGTGGGATGTCGGGTCACCAATGGGATGTCGGGTCTTGTCTGGTACGGTCATATACAGTCAAAGGTGTTTTCAAACGTTTATGGTTATGGTCTGGACATTCGGGGACTAGTTAACCAGCAGGTTATTAGTCCGAATACTTATACACATCTTATGATAGGTCGCCGCTATTTGGGACTATTATAGCATAATTACATAACTGTTTTCAAGTAACGCAATCTAAGGTGAGTTTCACAGCCCCACTTTTACTATTTTGCTTTCGGGGGAGAAACATGCTATGTACGAACTTATTAAAGGTCATGTTATACTATGGGCACTTTATGTTACTATAAGGCTTTTATGGAAACTCCCAGGTGGAAACCATGAATGTGCGGGGATGCACAACGAGGGAAATGTGGATAGATCTATTGGGCCTCACAAACCCCACTCGACGGCGGGGATGCCGGGCGGGTGCATATTGTCTCTAACTCTCGGTTTATCGAGGCATCGGTAACCCAGTCAATCTGGGTTGGATTCATCTTTTGGTACATGTTTAGTAATGGGTTCCCAACCGTAGTAGTAAAAACACTTAACGTCTAGCTAACGTTCTTATGACATAGTATTAACGGGAATGATCTTTGTGAACTTGTAACAACACTTTTATAAAAGAAAACCTGTGAACTCACCAGCATTATATGTTGACATTTTTGGCATGTTTTCTCAGGTCGCTAAGGTAGCAGTCAATGGGCTAGGCGCACAAAGTCATGCACAGCGTCTAATATTTTGAAGCATATTAAACAATGTTTTGTAAACAATGATATGTCTTTTGGTTGTAAACAAGAAATGCTTCCGCTGCTGTTTTACGGCTCAAAGCATGATATTTTGGTTTTAAAAATATATATGAATGCATGTTTGTTGTATGTTTATTGTGATCGTTGACTGAGATCCTGGTGTGTCACGTGCCTCACGGTAAAACCCCGCACGTGGAATTTGAGGGTGTGACAGATTGGTATCAGAGCCAATGGTTATAGTGAGCTAGGACTGCATGTAGAGTCTAGTCTATAACTGAGTCGCACACACTAGACGGTCACAGATAGTCGAGTCTTAACATATGAGTAACAATATGACTTGTCGTGGTGTCGGTGTCATCATCCTCTACGCTACATCATCTGTTTACTCTTTATCATTCTATCTCTTGACCCATCCTTACCATGATTCGACGGCGAACGATATACTATTGAACTTTCTCGACGGCGGTGTACATTGGGGCAGCTTCGGCATACTCCTGAGATCTGTCCGGGGATTCGGACATCTCCCTCCTATGCCCTAATGGACACGCTCGTTCTTATACATACTATCTTATACTTATACTTATGATAATACCATGATTAGGCGCTAGTGTTCGGTGACTTGAACTTCAAACTTAAAGCACGCCTGGAGGACCATGTAGAACAGTTTATCATGTCGGGTGCACACGAGATCATAAACTGTGATGCATGGGAGCCCTAGTGGACTTTGTGTTTGAACGGATGGACCCAAACTGGGCTCGGTCTAGTTCCTTAAAATTCTTAATGGGTTGTACCATGGGCAAGCCTAAATCTTTTGTTTCATGTTGTCACAGAAGATGTCGGGAGCTCGTGGAGGTCGCAGAGGCGGCCGTGCTGGCGGTCGTGCTGGCGGCCGTGGTGGCCGTGGGAACATTAATATGACCCAAGCGGAGTTGGACAACCTGATGCAGCAGCACGTGAACATTGCTTTGGCTGCATTCCAAGCTGCTCATAATGCTATGGGTGGTACGTCAGATCCCACCTATTCTACCTTGTTCTAGGGTACTGTACCTTTTCTTGATTTTCACCTGTGTGTCTGTTCCAGGTGGTGCTGTCAATCCCCCTCCACCCCAGTGCTCCTACAAGAAGTTTATGGATTGCAAGCCCCACAATTTTAGTGGAACTGAAGGGGCAGTGGGACTGCTCCGCTGGCTGGAGAAGATTGAGTCGGTTTTCTCGATGTGCAGTTGCCCGGAAGGCGACCGGGTGAAATATGCTTCTGCGACCCTAGAGGGTCAAGCTCTGACTTGGTGGAACTCCACCACCCAGATCATGGGAATTGGGGAAGCTCATGCTATGCCCTGGACAGAGTTCGTTCAGCTTTTGAAAAATGAGTACTGCCCGAGGGATGAGATCCAGAAGCTTGAGCACGAGGTCTGGAATCATAAGGCTCTGGGTACTCAGTTAGACATGAGCACAGCTTATCATCCGCAAACTGACGGTCAAAGTGAGCGGACAATCCAAACACTAGAAGACATGCTCCGGGCATGTGTGATCGATTTTGGCAAGGGGTGGGAGAGTCATCTACCGTTGGTGGAATTCTCATACAACAATGACTACCATTCTAGCATCAAGGCAGCTCCGTTCGAGGCTCTTTACGGACGGAAGTGTCGGTCTCCTCTTTGTTGGGCTAAGGTGGGTGAGAGTCAACTCACCGGCCTGGAACTTGTGTACGAATCCGTAACCGCATGGCAGCAGCTCGGGATTGTCAAAGAGCTATGCTGATCGTCGTCGCAAGCCTTTAGAGTTTGAGGTTGGCGACAAGGTTTTATTGAAGGTATCTCGGTGGAAGGGCGTTATACGTTTTGGGAAGCGGGGCAAATTGAATCCTATGTGGGACCGTTCGCAATTCTGGAACGGATTGGACCGGTAACATACAGGCTTGATCTGCCAGCTGAACTCAGTAATGTTCATAATGTCTTCCATGCCTCTAATCTCAAGAAGTGTCTGGCGGATGAATCTTTGGTTGTTCCTCTCGAAGAGATCAAGGTGGATGATCGTCTGCGTATTGTGGAAGAATCGGTTGAAATTCTCGACTATAAGATCCGTAGCCTTTGTCGAAGTAAAATCCGCATTGTTAAAGTTCGTTAGAACTCAAATCATGGACCGGAGTTCACGTGGGAACGGGAAGATCAGATGAAAGCTTAGTATCCCCATCTATTTCCTAAGCGCGCGTTCGAATCAAGACATGTCTCTGCTGAAGCTGAATGAATCTCGGGTCGAGATTCCTTTCAACAGGGGGATGATGTGGCAACCGGAAAATTTTTTTCTTCTCTTTCGTCTCTCCTTTTTGGCTTTGAGCAATTTTCGGGACGAAAATTCTTTCAACAGGGGGATGATGTGACACCCAGCAAACTCAGGTTAGTAACATTGACTAAACTAGTAAGTCTACCTTAGCGAGTCATGCATATTACGTACTTAACTGGGTCAGTCGAGTCGTTACGATGATTCCGGGAATCATCGGGAGTCGGTCCATAACCATGTGTACAAGGATTGGTGATTTGTGGAATCGCCGGGTTTAACGCACACACGCAAGTCTCGAGTCCCGGGAATTGGTGAACGGATGTAAACGTGTTAGTTATCGTGCATTATGTGTTTGTAATCATTATGTGACTTGTCGGTATGTGAATACGTGTTTATATGTGTTAAAATAACGCGCCAAAAACCCGTTCTGGGACCATACTGGCGATTAGGAACCTGGAGGGCTCCTAATCGCCACATGTATAGGCGATTAGGGAGAAGCTGATGGCGATTAGGGCTCTAATCACCAGTATATAGGTGATTAGAAGCCCTACTCGCCTGAACTGATCCCCTACTCGCCTGATCTGATGTGCACGAGTCAAAACACCTATAAATACAACCCTTGACTCCCCAAACACCATTTGTGCAACCCTAACTAATCCTAAGCCTCCCACACACCTTGAAACACCTCTGGAACTTGTTTTGCTTCAAAACTCACCATTTCCAAGCTTACACACCTTTCTTTGATAAAATCCAAGGTTTGTTCTTCATCCCAAACCTTTGTAATGTTATTGTTTTGGTTCCCCAAAAGTCCATACCTTGTTTTGATAAGAATGTGTCTTTAAAAACCTTGGAAATGAGTTCTAAAACCAGTCTACACCATAATACTTGCTATATGTGAAGTATTGATGCATATGATGATTTTTGGTGATTATAACATGAATGTTTCCATGAATTTGATGTACTTCTGATGTGTAGGAGTTGTTAGGATGATTATCTATGAGTTTAAGCTATTGTTATAGTGTTTAGATAAAAGTATGCATTTTGACCCATTTGGGTGATTCTTGAAGAATAAGGATGTTATGATATGATTCATTGCTTGTTTATGGTTAGGAATCATGCTAGAAGGATGTTATAACATAGGGATGATGAATTGCAAGTTGTAGGAGGTGTAATCTGATCTTTACTACTTAAGGAAAGATTCCATAGTTAATGAAACCTAGTACTTTCCCATTTTAGGAAATAATCGCACCGAGGCCGTTGGAGCAGAGATAAATTGGGGGTTTTTGCTTGGAATGAGTTGGCTAATGGATTAGGTTTGATATTGGGTGTTTTTGCATGTTTCGGATCTGATTTGGAGGGTTTAACGCGCGAAAACACGCGACAGCACTGCTGCAGGCGAATAGAACTCTAATCGCCTGATGTATCAGGCGATTACAACCTATTCGCCTGATACAACAGGCGAGTAGCCCCTATTCCCCACTTTTACTAGCGAATACAATCCTATTCCCCACTTTACTAGCAATTACAACTCTATTCCCCATTTTACTAGTGATTACAATCCTATTCCCCACTTTACTAGCAATTACAACTCTATTCCTCACTTTTACTAGTGATTATAATTCTATTCACTAGTTTGACTCTCCTAATCACTAGTTGACTTTTCCTAATCACATGTAAGTTTCCTAATCGCGTGTACTGCTGTCGTAAACGTATTTTGACATCCCGGAACATGATTTGACACCTAGGAACATGATAGGAACCCCGGGATACACCCAATGGCTTAGTAACACGTGTTCGGACCTGTTTATGCGTTAATTGGACATTATGCTAGACTAGGTGAACTCTTGCGCGTATTAAGTGTTTAATTGCATATGTTGCATGATGTCTTGTATTTACCCAACACGTGGGATGTCGGGTCACCAATGGGATGTCGGGTCTTGTCTGGTACAGTCGGTTTAACAGTCAAAGGTGTTTTCAAACGTTTATGGTTATGGTCTGGACATTCGGGGACTAGTTAACCTGCGGGTTATTAGTCCGGGTACTTATACACATCTTATGATAGGTTGCCGCTATTTGGGACTATTATAGCATAATTACTTAACTGTTTTCAAGTAACGCAATCTAAGGTGAGTTTCACAGCCCCACTTTTACTGATTTGCTTTCGGGGGAGAAACATGCTACGTACGAACTTATTAAAGGTCACGTTATACTATGGGCACTTTATGTTACTATACGGATTTTATGGAAAGTCCCAGGGGGAAACCATGAATGTGCGGGGATGCACAACGAGGCAAATGTGGATAGATCTATTGGGCCTCACAAACCCCACTCGACGGCGGGGATGCCGAGCGGGTGCATATTGTCTCTTACTCTCGGGTTATCGAGGCATCGGTAACCCAGTCAATCTGGGCTGGATTCATCTTTTGGTACATGTTTAGTAATGGGTTCCCAACTGTAGTAGTAAAAACACTTAATGTCTAGCTAACGTTCTTATGACATAGTATTAACGGGAATGATCTTTGTGAACTTGTAACAACACTTTTATAAAAGAAAACCTGTGAACTCACCAGCATTATATGTTGACATTTTTGGCATGTTTTCACAGGTCGCTAAGGTAGCAGTCAATGGGCTAGGCGCACGAAGTCATGCACATCGTCTAATATTTTGAAGCATATTAAACAATGTTTTGTAAACAATGATATGTCTTTTGGTTGTAAACAAGAAATGCTTCCGCTGCTGGTTTACAGGTCAAAGCATGATATTTTGGTTTTAAAAATATATATGAATGCATGTTTGTTGTATGTTTATTGTGATCGTTGACTGAGATCCTGGTGTGTCACGCGCCTCGCGGTAAAACCCCGCACGTGGAATTTGAGGGTGTGAATCCAATTCCTCTAACTCTCACAAAACACACTCCTTACTCCTTCTCCTTTACTTCGGCTCGACCCAAACCCAAACACTACCATAACCCGTAACCAAGAGATTCAAGTGTGTAAGGACAAAAAGGATTGAAGAAACCACTTTTGCAAGCCTTAGTCTAATTCTTGTTTCTGCAAATAATGCTAAGTATAGAAACTTCTGAAGAACAAGATTGAAAGTACTAAAGAAGAAGAAGATATCAAGTGCTGAAGAGTAATGATAAGAAGTTCTGAAGTCAAACCAGACAAGTCAACTGAAGAACTGCTGAAGACAAACTACTCATCAGTAGTTTGTCACTCATCAGATGTTTTTATAGAAGCTTCCCTCCGCTTTTGTACTTCAGTAGTTTAGTTTAAAATTAGTATTTTTAGATCTTTTGTACAAGTACCAATGCTACAACCTGTTGTAGTATTTGTACATATTATATTGCTTGAATACTTCTCATTTACGTTTACTTTTAGTCTACAAATAGATGGGTTCATCTCACTATTTTAGGCATTCCTTTTGTAGTTATTATTTCCAATATATTCGAGAATCATTGAAGCATTGACTGTTTTATTCATTAATTGTTTTTAGATTCTCACTTACTGCTTTAGTTTCATAACTCAAGGGGGAGTATTTATACCTGTTTAAAAGTGCAACTTTAACTTGGACACTTCAACTTTTAATCCGCTATGCAACTTACTTTGATAGTTCAAATATACAAGTGTTCTTGATAAGAACCTGTTAAACAAGAAATTGGTCCTACAATTGGTATCAGAGCTCTGATTCATCTGATCAAATATCAATCTAACAAATTGAGAATTAGACACAGGCTCTTATTGATATTCAATACAAGATTGCAGTTTACTTTTTTAAACAATCCATCACTTTAAGAAATCAGTGATCAATCAAATTTGTTAAAAATGGATCCTCATAATACTGGATCTGCCAATAAGCCTCCTATGCTAGTCAGAAATGAATATAATATCTGGCAAAGGAGGATGGCACACACTTTATCTCAACAAAATACTAGATGTTGGAAGTCTGTCATGTATGGACCACATAACCAGTATTATCAGATCCAGAAACTAAAGTAGAAAGAGTTAAAGATCCAAAAGACTACACTGAAGAAGCTTTCCTAAAACTTGAGCTAGATACTAAGGCATTCTCTATGTTGGCTATGGCTCTCCCAAATGAAATTTATGCTGGGCTTTTACATTGTGAAAGTGCCAAAGAGTTGTGGGATTGCCTTAAAGAACAGTTTGGAGGAACTGATGAGGTGATAGCCAACACCAGAGAAATCCTTGCTCAACAATATGAAACTTTTACTCATGTTAATGGAGAGACTTTAACACAACAATTTGAAAGATTCTCTTCATTAATATCTGAGTTAAAATTAAATGGTCAGACCTACACAAACTCATCTATGCTTCATAGATTTTTAAGGTCTTTACCACAAAAATGGGAAACTTATTCTATAGTTCTCAGGTTAGGACCAGATTTTGATTCTCTCTCACTCACATAATTACATGGGAGATTACTTATTTTTGAAAGATAAATCAATCAAAAGAAAAAGTTACAAAACTCTGGAAAAACTGCTGATGATTATATTCCAGGTAGCACAGCACTCTTAGGACAAGACTCACCTTCTTGTTCTAATGATTCTGGTTCTTTTGATAACATTGACATAACAGCTGGGATCTCATCAGAAAGGTCATATCCAGCTTATGACAATGATGAGAACTGTCAAACTATTGATAACATGTGTTTTATAATGGATGATTTAAAAATTTTCAGTAGTGATGACTTAGAGGAAATGGATATACTACACCAACTGGCCATGTTAAGCATAAAAACTAACAAATTTTATAAAAGGTCAGGAAGGAAATTTTCAGGACTGAACAGTTCTACAAAAATTGGTTTTGACAAATCTAAATTGAGATGTCTTAAGTGTCAGAAGTTGGGACACTTTGTTAGAAAGTGTAGAAGCTCTAGCTTTAACCAATCACGGTCTGGAAACCAATCAAACCCTAGTTACAATAGGAATTTTGGAACACATGGAAGTGCACATTTTGTACAGGCACAAGCTCCTCAAATCCAATATGTGCCACAAATACAATATGTTCAGATGCCTGCTCATCAGCATCAAAGCCAACAACAGATGACTTCCATTCCTGCTGCTCAACAACCTCCACCAGCTCAACAACCCACTCAACAAAGTCTTTTCACAAATGGGTATGTTGACTAGAGCAATCTTCCTTTTGATACAACTAAATGCAGTCCAGATGCAGACAACAAAATGTTTGACATCAACTAGGGTGAACCTGATAATGGCAGAAAGAATTTTGCCTTATTGGCTTTTGAGGGATGCTCCTCTAATGCTGCCTTATCTCAGGTATCTAAAGAGTCTCTTTTAAAACTTTGCTCAAAATCATGCAAAGAATCATTTGCTTTAATAAGAGAGAGACCAATGTGCATCTACAAGGCAAAGCCAATGACTCTGAAAGAAAATACACTCAAATGAAATGTGATTTAGAAAGAAAACTTGCTTCAAAGACAAAAGAAATTTCTAAATTAACTAACAATGCTATTGAAACCCAAGCACAAATAAAAAGCATAATAGAAAACCTAGGAAAAGTTAGAAAAGAGTTTGCTGACACCAAGGTTGATTGTGAAAATTGGGTAGAGTCATGTTGAGGTTACCAAATGCTGCTTATCAAACAAACTACATCAAATGTTAAGTTTGGCATTGGGTACAATCATACTGAATCACCAACTGATTTTACTCCCAAAACTGCTGATGATGGGAGTAGAATAGTTCAAAATCAAACTTCTGTAATGAAAGAATGCACATCTTTTCATCAGAACTTTCTTACAAATGAAAAAGAAAGTCCTGCAGAAGTATAAATGACTGACATTGACTCATCAGTAGTTTCATCTACATCAGGAGTTGAGAACCTGAAAACTGCTGATGCCCAAATTCTAAATTTAACAACTGTCAGTATTTTGCCTTCCAAAACTCTTGAAAATCTAAAAGGAAAGGCCTTGTGAAATTTGTGGTCTGTTTAACCACAAACCAGAATTTTGTAGATATAGAAAAGGAGATCAGTACAACAAGAAGATTTTACAACTGGTTGTGGGAAAACAAATCAAACAAGATTATGAAAACACTTTCTATCCCACCAAACAACAACCAAGTAACACCTTTTCTCAGAGAAAGACTAAATCTCAACCACAGTCTTCCTCTCAAAATTCTCTTTCAGAAGTTAGACCTAAGCCATCAGCAGTTTCACAAACTGCTGAGGTGAAGATTTGATAAATTTAGTTAAACTTCCGATGACCAAAGTTAATGGTGAACCTCAAAAAGGTCCCACCATTGTTTTCAACAATAAATCCATTGCCAAAAAGACATGGATTTCTAAAAATGGTCCACAACAAACTGCTAAAATTCCTAAGAGTACACCTAAAGCCAGTCTTTTTGTCCGCTTTGCCCATCCAGAGCTCACGGATTTGTTTTTGGTTGCCTAGTGGAGACTTCCCAGGAGGTCACCCATCCTGAAATTTCTCCCAGCTGAGCACGCTTAACTGTGGAGTTCTCCTCTCATCCACTAACATTAAGCCCCAAAACGTGTTTGTTGATTTAAGAGGCAAGACATTACTTATGAACCAAGGATCTCTCCTGGCCACGGCCGATGTGGGATTTTCCCGGGGTGTCACATTCACCCCCCGTTAGAGTCTCATCGTCCCTGATGAGGTTAGAGTCTCATCGTCCCTGATGAGGTATGCACCCACCATCCCGAACGGCACAGGAATGGCTCTGATACCATCTGTAACATCCGGCCCCTCTCACCACCAATATTGTCCGCTTTGCCCTCCCAGAGCTCACGGATTTGTTTTTGGGTGCCCTGGTGGAAACTTCCCAGGAGGTCACCCATCCTGGAATTTCTCCCACCTAAGCACGCTTAACTGTGGAATTCTCCTCTCATCCACTACCATTAAGCCCCAAAACGCGTTGGTGATTTAAGAGGCAAGACATTACTTATGAACCAAGGATCTCTCCTGGCCACGGCCGATGTGGGATTTTCCCGGGGTGTCACATTCCTAAATCTAACTAACCTACTCTTTGTGCAAAAGGTCTCCAGAGGTCTAAATAGCATTTGGTATGTTGATAGTGGAGGCTCAATGCACATGACTGGATGCAGGTACCTGATCAACAATTTCATAAGTCAAAGAGAAGGATCTGTGTCCTTTGGGAATAATGCAAAGGGATATGTGCTAGGATATGGCAATGTATCCTTAGGCAAAATGCAATGTGACAAGGTCAATCTGGTTGAAAACCTTGAGTACAACTTGCTAAGTGTTTCAGATATGTGTGATAAAAGATATTCTTTCTTTTTCACCAAAACAGCATGCAAGATCACATCACCAAAAGACCAGAAGTTGATAGAGAAGATCATTTAAGATCATACTTTGCAGATAGCCAAAAGATGTGGCAATGTATATGCAGTGGACATTGAAAAAGACAAAGTACTGAACAACACTACCTGTTTCTTCTCAAAGGCATCAACTTTAGAGACAGACCTTTGGCATAGGAGACTTAGCCATGTGAACTTTACAACCATAAATAAAGTCACAAAAATAGGCTTGGTCAGAGGTCTACCCTTGAAAGTATACCAGTTTCAAGAACACTGTGTATCTTGTCTTAAGGGAAAACAACATAAGTCCTCTTATAAGGCTATTGAAGAATAAAAAACAACTGCATGTCTTCAACTACTCCATTGGACTTATTTGAGCCAGTTAAAATCATGAGCCTTGGTAAGAAGAATTACTGCTTAGTCATCATTGATGACTACTCAAGATTCACATGGGTCTTCTCCTTATTTTCCAAGGATGAGACAGCTGAAATTATCAAATTATTCATTCTAGAAATAGAGAAACAATATTCTCTCTGTCAAAGTCATAAGAAGTGACAATGGGACAGAGTACAGGAACAAAACTCTGGATGAATTTTGTTTGTCTAAAGGGATTGTTAGACAATTCAGCATTCCCAGATTCCTGAACAAAATGGTGTGGTAGAAAGGAGGAACAGAACATTAATTGAAACAGCAAGAACATTGTTAGCTGATTCAGGCCTACCTCTTTATTTTTGGGCTGAAGCAGTCAACACAACTTGCTATGTTCAGAATAGAGTTCTCATCACCAAGAGACATTCCAAAACTGCATATGAAATTATTCATGGCATTAAGACTATTATCTCCTTTTTCAGGGCTTTTGGATGTCAATGTTTTATTCTCAACATCAAAGACTCTATTACAAAGTTTGCTGCTAAAGTGGATTCAGGTTACTTTCTTGGTTATTCTTCAAGTAGAAAATCCTACAAGGTATTAAATTCCAGAACCAAGATAGTAGAAGAAACACTGAATGTCAAGTTCAATGAATTAAAACATGCACTCATTCCAGCACATCCTGTTGAACTCTTTGACCTTGACAGTTTTAATTTCGGACCTGAAAAGACTGTTGATTCATCTAAACCCACTTATTATGGTGATCAAGGGTTTGATTATGACGGTCCTCCATCATGGACTCCAAATATAGTCATTAAAACAACTTTCAAACCATTAGAAGTTCCTCAAACTTCTGATTCAACAACCACTGATGAATAAACTCAAACTTCTGATTCAGCTCCTGCAACTACTGAAGATGTTCAAAAAACTGAACCAGATATTATCAACCTCAGTCGTTTGTTTGAAGAAGTACAAGAGCCTACACCTATCAGTGGTTTACAACAACTGATTGAACATAAGGATCATCCATTGGATCAAATCATGGGTGATATTGCATCAGGGGTACTTACAAGAAACCAGCTCTCCAACTTCTGCTTATTCTCAGCATTCATTTCTCAGTTAGAACCAAAAAAGTATCAGGAAGTCCTCAAAGACAACAGTTGGGCTGAAGCAATACAAGATGAACTATTACAGTTCAAGAAGCAACAGGTTTGGGAAATTTGTCCCTTACCTCCAAACAAACAACCAATTGAAACAAGATGGGTTTTCAGAAACAAACAAGATGAGTCTGGTTTAATCATTAAGAACAAGGCAAGACTGGTGGTACAAGGTTATTCTCAAGAAGAAGGAATTGATTATGATGAAACCTTTGCTCCAATTTCAAGGCTTGAAGCCATCAGGTTATTTTTGGCTTATGCAATTTCCAACAAATTAAAGTTTTTCAAATGGATGTAAAAAAGTGCATTTTTATATGGAAAAATAAAAAAGGAAGTGTATGTTTGTCAGCCACCTGGGTTTGAGGATCCTTCTCATCCTAAGTGGGTGTACAAACTTGACAAGGCTCTTTATGGGCTAAAACAGGCTCCTAGAGCTTGGTATGAAACACTTTCCAACTTTTTACTCAAAAATCATTTCACAAGAGGCTCCATTGATTAAACTCTTTTCATTAAGCATGTTGGAAATCACATCCTACTTGTTCAAATTTATGTTGATGACATTATTTTTGGTTCAACAAATTCAAAACTGTGTGATGAATTTAAGAAACTCATGCAATCAAGATTTGGGATGAGTACCATGGGAGAACTGCAGTACTTTTTGGGACTACAGATCAAACAAACAACAAGTGGAACTTTTATACATCAATCAAAATATGTTAAAGAATTATTGAACAAATTTACTTTTAAAAGACTATAAATCAGCTTCCACTCCCACAAGTCCAACCACACAAGTTGAACCAGATGATCAAGGAAAACAGATTGATCAAACCATGCTTAGATGTATGATAGGTTCCCTACTTTATTTAACTGCATCTAGACCAGATATTATGTTTTCAACATGTGTTTGTGCTAGATATCAATCAGCTCCTAGGGAATCACACCTAATTGCAGTCAAAAGAATTTTCAGATATCTGAAAGGAACTCCTACACTTGGAATTTGGTATCCTGCTTCTAGCAATACCAAATTAACAGCTTTTTCCGATAGTGACTATGCAGGGTGTAAAATGTCAAGAAAGTCAACATCTGGTGGTTGTCAATTCTTGGGAAACTGTCTGGTGTCCTGGCAATCAAAGAAGCAAACATTTGTGGCAATTTCAACTGCTGAAGCATAATACATTGTAGCTGCAAGTTGTACATCACAGATTCAGTGGCTTTAGTATCAATTACTAGATTATGGAATCAAAGAGACCAATACCCCATTGCTTGTAGACAGTAAATTTGCCATTAGCATAATTCCAAATCTTGATCAGTTTTCAAAGACTAAACATATTTTAAATCAAGTATCATTTCATAAGGGACTGCTATGAAAAAAGGCAAGATTGAGGTGAAACATGTGACAACAGCTAATCAAATAGCTGACATATTCACCAAAGCCCTTGACACATCAACATTTCAGAGGTTAGTATCCATGCTTGGGATGCTAAATTTGGAATAAGTAGCGTAAGTGTTTTTCATTTTTTCTGCACATATTTTGCTTTCACTTACATTGTTACTAATCTGTCACAAACCACTTATAACCAAAAAAGAGAGAAACTTCTGATAATAAAAACATCATAATGGGGATATTTTAAAAAAGAATGATTAACTTCTGATAAAATAATCTTCAGAAGTTGTGAATAAAGTGTTTATAAATTGTTCTCATCAGTTTTTAACAAACTACTGAAGAGAAATGGGAACTACTAATGAATAATCTACTTCATCAGCAGTTTTGTCAATAATGGTAAATCTGACATTTCCCATTTCAGAAGTTTGACCTAGGGCGGTTATAAACTTCTGATAAACACCTTTTCTCATACTTACAAACCCTCCCTTGCAACATCAAAAACACTAGTCGATCCACAAACAACATAGCTCTCGTATTAAAACAGGAACATAATCAAATAGGCTACTTCGTGAAGGATGAAGCCTGGTCCCAATACGACGAAATCATTGATTTGTTCGTCAAATCCCAGTTCCACACAGCTTTCACCATTGATCCTCCAATCCACATTCAAACTCTTAATAAGTTCTGGACGAACGCCGAGGCGGTGACTGTGAACAACAAGATGATTTCCCTCAAATCAACTATCCAAGGGAAAGTTATGGAAATCACACCAGCTACTTTGGGAATAAGGCTTGGTCTAGATGATGCTGATGCACCAGAAAACATTCCCAATGCTGATATTCAACTAACCATGACAGAGTGTGGTTACCAAGATACTCTCTCACATGCTACTATCTATAAAAGATTTTTTGATGCAAAATAAAAACTTTTGTTTCATTACATTATCATGTGTTTAAGTCCCAAAACTGGATCTTATGATCAGATGCCATCTACTTTTCAACCTATTTTTCATTCCATTGTGAATGAAACAAAATTCAAGGCATCGGCACTTTTCTTTAATGAGTTGGTGTTGCATCACCAAAATACTAAAAAGAAATTTTTGTTGTACCCAAGATTTGTTATGCCATGCATAATAAAAGAACTTAGTGATGGAATACTTGTTGGTGCATCTTCAAAATTAAATCCTTTAACATCACAAGTATTCTCTAGGCATAACAAACCGGCAACTTTGCCAGAAGATGACCAAGGGGAACAAGAAACAGTCCCCATGGAACCTACATCTTCCAAACCTTCACCTAAAAATGCCAAGAAACCCAAACAACAAAAATCAAAACCCACCAACGCTACAAGAAAGGCAGTTCAGGAAGTTGAGATGCCTGAAACTGTTGATGTGCAATCTGCACTTTTCAAAGATGTTACTGAAACATCCTCTTAGTCTCATCCATCTCAAACCCCTCAAAGAGCACGAATCATAATTTTATTTTGAAGGAAGAAAACCAAAAAGACCATAACTATTGACCCATCCTTTGAAACTGCTGACCCTTTACCCAAAACTACTGAACCAAAAATATCACACACTACAATAGAAATTGCCAAACTTCTCTCTAGGCTAAAAGAAACAGTCCCATCTGAACATGTCAATCCCCAACAAACACATCAAACATGGGATCAACCAACAGATTTAGACATGGTTGTGCATGTCAATAGCCCTATCCCAAGAGATGAGGATGAACCAAGGTGTCTAAGCCCAAACTTAGATACTTTCGGTACATTTGAGGCTGCTACCACTTATTTACCATCCAGTGGTGGATCTAAGGACAGAAGTAACATAGCTAAGACCTCAAATGTGGCAACTACTAATGAAGGCTTTAAGCCTGAAGTAGGAAAACCTCAGTACCAAGACAAAGAGGTTCATGAGACAACTAGGTTGGGCCTAGCTCATGGTACAACTGATGATATCCTCATTGAGGATATCACCAGAGATTCAGATGATTCCATTGATTTGGATGATGATTCAAACTCTCCACAACATGAATTGACGGCTCATTGTGAAGGTCCTGAATCTGATGTATCTAAGCTCAAAGAGCTGGTCACAAAAGATCAGGTTAAAAACCACTTGAACCCTGATTCCCCTAAAGTGGCATCTTCAGCTCATACTGAAGATCACCCAAAAACACACACTATACATTAAAAGCCCACCCAATTCACTGGGTCATCAAGCATAGACCTGAACCACCTATGCAGCCCAGCTGGTCCCCTATACCAGATGATAGATACCTTAATTTCTCACCGTCTCAAGGATTTTACAACTGCTATGGAGTTGAAGAACAAAACTCAGCTTGAGATGATCAACAATGCTATAGACCACCAGCTTGGTGAGCTGTCAAGAAAGGTAGAAGACAAAAGAAGACAACTTGCACATTTATCTGGTGTAACTCCTCCACCTCCTTGGTTTTCAGAAGTTGATGAAGCCAAAAGGGGGGAGAAGTCTAAGGAAACAAAGGTGTCACTTGAAGCCAGTAAAAAGGCCATAGAGGCACAACTTCTAAGGGATGCCCAAAAACTAAAAGCTCAACAAGAAAGGCTCCTTAAAGAAGCAGCTGAAAAGAAATTCCAAGGCCAAATTGAAGAAACTGTTGAAGTCCAAGAAAGTACTGAAGGCATTCCTTAGTAGTTGATAGCCTGATCAACCCTTCAGTAGTTAACACATCCTTTACTGAAACTGAACAGCCTTCTAAGGCAACTGAACCCACTCCAGCTAAAATTCCAAGGCCTGCACCTAATCAAACAACTGTCTTAAACCCTGCTCCCATATCAATGTCTAAAGAACTTTTGGAGAAGAGCTTAAGGGCAGCACAGAAGAAGGCTAAGGAAGATGAGATTTGGAATAGCCTAGAAGCAAGGGATGACTTGAGCAATAATGAAAAACTTGAAAAGTATGAAGAAAAGTTGGGTGAGTTAGAAGAATCAGAAAGAGTTGCTGAAGAGGACAAGAGACAACAACTGATGACATTCATCACCAAAAACAGCAAAACAAATAAATACTCACTCAAAGGGCTCTCTATGGATGAACTGACAAGAAGAGCTCAGCTTGTATCTAACAGGCTAGCCACTGAAAAAGACATAAAGGCAAAGTGAGCTGAGATAATAGAAGAGTTGGTAGCCAATGGATTTGGTTCAAAAGCTTCAGTGTCAAAATGGAGAGAAGATACTTTGTATGACACTTACAAGAAATTCACGGCTGATAAAGCTGCTAATCCAGAGAAGTTTAAAACTTTTGAAGTTTGACAAACTTCAGTAGTTAGAACTTCTGGTGCAAAACAACCATCATCAAATCCTGCTACCAAGAAGAAGCCAGAGGAAACCATTAAAACTGATTTCAAGATGGTGTTGCTTGAAGGCAATACTGTTGTTCAAGGAGACTTTGTGGTTGAAGAGAAACCTCTGCTGACACAATTCAGGGATCCTTCTACATTTGCTTACCAACTACAACAGACCATAATAGACAAAAAGCACACTAAGGTAATCACTGAACATCATCTGTCTACTTTTAATATACTTGATGTTGTGCATGCTGAAGAAGGAAGGGAATCCCACCTAAGGGTCACTGAAATAGAAAACATCCCACAATCAGGATCAACCCAGGAGACTAGCATGGTCCCCTACACATTAGACTTTGACCAATCTAAAGTGAACACAGTGAAATGGTCATTCACTAATTCAAACTCAATGATGGTCACAAGAATAGATCGTTCAAGCAAGGTCTTCAAATCTATAAATGAACTGAAGAATCTATCAACAAAAGATCGGCTCACAATCCATCATCTTGAACCAGAACAGGGATCTCTTACTTGACAACAACTACATCAACTCAAGACTTCCATGATCAGAGAAATATGGAAGATGCTTGATGGCAGAAAAAAGAGAATAAAGGATTAGATAAGGTTTTGGCTTCATCAATCCAGGGGAGATTGTAAGGACAAAAAGGATTGAAGAAACCACTTTTGCAAGCCTTAGTCTAATTCTTGTTTCTGCAAATAATGCTAAGTACAGAAACTGTTAAAGAACAAGATTGAAAGTACTGAAGAAGAAGATATCCAGTGCTGAAGAGTAATGATCAGAAGTTCTGAAGTCAAACCAGACAAGTCAATTAAAGAACTGCTGAAGACAAACTACTCATCAGTAGTTTGTCACTCATCAGATGTTTTGACAAAAGCTTCCCACCTCCTTTGTACTTCAATAGTTTAGTTTAAAATTAGAATTTTTAGATCTTTTGTAAAAGTACCAATGATGCATCTTGTTGTAGTATTTGTACATATTATATTGCTTTAATACTTCTCATGTACGTTTACTTTTAGTCTATAAATAGATGGGTTCATCCTAATATTTTAGACATTCCTTTTGTAGTTATTATTTCCAATATATCTGAGAATCATTGAAGCATTTACTGTTTTATTCATTAACTGTTTATTCTCACTTACTGCTTTAGTTTCATAACTCAAGGGGGAGTATTTACTCCTGTTTAAAAGTGCAACTTTAACTTAAACACTTAAACTTTTAATCCGCTGTGCAACTTACTTTGATAGTTCAAATATACAAGTGTTCATGATAAGAACCTGTTAAACAAGAATCGGATCCTACAAAGTGTCTAGTAGCCATAGTGTGAAGGAAAATGACTAGGACTAACCATATACACTTGATTTTCGGTTCCTGTTTAAGTGGTATGTCAGACTAATTACAATCATTTCATTTTTTATTCTTTTTTTAGTCAATATGTGTTCACCCGAACTAAACACACACTAAAACACTAATCAACAAGTTATAGATGGCAGACTTACAACATATGGACTTATAAACATACACGTGTCTCGTAGTCCATACGTTGATGAAACAATATAATAAAACTAACTTGTATGATTTATATGCTTTATGATTATTTATTTACTTGAAAATGCGTGCTTATGTGAATTGACATGATAAAAAGTGTTTTGTATAATAATTCGTGTTACCGGGTTCGTAACCGACACTGGATATATCGGATTCGAAAGTTAAACAAGAAAAACTTGAAAAATCTCTTATTCTCTACAAAGTTATAGAGAACGAGTCACCAAATCTCTCATTCTCTACAAAGTTATAGAGAATGAGACACCACATCTCTCATTCTCTACAAATTTATAGAGAATGAGTCATTAAATCTCTCATTCTTTACAATGTTATAGAGAATGAGTCCCTTAAACCTCTCATTCGCATGAAATGGCCTCATCCACAAGAAAGTTATAGGGAATGAGCCTCATTCTCATGAAATGGCCTTATTCGCATGAATGTCCATGCGAATGAATGCAACCTATAAATACTTTCCTTCACTCATTCTCACCATTTTCAAAACCCTAACTCACCTCCAAGTGCCTTCTTACAAACCCTAACCTATAGAAACAAGTTTTTTCCCTAATTTCTTAGATCCTTGAACCAAATCACGTTTGAAAACAATATCAAGTGAAGATTCAAGGTGTTCAACTTATCTAAACCCTTTTTCATCCATTTTTATAATGTTTCATGAACCCAAAGTGTCCAAATCTGATATTAATGGGTTTTCTTAAATAAAAACCCTTTTCAAAACATTTCCTAACAAGATCTAAATATAAAAGTTGGTTTTCACAAAGTATAAACTTGGGTGTTGGATTGGTGACCTAAAAATTGGGGCTTCTGTATTGTTTGGATGATGTATGATGCTATGTTGCTGATTTGGGGATTATATGAGTGTTAGAATCAGGTTTAAATGATGTGTGATGTGTGATGTGTTATGAATGATTATGAGTTTTGACCCATTTGGGGCTTTATGTAGATCTAGGGTTTGTTGTGCTACATGGTAATGATAATGTGTTATAAACATATTAGGATGGTTGAATCTATGTTTGATAATCTGGAAAATGATGTTTTTAGGTTGATTTCAATATTTTCCATTTTGGTTAAACTTTTCATGCAATTAATGTGACATCTTCATAATTTTCCATTTTGGGAAATATGTTATTTTGTTTGCAAAATGAACTAATTGATGACTCAAACAGATGTAATAATATGTTAATAGGATAGATAAAAGTTACTGCATTGTTTAATTATGATTCGATAAGTTTTTGATCTGATTTGAAGGGTAATATTCATCAAAAATGTTAAACAACCTTTGCAGGGTGAATGAGCCTCAATCCCTAGGTCGTTCTAGTGAATGAGAGGGCACAAGTCCCATTCGCTAGAAAGTTATAGCGAATGAAAGATTTGGAGCCCTATTCGCCTAGAATAACTCATTCTGTTACAGTAAATGACATGATTCTTGACTCGTTCTTGCAAACGTTCATACGAATGACTCCTTGACGAGTCTCATTCGCATGAAACAAACCTGTTATCGTATGATTGTGTGAAATTACGTGATCGAATATCTGAAACTTATACGTGACTAATAAACTAATATCATCCCTAATGGGATTTCGAGTTTTGTATGGTCGTGTCAAAGTCAAAACACTTATGCAAATATACGAAGTCATAGTTTGGACAACCAAAGGTTATTAGACCAACATGTTATCGGTCCACAAACTTATAGGCGTCTTATGATAGGTTTTCAGTAGTTGAAGACTATCACACACTTTTGGTTTACTATTAATTTGAAGACTCGTCCTAAGGTGAGTTTCACGGCCCCACTTTTACATACTTTCTCATGGGGGACAAACCCCACCCGGTTCATCTGGATGTTGGACGGGTGCATGTTGTCTCGAATTACACAGCGGTTACCGGGGATGACAGTAAACGGAAGGGCACACACGGAGCAACAACACAGTCAGTAATGGTTCCAATCACATAAGTAACATACCTAACATCTAGATAACATTTGATAAAATAGTAAAACCTATTTGATCTTGTTAAACACATATTTTTCATTAAAACCTATGAACCCACCAGCATTATATGTTGGCACATTTAGCGTGTTTTCTCAGGTCACTAAGGTAGCAACAGAGATCGGATGCACTGGAGTCATCACAACATCTCATGCATTATTTTGATATACATTATTAGTACTTTAGGTTTCCGAACTATTATTACTTCGATACTTGCATGTAAACATTTAAATTGCTTCCGCTGTACTTTTAAAACTTTAAACTATTGATTTGGTTTTGTTATGTAAACTTTAACTCATGTAGAAGTCGTTTATTGTGACAGTTGACATGGATCCTATTGTGTTACACGCCTCACGGTAAAACCCCGCAAGTGGAATTTGCAGGTGTGACAGACTACGCCTTTGTTGCAGGTTTCTGATGGGAATCGAGCTTTCTGTTGTTACGATGTGTGGTAGCCAGCGGTTTGTGTTCATATTGTTAATGGTTGTTGTTGCACAGTTTATGGTTGTTGTTATTTTCTTGTTGCTGCACATTTAGTCTGAGGGAAACAAAGAAACAGCAAAACACATGGACTCATACGAGGGGCATAATTGTCTTTTCAATCTCAATCTAATAGAAATGGGATGGGTGTTAGAGGCAGTGACTCGATTAAACAATTTCTAAAACATTAGGGAATCAATAGGTCTAAATTGAGAAATATGGACTCAACTTGCAGACTAGGTATAACCATGAGGACTCAAAACTTAACTCTTAAATTTAAAACTAGAACCGCTTTTTTTTTTTTAAATTTAGATATGCAATGGTATTGGTACATCTTTATCTATATCTATACTACTATATAATTGTTTCTGAATAGGTAAAATGGTCATTTCATATCATCTATATGGGCAAATTTGTAATTTCACTAAATTGGCAACACAGATTTAATACAAGAAATAAATCACTATTCTATTGATTAATAACATAACAAGACAAAAAAAAAAACATGAGAAGTTAGATGATATTTTAAACATCCCAATGAATAAACACATAATACTTATAATAAAACAAAGAGTAAGAAGAATAACCATAATAATAATAACAAGGTCAGGATAAAATGAGGACTGTACCGAGTTGAGGGAACCTTAAGAACTCTTTATGACCATTGTTCTTGTTGGCTCAAAGAGGATTGACAAAGCTGGTTTTTATCCTTAGTTTGAATCACTTTATGCATATTTTTACTAAGTATAGAATCTACTGAAGAAGAAGAAGACAAGTACTGAAGAAGCTTATACAAAGTGCTGAAGAACAAGTTCTGAAGATGAACCAGACAAACATCTGAAGAACAACTTCTGAAGAAATACTCATCAATAGTTTCCACTCATTAGCAGTTCTGATACAAGCTTCCCACCGCCCTTAAACTTCAGTAGTTTTAGTATTATATTAGTTTAAGTTACTTTATGTACAAGTTCCAATACTGCAACCTGTTGTAGTATTATTATAATGTTTCTAATACTTCCCTTGTATGTATTATTTAGTCCATAAATAGATGGGTTCATCCATTCTATTTTAGACAGCTTTTGCAGTAACATTTCTAATATATTGAGAATCATTTGAAAGCAACTTATTACTTTTTTATTCATTAACTGCTTAGATTCTCATTAACTTCTTTGGTTCTACATTCAAGGGGGAGTAATAACTCCTGTTAAAAGTGATACTTTAACTTAGAACACTTATACATTCCGTTGTGTATTTACTTTGATAAATCTTAACAAGTGTTCTTAGAAGAATCTGTGATTAACTGTTAAGAAACTGATCCAACAATTGGTATTAGAGCTCCGGTTCATCTGATAACATATTAATCTAACAAATTGAGAATCAGACACAGGCTCTTATTGATATTCAATCTAGGATAAATGTTCACTTTATAAAAACATCCATCACTTTAAGAAATCATTGATCAATCAAACTTCTTAAAAATGGATCCTCATAATACTGGATCTGCAAACAAGCCTCCCATGCTAGTCAGAAATGCATATAACATCTGGCAAAGAAGGATGGCACATACTTTGTCACAGCAAAATACTGGTTGTTGGAGGTCTGTCATGTATGGACCCCATAAACCAGTAACAACAGATCTAGAAACTAAACTAGAAAAGGAAAAATAACCAAAAGACTAGATTGATGAAGATTTCCTAAAACTTGAGCTAGATGCTAAGGCTTTTTCAATATTGGCAATGGCTCTCCCAAATGAAATATATGTTGGGCTCTTACATTGTGAGAATGCCAAAAAGGTGTGGGACTTCCTCAAAAAACAATTTGGAGGAACTGATGAGGTGATTGCCAACACAAGAGAAATTTTGGCCCAACAATATGAAACATTTACTCATGTTAATGGATAAACTTTGACACAACAATTTGAAAGATTTTCTTCATTAATATCTAAGTTAAAATTAAATGGTCAGACCTATACAAACTCATCTATATTGCATAGATTTTTAAGGTCTTTACCTGAAAAATGGGAAACTTATTCTATAGTCCTCAGATCAGGACTAGATTTTGACTCCCTTTCACTCACAAAATTACATGGGAGATTACTAAATTTTGAGAGAGAAATCAATCAAAAGAAAAAGTTGCAAAACTCTGGTAAAACTGTTGAAGACAATATTCCAGGTAGTACAACACTTATAGGACAAGACTCACCAACTTGTTCTAATGATTTTGGATCTTTTGATCACATTGACATAACTGCTGGGATCCCATCAGAAAGATCATATCCAGCTTATGACAATGAAGAAAATATTCAAACTACTGTTAACATGTGTTTCATTCTTGATGATTTAAAAAATTTCAGTTGTGATGACTTGGAAGAAATGGACATACTACACCAACTGGCCATGTTAAGTATAAAAACAAACAAATTTTATAAAAGGTTAACTAGGAAATTTCCAGGACTGAACAATCAAACAAAGTTGGTTTTGACAAATCTAAATTGAGATGTCACAAGTGTCAGAAGTTGGGACACTTTGCTAGAGAGTGTAGAAGCTCTAGCTATAACCAACCACAGTCTGGAAATCAAGCTAACTCGAGTTACAATAAGAATTTAGGAACACAAGGAAGTGCTCATTTGGTACAGGCACAAACTCCACAAATTCAATATGTGCCTCAAATACAATATGTACAAATGCCTGCTCAACAACAGGGCCAACAACAAATGCCTTCCATTCCTATTGCTCAACCATCACAACCCACTCAACAAAGTTTATTCACTTCTGGGTATGTTGACTGGAGCAGTCTTCCCTATGACACATCTGAATGCAGTCCGGATGCAGACAATAAAGTCTTTGATATTAACTGGGGAGAACTTGATAATGGCATAAAGAACTTTGCCTTGATGGATTTTGAGGGATGCTCCTCTAATTCTGCCTTATCTCAGGTATCACAAGAATCTCTTTTAAAGTTATGCTCAAAATCTTGCAAAGAAGCTTTTGCTTTAATAAGAGAAACTAGTGTGCATCTACAAGGCGAAGCCAATGACTCTGAAAGATAATTGACCTAAACGAAATGTGATTTAAAAAGAAAACTTGCTTCAAAGACAAAATACAATTCTAAATTGACAAACAATGCTATTGAAACCCAAGCACAAATTAAAATCATGATAGAAAACCTAGGAAATGTCAGAAAGGAGCTTGCTGACACCAAGGTTGATTGTGAAAATTGGGTAGAATCATGTAGAGGTTACCAAATGCTGCTAAACACACAAACTGCATCAATTGTTAAGTTTGGCATAGGGTATAACCACACTGAATCTCCAACTGATTTTCTTCTAAAACTGCTAATGATGGGAGTAAAATAGTTCAAGATCAAACTTCTAATATGAAAGAATGCACATCTTTCCATCCGAACTTTCTTAAAAATGAAAAAGAAAGTTCTGCATAGGTTAAAACAACTAACATTAAGCCATTAGTAGTTTCATCTACATCAGGAGTTAAGAACCTGAAAACTGATGATGACCTGATTCAAAATACTGAAATTGTCAGTACTTTGCCTTCCAAAATTCCTGAAAATTTAAAAATGAATGAAAGGCAAAACCATGTGAAGTATGTGGTCTGTTTAACCACATAATAGAATTTTGTAGATACAGGAAAGGAAATTAGTACAATAAGAAAATTTTACAACTGGTTGTCGGAAAACAAATCAAACAAGATTTTGAAAACACTTTCTATCCCAACAAACTACAACCAAGTAAAACCTTTCCTTAGAAAAAGACTAAATCTCAACCACAACCTTTTTCTCAAAATTCAACTTCAGAAGTTAGAGAGCAACCAGCAGCAGTTTCACAAACTGCTGAGGTTAAAGACTTAATGGATATAGTCAAACTTCTGATGACCAAAGTTGATGGTGGACCACAACAGGATGGTGGACCACAACAGGATTCCATAATTGATCTCAAAAGCATGTACATGGCTAAAATTACATGGATTTCTAAAAATGGTCCACAACAAACAGTTACTCTTCTAGTTCTCAAGAGTAAACCCAAAGCCAAAATGGCTTGGGTTCCTAAAACTGAGTAATCTACTCTTTGTGCAGATGACAGGATGCAGGTACCTAATCAACAATTTCATAAAGTCAAAGAGAAGGATCTGTGTCCTTTGGGAACAATGCCAAGGGATATGTGCTAGGATATGGCAATGTATCATCTGGTAAAGTGCAGTTTGATAAGGTCAATCTGGTTGAAAATTTGGAGTACAACTTGTTGAGTGTCTCTCAAATGTGTGACAAAGGATATTCTTCCTTTTTCACCAAAATTGCATGCAAGATTATCTCACCAGAAGGCCAAAATTTGATAGAGAAGCTAATTGAATATCATACTTTGCTTGTTTCCAAAAGATGTGGCAATGTCTATGAAGTGGACATTGAAAAGGACAAAGTATTGAATAACACTGCATGTTTCTTCTCAAAGGCATCAACTTCTGAAACAGACCTTTGGCATAGGAGACTCGGCCATGTGAATTTTAAAACCATAAATAAAGTCACTAAAATGGGCTTGGTCAGAGGTCTACCCTTGAAGGAATACCAGTGTAAAGAGCACCGTGTTTCCTGTCTTAAGGGAAAACATCATAAGTCCTCTTATAAGTCTATTGAAGAATAATAAACAACTACATGTCTTCAACTACTCCATATGGACTTATTTGGGCCAGTCAAGATCACGAGCCTTGGTAAGAAGAAGTATTGCCTGGTCATCATTGATGACTACTCAAGATTTATATGGGTCTTCTTCTTATTTTCCAAGGATGAGGCAGTTGATATTATCAAATTCTTCATTCTACAAGTTGAGAAACAATATTCTCTCTCTGTCAAAGTCATAAGAAGTGACAATGGGACAGAGTTCAGGAACAAATCTCTGGATGAATTCTGCCTGTCTAAAGGGATTGTTAGGCAGTTCAGCATTCCCAAAACTCTTGAACAAAATGGTGTGGTAGAAAGGATGAATAGAACATTGATTTAAGCAGCAAGAACAATGTTAGCTGATTCAGGCCTACCTCTTTATTTTTGGGTTGAAGTAGTCAACACAGCTTGTTATGTTCAAAATAGGGTCCTTATCAACAAAAGACACTCCAAAACTGCTTATGATGTTCTTCATAGCATTAAGCCCCTTATCTCCATTTTCAGGGCTTTTGGATGTCAATGTTTTATTCTAAACATCAAGGACTCCATTTCAAAATTTGCTGCTAATGTTGATTCAGGTGACTTTCTTGGTTATTCTTCCACAAGAAAAGCCTACAAGGTATTCAATTCTAAAACCAAGATAGTTGAAGAAACACTGAATGTCAAGTTCAATGAGTCAAAACATACAATCATTCCAACACATCATGCTGAACTCTTTGATCTTGACAGTTTTAATTTCGGACCTGAAAAGACTGCTATCACTTCATCTAAACCCACTTATTATGGTGATCAAGGATTTGCCATCATGGACTCCAAATGCAGTCTACAAATCAACTCCAAAACCATCAGAAGTTTCTCAAACTTCTAATTCAACAAACCAAACAACTTATTCAGCTCCCAAAACTGTTGAAGATGTACAAACAGCTGAATCAGACATCACTAACCTTAGTGGTTTGTTTAAAGAAGATCAAGAGCCCACTCCCATAACAAAAGAACAACTGATAGAACACAAAGATCATCCATTCGACCAAATCATGGGTGATATTGTTGCAGGGGTACTTACAAGAAACTAGCTCCTCAACTTTTGCTTGTTCTCAGCATTCATTTCATAGTTGGAACCAAAGAAATACCATGAAGCCCTCAAAGACAACAGTTGGGTTGAAGCTATGCAGGATGAGTTGCTGCAATTCTGTAACACCCTAAACCATTTTAACAGAAAATGCGCAGCGAACATACAGACTAGAAAATTTCTTGTTTTATATAAACATTCTAATTTATATTGTGGGCGTTACGACACACATTCATCCCATTATGTTCACACAACACCTTCTTAATCTTGATCACGTGAATGCACCCACGTACAATCCATGCCATGGCTCGACCTTAACCATTACGTACACAAATGGAAGACTCGTGTAACCTGCAGTCACCATACACCCAAACCATTAGAAAGGTAAGTGACTTTATAATACGCAAGCAACATAAAAATAACTTCCCACAAACTACAAGACTACGACAACTCCCTTTTTGCAAGTGTGGATCCATCTGGTTACAATCTTGGATCCATTCTCGGAATCATAACTTTCAACTTCTAAAAGACTAATCTTAACATACATGCACTTACCTTATTAGTTATATAACAAGACAATCAACAACGTTATGATACATATGCTTGCACAATCTCTATGATCGTATCATCATGTCCCACCATTGTCTTTTTCTTTACCTACCTGTGTGTGTATATACATATGCATACATACAAACATATCAATCACACATTAGTACAAACAAGACCTTGACCTCTACTTAGATCCTTTCAAGACATGCCAACACACACAATCGCAACACTTTAAACATCTACAGTTTGTTACATACTTGATAATATATGCTCACAACATTCTCTTACTTGACAAAACATATTCTTAAGTCCCTGTTTTAACCTACATACGTCCAACATACAACCACCCATCTTTTGGGTATACCTAACATTCACAAAGTCAAACAATGCTTGTTGATGCGTTAGACGCGAATACGAATTGCGCGTATAAGTTAAACATCAAAATACGCGGAAAACGGACAATAACCCAGATTTGATCACATAATCACATTCCAAACAGCATCATACTGTTACTACATCATTCTAGGATAACCCCTAACATCATTCAATCATTAAATCATCCTAAGTCCTCCTAATGTACTCAAACGGGTCAAAACTCATATTATCATCAAAACACACCAAACAACCTTCATAATCCGAGATGATCATCCTAATAACTCATTTATATCATTAAAACATCAAACACATAAGAATCCTCATGTTTTAATCATCAAAAACCTTTTTAGGCATGAATCTTTCCATATAGAACCCATTTAAATGATTAGACTTGTTTTAGAACTGTTTTTCAAAGTTTTTTAAAGACAAAACTTTATAAAACCAGGTCTGTACCTTTAGGGTTCAAAATAACGACATGACACAAGATTAGGATGAATAACACACCTTAGATCTTGCTTAGAAATGATGCTTTAGATTTGGAAATGGTAGATTTAGGGCAAAAACAGGTCCCAGAGATTAAGGATGTTGTGAGAGAGGTTTAAGGCGAGTTAGGGTTTCACAAATGATGTTTAACAAGTCAAGTATGGTATTTATAGCTGCTGCTAGTCATCCCATACATGACAGGTGACTGGGCTACAACATTTGGCAACTAAGGTTGTCAGTCGTCACTTTTTAGAGGCGACTAGCCTCCCAGTCGCCTCATGCAAGCTGTTTTCGTTTTTCGGCACGTTAAAAACTATTTTAATATATAATGACATGTATTCACATACCGACAAGTTATACAATGATTATAAACACATATTTTTTGATAACTAACACGTTCACATTCGTTCACCAATTCCCGGGACTCGAAACTCTCGTGTGTGCATTAAACCCAGTGATCCTCCGAATCACCAACCCTTGTACACATGGTTATGGACCGACTCCCGATGATCCCTCAAATCATCGTAATGACCCCCGATGATTCCCCGAATAATTGTAATGACTCAACTAACCCAGTTAAGTGTAGTGCATGGATGATTTGCTAAAGTAGACTTACTAGTTTGATAAAAGTTATTAACCTAAGTTTGCTGGGTGTCACACTTTTCTTCAGTAAACAATTATTATAAAACTGTATCATATGTATATAAGTTAATTTAAACCCACACATTCAAACACTATAAAACAAGATACATAACTTAAGTATTTTATATTTTTCAGCAAGCCTTAACATATTGTAACCTGTAAACATGTGATAATACATTAGATGTAAATAATTTATCTTATACTTTGTTAAACTTTTCATACGTTAACATAAATATATGTTCATCCACCATATGTGACTAACATTTGATTTTTGCGTTTTTCCATTGACCACATCATTTGTATCTTACTTTATTCACGAGTCATAACCGTATATTATATATATATATATATATATATATATATATATATAAGCATTGTCAATGTTGACCTCATTCTAACTCCCCACGATGATATAGTTATCTATACATGATTTGACGATATAGTTAATCTAAATCCTTTATTATATTTGACGAGGTTATCATGGCTAAGGCAAAATAGGTGTTTGTCAAACTTAAGAGAAAGAAAAATGATGTTAAAAATATATACCACAATACATACATATACATGTTTATAAAAGTTGAAGCTCCTACAACATCATCAAATCAAAATTAGAGTAGACAAGAATGTCTTGTATGAACAAAAACAAATCATCTTTTTAAAACTAAATTTAAAAATGCATACAAACATAACCAAAGTATAGACAAAACATACACCACTTGAGTAACCTTGCTTGCCGAAACATGTTCACTTCTTTCAATGTATTCAAACAGAAAACATCTTGCTTGACTGCTTTCCCTTTACAATCACCTTCTGTCTAACCATTCTTTTTATGAACAAAGAAAATTAATTTATAAGAGTTTATTGTCTCTTTAGTTTTCTCAAGCAATTTAATTTTATAAGTTCACTTTCTTCTTTTTAATTATTATCATGTTACAAGAATATGATGAGATATTTATTATATAATTTAAAGTAATTTAATTATATTTATCAATTTAGGGGAGGGTTATTTTGAGAACGCTAAATATCGCGAGAACCGTGAGAACAAATGAGAAAACCAATCAAAATCATTTTTTTCAATACAAACCTAATTATAATCAAAATACAACATTAAAAAACGAATTTTCTTTCCAAATAATTCATCTTTTCTTGCAAAAACACTTTCAAATTAACTTTTTACACGTGTGTAAATGAAACAGTTTACACATGTACAAACAGTAAATTTACACATGTGTAAAAATAATTTATTTCCGTATACGTTTAAATTTTTACGTGTAAATTGTGTTTTTGGGATTGTATTTTAGTAATAAAGATAAGTGTAAAAAGAAATTTTTGATTTGAATGGTTTTAGATGGCGTTCTTGCGGTTCGCACGAAATATAGGTGTTCTCAAATTAACTTTCCCCTATCCAACAATTCATTTATCAATTTAATGTTATATAGAAAGACCATATTACCCCTTATTAACTTCATTAAGTTGTTGTACTTCAAGTATAAAATATTGTAATTACTTAAATTTTTATTTTTTTTAAATGTTTTATAATCTATATCTATATCTATATCTATATCTATATATATTATAAAAGAAAGCCATTTTGAAGACATGGCACTCAAGGAGACATTCTCCCCTTTGAGTGTGCCATGTGTTATGCCATGTGTCAAATTAAAAAATAATAATAATATAAAACCTAATCTACTAAAATTAAATTGAGTTATTTTAGAAAAAAAAAATTAAAAATAAGTTTAAATTTTTCTCTCTTATGTTTCCTTCCATAATTTTTAAACGTTAATATCTTTTATATACGAGATTTTTTAAAGAAAAAAATTACACCAAATTAACAAGCGTTTTATTATCTTTCCAACGAATACCATAGTGCTATATAAAAAACGGAGAAAAAAACGACTATTTTTTGTGGGGCTTCGTTCATACAAAAAAAAAAAAAACACACAAAATGTTCAGGTTATTCATTAATCATGTTTTTTTTCTTTTAAACCAGGTTTTTATCTACGATGTTGAAATTTAGCCCAATCACCATGGTATCATTGAAATTTACTCTTCTAAAAATGCATAGGTATACTTCATCAAGAGAAGCTAGGAGAAAAAATCTCGCAACACTGCAACACATTATGTCACCTTATAGCAAGGTTATTTTTTTATTTATTTAATTACAAGAGTAATAATAATTATTATTAGTATTAGTATTATTACAATTGTTATATTTTCCAATTCCGGGACGCTCCTGGGATAAAAGCTAGTATAGTATAAGATAAGTTGTGTGTATTTAAAAAAAATGTTTTAAAAAAAAAATATTAGTCCTATCAATAAAAAGGAAAGATAAAAAGATCTTTTTCCTTGATATGATTGGTGTACACATTTTAAAATTTCCGGGAAATGGGATTGGTGACAGAACGAGAGTAAAATGCAATGAAAGACAGAAACGTGCCTTGTGTTAAAGTGGAATAAAATGAACCGACACGGACCGGTCCAGTCATATTATTTAAAAAAGTTGATTAGCGGTTAAAACGCGGAATTTAGGCTTTCGACGTGTATAACAAACAACATCAATTTTTCAACCACATATCCCATGTTATTGCATTATGTCACAATCCCTCTAACTACCACTATAACTTACAACTTTTCTTTACCTATTTTTTAATTCTCTAATCTCATCTTAATAGACCATTAATTTGGATTTTTCTATAACAATTTATGAATTTGGATTTAGCTATAATTTGAATTGATAAAAAAAATATAACTAATATATTTTTTAAAATTTTATTTTGTAAAATGGATAACTAGAAATTTACATACTTTTAGTTTTGTCTCAAAGTATTACATCTAACTCATTATTCAGCCTAATTTAGCAAATCATTTCATCGAGATTTTTTTTTACTTAATAAAATGGAACTAAATTATGGAGCTAATGTGTGGTAAATGAAGTAAATTTAAAAGTGTATACAACATATTGATTATTAGAGTATGTCTTATACTTGCGAGAGTATGGCTCGATTTTCCACCATTCAAAACCGGCTTGGTGTATTCCGCACCATTTTCCATTCAATCGGTTCTACTCCCTCTACATCCCCTCCCCTCATTTTCTTGTTTGTCGATTCTTATATGTGGTGAATTCCTTTCTTCCACCTCGCTCGCATGTCACGTCCACGCTAGCACCACGTTACTCATACCATATTGCATCATTCTCCCATTATTCAAACATAAAACTTGACTTACAAAATTAATAATGGTAAAGGTGAATCATCCAAGAAAAAATAACATTATTGACCTTGGTTATAAATAAACGTCAAAAATTCTAAAATCACTATTAAGTAGCGAACGTTAAAATTCAACTTTAAATATGTTAGATTAAAACGAAATATTATTCATTTAAATTAGTGTATTTTATTATCATGACAAACAACCATGTAGAAACTATTAATTAACCATCCACGATGATTTTGTTAAAATTATTAAATTTTAACTAAGAGAGAAGTCGTAAGTTTAAACCGGTTTTACCGACTATTTCACCGTCGTGCCTTCGGGTGGGTGAGTGGTCGGGTTTTCCCGGGAATTGGTGGCAATTGGTGGCCCGGGTACTCTCGAGTACCTGATTCGCCAAAAGGGTGCCCGAGAGTGCTCGGAATTGATTCGTTGGCCGTTCAAAAAAAAAAACCTGGGCAACAGAGAATTATTTAGGATTATTGATGTCGCAAAGTAGATTTGCCATTAAAAACAAACAATTTTACCTTAACATTATAGCCCTACATGTTCTCTTTATTATTAAGTCAATATTCTTTTTCTTAAAGTATCAATTAAAAGTTTGTCTTTAATGATACTTAAGCGTTATATTAACACATTTGTAACATGAAAAATAAGTGATTAGTTTCTTTCTTTTAAAGAAAAAGGTGATTAATTTCTTAAAAAGCAAGTACGATACTGAATAATTTTGTTGTTTTAAATTAAATAAAATTCGTCTTTGACGGGGCTTGAACCCTTGAACTCATTGTGAAGTGGCGGGGTTTGAACTATGTAGCCATTAGTAACTTTATTGCTAAACACGATAGGGGCTCTAACCAAAAGTAACTTAGTACCTACTAATACTGTACTGTCACATCATTTCTATCAGGGCCGGACCTGAAAATTCAAGTGCCCGAGCCGAGCTGCAAAAATTGTGCCCTTTAGCCTTAGTTTTAGCCTTAACGAGATAAATAATGTAAACTATTATTTAAGCTATGATTAAAGTAATATCAAATTTTATTTCTCACTTAGGTTGTAGTCTAACGGTAGAGGAAACAAACCCTCTTGGGGGAGGTTGTGAGTTCGAATCCCCCAAAGGGTAAAAATATAAATGGGTGAAAGTTTGGAAATTTAAAAAAAAAAAAATTGTTTCATAACAAAAATAAAAGTAAAAGGAAGTCAAAACCAACCGGTAAAAAGCAAAAACAATTAAGTCTTAGCCCTCTTAATTTCAACTTCTTCATTCTCTCTAGTCCTACACTCATTAATAAATCTGTAATTTTTTTCTCAAACCATTTCATTTTCTTCTTTAGTTTTTAACCTCTCTCAACATTTCTTTACTTTCTATTTTATATAAACTACCATTCACTTTGATTAATACTTGATTCTATTTTATATAAACTACCATTCACTTTGATTAATACTTGATTAACAATTTTGGGGCTCAAACATACAAAAATCAATCGAATTAAGGACATCATTATTAAGAAAACTTGGATTGCCAAAGAGTCAATGCGCCCCTCGAGAAATTGGGCCCGAGCCGGGAGTCCTCCCCGCACCCCTTAAGGGCCGGCCATGATTTCTACCCTCAAATCATAAAATCATTGGCAGCACTAGCCGCAAATACCCTAGATGTGTAGTACTTTTTAAATAAGTTACACAATTAAATGTAATTAATTAATATTTCATGAAAATTAAAAACATAACATAATTCAAATAAAACAGAAATACAAAAAAATACGTCAATTTAATATAAAAAAAAAAACTAAATATCCTCAAGATGATCCGTTGGCCAATCATCTGCTTTTGCATTTTCACGTTTGCAGGCAATAACAATTTTCTTCAGGTGTTTAGGAACCATACACATGCATCCTTTGATTAGGAATGATACACTCCGGCCCACAATACAAACCAATAGGAGGCTGCCACATATTCAGAATATGATGTCACACGCCCTAAATTTGAAGTCACAGGGTGTATGAATCCTATAACCCTTTTCTTCAACACGTAGTCTAGATTATTGTGTACCGAATATATATCTCAAAGTCTCGGCATTTAATTGTTTTTTTAACCACCTAACAATTTTTTTGGCCTTTACCCATAGATGAAAATGGTAAGAATATTTGATTTTGTGAGTGTCAACCGTAGATAAATAAATTTTCAAGTTTTTAAAAATTCAATCTCATAATTAATAAGAGAGATTTTCGGGATAGTTTTTCAAATCTTATCCACCTATTTTACGTGAGTGAATTAAAATGTATTTTTTAAAACAATAATCATCCATATATCTATATAAGTTCTTGTTATTGTATTGTACATTTAAAAAAAGAAGGATATTGTGTTTTACGTTCAGCATAAAACTGCCGTATTTTATGTCCATGTACCAATATCACCAAATAGACAATGGTGTTTTTTACACAAACTAAACCATTTCAGTATTGTGTTTTTATTATAAACCAGAAAAAAAAAGTTTACAATATACCTACTATGTTTTATCGTCAATGTGTTTTTTTTTAAAAACGAGTTACAACCATTTTTGTTTTAAGCTAATGTTAACCACCAATCTAAATCCATTGTGTTTTAAACACATGTAGAACACATTATAACAAACACGACATATGAAACCCTAGATTTTAATGTAAACAAATTCATTAAAAAACACAATAAACAAATAACAAACAATGGAATGCAATCCCTAAAATAAATCCTTGCAATGTCATGACACATAGAAAACACAAAACACACTGACTACGCCTTCATGATCATAAAACACCTTAACAGTTGCAGCTAAAACAAACTTTTTTCTAAATCTTGTTGGCAAATGTAATCCACTAAACACAATTTCCCGAATCTTGTAGCAGGTTTGACGCATCACCAACAATTCTGAATTGTGTTTGCTAAAACACACCTTTTTATGCAGCATTATGTTTGATATTTTGATAAAAAAAGACAAACAGACCTGAGTTCGAGTTTTTCATGATTTGCATGTATGATTATAGGGTTTGATGAGAGTGGGGGGGAGATAACCGTAAATGAAGAGAGAGAGAGAGAGAGAGAGAGAGAGAGAGAGAGAGAGAGAGAGAAAGAGAGAGAGAGAGAGAGAGAGAGAGAGATGGGAAGTCTACTTAAATTAAGGAGGTGTTTAATTGTTCTTTTGGGGACAATTATACCATCACAAGCATCAATTTATTAATTAAATTATAACACAATTTACAACTTTAACATCAATTTAATCTCAACAATCATTCAATATGATCTAAAGGACACAATTACTTGTCACCCTTTGTACCCTAACCCCCCTCTCATGGCGGGTATAGGTACACATGAAACACTACCCGCAAGTTTAGCCGTGTCGGTTCGAAGCCATGAGTCCCTACCTGTATGGCGCACCGTCCTCCCTAAATGATACATAATTGCAATTTGTAATAAAACTAGTAATATACCCCGCGCGATGCGGCGGGAGTTTTGATGGTATAGGTCATATCTCAAAATGAGTGCAGTCAATGCTCGCCACACTAAATGAGTGCAGTCAATGCTACCGGTCATGCCGGGAAGGTGATGTCTTTCTTCGTGTGCTTCATACAAACATGCAATGTCGTGGCTTGTTGGTCTTCGCAAAAACTCAGCCCGGTATAACTTAATGACGGCATTGCAAAAAAATTGTAAACATTCGCGCGACGTCATCTCAGACATACATAAATACTTATCGTATTGGTCTGGAGGATTACCGATTGCGAGTTGTTTCACTGCTGAAGATACTTTTTGCATGGGCGTAAAACTATTTCTAAACCGACCATCAATGCTCTCTCTGAACCATTCGAAGTTTGCTTCACCATCTGCAACAATACGTAGAAATAGACGTTTCGACATGCGATACCTTTGTTTAAACTGTGCGTCGGTGTATTTCGGTACTTCAGCAAAATAGTCATTTTTTAACCGCGCATGGCCTCCCTCACGATCATGTGGCACATATCGTTTCTTAGATGTTGTGTCTTCCTCTGCCCGCTGTGCAAGGTTCGTGAGAAACTCAAGGCTGCTATCGCCTGAGTGTAAAATCGGGTGGACTTCGAGCGAGGGAACGATTACTTGATCATCTTCAACATCAATGTTAGTCATTTTTCTAGTAGTATTGATATGATTTCTATGTTTTTGATTCAAAACCGTGGAATGAATTGTGTTTTTATAAATCTAAAGATAAAAACGGTCACAAAATATGACCGTTTGAATGTCAAAAAACAATTAATAACATTAAAACGGTCAAAAAAGGAATAAAAACACCTAAAAGTTTGGACCGTGCCACACTACCAGCCCGTTAGATGGAACCAGAAATTGGTTCACGAGACCCCTACCAACAAGTGTGACGGCGGTGTTACCGTGCTGGTAGTGTGGTACCCGTGAGCCCGTGACCAATTCTAATAGCGCCCCGTCCCCCTAAGAACAAAGAGAATTTAGATTATTGGACACGTGGGATGACTAATCAAGTGGACAGCTTGAAAACATTGATGGACCATAGGTCATGAAGCCATGCATCAACAGCTTGTACACGTTGGTACAATAAATATTGCACAATAAGGTTGGTAAATGTATAATATATAAATATGGCGAAGTAGCGTTGGCGAAGGTAAACAATCATGGTCTTTCTACGGGCTCTATAAGGGGGGAAGTGACACTACCCGTGAAGTTTTTTAACTTTACTGGATTCAACCAATCCTATACTGTCACATCACTTCACTGATTTCCTTCACTAAAATTGTTTTTTAGAGGCAACACTCCACTGGTTCTTTACCCAACAATTAATTATTTTCACACATATAGAATAATAATATTAATAATATCTTTCTCACTCTCTTTCTCCTCTAAAATCACCTACACCATTCATTTTTTTAAGGTATTTAGGAACCATACACCTTATAATTAAGATTTATACACCCCGGCCCACATCACAGACCAACAGAAAGCTACCACATACGCAAAATGTGATGTCACACACCCCCAAATGTGAGTCACATGGTGTATGAATCCTAGAACCCTTTTTTTAATAATACTTTTCCCACTTTCTCTCTCTTCTAGAACCAGCACGGTAAGAAAAACTCGTATTTGATTCACGAGACCTCTACCAGCACTAGTGCGGCAGTGTTACCGTGCTGATAATGCGATACCAGTGACCTATTCTGATGACGCTCCGCCCCCCCCCCCCCCTAAGGGCATCCAAAATCACCTTCTTCACGAACTTAACCATATCACATCTTTCTCTCTCCCTCCCCAGTGATCTCTTCTCAAAGTCGGCTTAGCTCTTTCTCTCCCCCCTCTTTAAGTGTATGCCTTTATCACTTGTGAAGTTCTTGCTTGTTTCACTGAAGACTAAACTAGTTTATAAGTTACCTGAATATGTACATGTGTATAAAGAGTGAAGATAAACAAAATTTGTAGTTACAAAAAACGACAAATACCCTTGTTTAGATCAAGATGACATGTAATATGCTATTTCTTTTTTAGCCTTTCTGTGATCTAAAAAAAGTAAAAAAAAAAAAAAGTATAAAACAAATAAAAACATAGATGGTTGATCAGGTTGTTTAATATTCATATACCTAACTATAAATTGTATAATATTTGGTTTTTCAAGAAACACATAGGCACATATGCTTATTTGCTTTATATACGATAGACATGAAGACTTTTTTTACCACCTCTTTTATATAAAATATAATATACTTTTTTGCTTTAAATACGATACACAAAACGGTTTTTTAACTGTCTCTCTTATACGATTCTTACAGTTCTCACCTGAATTCAGTTCTATATTTGCCTCGTAAACTAATGAAATTACATATAAATTAACATAGATGATAAAAAGACAAAAGATGTATGTGTGTTTTTTTATTAAGCACGTTAAAAAAAAGTATAGAAAAGAATACCAAGATTGTTATGTTGTGATGAGCATTACCTACCTGCCTCCAAAAGAATAATAATCGTTAATAGTTAGACTTGCTTTTGCTCACTATCTTACACGTGGTCTCCCTTCTCCATGTTTAAGGTGGACTCTTTCACTATTTATACCCCCCACTTTCTTCCTCAAACACAAACTCAACTCACACACACTCTCACACACACACACACATATACTTACAATCCAACCTCACTGTTCTTCACACAACTTTAATTAAAATAGCTTCAAACATTAACAATGTCTTCCTCTTCACTTTCTACTCCTACTTGGAGTAACCCTAGTAACAGATTTGCTAACTCCATCGGTAAACGAACGAATTCTCGAATTGCGAAGAATTCGAATTCGATCGTTTCCGCGCTTCAAACGCCTTCAATTATCACAATTCCTAAGCAAACACCTGTTAAAACAATCGATTTACCGTCGAAGTCATCGAATTCTATCCCAAACCAACAAAACTGGAACGTGTTACAAAAACTAGCAGCAATGGCATTGGATGCGGTTGAAGATGGGTTAAAAGCACGCGAAAAGGCATACCCGTTACCGAAAACAGCTGACCCGAATGTCCAAATAGCTGGGAACTTCTCTCCAGTACCCGAACAACCCGTGAGACACGGGTTACCGGTTACCGGAAAGATCCCGGAACATATTCAAGGAGTTTATTTACGAAATGGAGCTAACCCGTTGTTCGAACCGACATCCGGTCATCATTTGTTTGATGGTGACGGGATGATTTACGCGGTTAAGTTGGAAAACGGGGCGGCAAGCTATGCTTGCCGCTTCACCGAAACCCAACGGCTCGTTCAGGAACGAGCTATTGGGAAACCGGTGTTCCCCAAGGCGATCGGGGAGCTTCATGGGCATTCGGGGATAGCTAAACTTATGCTGTTTTACGCCCGCGGGATGTGCGGGTTGATCGACCACACGAAGGGAATCGGGGTCGCGAACGCGGGTTTGGTTTATTTTAACAACCGGTTGTTAGCGATGTCTGAAGATGATTTACCGTACCATGTGCGTGTCACACCGTCTGGGGATTTAAAAACCGCGGGACGGTATGACTTTGGTGGACAGTTAAAGTCCACCATGATCGCTCACCCGAAACTGGACCCAGTTTCTGGTGAGCTTTTCGCATTGAGTTATGATGTGATTCAAAAGCCGTATTTGAAGTATTTCCGGTTTTCGCCGGATGGGAAGAAGTCGAAGGATGTTGCGATCGATTTGGGGAAACCGACTATGGTTCATGATTTCGCGATCACGGAGAATTTCGTGGTGGTGCCAGACCATCAAGTGGTGTTTAAGATGTCGGAGATGATTACCGGTGGGTCACCGGTTGTTTATGATAAAGAAAAGGTGTCACGGTTTGGTGTTCTTGATAAATATGCAGAAAACGGGTCGGGTATTAAATGGGTCGAGGTTCCGGATTGTTTTTGTTTTCATCTTTGGAACGCTTGGGAAGAACCCGAATCCGATGAGGTGGTGGTAATCGGGTCGTGCATGACTCCGGCGGACTCAATTTTTAATGAGTGTAATGAGGAGTTAAAAAGTGTGTTATCAGAAATCCGGCTTAATTTAAAAACCGGAAAATCGACCCGCCGGCAAATAATTTCGCCGGAAAATGATGTCAATTTGGAAGCCGGAATGGTGAACAAGAAACTCCTGGGCCGGAAATCGCGATACGCGTACCTTGCGATTGCGGAGCCCTGGCCGAAGGTGTCTGGTTTCGCCAAGGTCGATTTGTCAACTGGCGAAACCAAGAAGTTTATCTATGGGGACCAGAAGTACGGGGGAGAGCCACTGTTTCTCCCCCGTGATGCCAATTCAGCAGAGGACGAAGGCCATATTCTAGCCTTTGTCCATGATGAAAAGACATGGGAGTCAGAGCTTCAAATCGTTAATGCAATGACGATGGAGTTAGAGGCGACCGTGAAGCTTCCGTCGCGGGTTCCTTACGGGTTTCATGGGACATTCATTAGTGCCAAAGATTTGGCAAGTCAGGCGTGAAAATTAGGTGTGTTTTCGGCGAGATTTCACCTGAGGGATGGCGAGTACGTCCCCGGAGAGTCTCCTAAAACCTTATGGGTTGTTTTTAGTTTTTCTTAATTCTTTTGGGTTTTTTTTTTATATAATTACGTACATTTTGGGGGGCCAGTTTGTAGCTTTTGTGTGTTTAGGTTAGAAAATGAAGCTCAGCTGGTCTCCTAAGGTAGTTATTATGGTTTGAGTACAATCGTGTAAGCCAAGAGTGCAAGTGATTATTGCATTCCATCTATGTACTATTGTAAATAATGGTATATAATATGTATAATTTTAACTTTTTCTGAATTGCTACTTTGATAAAGTATGATGTGTTATATACTACATTTTGTTCATTTGATCGTTTGTCAACTAGTAATGGCTTGTGACTAATTTAGTAAAAGTACAAACAAACATGATATTTTGCATACGACAATTGCTCGTTTTAACTTATACTGATTTGTTATTTGTTTGGTAAAAAAAATATAAATAAACATAATATTTTGGGTAAAAGTATAAACAAACATGATATTTTGGGTAAAAATATAAACAAACATGATATTTTGCACATGACGATTGCTCTTTTTGATATGATATCAAGTCTAACATGATTTGTTGATTTTGATACATTTACTATTACTATATTTTTATTTTGTTGATTGGTTTACAAGTTTCACAAGTATTAAATATGTTATTATCTTTTTTGTTTGGATCATAACTGATCCAACCCGGCCCATATCACTCCTATTCAAAACTTTGATGCTACTAGACCAAATACCTTTTGGCATTGAATATGTTATTAATTAATAACAATAGAATTGAGACTTGTTATGGTTGGTAGGAGCATATCAAGCAAATAAAGTTTAGAGTTGATTTTAGGGATTAAATTAAAAGAGGACGGAAGTGATTTGTTGTAAAATTTAAGGGGTTAAAGTGGAGAAAAGTGTGCCGACATGTGATTGGTTTTGATGGTGATGGTAATGAAGTTGAAAGCACAATTTGAGAGATCAAACAACAAAAAAAACAAAAATTGTAACGTTTGACTTAAAAATTATTTTATTTTTACATTTCTTCACATATTTATAAGAAGATGAGAGAATATTTGTCTATGTAACTAATAAATGAAAATAATCAGGGACAATTGTTATAATTTTTCGTCATCTAATTTTTAGTTATACCAGCTATATTTCCTATTAAATAATAATAGTAATATTATAAAATATATTTTAGTTATTTAGTATAAGTTTAACTATGAGTATATTAAATTTGTAGGTTTTAATGAAGAAATGATTATTGTCAGTTTGCTTGCTGCTATTAGATCGTTTATAATTGTTATATCATTAATGAAGGGATAGGAGCTTAATTCTTTCGCGAATGGCGATCTTTATCCCACTTTTCAAACAGGACACGCGCTGACCATATCAGCACGGACAAATGAAACCAAAGCTTTCCTCTCCACGGAACTACTCTGCGGAGATAGTTCGGTGCGGAGTCCACTTCAAGTGAAACATAACTTCAATCACGTCAGTACTCCAAGATATTCTATGCGCGTACCACCACGCGCGGAATATTCGCTCCAAAATAGCTTTTTGTACGAGGTACGGAAGATCAAGAATGAAAAAGATTCACCCGCAGATGGACAGACATGTCGCCAACCAGATGGCGACACGTGTCTGCACTGTCGCCAACCAGATGGCGACACGTGTCTGCACTGGTCCAACAACTACTGACGTGAACAACGACTTGACTGCTCCCATGTTTCCACCATGCTGCCTCTACTGTACTGCACAGGCATGGTCACCTGCTGCCAGACGTCACGTCAGACGCTAGCAGGTAAGTCGATCATGCTGTGTCAGGACAACATGCCGCCGGCGGCCAATCACAACCTGCCACGTGTCCGTCAAGCAGACCGGCCCCAACTGCCGATGACGCCAGCAGCATTGATCTCCTTTTTCCCGCCTAAGACATATGGGCCTAAGGAAGGCCCGTACCGGCTAGGACTTCTTGTGGGCCCTTCCCTAAACCCACAACCTCTACTATAAATAGAGAAATTCATCTCATTTGCAAAGGATCCGAAAAGATTGTTATATACAAGAGTTAAAGTAATCATTGTAACACTTTGTAATCTCTTAATAAATAAAATACTCGGCTCTTCACAGTGGACGTAGGTCATACACGACCAAACCACTTAAATTCTCGTGTTTACTTTCACCATACATACACACACACACTTTACTTTAAGTTATCGGTTACGGTTCATCTATAGGTTTGGGTGAAGGATTGTTCCTGAGCAAACAAGAGTATCAACCCCTCGGTGATTACTCCTAATCACCGTTACACTTATTGTTTCTTCATTGGCGCTATCCGTACCGGCTAGAACACATCTCTTTTTCCGTCCTTTAGCCCACCCATGGTTGAACCCAATCCAAACATTTCCACTGCCAACCCACTCGAGGACTTAGACATCCAACTCGGGGGGAACTCTGGCACACCAGCCACTGTCACCAAGAAAACCACGACACATACCCAGAAGCCAGTCTTCGAGGTACGTGACGTGGAAAGCGAGGATGACATCGACAGCACCACTGAGGTGGACCCCAACGCATGGCTCCTCCAACAAAATGCCAAGAGCACCGCTAAATATCAGCGGATGCTACAAAAACAGGCAAAGAAAAAAAGGTAAAACCCTAACCTATGACTCTCCGCCCAGTAGGAGTCATAAAGACAAAGAAACCTGCAACCGACGTGAAAGTCGTGGCGGGGGGCATAGCGGAAACGCTGACGCTCGGGGGCACGTCATGTCACGCGGTGAACCAGACGGATACGAGTCATCCAGCAGCAACTCAGACTACAGTGAGCGAGTACACTCACACCGCTCACACTCCACGGGCCACAAAGATGTGGATGATGACTTGGTCAAGCCATATAGGCCAAAGTCATTCGTAGATAAATCCAAGTTTGTCGCCCGCATAGTGATGGCGAGCATTCCCAAAAAAGCTAAACTCCCTAGCAGCATCGGCAAGTACGATGGCCTGAGAGACCTAGACGATCACATTCATGACTTCGAATGTGCGGGAATGTCCGTTAACTGGCCGGTCCAGGTGTGGTGCCATATTTTCGCCCAAACACTAACTGGTGCCGCCAGAGTCTGGTTTGATAATCTTCTCACGGGGAGTATTACGGACTTCGACGATCTTACCAACAAATTTGGTAACCACTTTTTGCATCTGCGAAAACACAAAAAAGACAAGGCACACATCTTGTTGTGCCAGCACTACGACCATGAGTCCATCGAGAATTTTATTGTTCGTTTCAACAGAGAAGCACTCAAAATAGTGTCTGGCGAAGAACTTACCCGCGCTGCCTTCATCCAAAATGTAAGTAGCGCCGGCCCAACAACACCATAATAATAATACTGGGACGAGCTCATCCGCGCTACCAAGGTTTACGCATCTTCGGAAAAGTCTTTCCACCAGTTGCGCCACACCCGACAACACCATAATAATAATAATAAATAATAATAATAATAATAATAATCAAAAAAAGGCGAAGTCAGTCTGGACCCACATCTCGGGCTCCACGGAGGAAGGAAAGTATTCCTCCGCCAACGAAGCTCGCCAGCTCATCAACAACAAACAAACACGGGACCAGCGTGGTCACTCTAAAAAGAACTACGACTCGACCCCGCTAAAAAAACTCCGTCCCAAGTTCTTAAGACAGAGCAAATAACAATCAAAGAGCCCAAGCCCCTTGGGAAGCGAAGAAACGTGGATACAAGCAAATTTTGCGAGTACCACAATGATTTTGGCCATCTCACAGACAATTGTTACAGTCTGAAGATGGAAATCGAATCCGCGCTGAAGTCCGGTCAACTCGGACACTTGGTAAAAAATGTACACCGTGCAGTGTGCGGACAAAACGGTGATGACAAAGAAACGGACGGGTCGCGCAAGAAAATTCGAGACCTCAACACTCACACGGTCACCTTTGTCCCACACCACCAATGCAACATGACCAGGCATGGCAAGAAAGCTCACCGCGGGAAGCGTTCCCAGGTGCAACAACTTGATGACTCTTGGAAGGAAGCGGATGTGATCCTTCCAAAAGTCTGTGGCGAGGCTTCCGCCACTGCCCCACTAATTATTACAGCTGTCTTCGGACATTACCGCACACAATACATGTTCCTAGATGGCGGAAGCAGCACTGACATCATGTATGATCAGTGTTTCCAACAACTGGATGAGGAAGACAAAGCAAGGCTTGTCCCAGTCAATGAGCCAATCTCCGGATTCATTCATGAAACCATCATGCCCCGCGGCATGATCTCAATACCCGTCACGATGTTAGAAGGCACCCGTGAGAGCACATAAATTTGCGACTTCATGGTACTACCAGCCACATCACATCATGACATCTTGTTAGGTCGCGAGGGTATTGCACGCTTCAATGCGAACGCTTCCACGACGCACGAAATGGTTGGTTTCCCAACCAAGTTGGGTGTCGCGATCATTCGGGGAAACAAAGATTGCCACACGGCGGAAGGCGCCAAACCCCCCAAAATGGTCAAAACTGATACCCGCACAAATCCAGAAAAATGGGTTCTTAACCTTAAATTTCCGGAGCAAACGGTGGTCATTGGCCATGTATTCTCTGAGACCATTCGCAACCACCTCAAGAAGCTACTGATAAAAAACATGGACGTTTTCACATGGAAACCGGCGGACATGGTTGGCGTTCCACTAGCCAAAAGAATTTCTTCTTCTTATAATATGACTGTCCTTTAACGAGCATCCCACCAGCCAAATAGTTTTCATAATCAACGTACCAGGGATAAGAGTCGGGGTCTTCGATCTGGAGGATTTGTTCATGCGGAAAGTCGTCATGGATTTCGTCTCCATTTTTGTCGGGTGGTACTTCTTCGAGATGAGACAAATTATCGGCTGCAACATTTTCGGCCCCCTTTTATCTTTTATTTCTATATCAATCTCCTGCAGTAAGAGAATACACCGTATGAGCCTCGGCTTTGCATCTTGTTTGTTGAAGAGATGGCGCAGAGCGGCATGATCAGTGTAGACGATGGTCTTTGACAAGATAAGGTACGAACGAAACTTATCAAAGGCAAATACGACAGCAAGGAGCTCTTTCACGGTCGTCGTGTAATTTTCGTGGGCATCATTGAGGGTCTTGCTTGCATAATAGATTGGGTGAAAACATTTGTCTTTCCTTTGCCGCAAAACTGCTCCTACCGCCATATTACTTGCATCACACATCAACTCGAATGGTAGGTCCCAATCAGGAGAAATGACAACCGGTGCTTCAACCAACTTTCTTTTTAGGCAATTGAACGCCTCAAGACAATCTTCCGTAAATACAAACTCGCGATCTTTTTCAAGAAGCCGAGTGAGCGGACGAGCGATCTTCGAGAAATCCTTGATGAATCTTCTATAGAAACCGGCATGACCGAGAAAACTACGAATTCCCGTAACCATAGTAGGAGTGGAAGCAACAAAATTGCTTCAACTTTTGCCTTGTCAACCTCGATCCCTTTGTCTGAAATTTTATGCCCCAAAACAATTCCTTCCTTTACCATAAAATGGCACTTTTCCCAATTGAGTGCCAAATTCACTTCTTCACACCTTGCCAACATTTTCTCAAGATTTCCCAGACAATGATCGAACGAACTTCCAAAAACTGAGAAATCATCCATAAATACCTCGATAAAGTCTTTGATCATGTCATGAAAAATAGCCACCATGCAGCGCTGGAAAGTAGCAGGGGCATTGCATAGCCCAAATGGCATCCTCCTGTAAGCGAACGTGCCATATGGACAAGTGAAAGTGGTTTTCTCGTGGTATTCAGGGTCAATTTTTGATCTGAAAGTACCCAAAAAAACCATCGAGAAAACAATAATATTGATGCCCGGCTAACCTTTCCAACATCTGGTTGATGAATGATAAGGGGAAATGATCCTTCCTTGTTGCATCATTGAGCTTCCGATAATCAATACAAACCCGTCAACCCGTGACCTTTCTTGTGGGAATAATTCATTTTGCGGATTGGTCACGACTGTCATACCACCCTTTATAGGAACCACTTGGACCGGGCTCACCCAAGGTGGGTCAGAAATGGGATAAGTTAAGCCGGCGTCAAGCAACTTAATCACTTCTTCCTTTACGACCTCTTGCATCTTGGGTTTAACTCTTCGCTGTCTTTGCACACAAGGGCGGTAATCATCTTCCATGAGGATCTTGTGTGTGCAAAGTGAAGGGCTAATACCTTTAATATCCATCAGCTTCCAGGCGATTGCTTTCTTGTGTTGCATCAAAACTTCCATCAACTTTTCTTTTTCTTCTTTTGACAATTCGGCTGCTATGATAACGGGAAGCTTGCAGTCTTCTTCTAAAAAAGCATACTCCAGGTGGGATGACAATTATTTGAGTTCCAAGGATGGTGGTTCTTCAATTGAGGGCTTGGCTTTTTCTTCGGGACTTCATTCTTGGAGTTGAGTTTCTTCGGGCTCTTCTTCAGGAACAACATGCTCAATGCGATAACTTTCAAAAACCATAGGATCATTTTCACCAATTGAGGAAGCAGGTTCTTCAAAATCATCTTCCTCCCCCAGAACGTCACAGAGATAATACCCTGCAATATGATCGAAGTCGGTGATGGGGGCAGACAGATCGTCTTGGATACTTGGACACCGCATAACTTTCTTCAAGTCAAAACCTAATTTTTCACCATTGATTATTACTTTAAGTCTTCCTCCCCATGCATCAAGTAGAGCCAATGCGGTGTTGAGGAAAGGTCGTCCCAAGATGATAGGACTCTCGTCCCTAGGAATATCGATCACCACAAAATCCATCGGGAGAATAGTATCACTAAGGCCAATCAAAACATCTTCAGCAATTCCTTGGGGGTACCGCACAAAACAGCTGGTGAGGTAAAGTTCTATTTTTGTGGGTCTTAGATTTTGCTGCTGGAACTTTCAAAATATCAAGGCGGGAAGGATGTTGACATTGGCTTGCAAATTGGCAATAGCCCTGGTGTAGATATTTTCTCCCACGGTGCAGGGGATCAGAACTCGATCAGGGGGTAATCTTCCTTGGAAAATGGCTGAACAAACTTTGTTTACGGGTATGATGACTCCTTCTTCAAGAGTATCCTTTTTGGAGAGGATATCTTTCAGAAATTTAAAGTGAGTGGGGAGTCTGAGCTGACAATCGGCATAGGGATGTTGAGTTGCACTTCCGTCATCAAGGAATTGAACGCGTAAAGTCTTTCCTCTATGGTGGGAACAAGAACATCTTCAATTTCTTCCTCCCCTCCCAATGGTAAATCACGAACTTCTTCCTTTAGTTGGGCTTTTATTTCTTCCTTATCAGCGGTATCTTCCATAGCATAAATATACCTGAGGTAGTTTTTGACTACCTCAAGATTTTTCGCAAACTTCTTCAAGTCAATCAGTGGGGGGTCTGGTTCTGGTATGGGTCAGGTTCAGGTTCATATTGACTTGCTGGTAGTGGGGAAAACAAGTGGGCTAATGGAGATGGCATGTAAGGTAATGGGCTAGGGATAGGAGTAGGTGTAGGTGTAGGTAAAGGTGCAATGAATTGGTAGGGTTGTGATAAAATATATGGTGGTGATTCACCCAAGTGATACATTCTGTCGAGTGCATCAGGTGATGGTGGGATAGGATCAAATAGTGGTGGTGGAGATCTAGGTGGTGTGGGTGGTTGAGAGCTTAATCTTCAACCATCAATGTGGTAAATTCCTTCAATGGGGTTTTGAGGAAATGGTGAAGGGTTATAAGGTGGTGGTTCAAATGGGGGCGAATAGTCGTTGTTGTACTCTAGAATATACCAGGACAAATAGTCCTCACAGTTGTGGTAGAACGAAGGTCCACCACAATATTCATAGAATTGCTGAACATAAAACCCTTCATAGTCGAAAAAGTTCTCTATCACAAACCGATCTTCATCCATGTGATCCATCTGAAAAGAAAACAAAAACAAACTGGAAAATTATTGTAAGTGCATTATTCATGTATGTCCCCAGCTAGTAATCCAGTACTGAATGTCGAAGGTTCAGATAATCAGAAAAACGACCAAGACTTTAGCATGAAGATACATTCGACCAGTCAGATGGTCGAATGTAGTTTATAACTTGTCGAATGTAGAATTAATGTTGAAGAAGGTTACACCTTCGACTACATGAAAGGGTCGAATGTAGAAAAGTTCCACATTCGACCATACAAAAGGACCGAAGGTGGAAGTATATATAAAGGGAAAAGTTTGTTATTTTTAGTAGGTGTTATCATTTGAGCCTTTTCCCTAGAGTGTGCATGTGTGTTTTTCTCTGTATTAGGTCTAAGATTTCATTTGTAAATATCTTGATTTGATCTAATACAAAGATTAAAGTTATGGAAATTGCTCGGTAATTCGTTATCTATTTTTATCATGATCTTTATCGTTTATTTCTGAATCATTTTGCACGATCGGAGGGGATTCCGCACCCTACGGTTGGTATTCGTGAGATCACGGTTCGTGATTATGATCCTAAAACGAATTCTCAAGTGGTATCAGAGCATAGGCTCGATTTCAAGATTGCAAATTGATCTAAATTGATGAAAACAGATTAGAATTCTGGTTTAAAGATCAAAACCCAAGAAATTTTGAAGCTTTTCACAAAAACATGGTTTTTGATTAATTCGGAGTTGAATTTGATGTTATTTTCACAAATTCTTTCACAAATGTTTGTCTAAATTCAATTCCGAACAAAACCTATCAAATTTCATTACATTTGGTGAAAATTTTGTCAAAAACCGATCAGATTCGTGTTCTTGAGGTTAAAGATGATGAACAGACCTGGAACGGTCGAATGTGAGATTTGTGGGTCGAACGTAGCATTTTTTGGTCGAACGTGGAGTGTTAATTGGTCGAACCTAGAGTTTATCAGTATGATTTTGTTCATTCGACCATTTTGGTTTCATTCGACCAAACGGACGGTCGAAAGAGGATTTTCAAACGGTCGAACGTGGGTTTAAACGGTCGAAAGTGATTTGAGTCTGTTATTTTCTACATTCGTATCTTCTTAAACGGTCGAACGTGAACATTTGTGCACCTTCGCCCATTCCTAATATACGAACGTAGAATCTGATTTTCAAAGATTTTGATTTTTAAGGTCGAACCAAGACTGAGACACATTCGACCCTTGTAAAAGGTAGAATAAGACTGGTTACTTCCACATTCGAACCTACGAATTTTTGGATAATATTTTTCAAATTTTAAGGTGTAAAAAAAAAAATTTCGAAAATTGGCTGATTTTAGAAAATTTTTGAAATAATTTTTGTTGAAAAATGATGAATTACTTGGCTATGTCAAGAACTGATGATCAGATAAAAGCTGCAATGCAAGAAAAACTAACATGGGAACACGTTGTTGCATCTAAGATTCAACAATCTGTTACACGACCAACTGTGCAACCAACTGATAAAATGGTTAATGTGAATGAGTGTGTTAAAATAGAAAGTGTTAAAAATAATGTTGTGTGTCTTGTCAAACAAGTGGGGAATGATGATTCAAGTGAATTGTCAGAGAGTGATTTGAGTTCTGATACGAGTTCAGAAAAGAGTGAATCAAGAGAAAGTGATACATCAAATGTTGATGTAAATTCTGAGAATGGTTCTGAGAATGGTAATAATTCAGCTGAGGTAAATTTAATGCTGAATGTGCTAATTGTTCTGATTGTGTCAAATTGAAAAATGAAATCCTGAAACTTCTTGAGGACAAACAGAACTTAACAAATAAACTTGAAAGATTTCAAATTGAAAATAAAATTTTGGCAAATAATGAAAGAAATTTTATGAATAAAATTGAATCTTTTAAGAAAGAGATTTCAGAACTTCATAACACCATTTCAAAGAATAATTCCACATCAGAGTTGGAAATTACAACACCTTGTGTTGTTGATCCTAATTCTGAAGTGAAATCAAAACTTGAAGTGAAAAATGAAAATGTGGTTGTCACTTCAGAAACTGAATTTGAAGAAACACCCATATTCAAGTTTCCTGAAGGAATTGAAGGATCCTATATGTTGGTAGGACAGGACAAATTGATTTTCAACAAAGATTTTCCAATTGATAATATCGAACAATCTTTACTTAAATGTATTTTTGTCGATAATAATGATTTGATAACTCAATTAGAAATCAATTTGATCATTTACATTTTGAATTCAGTCCTAACCAACATGAAAATAAAATGGATCAGTCTGGGAACAAAAAGAAAAATTCAAAGACAAAAGGACCAAAACCAAACAAATCGAAAGGTAATGATTAGATGAAAAACTTTTATCATAAGAATTCAAAAAGTTTTTCACCTAGAACACATGACATTTATGATTTTCAAAGTCACTCTCGATTTGATGGTTATTGGAGAAACAACTCACCATAGTATTCTCATGGTTATGTTGAATGGAGAAGCTGTTTTGAATGTGGTGAAGTTGGTCATATTGCTGCTCATTGTCCCTACTGGTATTGGAATGAAGGGTATGCATGTGATTTTGTGGAATATAGGTCTTGTTATAACTGCGGAGAGTGAGGGCATTTAGTTGCTTCCTGTCCGTATGTTAAACAGAAAAAGACCGAAGTGAAATTTGCTAAAAATTCAGGCAATGTCAAAAAGTCTGCATTCCCAAAATCAATCAAGAAACAAAAGGGGAAACAGGTTGTGTATGACAATCGTAACAAGATTGCCTTGAACAAAAATGTAAATAGTGAACGGGTTGCTAAGGTAAGGGGGAGTTCTAAGGCTAAGCTTAAGAATAACTCTAAACCTGGACCTTTATCAGTTAAGTCTGTGAAGGTTCCAAACAAAGTTCAGAAGCAGGTTTTAGATAAGAAATCTAAAAAGTCAACAATCAAAACGATTTCAACAAAGTCTAAAATAAATTCTGAACGTGTTTGGAAACCCAAATCACTTTCTAAATCAATAGCAATTTCTACTTCAAATCAATCCAATGAAAACCCAATTGATTTTTCAAAAGGAGAATGGATTGATGTTCCGAGGATTGATGACCTTGGACGACCCATCATTGTGAAGGGATGGGTGCCTCTCTCTTGCTAATTGTTTAACAAGCGTGTAGGTTGTTCCAGACAGTCCTATTAGCTATTTTTGATAGTTGATAGTGGAGCATCTGTATACAAGCTATTTATTGGAGAGGTGAAGGTCAAGGAAAGGATTTTGAGAAAGAAAGAATGAGGTCAACAGAGAGGAGAGTGTTTGTCATCTGTTTTCTACCTGTGAAGCCGGAAAACGTTGCAATCTCATGCAATTGCTCTCAGGTTTTGGATTTCTACAACAGATGCGACAAAACGGTTTATTCTAAACTCTCTTATCTTTGTTAATGATTTTACTAATTTGAAAGATCTTTGTGAGTAAAGTAATCTGAGTGGGAAAATGGTTTTTGAAACTCAATGAGTAAACCGCATCGGATATCATTTTATTTTGTTTTTCTTCAAAAATTTAAAAATCCAAAAATATGCTTATTTTTAGATTTTTAGGGGGAGAAAATTTCAGAAAATCAAAATTATTTAAAAAAAAAAAAAGAAAAATCAATCAAAAATGAGTTTTCCTGGTGAAAAAGAGGAGATGATAGTACATCAGTGGACTCTCAGACTACTCTAAAAACAAAATGAATAAACATTGAGTAGCCACTACAATTATATATTGGTAGGCTTAAAATCAAAGGTTAAAGTTCAGCATGGTGATATAAACCTAAAAATATTAACTGATAATCATGTGGATCAACGTCTCGTTGACATATGGTCTTAGTATCGAAATTTCGTTTGATAGATTGCCAAAATCAGAGGTTTCGGGTCGTTATATTGAAAGTTATCTGGGGATAGCCTAATTGATATTTTGTCGTATTGATTTACGGACCTAGATCAGTCAGGGTATCTTAACAAAAGATCTTTAATGACAAATCCTTAAGTTACCGAATGAGGAACTTAACATGTGTGATGATAATCAAAGATTATCTAATGCATCGTATCAGTACTATGATGAAAATCATGTATAATATTAGTCCTCACCATGGTTGAGTGCATAAGTCGCTTTGAAGCATTAATTTGCTGACCTGTCACCGCTCTGCCTCATACCTTGTAACTAACGGATAACTACAGTATAATCACACGTTACGATGAAACTTTGTGCAATTCTTGATACGGGAATGTGTCGCGTGTGCGGGGACCATAGATTTTTCAGTATCTAATATTACCATAATGTATCTGAAGTGCTGAACAATGAATAATGATTTTGAGTTTAAGTGGACAAACATACTAGTAATGGTTGTAGGATACTTAATGTTAAAAAGCAGAAAATTGATCAAAAAGAGTTTTGACTAACTGTTCCAATACTGATATGATCCTCTTACCGGAAAATTCACAAAAATATGTTTAGTTTATTTTTATGCAAATTTATTTGAAAATTCAAAAAGATTTTTGGTGTGTTTTAGCATAAACTTTGAAAAATCAAAATATTTTGTTTCTATTTTTTTTCCCGATAACCGATGATGGGATACTTAATGTAATTACTCAGATACTTAAAAGTTGAAAAAGACTACAGATTTTCAAGTTTCTGGTGCGTATTAAAAATGTTTAATAGTTCAGGGGAGAACTATTGAGGGTCAAAAGGAATGTGAAGAGTACTTCCGAGATTTTTGTCGTGTCTAACGCTGGTTGTAGCTTGTGCAGTTTTTAGTAAATTTTTCTGAAGAATCAAACACAACAGGTGCAATGCTCAAGATTCATCGAAAAAGTGTGTAACTGAAAAAGACCCAAACCTGAACATCAAGATCACCAGAACAACAGAAACTAGTCAGAGATTGTTAAAGAAAAGATTGAAGATCGAAGAATTCAAGATTGATGTCTGTCTTCATCTCTGGACCAACAAAAGACAAAGCCAAGATTTCTTGAGTCTGTCTAAGATTTCAAAGCTTACTGCAAAGATAGACAAGAACTTCGATACAAACATACAAGAAGATGGAAAGTTTTCAATTCATTCAAGATGATGATTGGAAGACTTGAAGAATTGATAATTTTCTGATTTGGTACATCACTAGCTAGGTCCAAGGGGGAGATTGTAAGTGCATTATTCATGTATGTCCCCAGCTAGTGATCCAGTACTGAATGTCGAAGGTTCAGATAATCTGAAAAACGACCAAGACTTTAGCATGAAGATACATTCGACCAGTCAGATGGTCGAATGTAGTTTATAACTGGTCGAATGTAGAATTAATGTTGAAGAAGGTTACACCTTCGACAACATGAAAGGGTCGAATGTGGAAAAGTTCCACATTCGACCATACAAAAGGGCCGAAGGTGGGAGTATATATAAAGGGAAAAGTTTGTTATTTTTAGTAGGTGTTATCATTTGAGCCTTTTCCCTAGAGTGTGCATGTATGTTTTTCTCTGTATTAGGTCTAAGATTTCATTTGTAAACATCTTGATTTGATCTAATACAAAGATTAAAGTTATGGAAATTGCTCGGTAATTCGTTATCTGTTTTTATCATGATCTTTATCGTTTATTTCTGAATCATTTTGCACGATCGGAGGGGATTCCGCACCCTACGGTTGGTATTCGTGAGATCACGGTTCGTGATTACGATCCTAAAACGAATTCTCAATAATTAGTAACAAGCAACTTAAAACTTTTCTCTGGAATATGTCGTATCCCCGACAATGGCGCCAAAAACTTTGATATCGTGTGGATTAGGTCTTTTTAAACGTCCTTTTTAAAACCAACACTTTCGCGAAAGAAGTGTCAAGACTTGGTGAAAAAGGGTAATTAATTGAGATCTTTAAATTAAAACACTTATCTAAGTATTAAATTTATAAAAATAAAACAATAGCTGCTGAATACTCTAAACCCACACGACAGGCAAGTGGACCTATCGGGCGTAGTATAGACTATTGCAAGTACCGAGTATCGAACCCTAAGATACAACTTCCCCTACTCAGTCCTAAGCTGCTGTAATAAAAAGAGAAATAAAATAAAGAAAGAGAACGTGAGCGACCGAAGTAAGAATCAATGCCAAACAAAGTGCTGCTTCGGGATCCAACTTATTTTTGGGACGGATTAATAGTAGTTATTCAATTAAGTGGTGTGAACAAGTGCGCACTTATGATGAACTTGGAGTTGCTACAACATTCTCCAATGGTGTCTGTTTTCGCAATACGAGCTGTGTTCTTGTTTTAAAATGAGGGTCTCCCGAACTGGTAAGCTCACCTCTCAACTATGACAGACGGACTACTCAAGACTGTGTATACCCAACCCCGAATGATCCAACTCCCAAAGATGCAATAATGACATCTAATCACTCAAAACCTCTATGGATAACTTGCTGGTGGCCGGAGCAAGACCGAACAAGAAACCACCTGATATCATAAAGGAGTTGTGACCAACCGGCACACGTGCATCCTATACTTGACCCAATTAACTATTTTAAAAAGTGAATGGTCTATCAATAACTGTGTGGCAGTATAAAGATGAGAGAAAATAAAGACCGTTTTCTCTCAACACGGGTTCATCAAGCCTTAGCTTGCGCCAAAGCTTCCACATAGACAATGAATCTGAGTCGCACAACTAAGACTTGACTTATCACGAGGACCGAATATAAAGACCGTACCGACCTTAAATGAGATCTTGATAGTAGAGGATTAAGCCACTAAGTGTGTGTATTTCTACCCACAAATGGGCTAATCACTACTCATGGGATTAGGTTATCTTAAGAGTGGATGGGTTGTTACACACCATGGGTACACCCTTAAGTCCTCCCACTTCCTATCAAGACACCCACAACACTAAAGACTAGTTAATTAGTTAATTAATTCATCAAACAAGGTTTTAAGTAAAAAGAATTTAACAAGAACATAACACCACTTAACAAATAAAAACTATATAATCCATGCCAAAATAAGTCTTCACCCTAGCAACACTCAAGTAATTTAGCCAAACATTGACTCTACAACTAGCACACTATAAATGGTGTTTAAGGAACACATAGTTGTGAGTGCAATATGGATTAAGGAGGGTGGTTTGGGTGATTTTTAGTGATCTCTCTCTACTCTCAATCTCCAAGTCTTTATGGAGTGATCCCAAACTCCAAAGGTCACTTGCAAGACCCTAGAGATGGCTTAAGTGTGAGTAAAACTCGGGTGAAATGGGATGCCCAAAATGTGGAGGGGGCCTCTATTTATAGGCAAAACAGCCCCGGCACACCCTTGACAACGTTCTGGCATGTCCATGCTCAACAACGCGTACTGTTGCAGAGTCCTTTCATCCAGAGATGTCTGTAGCATGGCATGCACGTCTGTGTATCTTCTCCTGGCACGCCCGTGCCGGTTGTTGTGAGTAACCGTCTTGTTAGTCTTTGTAGGTTTAAGCCTTGGAGAACACGCTGCATTAAAGCACGACCTTGCCATAAGGTGGGGCACACCCGTGCACATCAGAAAACCTCAATTTTACCTCATGCTGACTTGGAAATGCTGTCTGGTTGACCTGGGATAAGTGCACGGCCGTGCACAGGCATGAGCGCTGTCGTGCTTCATATGGATCGTCTCCGAAAGTCTTCAAATCCTTGTCTTTTACGTCGGTTTTGTAGATGCAAAAGTGCGACTAGTGCTTCGGATTGAACAACAAACTTATTTTGGTAAATGTCGTTGGTGCGAAGGAGAGAGTCAGAAGGTGCGAATGAAGATTAGAAGGTGCGAAGGAAGATCTTCTGGTCGAATGTGTTTATTGTTTAATGTGTAACTTGGTTCGACCAATCAGTTTGGGCGAACCTACACATTCGCATAATCAATTTGGGCGAATGTGCAGTCTATAAATAGACAAGTTTGATTTTTGAATGTAACTTTTGGTCATTATTATTCCCTCCACTTTCTGATATTCTCTCTAGTGTTTTGTTTAACTCTTTTAACGTTCATACCTTGTTTGTAATCATATTTCAACGTGTAATCGAGTTGTTAATTAATGAAAAGCTTTTGAAAATGATGATCTGTGTGCTATTACATCGTATTGATCACTGATGCAAATCATGATTAATATCAGTCCTCAACCTGGTATAGTGCATATGTTACTTTGCTGCATTAATTTGCTGACCTGTATACCTCTATGCATTATATCTTGTACAATTACAGACGACGAAAGCATAATCACGCTTTACAATGAGTCTTTGTGCCTTTACTTCTTGATACGGGAGTATGTCGTGTGCGTGGGAACCACAGACAATTACGTTTATACTATAAATATCAGTATCAGTTTAAAGCACTGCACAAAAGTTTGCATGTGAGTTTATGTGGATCACAATATCAGAAATTGCCAGATCACACATTGTCTTTAATGATAATAATTTCAAAAAGATCAACGGTGTGATCAGATTTCTCAAAAACTGATATGATCCCTTTACCGGAAATTCCAAAAACATTTACAGTTTTTCATTTACATTTCCGCAGTTTATTTTCTCGTCAAAAATTACAAAACTCAAAAAGATTTTAGGTGTGCTTTAGCATAAACTTTAGAAAATCCAAAAAGATTTTTCATTTCCATCTTATTTTTGATAACTGATGGTGGTTGATGTCGATTTTCTAAACTTTGATACACCATTTGAGCTTTGTAACTTTTAAAATGTGAAAACATGATTGTTGGATGCTTAAAAGTTGGAAAATAATTGGACCGGGACTCGTTTTTGAGATTTGGAAAATTTTCAAAATCCCATTTCTCATTCGCCCATTCGGTTGGTCGAATGTGGGATTTTACATGTTCCTTCGTATGTTCTATATGGGCGAAGGAGAGTGTTCATGACCATTTATCTCATTCGAACCCTTTTGGCTCATTCGAACCTTTCACTAGGGTCGAAGGAGACAAAAGTTTCTCCTTCGTACGTATAGAATGGGTGAAGGAGTATGCCTATATATACCCATCTGTCTCATTCGAACCCCATTCAAAATTTTTCAGATTTTTCACTCTAACCTCACCTTGTTGCTTGTTTCTTTTGACACATTCCATTGTGTTCGTCACTTCATACCGATCATTTTGCACTATTATTCACAAGTTAACATCATGGATTGCAGGATTAAATCCCTGTTTTATGATTCAAGCCCTAACTGTTCAATCTGTTTAAAATCAACATCATTGTAACAATTGATGATTAGGATTCATTACATATGTGTTTTAGGGGGAGAATAACCAAAAATCATAGATTTATAACTAACAGTATGATCAATTGATCAACTGTTATGGTTCGAACCCTATTTTCAATTGAAAACACATATATAATGAACAATTGATGTATTTGTTAGTTTTGAAAGGTTAATCGGCATCATTAGGTTCTGTTTCAATCAAAAGAACACGATCAGAAACACTTAAAATCAAAATTGAAAATTCAAATTTAGAACAGTCACCTTCGACCATTACGAATGGGCGAAGGAGAAAATCAAACGGTCGAATGAAGAATGTTTGGGCGAATGAAACTTTTATTCAAAATTCATACATTCGTACCATTCATATTTCTCATTCGTACCTTGTTAAATCTCTTTCGTACCCCCGTTTGGGCGAAAGAGAAGGTTTATTATCAAAACTTTTCAAGTTTGAAATTCGTACCTTGTTAAATCTCTTTCGTACCCCCGTTTGGGCGAAAGAGAAGGTTTATTATCAAAACTTTTCAAGTTTGAAATTTTGTCGATTTTTAACGTGTGTTTTTGTTTGTTTTGCAGATTTAACGATGTCCGAACAAGAGAAGACGACGGAACAAGTTGGATCATCATCACAGCCTGCCAAGCTTTTAGACTTCGAGAATGCGCATAACTGCTGTGCGTATCTCGGAGAAGTGAAGAAGCATACAGAGTTCGTTGGTATTATTGATTTCTTGAAGAGATGCAGGGTGATAGATGCTATTGCTACACCGACGATTATCTACAGGGATATGATGCAAGAATTTTGGTCGGAAGCGAAGCTTGATTTCTAGAAGTGCGAATCATGTTTGACAAGCAAGATTCAAGGACAGAGAGTCATTGTTTGTGACGAAGATCTGAGAGAAGCGTTGAACTTAGATGATGAGCCGACTGATCCTAAGGAGTTCAGTTTTATGGATCAGCGAAAGTGCTTTCTCAGAATGAAATACAATGGACCAATCACTGACGGTTCATTGCATAAGGGAAAACCGTGCCCCCAATTCAAATATTTGGCACACGTTTTGATTCATGTATTCGGATCTGCAGCTGGAGGATATGATTTGATGAGAAAGAGCATCAGTTCTATGATGGTTGCCTTAGTGTTGAACAAACCGTTCAATGTTTCAGGCATGCTGATGTCTCATTTACTAGAGCCTGTGAACGGCACGAGGAATCTGAAGTTTCTTTTATATCCTCGTTTCCTCCAGATGGTGTTTGACAACAAGTATAAGGAGCTGAAAAGAGATCCTAAGCACATAGTTGTTCAGGAACATATGTCGCTGAATACACTCGCTAGGATGAAGGCGTATAAGGGATTGTCAGTTGATGAACGTGTTCCAGTAAGACGTTTATTTGGACACCTAGCTAGAGTTGATTATACAGATCCGGGTGAAGGGCTTGTGAGGCATGCAAATAGTGATTCTGATCCTGATAACCCATTACATCCTGTTGATCCTGATGCTAAACGCAAAAGACAGGTTGTGAATGTTGGAGCAAAGAGTGGAAAGACAAAGAAAAAGGAGATAAGGATAGAGGTTGCTACTGAAACAGAAAAGAAGAAAAGCACACCGAGAAGACATAAGAGTATGGCGAAGAAAGGATTACACTTAGTTGATGAAGCGTCTGTTGATTCAGAAGAGACGCTAGAAGATGAACAATGGGATTCAGATGCTGAAACGTTAAAGACCACCTCGCCCAAGGCCACTGAGGCTGGTGTGTCTACTAGCCAGAATGTAAAAGATCAAGGGAACAAAAGTCCTATTCCTGTTGATGAAGATGAGTTGATTATGAATGTAGATGAGACGTTTATTGGTTCTCCTGTGCAAGCTGCTAAGAAGAAGAAGAAACAGGAGAAGCCGAGTATCAAGAGAAAGAAAGAGATTGAATCATTGATAGCTGGTAAGAAACTACCACCGGCTACAAGTTCTAAGTCACCGGTTACTGCACCAGCACAGAAGAAGCAAAAGACTGCGACAACATCGAGCACACAACAGACTGAAGATATACCTATGGATGAGGTTAATGAGGCATTGGATAACGTGCTTAAGAAGATCAGAAAAGGCAAACTGCCTGATGTTGTTGAACCACCAATGAAGAAGAAAGTTTCGGTGGATAGTGACATTATGAGTGCTGTGAATCAGAGATTGTCTGAGATGATGAATATAATCAACAAACAACAAACTGAGATCGAGCAGTTAAAGTCGAATGATAAGAAGATGTTGGAGGTCGTAGTCACATCAGCTGATGATAATGAAGCTTTGAAGAAAACGATTAAGAGATTGAAAAGAGAGAATAAGAAGTTGCTGAAGCACGAGCAACGAAACACCAGGAGAATTATCGTCTTGAAGGAGGAGAACAAACAGTTGAAAAAGAGTAACAAGCATATGGACGATTTGATCAAGAACTTGTACTCTCAAGCTCCTCAACTTCAAGCTGGTGAAGTAGATAAGGAAAGAGAAGAAGAACAAGTTGATTTCGAACCATCTGATGAAGAAGAAGATGAAGAACTTGATGAAGATGCAGGAAACGATACGAAGAAGAAAAAGAAAGATGATAAGGATGATGGAGGTTCAGATGATGGTTCGAGTGATGGAAACGGCTCTTCTTTTGATGATAGTAGTGATGATGATGATGATAACGCTGATAAGTTTACATATGAGAAGCGTGACTCAAGCAAGGGTGGAGAGTCGAGCTCTAAGACTCCTGGAGAGAATGTGGATGAAGATATATTCTGGAATGAGAAACTGCAATCGTTATCTGAAGACAATAAGAACATGTATCGCCAGATGCTCACTGATCGAGTCTGGACGATCGACATGACCAGCAGATTTCTAGAGATATTTGAGTCGAGCAATAAACTATTTGAGTTGGAGTTTGATGACCCTGATCTTGAGGATGGGGAAGTTTCTGCGGCAATTTCAAAAGAGATACTTGAGGGTTTAGCTAAGCAGGTAGGAAAGACTTTGGAAGAATTACTTGCTAACAATTTCATTCCAAATATACCTGAGAAGGAAGCCGGGAATCATTCTGATGACCGTGATGTTCCTGCGTTTGAGGATGTTGAAATGGAAGATATTACAAGTGAGGAGTATCCACAATACTTCAAGACTAATCAAGATTGTGGATTTCCTGGATTCTCAGATGAATTGCTAAACCATGCCGAGAAACTGGCGAAAGAGAAGAGCAAAGCGTTTGAAGACGAAATCTTTAAAGGGCATGACAAACCACGGTTCGAGCAGTCGGAGAGTTTGAAGGAATTCTTGAAGAAGTTGAAAGAAAAAGAAAACAATCGTCCGAAAGCTGAAATTCAAGGAAGCTTTTACAAACTTCATAGTGGTATTTTCAAAGGTCGTGCTTTGGCCTGGAAGTTTGTTAAAGAATTGAGATGTATTGCAGTAAAGTGGGAGAAGGGAATCTTATACTTCGATAAATTTCATCATTTGAAGACTCTTCCCTATTGGGCAATCCGTGATATTTGTCGTCACCGTTTAACGGGAGCGTCAAATAGTCAGATTACCTACTTTGCTGAGAAAATGACGAGAGAAAGCCGAACCAAGTGGGATTTTTTTTAAACCACAATATCCTAAACGAATTGTTCACAAGAAGGATATTGATCAGATTACAGGTATGCCCAAGGTGACGTTAAAGTACAAACCACCGCGAGTGTTGAAAAAGATTCCTTTGTTGCCTATCCCACAACACTTCGCCAAAGATTTCATCTGGTGGTATTACGATTGGAAAATTGCAGAGGCCGTGATTGTATTGAAAGACGGAGAGAAGAACTACAAGAAAGTACACATTTTTGATCCCATGTGGTTAATAAACTGTTCACATGAGGATATAATCATGTTGTTCTACAATCCGATCTATTCTGATGCGAAGGATGCTGAGCAAGCAGGAAAGTACCAACGTGTGGTATTTCTGTGCTTTGCATATGATATTAATGCTGGGTGTGACTATGGCGAGAAGCTGGGAAAGTTTGTTGAAAAGCAAAAGTTGCCTGAACTGAAAACGAACATGCAAAAGCAATTTCAGGAACCGGAGTTGACGAAAGAACAGAAGATTCAACGACATATCAGACTGATGAATATTAGATTGGACGAACAACATCGACAGCAATCCAAGCAATAGTCGAGGGGGAGTTTGTAGATGCAAAAGTGCGACTAGTGCTTCGGATTGAACAACAAACTTATTTTGGTAAATGTCGTTGGTGCGAAGAAGAGAGTCAGAAGGTGCGAATGAAGATTAGAAGGTGCGAAGGTAGATCTTCTGGTCGAATGTGTTTATTGTTTAATGTTTAACTTGGTTCGACCAATCAGTTTGGGCGAACCTGCACATTCGCACAATCAATTTGGGCGAATGTGCAGTCTATAAATAGACAAGTTTGATTTTTGAATGTAACTTTTGGTCATTATTATTCCCTCCACTTTCTGATATTCTCTCTAGTGTTTTGTTTAACTCTTTTAACGTTCATACCTTGTTTGTAATCATATTTCAACGTGTAATCGAGTTGTTAATTAATTAAAAGCTTTTGAAAATGATGATCTTTGTGTTTTAATCTGTTTGACTATTATTTTGTGATAGTTTTAGGGTTTCCGCACCTAAAACTAACTTGTTTGATCATTCTTTGTTGTTATACGATCCTTTCACGCACATACAGGTTTTCACTTATTTACATTTTCCACCGTCAATACATGCAATTATCATCAAAAGAGAACAAACCGTGACAATGCCAAGATAAACGCATGAAATTAGGTGATAATTAGGTAAAAATATGTATATAAAACCTGCTAATTTTGGGACTCATCAGTTATCTACTATCATTTGCTAGGGTAAAACACAAAAGACTATCATACTTGACTTATAACACTGTCAAGTATGTTACAATAAACCTATCAGCCAACACAAAAACAATACTGATCTAGAGAAGCGTTTGTCACACCACATATGCACTAACAAAATCCACCTTGACGAATGCTCCCTAGATCTTCAACCTCTTGCAGCTCAATCTTCAAGAAAATGGCAGCTGCTGCCAGCATAGAACTTCTTCTTCACACACAAGTCCACAACTCCTTGATAGCGGTATCCTTGATGTCTCCAATCATCTTTGTAATAAATCTGCTGTCTGTATAGGTTCTTCATGTTAGCTCGAGATAGTTAGCAAGATGCATCGGGTCATAAATCCTTAGCAAGCACTTCTCGTTTTGATCTTCCATCACTGCCTATGTTGTGTCGCTATCCACGTACCACCATTTTAAGTTACCCAGAATGTCTTGAGATAACTTCTTTAAAGGAAACCGCTTCAAACACCTAGCAGGATTGTAGCACACCTTTATCCATGGCTTGTTCGTTCTTGGATCAATCCGTGACTTACCTTAACCCACTAGCCCATCTGTGGCAGAAAGTACTTGAACTTCTCTTCCTTGACCTCATTCCTCAACATTCTTTCCAACCCAGTCACATAACCCTCCATAGTAGGATTAGTCAACTTCCTCTTAGCCAAATCTCGAAGTTCCAACAAGGGTAAAGAGGTAAAGTACTTAACCCTTGGAGGAAAATACTAAATGCTATCGTACCTCTTGATCACAAACTACTTTAGCTCATCATCATAAAACCATCTGACTATCCCGCTGGTTAGGTTCCTCGAGCTTGAAGCATCATAAGTCTCCATATATCTGAGTGGATTTGGTCTTGATTGTTTCAACTCTTCTCTCATCTTTTTCCAAGAGGCTTTCCATGCAGCTTTAGGATCTGTAGCCACTGCTGGTTCATCTATCACTTCAGCATCTGAATCAACGGCATCCTGTTCTAGCATCTGTCTCAACTCATCAAAGTGTTGCTGCACTTCAGCATCATATCCCTCGATCACATTCTCTGTATACTTAGCTGGAGCGATAACCTCACTAGCTTCATCTTTTTCCCCGGATTCTTCTTCTGTAGGATTCCAGTCTTCAAGATCGTCTGAGATGAACTCACCTTCCTCCAAGTAATATACATCATCATGTTCTGAGCCTTCAAAAAGTAAACCAGCTTCTTTCAACTTCCATGTTTCATATGGAAACTCAAGCATATACTCAAAAGTAAACTCGTCAAATCCTAAAAATAACTCCTCAAAAGTAGCATCAGGTCTAAAAGTGTCATAGGGTTGAGCCACAACATCAGCATGCCTCTATCCTGGATCTCCAGCACCAGTAATCTCTACTCCAGCACCTGACTCCCCCTGAGTTGTGAGAGGCACACCAAGTGTTGTTGAAGCACTTGGAGGCTCACTTCCCGTAGAGCGGTTGGGATCATTTTCAGGATCATCTTCCCTTCTCTTCGTTCTCAATTCATCACCCTTCATGTTGAAATCTCTCACTGAGCCTTCAACTGCTTCATTAACTCACTATTCTGCTGCATTAACTCCATTCTGTTGTAGAAGAGTTTGAATAAGTGATCTGTCATTTACATGCAGCTGTTAAACCTCATTATATTGTACTAACTTAGTGATGGTCTGATTGGCCATCATCATCTGAGCTTGCAACTCTGCCACCCGTCTCTCCAATCTTACAATCCTTTCCCTGTCTGGCAATGAAGTATCAAAGCTAAAATCCAGAGCAGATATATCAAACACGAACCCTTCTGGTAACGGCTGTGGGGTAGTAGGTGTGGATGTAGAGGCAACAATGGTAGTCTGAATAGTGGTAGGTGTGGGTAATGTGGTAGTACGGGTAGATGAGGTGAAAACTGGATTAGAATGTGGAGTAGTTAATGAACTTGGAGGTGCAAAGAGCCCAAGTGAAGATTCACCGACTGTTCCAGTACTGGTAGTGACAGGTATTGTGGTAATGGATGTGGTAAGGCTAAGTGGTGTAGTGGTTATGGGTACTGATAGTTGTATACTGTTTGCAATTATGTAATAAGTAATATCCGTTCAAAATCAACCCTATGAATGTATCAAGAATCAAGAATCAAAACATTTTTAAGTAATATGAATCACAAGACAATGACCAAGGTCTCTCAACAGAGTCACAAGGGGTATACACCATAGTAGTATTCATTGAAATGCCAGGCCCTCAAAGGTTAATGATTTTGACAAGTCATAGACACACAAATTAACATAAAGCAAAGACACATGAGAATTGCATTTAGTAAATGAAATAGAAACTTGATTGTAAGTACATGAGTCACCCCAAAATAGTAAAACAGTAAAAAGGGGAAAAGATATACTCACAGTTTACGAAAGCGATCAAAATCCACTTAAGCGGTCGTGAGCTAAGTAATGGGAATTCCGAGGAATTCAACCTATAATGTATATAAATACTAATAAGGAAACGTCTAAAAGTCTAAAGTATCTAGGGTCTAAGGCATTAGGGTTTGCTAAGTCGATTTAGGGAATTAGAGTTTTTATGACAAATCGTTTTTTTATAGAAGTTGTATATTAAAAATAATATACCAATGTTTGTAAAAATGGTTTAGGTAATATAATCATTACCAATTAAATATTTAGATAAAAATATGTTTGAATAGTTAAGACAATGTAATTTAATTTATAACTTTCACTAAGTTATTGTAAATACATAAAATAATCATAAATATTGATTTAATTATTTCTGAGTTACACAATGATCCAACAATGATAATAAAGACTTTCAAACGAAATAATTTTTCTGTTTTATGAGCAATGTATTTATAAAATAGATATTAAGTAATATAAATAAATATATAATTAATTATGTCTAATTAAACATAATTAAGTCTAAAAATACAAGACATGATCCAAAAATACTATTTTTATAGAAAATGAATACTTTCTGATGTAAATTAATGAAATTAAGTTTCCCATAATTTTTATAAACTTATTTATATTTAAAATTGATTTTATGAGATTAAATCATAAAAAAATGAATTTTTTATCAATTAAATATGATTAAACAATTTAATTCAATAAAAATATAAAAATAAAACATTTTCCAGAAAATAAAAGTGGGATAATTTTCTATGAGGTGTCAAGAAGCTACTCCTAAATTTTTATAATTTTTGGAGCAAAAATGAATTTATTATGAATATTCTAAGTTTGAATGAATTATAAATGTTTATAGTAATAATAAAAGAAAAGAAAATAAAAAGAAAAAAAAAATATCTGAAAAGAATGGCAATGCCTAGGTTCGAACCTGGCTTGCCTTGTTCCAACACATTCACACAAACCACTAGACTGCACATAAGTTTGTTGATTTATCTCAAAACAAAATGTATTTAACTCATTAATTTTATTAATCATCTTCTTCCCCAAATAGACAAGAACCCTAATCCTAACCTTAAATTCAATAACCTTCAATTCACTACTGTTACTCATGCGAATCATGGGGGTTTTACAAAGGAGTGATTAAAGATTAAAATGGCATAAACAAAAATGACTTACAAGGCCTAACATGCTCGCAAATGGGTCTGCAAGATTCGAACTACAACCGAACAATTAAGAGGTTTTCTGGACGCATTTGGAGACATTTAGAAGTGGGTTTCGATTGTGTTAAAGGGCAGAAATGAGATGCTAAGGCAATTTATAGTGTTAATCATGAAACGTAACGTTTTTGGTTATCATTTATATCCGATAGGTTGCCTCATAAAAACGTGATTAAGGCGTGATTACAACATATAAAACGCTTGATATAGTTTAATAATGATGGAGAAACTGATTCAAATCATAAAATGTTAAAGAAAACGATATTAACTTGGCCTTTAAAGTGGCCGGCCGGAAAGGCTCGCCGGATCCGGCCAAGGGTCACCGGAAAAACAGTATGGAAGGAGATGGGACTGGGTCTTGTTTTGAATTATCAATATTTGCAAAAATGGCCCCTAGAGTTTAACTATGTTAGTTTATTAGAGAATTGGTTAGTTTTTCTTTTTTTTTTTCCTTATCAATTTTAACCAAGTTAGTTTAGGGTAAACAAAGTATGTTTTTTTTTTTTTTTTAAGTTTTAATAAGTTGATTTTTTTTTATAAAATCTATTCCAGAAAACGTTTCAACACTTGCATTTAATTAAAACGAAGTTACGATCGAGAATAAATACCAAATGATAAATTTCTAGTTTGCTCTAAAATAAATTTTGAAAACGACGAAACTTACAGGGACTATAATGGAAATATTTGAAGGATTATTATTGATAGTTAAGTGTAAGACGAGGGTGACGGATGTCACAGTCTCCCCTACTTTAGAAAATTTCGTCTCGAAATTTCCTTCAAGTGGAGGTCACTATGACGCCAAAAGGCGTAGTGAAAGTCAAATACGTTTTTTTTTTTTTTTTTTTTTTTTTAAAGAAAGGTTCATCATTTATGATTTAACAAAATTTAAAATAGTTGTCTAATACCCAAAGTAATTGTTTCAAAATCTTTGACAGCTAACCCAAGGTTAGAAAGGTGTGAGTTTAAATGAGAAAAGTTTTGGGAATGTGTAACGGGGGAGGGGCAGAGATAATAATGAAGCAGTCTCCCTTACTTTAGAAAGGTTTCTGACCGAACTTTATTAAGGACAGGCAACAGGATTTCGACTAACAGAGAGTGTAAGAGTACACAAGGTTTAAGGTTTTCTATAAAGATGGTCAATAAAGAAGGCTCCAACAAAACTAATTGAAGCTAGTAATGGGTAATGGGTAGGTTCTTGGTTAGACTCCTAGTCCGTTCCCACAGTATCGTTTATGTTTATATATAGGGTGTACCGCAGCTAACCCACCACACTCCCGATACTTTGGACTCGTACTGATTGTCTACCAACAGCCTAAATAGAATTACACACCACCCTCATGTACCTGTAAACCAATGATTGCGTTCCGGACCGTAATCACCGATTTACCTTACACTAAGGTGTTATGCTTTTCCATAACCCTATCCTAAGTAATACTAGAAACAAATGTGTGCAATCAGGATATGCTAAGTACTTGATACTGCAATGAAACAATGACATGGTTAGAGGTCCTTCCTTTTCGGGTGTACTTCTTAACCGTAATGAGAGTAACATGTAAGTAATAGACATGGTTAGAGGTTCTTCCTTTTCGGGTTCACCCTTAACCGATAACTTCTGTTCACATCGTTGGGCTCTAAACACCTATATTGATAAACTCCGAGATTTACACCGTTCCCCTCAGATTAAAGAAATACTCTAATCCGAGTCGTACGTGGGCACTGGCTTAGATCCCATACGAGTTATCAACTAGCATGTTCATTGACCATGATGATGAACAAAATAATGTAAAGTATAACAGGGTTTTGCTCAAAGTAGGAAAAAAAATATACATACCAAATATGCGTTCATATAAGTATATAAGTATAGCATCAAATTTCGATTGAAAGAATAGTATAACGTAAATCGAGTAAATCGCAAAATATGCACAAAATGAAAGTAAACGAGTTGAACTCTTGCAAATAAGCAGTGTGAAAATAATCACAGATAACGTGTTAGAAATAACTATGAATAAAATGGTGCGAGAATAAAATAATGAAATTTACGGCAAGTGAGAGTACGCAGAACAGACGTATAGTCTATTGACATAAGGGTTTTAATTTAGTTAGTTTTACATATGTGCATTATATGATAATTACAACATAAGGATATGTCCGATATTTTGTTAGACCAAAAGTTTTGCGACTGAAAAAGTGCGAGTGTAATAAGATAAATTTTCATTTATCAAAAACGTAGTTTGCACAAACTTTGTAATATAGTTGAAAGGATAGTAGTAAAATATGAGAATAAATTTTTTAGAAATCAAAGAATGTTTTAGATTCAAAATAGGTTCACTTGAAAAGATTTTGTAGGTACACATTTTCATGTGTTTACTAGAAGTCAAGTTTGAAAAGTGTTATAAGGCTTTTTGTTAGTTGCAAATTTCTCTCGAAAACATATGTTGGATACGTCATATGAAAACAAAAGGTTTACATTTGATTTGTAAAATATGCACTACAACTTTATAAATTGCAAAATGAAACCATTTCATGAATTATGTGTAAATCTAATGTGTTTTAAAAGACCAAGATTTAAAATGACGTGAATGATAAACTTAACGTATGTAATAGATTACCAATATTTAAGAAAATTCATAATTTATCATTTGAGTCTTCAAATAATAAACAAAACATAAATATCAATATCATAAAACATTGAGATTGTTTCCATAGGAAACTTTGACTAACCATAGTAATTGAAATGTTATTAGTGACTTGTGGGGGCGTACTTTAGCCTATAAGTGAATGCTCATCCCGAGAGTTTCCAGGTTGGCATACAGGTCCCTCGTCTGGTTGGGATTTAGTCTGGTTGGGATTTATGCGAAATGTCAGGCCTAGACAGAAAACTCAGGATACAGGCGCTCACCCTTCCAGATTGCACATGCCCCGTCACTAGCAAATTCCAAATTTTAGCGGAATTAAAAACGAGATGTAGAAATAGATCCTTGAGATGTGGATTTCACTCCTAACTCAAAGATGTATTTCAAAATTGAAAACTATTATGGAATGAAACCAATCACTAAGTTAAGGATTCCACTCCCAGCTTAGTGGTTAAGTTTCTTTTTGAAGGTAATATTCTTTGAGGTGTGGATGTCACTCCTATCTCAAAGATATATTTCCTAAGATAAATAACATATAAAGGAGTGAAACTAATCACCACGGTATGGATGTCACTTCTAACTTGGTGATATCGTTTCATTTGTGAAATACGAGTGTCTTCTTCGCCAAGCAAAATATCGAAAGAATAACGAGAAAAAAATTAGCGAAAATATCATGAAAGAAAATATAAGGATAAAGAGAAATATACACGAGAGGACTCGTGAAAGTAAGCTTAGTTATAGACTAGGCTAAAAGCATTCTAATAACCTAATTCCCTATAACCATGGCTCTGATACCAATCTGTAACACCCCAACCGATGGCGGAAACATCGAGGTGTCACGTAGTGACGATTGTTCAATAGCTCGAGGACTAAAAGTGTACATATTGATACATTGATTAAATAGTTTATTACATTGAAATGAGATACAACGATTCTAAATGTCAACTAAACTGAAATACAATGAATCCAAAATCTAAATAAAATTCCAAAAGCTTAAAAGTCATCTCATAAATAACCTGAAACATGTACAAAAATAGTATAGGTCAATACGAAATGTATTGGTGAGCATACCCTGTTTGTATACATATAGTAGAAAAGTGTTTCGCAATTCATGTGTTGTATACTGTTTGCAATTATGTAATAAGTAATATCCGTTCAAAATCAACCCTATGAATGTATCAAGAATCAAGAATCAAAACATTTTTAAGTAATATGAATCACAAGACAATGACCAAGGTCTCTCAACAGAGTCACAAGGGGTATACACCATAGTAGTATTCATTGAAATGCCAGGCCCTCAAAGGTTAATGATTTTGACAAGTCATAGACACACAAATTAACATAAAGCAAAGACACATGAGAATTGCATTTAGTAAATGAAATAGAAACTTGATTGTAAGTACATGAGTCACCCCAAAATAGTAAAACAGTAAAAAGGGGAAAAGATATACTCACAGTTTACGAAAGCGATCAAAATCCACTTAAGCGGTCGTGAGCTAAGTAATGGGAATTCCAAGGAATTCAACCTATAATGTATATAAATACTAATAAGGAAACGTCTAAAAGTCTAAAGTATCTAGGGTCTAAGGCATTAGGGTTTGCTAAGTCGATTTGAGGAATTAGAGTTTTTATGACAAATCGCTTTTTATAGAAGTTGTAGATTAAAAATAAGATACCAAAGTTTGTAAATATGGTTTAGGTAATATAATCATTACCATTTAAATATTTAGATAAAAATATGTTTGAATAGTTAAGAAAAAGTAATTTAATTTATAACTTTCACTAAGTTATTGTAAATACATAAAATAATCATAAATATTGATTTAATTATTTATGAGTTACACAATGATCCAACAATGATAATAAAGACTTTCAAATGAAATAATTTTTCTGTTTTATGAGCAATGTATTTATAAAATAGATATTAAGTAATATAAATAAATATATAATTAATTATGTCTAATTAAACATAATTAAGTCTAAAAATACAAGACATGATCCAAAAATATTATTTTTATAGAAAATGAACACTTTCTGATGTAAATTAATGAAATTAAGTTTCCCATAATTTTTATAAACTTATTTATATTTAAAATTGATTTTATGAGATTATATCATAAAAAAATGAATTTTTAATCAATTAAATATGATTAAACAATTTAATTCAATAAAAATATAAAAATAAAACATTTTCCAGAAAATAAAAGTGGGATAATTTTCTATGAGGTGTCAAGAAGCTACACCTAAATTTTTACAATTTTTGGAGCAAAAATGAATTTATTATGAATATTCTAAGTTTGAATGAATTATAAATGTTTATAGTAATAATAAAAGAAAAGAAAATAAAAAGAAAAAAAATATCTGAAAAGAATGGCAATGCCTAGCTTCGAACCTGGCTTGCCTTGTTCCAACACATTCACACAAACCACTAGACTGCACATCAGTTTGTTGTTTCATCTCAAAACAAAATGTATTTAACTCATTAATTTTATCAATCATCTTCTTCCCCAAATAGACAAGAACCCTAACCCTAACCTTAAATTCAATAACCTTCAATTCACTTCTATTACTCATGCGAATCATGGGGGTTTTACAAAGGAATGATTAAAGATTAAAATGGCATAAACAAAACTGACTTACAAGGCCTAACATGCTCGCAAATGGGTCTGCAAGATTCGAACTACAACCGAACAATTAAGAGGTTTTCTGGATGCATTTGGAGACATTTAGAAGTGGGTTTCAATTGTGTTAAAGGGCAGAAATGAGATGCTAAGGCAATTTATAGTGTTAATCATGAAACGTAACGTTTTTGGTTATCATTTATATCCGATCGGTTGCCTCATAAAAACGTGATTAAGGCGTGATTACAACGTATAAAACGCTTGATATAGTATAATAATGATGGAGAAACTGATTCAAATCATAAAACGTTAAAGAAAACGATATTAACTTGGCCTTTAAAGTGGCCGGCCGGAAAGGCTCGCCGGATCCGGCCAAGGGTCACCGGAAAAACAGTATGGAAGGGAGATGGGACTGGGTCTTGTTTTGAATTATCAATATTTGCAAAAATGGCCCCTAGAGTTTAACTATGTTAGTTTATTAGAGAATTGGTTTGTTTTTCTTTTTTTTTTCCTTATCAATTTTAACCAAGTTAGTTTAGGCTAAACAAAGTATGTTTTTTTTTAAGTTTTAATAACTTGATTTTTTTTTTTTATAAAATCTATTCAGAAAACGTTTCAACACTTGCATTTAATTAAAACGAAGTTATGTTCTAGAATAAATACCAAATGATAAATTTCTAGTTTGCTCTAAAATAAATTTTGAAAACGACGAAACTTACAGGGACTATAATGGAAATATTTGAAGGATTATTATTGATAGTTAAGTGTAAGACGAGGGTGACAGATGTCACAGTTGTAGTACTGTGGCTTCTGTGGTTGCCGATGAAACCTGTGAGCTAGGCTCACGAATCACTACCCCACCTCTCTGCATCTTGTGTGGCCTGAGAGATGGGATATCATCATCATCGTCATCAAAATCTTCTGGCTGATAGTCTTTGTCAGCCTCGTCATCGTCTTTCTTCCTCTTTTCACCCACAGTTGCAGTAGGAGGGACTGACCGCTGTGGTGAATCAACAACTATTTCACTTCCTTCACTTCTAGAATCTGCAAGACTAGGTGAAGAGGGTATATCCATAACACCCGAGGACCCCTCTCCCCCATGAATAGTGCCAGATGGACCTAGGCGGTCCAAATCAAGATCTAATTCCTCCGAAAACTCATCTCCAACATCCTTTATTAGCTCCTCTAAAACTGGCCAGGCTGCTGAACAGGTTATTCAACAACTGGTTCCGGCACCTGAAGCTGTACCTACACTGCAGCCTGTTGTTCTTGAATCTCAGGCAGCTGCACTGGAGCGATTGGTTGTTGTTGTAGTTGTTGTTATTGCTGCTGTTGTTGTTGCTAGTCAGGATCCTCAAACCACACATCATTCTCCGGTGGTTGATAAGTGGGATCAGTAAGAAAACCAGGCAGAGGCGTCTCTTGTGGACGCTCTTCAACTGGTCGCTTCGTGTTGTGCATGCGACAGTCAGCAAGAGTACATCGTTCCACTGTCCCAGCGTGAACAAATGGTTGTATATCTGGAAAATTCGGCATAAGATACTTGAAAATGATAGTTAAGAACCTGCCATAAGAGAGAAAACGATTCTTTCCTGTAGCTTGTATCTGCTTCTCCAACTCATACATAAGCATCTGAGAAAAGGAAAATCGTTTGTTATAAATGAAGGATAGTATAGCAGACTGAACACTGTATCCCATTGCATCTGGACCTGCCCGACGTGCCAAAAAGCAGGCAATCATAACATGCATAAGCAACCTCCATTGCCCGAACATACAGCTTTTGGTCAGTTGATCTTTCTAGATATCCCCAGAATAACCCATACGTAAGAAAGCACCCATCCTGAATTCAGCAGGGAATATCGTAGGGCAATCTTCCTGAGCAATAGTGCCAAGTTGTAGAGCCTGGCGAATAGTATCAGCTGAGAACTGGATCACTTGATTGTTGACGGTAGCACGCATCACCGGTGGTTCTTCTCTGCAGTCATACTTCGCAGTAGCCCTGAACTGCTGAGGTACGGCAAACTAATCCAGGGTGACTGAGTGAGAGCGTAGTTAATGCAACAACGCTAAAAGAATTGCAAAATCTATAGGTAATACTTAGCTTGTCCACCTCATAGAGCTAATCTGAAAGCCCGGTTCTGGTTACTGTAAAATTCACGTACTTCTTCTTCGGCCATGATCTGCACTCAACATTTTAACATGAGCAACTTTTAAAAGTTTTAAGGCGAAGTTCTATTTCAAGAAACAATTAAGTCCCTTTAAACAGATTGAAAAACGAAGTTGGTCCAAAGACGAAGATGCCTTTGGACGAAGTTACCAGCAAACGAAGATGCCATCGAATGAAGACGATGGCATCTTCGTGGAATCTCTAATTTCGTTTTATCCTTAAATTCGCCTGTGACAGAGTCGATTGCATCATAAGAATTTTTCGTTGTTTTAACACGATCCGATCATCACATTATAGTCTAAGGGGTTGACTAAGTCATTCATATGGTTAGTTTTAACTTTTCAACGTCGTTTGATAGTTTATTGTTGAAGTTATTACCCGAACCAAAAACTCTATTAACCCCCCCCCCCTTTTGACAGACGAAAACACTAGATGTTGGTGCCCATGTGATCGGAATATGTTTGGTAACAACAATCGATGAACAAAACGTTGATTCATACATGTTTGATGAATGAAATCGAAGGAAAATGAAGGTTGTTGGAAGGGTGATAAGTTCTCCGGTTGTGTAGAGGGTTTTGAAAGTTTAAAGGACCGGAATAAAATTCAACGAAGTGGATTTTAAAAGAAACATGGACTTGGCTTTTTCAGAAAAATTAGTTGGTACGAAAACGAAATGTTTTGCCGAACAGTACGAGTACTTCCATAGAATGACCATTTCCCGTGCATTAAGACATGAAGTGAAAAGTAAAAAATCTTTTTGTCATTTTTTAATTTTCATAAACAAATAAAAGAAATAAAAACACTAGAAGAGTGAAAAACAAAATAGAATAAAATAAAATAAATTCAAAATGAAAATACTCTATTTTTGATGAGTGGTCATCTATGAAAGGATCATATCAGCTAGAACAAGACTGAACACACGAGTTAGAATTGTTAAAGGTAAATTATTAAAAGCACAGTCGCAGTCCAAGGCGATTACCAGCATATTGATCCACTTGAACAAACTTACACCTTTGTCTTCAATGCCTCACTTTTCTGATACGATTAAGATCATTTTACTATAGGTACTGCGTGTTCCACAACATGACATACCCCTGCGATCAAGGTATGTATACAGCTTCATCGTAATAGGTGAGTATATTGTTGTTATCCATATAATTTACAAGCTACGAGACACACGGGTGTACAGGTCAGCATATTTCTAGATGCAACAAAGTGACCGGTGTGTTCTCAACCAGGGTTAGGACAAATACTGTTAGGTACGAATTTTAAGCTTTAGGCCTTTTGAGGTAGCCTTTCAACATAGAGGGATTTGGCATTTTCCTTTGGATTTTGCTCTTTTAAGATATCCTGGCTATGCCTAGGTTAGCATATATCTGGATGCAGCAGAAGGACAGCCAGGTTATCCCCGGATAGGTTAACAATATAAAGACCCGAAACCTCTGATTTTGGCAATCTAACAACGCAGGAATTAAGACCATAAAATCGTACGCCGATGTTTTGTTCCCCACATGTACCACAGTCCTGTTTTATTATTATTATTATTATTATTATTATTATTATTATTATTATTATTATTATTATTATTATTATTATTATGGGCTGAGTACGCATTGTAAGTCCGCCTACTGGTATATCACATGATGGAGCTGCGGTCGCACTTAGCAGTTTAAGTTCTCTATTCTGTTTTAAGTGCGACAGTCAAGCAGCTAATGTACTATCATTTCTTTCTTTTACACAGTGACGGCTCGTTTTTTTAAGAAACGAAGAAAAGGAAAATATTTACAAAAATACTTCAATTACTTATGGAAAACTTGTAATCATTCAGGATTCCTCATCCCGTTCAGTTGTACCAATAGTTCAAAACGAGCCCTGTCAAATGCCTTGGTGTACAGGTCTACCAAATTCTCTTTTGAATCAACTTTTTCTAAATGTATCATTTTCTTTTCAAAACAATCCCTTATAAAGTGACGTCTGATATAAATATGTTTAGTTTTAGAAAACTTGGTAGGGTTTTCAGTGACGAAAATGGCGGCTTTATTATGAATCATAATGGGAGTATCATGAAAATTCAAACCGTAATCCTGCATATGTTGCTGTATCCAGAAAACCTGTGAACATCAACTACCAGCTGCAATGTATTTAGTCTCGCATGAGGACACCGCTACAGAGGGTTGCTTCCTGCATTGTGAGGACACTAATCTCCCCCCAAGTAGTTGATATCCGCCAGTTGTTGAGTTCCTGTTTTGGTTGCATCCTCTGTAGTTTGAGTCGGTGTAGGATATGAGATCTAATATACCATCTGATGGATACCAGAGACCTAGCTTGGGTTTCCCCTGAAGATATCTCATTATTCTTTTAACTGCAATCATGTGCGACTCCTTTGGATCAACCTAAAACCTGGCACAAAGACAAGCTGGAAACATAATGTCAGGTCTAGAAGCGGTTAAATACATGAGTTAACCAATCATGGCCCTGTACTCTGTAGGGTCGACATGTTAGTCACTTTTTGTATCTGGACCGAGTTCGTGATTCACCGGTAGAAGAGCAGCATAAGATGTGCAATCATTCATCTTGAAACGAATCAGGATGTCATGCACATACTTAGTTTGATCGATGAACATTCCATCTGCCTTCTGATCCACATGTAGACTAAGAAAGAACTTTAACTCCCCCATAGCACTCATCTTGAACTTCTTCATCATAACCTAATCGAATTTCTTGCATAAATCTTCATTTGGTGACCTGGAGATGATGTGATCAACTATTGGTTTAATCTTGACATGTCGGTTTACGGGTCGGTTCTTATTAATTAGTATTTTGGTTTGTTTTATTTAGGGGTAGAATAAATAAAAAGAAAATGTGGATTGACTGAGTTAGGTGGGAAAATGGGGGGAAAATGGACGTTACTTGAAGTCCACACTTTCCCGATGACCTTCTCGCGCTGCATCAACACACAACCGAGACCTCGGATAGAAGCATCACAATAAACAATGAAATCGTCTGTACCCTTAGGCAAAGATAATATGGGCGCAGAACAGAGTTTAAGCTTCAGCGCCTGAAACACGGACTCCTGAGAATCACCCCAGTCGAAGTTTCGGTCCTTCTGAGTAAGAGATGTGAGGGGTTGAGCAATCCTCGAAGATCCCTCAATATAACGACGATAGTAACCCGTAAGACCGAGGAATTGCCGCACCTCGGATGGCGTCTTTGGTGCTTCCCAGTCCTTGATGGCTTTTATCTTAGATGGATCGACATGTATTCCTTGTTCATTAACCACACGACCAAGGAACTGGACTTCACGCAACCAGAAGTCACACTTCGAGAACTTAGCATAAAACCATTCTCTTCGCAAGAGTTCCAGGACAAGCCGCAGGTGTTCCTCATGGTCCACCCTACTCTTGGAATAGATCAGAATTTAGTCAATAAAGACAATGACGAACTTATCAAGATAAGGTTTGCAAACACGGTTCATCAAGTCCATGAACACCGCTAGCGCATTGGTGAGACCAAAAGGCATGACCAAGAATTCAAAATGGCCATAACGAGTAAGAAATGCAGTCTTTGGAATATCGACTTCATGCACTTTAAGCTGGTGTTATCCGAATTTTGGATCGATCTTCGAGTAATAATTGGAACCCTGAAGCTGGTCGAACAAGTCATCAATACGTGGAAGGGGATAGAGATTCTTGATCGCCGCCTTGTTCAGCTCACGATACTCAATGCACATGCGGAGGCTTCCGTCTTTCTTCTTTACTAATAGGATAGGGGCTCTCCATGGAGATGAACTAGGCCGAATAAAACCCTTCTCTAATAACTCCTGCAACTGGTTAAATAACTCTTGCATCTTCGGAGGTGCAAGATGATAAGGGGCTCGGGCGATAGGGGCTGTACCAGGTGCAAGATCAATACGAAACTCAACCTGACGTTGAGGTAGAAGACCAGGTAAATCATTAGCAAACATATCAGAAAAGTCACGCACAACAGGAATGTTTTCGATGTTCTTCTATTTAGTTGATGAAATAGAAACGAGTGCCAAAATGGCGGTAAAACCCTTCCGAAGATACTTGTAGGCCTTAATGCAAGAACTGATACTCAAAGGAACACCGCTCTCCTCACCAAAGACCGATAGTGTCACACCCCAACCGATGGCGGAAATATCGAGGTGAGACTTGTGATAGATTGCTCAAAGACTTCATGATACTAGAATTGTGATAAAGTAATTTAAGGATTTCATTTCATAATACTAAACAAGTAGTACAAATTGTTCAAAAGAAATACAACATTCATGATTTCAAAGATTTAAAGCGGTGCTTTTCTAAGTCCAATCCTAACGAGTTTCTTTAATCATCGCATCAAATATTTCCTACAACATGTATAAAATATCCGTCAACACATAAAGCATTGGTAAACATACTAGTTTTAGTTTACATACATAGTATTTAGAATGGTTTACTCGAATCCCATATTATAGCATTGCACATACCTATCATACAAAAGCCAGAACTCAAACCCGTGATTCCACAGTGTATACCTAACATATTCATGCTAGGCCGTTTAATTCTTAACAATGACCCATAAAGGGGGCGGTGTGCTACTCCTATAGCGCTATACATGTTAAGTGGGCTAATAATAGTTAATGAATTATGTTTAAGGATCTAAGAATCATAAGCATGGCAAATAACATATAAGTATGTTTAATAGATTGAGCATGTGTGTTTATGAAAACATTAGTGTGTTTTGCATATAATACGTCTTGGTTCCAAAAGTGATAAAAGAAAAGGGGACAAGTATGACTCACCTTAGGGTGCGTTTGTTAAATTCTAAAAAACGAGTCTTGAGAAATGAGGATTTTAGCTCCGGTTAGACTAGAGTTAAGAAAAGGAAAAAAATGGATTTAAATTCAGAGGAAGATTCAAGAGTACAAGGAAGTCATGCATTGCCTTTAAGGCGAACCAAACCACAAACCACCATAAAGGTGATTCGGATAGTCATGAAAGTCAAGTAGTGCCTTTAAGGCTAACCAAAACACAAACCACCAAAAAGGTGATTCGGATGGTCAAGAGAGTCAAGTATTGATAAGGTAGGGATGTATCCACAAACCTTCCAAGTTAATAGATTAATAGAGTTTTAAAAGTACATATTTTAGTATTTATATAATACAACTAGGAGATTAAAGTAGTGTATGGTGACTTAGTTTGGAAGAGCCTTGGCTTTCCTTTGTCTACAATTAACCATAACACAAGTTCATCCAATATTAAGCTATTGGTGAATTTGGTTGGTATCACTACAACTAACCTTCTGGTGCATAAAAACAATAGAAGATGAACCACCTTTGAGGCCTCGTTTTGGTGTCCTACTCATATTTATTTTTCCATAGCAAACAAGAGCAAGGTCCTAGAGGTTTCCCCAAAGGGTTAGAAGAAGAGGAGAAATGAAGAAAGAAGAAGAAAGTTGGAGTTTAAAGTGAGAAAACTCACTTAGAAGTGGGCTTCAAACACTTGGGATTTCTTGAAGAATTTGAAGGTTTAGAGAGGTTTAGAGAGTGATTTAGGATTGAACAAGTGTTAGAATAGGTAGGGAGTGGTGTATTTATAGTTGGGGTGAAGGGGCAGGGCATTTAATGAAGGAATTAGGGTGGTTAGGAGTGAATTAGGTGGGATATATATCTTTAAAAGAAAGAAAAAAAAAATAATTAACTAAAAAAAATAACAAAACGAACGGCAATAAGGATTTAAACAATGTTGATTCTTTTTGTTGGATTACTAAATCACGTTTTTTTATCTTTCTTCTCTTTTTTTTCATGAAAGTATTATTAATAAGATAAAAAATATATGTTTTATATAAAAAAAAATAAATATACATTAAGATCTTAACTAAAGGAGTTTCTTGTAATAGTGCCTAAATTGAATAGGGTAAATTATAATGACGATTCGTCATGAATTGGTAGGAGTAACATAAAAGAAGCGAATAAAGGCGAACTTGAAATTTGTTAAATATAGAATTTAAAATACATGAAAAATAAAAATCACGCGATGTTACAGTATCCCCTACTTTAGAAAATTTCGTCTGGAAATTTCTTTGAGAGTTGACCTTTTGAAAATAGGTATGTAGTTTGATATGGGTTCAATGAGAACAAAACTTGTTAGTTTATTATGTTTAAATCAATTATGATATCTAGTCACTTGTGCGATAATTATGCTCGTACAAAAAGTATTTTTTTAAAATTTTAACCCAAGGTCGTACGTAAAAAAAAATTGCAAGTTTATTAACCAACTAAAGCATTTTTATGAATAGTGAATGTAAAGGGGTACGTATAAGTAGGTTTGTGTATGGGGTTAATGTAACAAATGTTGGGAAGAATAGTGAATATACGATATAACATATACGAAATAGTAAAAATTTTCGTGAATGTAAGTAAATATACTGTATAACGCAGAGGAAGTAGTGGAAATTTTGGCTTGTAAAAAAAATGTCCTTTGGTAATTGAGTGAAATAGTAAATATGTGAGCATAATGAGTGACTAGATGCGGGAATGAGCACTATAATAGATATTTTGTATGCACAAGGTCGAAAATTTTACCAGAAATTTTTTTTAAGGCGACTAAAATGAACAAGAAATTGGACTATTTGAAAATAGTATTTAGTAGTTTTGAAATCTAGTATATAAGTAGTTAAGAAATATAACAAATATTGTTTTAAATGCATCAATGTTTCTAGGGGTTAAGGCCAGTGGTCGAGATTCTTGATAATGATAGGATTGTTGATTAAGCAAGGAAAGGCAAGAGGAAGGAAGCGAAGTTGATGGAGATTACAAGTATAGATTATTCATAGCAATGATGATGTTGCATAGTAGAGAGTGTGGTTCAAAACAAGGTTATGATATGCATAAAAGGTAAATGATGTAAGCGTAATTAGACTAGTAAACTATAACATAAATGGTATCGCAAAAGATAAATAACGTAAGTGTTGGCCATAATTTAAACTCGATACCCAAAACTTCTCACGGCACGAACAACTCTACTTTTGGTAGTATGACATGACATTTATGTATAGGATGTACCGGCGGCGTATCCACCATGCCCTTATTATACGGCAACCGTTTCGTTATTCGAGCCATGATGGGTTACACATAGTGGAACTCGTTATGTTTTCCATGCGCTTAATTTTTGTAATTACGTGTGCACCCATAATTATTCCAATTGTCGCATGGTCCACATAATTCGTCTTAGTTATGTGTGGGTTGACGCAAATTATTTATACAAAGGAAACGACATTAAACTAAGACATTAAACAGTTTTGATGTTGTAAACATAGCAAGAAACGTGACATATAAACACATAATGTGAATAAGGCATTAAGCAGGGGTTTTTTTTTTGTTGTTAACCGCACGCGTTTTGACGTGGATGCATGGTTTCATGTCATAGCGGTGTAGACTCGTGCATATGTGGTTACTTTTAGATGTATAGAGCAAACATAAGGATAGACAATTGGATTCCTAATGAAAACGTTTACGCATAAAATGTTTTGACTGAGGGTAACATAAAATTTGGGTTTATTACAAATTTAGTTTTATGGGAACGCGAACAATTTTAGCTTTTCAAGACTAAGGGTCAAGTTTGATGGTAGAAGAATTTACTGGGTTGGATGTTAAAGAAAGTGGGGAAAATTTGGTGTAAAAGTCTTACCGAAGATGGACGTTTGATTTATGAAAAATCCATTTTTATTAAGCGAGGAAAAATAGTTTATTGAGAATTTTAGTTTGGCGTTGGTGAATATTTTGACTCGTAATACGATTTCAAGAGAAAAGGTTTTGGCATTAAAAAGAAGTAGGTTGTCTGATTTAGCGTGTCTTTTTCTCACAAGTCCTGTTTGCTAAAAAAAAAAATCTTTTGTTATGGACGACATTGGGCGTCCTGAAATCAAAATTCATTTTAAGCACTTTTACCATTTGGAATCTCGTTCGTCATATCGACTTGACACACATTTGTTGGTGGTTTGAAGGTTGAAAGTGAGGATTTTATAGAAGAATAGGCATCCTCTTAGGAATAGTAGGAAGAATTTTGTTCAAAATTTTGAAAAAGGTTGTGCGCGAGGAGAAAAGGGTTTTGCGATGTTTGAATTTTACCGATAAATTATTATTGTAACAAGATAACGATGGTATTTCAAAATTCGTAAAAGAAAATTTCACATCTGAATAATTTCTTGAAAACATTTCATAAGGAAATTCTCATTTTTTTTTAAATAAAAGAAAAATCAATCTTCTTTAGTGTGGTGAGTGGGTCTTCCAGCATCGTAGATCACCATGGCAACTCTTGGGCATTGGTTGCGTTCATGGGTTGGGTCGTTGCACTCGGAGCATATCCATTCATTGGTTTTAGTGGGTGAGGTACCACTAGTAGGTTCATCGGGTCGTGGTTTAGCAGTGTGCGCGACATGTTTTGGCCAAATGGCCATATGCATCACAGTTGGCGCATATGCGACCTGGTGCGTGAGTGGGATGGTGGAATTTACAACTCTTGCATAACGGATGGGTTCCATGGTACTGCTTTTTGTTGGGGATCGGTGTCTCAGGGGTTGCCGAAGTGTGATTTCGTTTGTGGTTTTTGCGTTTTCGGTTATCCTTTTTCGTTTGTTTGGTAGGGGTACGGGTGGATGGTTTAGCGCCTACTAGGCTTGTATTTTCCTGAATAGCATCGCCGGGGTTTGGATTTTGGTTTGTTGGTGTCTCTAGGCCAGGGAGGATCTTGATCAATTCTTCGGCAATAAGACTCGCCAGTTGGTTGAGATCAATGCTATTGAGACGGGAAGACATCTACGTGAATCGTAAGAAAAATTGCATAAGTATTTTTAAGCAAGGCGACTTTTGAATTTAGGCAAGGAGTTATTTAGAATTTCGGTTAACAATGAAATCTTGTGGGTAAAATTATATCAGTATGGTTGATGCAAATTCAAATAAATAAAAAAATACATAAGCTCAAGTTGTTCTCATAGACTTAGTATGTAAGTTCAAGTTACACGTATAGTATGCAAGTTTCACATTGTTCACATAATGCAACATATATATATATATATATATATATATATATATATATATAGGGTAGGGATCATACGAGAACCAACTTTAGGGAGAGAACCAGAGAACCATTGTCAACACAAACAAAAAAAACCTAAAAACCCCACCTTCACCCCCTAAAAACCTAAACCCACCCACCCCACTCCCTAAAAACCTAAACCCCCCATCCCCCACACCGCCCCAACCCCCCCCCCCCCCTCCCAATTGTGAAATGCACATGTGTAGCTAACCCCACACCCCCCAAAAACCAAAACGCTCCATCCCATCCCCCCAAAAAGATACCCCCTCTTCCACCATACAAAAAAACTAAACCCATTAAAAAACTTAACTATAATAGTGAAATGCACATGTGCATGTAGTACAATTATCTTATTTTATAGTTTTATATAGGGTTTTTTTTTAAGTTTATTCACCAACAACCCCAAAAAACCTAACCCCATTCCCATCATACCTAAAAACTAAACCTTAAAGCTAAACCCATGAAAAAAAAACCTAACTATAATAGTGAAATGCACTTCGCGTTTATTTAAAGATCATTGAATAAATTTTTTTCCACCTTATATATCATATCACGTCCATTTAAATGATTATTTCATTATGGCAATTGATAATTTATTCAAAAGTGTGCTCTAATAGTGAAATGCACATGTGCATACGGTATATGACGTAATTATGACGTAAAAAAGGCTATTTTTTTGTTTTTTTTTATTTTTTTTGTATTTTTTTATTTTTTTTTCAGTAAGATTAACACTAAAAAAACATTTTGGTGTTTTTACTTTTTTTATTTTTTTAGGTTATATAATTTTTTTATTATTTTTTTTTATTTTTTGGTGGAGGGGTTTTTGTGTTCACACTTGGTTCTTTGGTTCTCTCCCTAAATAGTGGTTCTCAAATGATCCAAATCCTATATATATATATATATATATATATATATATATATATATAAGTAAAGTGCGCATAAAAAACATAGAGGAGTTTCAAATATTTGTTGGTTTGCGAATATTATTATTGTTTGGAGATTGCAAGAGTAGCTTGAAGCGCGAGTCTTGAGATTGAGTGCGAGAGGATAAGGCACAATTTCAAGTAAATCGAATATATAATGAAAACATAGCATTAAAACATAATTGAAAGTAGTATTAGCATAAAAAGAAAGGCTCGTTTAAAAAATATAAATGGAGTGTTCCGGAACGGAACTAAGACTAACCAAAGTGATTCGAATTTTACCATTGAGTTTGGAAACATGCTTTGGCCTAATAGGTGGAAATACTCTCGTCGGAATTTTCGGTTAGCGGTACTCAACCTTCTAGTTACTACATGTCCCTTGTCGTTGAAAATTTTGAGACTTTGGAGAGATTGAAAAAAAAATCAAGGATCGAAACTAGTCGCTAAGTTGCGGATTTCGCTCCTATCTTAGCGGTGTCATTTCTTGAGTGTGGTTTTGCACTTGTCCAACGAGGTAGGAAAATTAATTCCAATACTCAATTGGTAAGTTTCCACTAGAACAAGAAGTTGTGAAATTTCCACCAAGGTAAGGAATTCACGCCTATCTTTGTGTGGTTTAAAAAAAACACAAAAAAAATAACGCGGATTGAAAGTTGCCACCAAAGTGAGGGTTTCACGCCTATTTTAGTGACTTCCTTTCGTTTGTGGTATAAGAGTGTCTTAGAGTGTAGTAGAATCCACCATAAGGAAGGTAAATTTTATAGTCCAAAAGATTAGAGTAGAAACAATTTAGGTAGAACAAGTATGTTTAGCATGATAAAGGAATGGTCAATAAGAGGTTCCTAACTATAGTCTAGGTCAATCATGGCAATTTTTCAAATTCCCTATAGTCATGGCTCTGATACCAATCTGTCACACCCCAACCGATGGCGGAAATATCGAGGAGAGACTTGTGATAGATTTCTCAAAGACTTCATGATACTAGAATTGTGATAAAGTAATTTAAGGATTTCATTTCATAATACTAAAACAAGTAGTACAAATTGTTCAAAAGAAATACAACATTCATGATTTCAAAGATTTAAAGCGGTGCGTTTCTAAGTCCAATCCTAACGAGTTTCTTTAATCATCGCATCAAATATTTCCTGCAACATGTATAAAATATTCGTCAACACGCAAAGCATTGGTGAACATACTAGTTTTAGTTTACATACATAGTATTTAGAATGGTTTACTCGAATCCCATACTATAGCATTGCACATACCTATCATACAAAAGACATAACTCAAACCTACCATTCCACAGCGTATACCTAACATATTCATGCTAGGCCGTTAAATTCTTAACAATGACCCAAAAAGGGGGCGGTTTCCTACTCCTATAGCGCTATACATGTTAAGTGGGCTAATAATAGTTAATGAATTATGTTTAAGTATCTAAGAATCATAAGCATGGAAAATAGCATATAAGTATGTTTAATAGATTGAGCATGTGTGTTTATGAAAACATTAGTGTGTTTTGCATATAATACATGTTGGTTCCAAAAGTGATAAAAGAAAAGGGGACAAGTATGACTCACCTTAGGGTGCGTTTGTTAAGTTCTAAAAAACGAGTCTTGAGAAATGAGGATTTTAGCTCCGGTTAGACTAGAGTTAAGAAAAGGAAAAAAATGGATTTAGATTTGGAGGAAGATTCAAGAGTACAAGGAAGTCATGCATTACCTTTAAGGCGAACCAAAATACAAACCACCATAAAGGTGATTCGGATGGTCATGATAGTCAAGTAGTGCCTTTAAGGCTAACCAAAACACAAACCACCAAAAAGGTGATTCAGATGGTCAAGAGAGTCAAGTATTGGTAAGGTAGGGATGTATCCACAAACCTTCCAAGTTAATAGATTAATAGAGTTATAAAAGTACATATTTTAGTATTTATATAATACAACTAGGAGATTAAAGTAGTGTATGGTAACTTAGTTTGGAAAAGCCTTGGCTTTCCTTTGTCTACTATTAACCATAACACAAGTTCATCCAATATTAAGCTATTGGTGGTTAGGAGTGAATTAGGTGGGATATATATATCTTTAAAAGAAAGAAAAAGAATAACAATTAACTAAAAAAAAATAACAAAACGAACGGCAATAAGGATTTAAACAATGTTGATTGTTTTTGTTGGATTACTAAATCACGTTTTTTTTATCTTTCTTTTCTTTTTTTTTTCTTCTAGAAAGTATTATTAATAAGAAAAAAAATATATACATTTTATTTAAAAAAAATAAATATATGTTAAGATCTTAACTAAAGGAGTTTCTTGTAATAGTGCCTAAATTGAATACGGTAAATTATAATGACAACTCGTCATGAATTGGTAGGAGTAACATAAAAGAAGCGAATAAAGGCAAACTTGAAATTTGTTAAATATAGAATTTAAAATACATGAAAAATAAAAATCACCCGATGTTACAGATAGAATCTCACCATCAGGGAGTGGAAGTCGAACGATCTTATCGAAACAAACAATCTCGGCGCGATACAAAGATAACCAGTCTATACCCACAATAACATCAAAACTACACAAATCAACCGGCATGAGATCAATGGGGAAGGACAAACCCGATAGATCAAGTTGATACTCCCTAAGAACATGTGTAGCCTCGATTTGTTTACCATTAGCCAACTCTACTAAGTACTTAGCCTCTAAAGGTGTAGGTACTATGTCTAGCAACTGACTAAATGTAGCATATATGAAACTCTTATCGGCACCAGAATCAAACAAAACCAAAGCATAGTGATCATCAAGAAGCAACGTACCAGTAATAGTGTCTGGATCCTGTCGGGCTTCCCCCGAACCAATAACGAAGGCACGAGCATCCCTGCCACCGCTCCCATTGTTTCTGTTACCTTTCCCGTTCTTCCCATTCTCACCCTGCTTCAACTTAGGATAATCACGCTTGAAGTTCCCTGCTTCTCCACAGTTAAAAAACCCTATTTTCCCTGAGGAGCAGGATCAGGGAAAACAGTCTGAGTCTGATTTGGCTGAAGATCGACCCTACAGTCGTTAGCCTGATGACAAAACCGATGGCACTGATTACATCGATTCTTATCACCACCACCCACATGATGAAACCCACATTGGTTACACTTCAGAAGTTTCCCAGCATACCCAACTTGCGTCTGCTCCGATGACGATCCCGATGATCAGACTTCTTCACCTTTTGTTGTGGTTGAGACGAACCAGTACTCTTTCCCACGTTCTCCCACTTCCTCTTGTTGTTCTCAAAGGCTTTCACAACAGCGCCCCTAGTAGGCAAAGTACCCTCTGCAACCTTCATATTGGTTAGCCTATGAGCCAACCTGACAGTACCCAGTAGTGTAGTAGAATCACCAGTAGCCACCAACCCGGAAATCTCCTTCACTAACCCAGTAATATAGTGCTCAATCCTCCTGTACTCCGGTGTAGTCAACTTAGGACACATCACTACCAGCTCGTGTTGCTTAGTGGTATACTCCTCAATCTCAAAACCCACCAACTTATGATTCCACAACTCATGCTCTAGCTTCTTCACCTCATATCGAGGGCAATACTCCGACCTCAAACACTGAACAAACTCCAACCAAGGCATAGCATTGGCTTCCCCTAAGCCAAGATTCTGAGTAGTGGAGTTCCACCAGGTCAATGTAGGACCTTCAAAAGTTCTTGTATCAAACTTCACATGATCTGCAGCTGGGCAGTTACACATAGCAAATACCGACTCAATCTTCTCAAGCCACCTGATCAGTCCCACTGAAGCTATGAGGCTTACAGTCCATAAACATCTTAAATGTGCACATATGCTGAACCGGATGAGGTTGATTAATGGCATTACTTAAGACAATCAACACCAGCTTAATCAACAGAAGCACAACACCCATTATATAGATAAGAGTGGTAGTAATCAAATTACCACCAAGGCCTTGCGGAGCGACATGAAAAGCAGCCAGTGCAACATTTACTTGTTGCTGAAGCAGGTTGTTTAGCTCATCTTGGGTCATGCTAATGTTACCATGACCCCCGCCACGACCACCACTACGACCACCACGAAAACCGAACATCTTCTGCCAAACATAAGAACGAAATACTAAGATTCATTACTAGTACAAACCACTAGTAATCACAAGAATTAAGGTCTAGGTCCAATCCAGGACCATCAGTCCAAACACAGAGTCAACTAGGATGTCCATGCATCTCAACTTATGATTTCGTGTGCATCCAAAATGATAAATTGCTCTACATGGTCCGCCAAATGTACTCCTAGTTTGAAGTTCAAGTCACCGGCCACTAACACTTAGAGGTGTATTACTACGAGTACAAGTGCAAGATAGTGTGTGTAGGCAAGTGTGTCCATTGGAGTATAGAAGGGAGATGTCCGAATCCTGGCTAGATCTCAAGAGTATGTCGAAGCCACTCCAATGTACACCAATGCCGTGTCAACAAGCCAACCTCTTCGTCCTCAAAACCAGAAGAAGAATATAAGATAGGAATAGAGGATAGAAATGGATAAAAGACAGAATGGATGATGCAACATATAGATGATGATGATACCGACATCCATGCAAAGTCCGTAAATGTCCCACGTAATACGACTCATATGTATTTGAATGTCTAGTGTGTGAGACTAGGCTATAGATTAGACTCTACATGCATTCCTAGTTCACTATAACCATTGGCTCTGATACCAATTTGTCACACCCTTAAATTCCACATGCGGAGTTTTACCGTGAGGCGCGTGACACACTAGGATCCAAGTCAACGGTCATATTAAACGATAACTATATGTAAAAATACGTAAACCAAAACCATGAAATTTATTAACATAAAATCCAACACAGCGGAAGCTCCATTAAGTTTACATCCCAAAAACAGTAAATAAACGTATGTCTGAAAATGTTTAACATATGTGAATGAACTCTAGACGCCGTGCAAGACCCCGTGTGCCTAATCCATGTACCGCTACCTTAGCGACCTGAGAAAACATGCTAAAAATGATAACATATAATGCTGGTGAGTTTACAGGTTTTATAAAAACGTATCCATAAGTGTTGGAAGATTAATCATGTTACTACTATGTTTTGTGAACGTTTGCTAGACGTATGTATTGTTACTACTACGGTTGGAAACCATTACTTGACACGAATACCAATGTACTACTCGAAATGCGCTACCATCATCCACGGTACGTGAGTTGAGACAATATGCACCTACCCGGCTCCCAGCCGACGAGTGGGACAAGTCACACCTAATATATCTATCCATATTTCCCCCATTGTGCTAGCCCGCTCATTCATGGTTCCCCCGGGACTTAGGATGAAATGTCGTATAGTAAACAAAAGATAACCATAGCATAACATGACCTTTACGAATCCAAAGTACATAGCATGTTTTTCCCCCAAAAGTAAAACTAGTAAAAGATGGGGCTATGAAACTCACCTTAGATTGCGTTTCTTGAAAACAGTTAAGCCGAAAATGATATGATAGTGCCTAATACCGACGACCTATCATAAGATGTATATAACTATCCGGACTAATAACCCATAGGTTAACTAGTCCCTCAGTGTCCACACCATAACCAAGTACGTTTGAAAACACATTTGAACGTTAACCTAACTACACAAGACAAGACTTGACATTCCATTGGTGACCCGACATCCCCCATGTTAGCCAAATACAAGTAACCAAGTAATCATGTGTAAACGCGCACGTTCTACGCACATCAGTTCACCAAGTCTAGCATATAGTTCACATACAGCACATACCAGTCATAATGCGTGTTACCTGGTTTCTAGACATGCCACGGGGCTTACAATATGTTCCTAGGTGTCAAATTATATTTCGGGGTCTCAAAATACACTAACAACAGCAAAACACACGACTAAGCATCAAAACACATGACTAGGTATCAAACAGGCAACTAGCAAAGCTAGTTGCCCCCAGGAGGGGCGACTGGGCTTCGTACAGGCGACTAGCTAAGGTAGTCACCCCCTGCAGCATGCGACTAGCTTAGCTAGTCGCCCCCTGCAGCATGGGCGGCTCTTTTCGCGTGTTAAACCCTCCAAATCAGATCCGAAACATGTAAAAACACCCAATATCAATACATAATCATTAAGCGACTTATCCTAAATTAAAACCCCCAATTTATCATCAATCAAACACCCTAATTGCAAGCATTTCCCAAAATGGAATAATATTATGGAAACATCACATCATTGCATGAAATCCTTACCCTAAATGGCAAATAATCATATTCGTCACATAATCACGTTCTAATCATCACATACTGTTACTACGTCATTCTAGCGGAAACCCTAACATCATTCAATCATCAAATCATCCTATAACATCCTAATTCCTCCTAATGCACTCAAACGGGTCAAAACACATATTATCATCAAAACACGTCAAACAACCTTCATAAACCAAGATAATTATCCTAATAACTCATTCCTATCAACAAAACATGAAACACATAAGTCTCCATGTTTTAATCACCAAAAACTGTTTTATGCATGAATCCTCCATATGGAACCCATTTAAATGATTAGACTTGTTTTAGAACTATTTTTCAAAGGTTTTAAAAGACAAAAACATTACAAAACCAGGCCTGGACCTTTAGGGATCAAAGTAACAACATTACAAAAGCTTAGGATGAATAACACACCTTAGATTTTGCTTAGAAATGTCGTTTTAAGCTTGGAAATGGAAGATTTAGGGAAAAAAACGTGTTCCAGAGGTTAAGGATAGTGTGAGAGAGTTTTGGGGCGAGTTAGGGTTTCACAAATGATGTTTAAGAAGTCAAGTATGGTATTTATAGCTGCTGCTAGTCGCTTCAGACACAACATGCGACTATGCTGCTACAGGTAGCAACTAGCCTTGCTAGCCGCCCCCTACAGCAGGCGACTAGGACCCTAGTCACCCCTGCATGTGGCAACTAGCTACCATAGTCGCCCCCTGCAGAAGGATATGTTTTTCGGCGCGTTAAACACTATTTTAACACATATTAACATGTATTCACACACCGAAAAGTTAAATAATGATTATAAACACATATTACTAGATAACTAACACGTTCACATTCGTTCACCAATTCACAGGACTCGAGACTCGCGTGTGTACATTAAATCCGGTGATCCTCCGAATCACCAACCCTTGTACACATGGTTATGGACCAACCCCCGATGATCCCTTGGATCATAGTAACGACTCCCGATGATTCCCCAAACCATCATAACGACTCCCGATGATTCCTCGAACCATTGTGATGACTCAACTGACCCAGTTAAGTGTAATGAATGCATGATTTGCTAAGGTAGACTTACTAGTTTGGCAAAAGTTACTAACCTGAGTTTGCCGGGTGTCATAGTTTCAAATCCAATGTTTTTGACATGATGATTTGCTTAAAAACCTCTTAGTCCTTCCGGACTTAGATTTCCACCATTTCTCAAGATTTCTCATATTTAGTTGATTCTAAGCGCATTAGCGCACATTAGACATAGTTATGGTAATAACTTACCTAGTTGGCACCCACGCTTCATGTGGGTAGTTATAGTACCCCATGCTACTCACCCGAAGGCATTTATTTAGCTACGGACTTACCGGGTGGTGATGACCTACACCTTGCACCCATATTGATTTCTTAGTTATCGAGTGCCCAATTTTTCAAGTGTCATCCTGCGTACATTCTAGATTGACCACATTAGTCTCTTAGGACTCAATGGGGATGCATTTACCATTTGACCTGTTATCCATAAGATTCTTAAAGTTTAGATAACCGGCTTTTAATGATGGGTTCAAATGGTGAGAGAATCACCCATTTGACCCGTTAAGACTCATGATACATATCCCTATGACCTTCCAAGCTTTAACTATGGGTAAGTGACAATCCCACTTGACCCGTTTACCACATAGCTTTGTTGGTTGACCTAATTGATGATTTCCATCATTTGATCAACACTCTATGACTCATTTATTACTATAAATCTTGTTTTGACATGAATTCACATAAATTACCCGATTTATAGGTTTCACCCCTTGGGGTCATATCTTTGTTCCACCTCAAGGTTTAAACACTTAAATCAATACAAGAGTTGTATTTGTAGTATAGTAGTGTAAGTGTTACTTACCTCGCATCCATTCTTATTTCCATAAGTATCCGCCTTGCATCCGTTTAACCCATTTGCCCCCTCTTGGTTGTACCTAACTTAGGGATGAGTTAAACTTGTTTATTAGATTACATAATATGGAATTATTTCACTATCCATAACATCATGTATTAATTATCAATTCTAGCTAAACCCATAGATATCTTCTCGTATCAAGTATGTGATTAACTTAGCGTATTGCTAACCAACATTACATACAAATGATAACATTCACATGATTCAATTTCTTAGTTTCACTAGTTCTCCCCTAATTGGCATTTTATCGAACACTTGGCGTGGACCTACCAATTCAATTGATTTTCATGAGTTTAAGTTTAGAAAAAAAGCATACTCATTTAACAAATCATCATCATATTATGTTGTCTAGACTCTTTAGCCTAATTTTCTCATTATAACAACTCCTAAGAGTTATCATAACTACTAACCATATGTGGTATCCACCTAGAGGTAGAAACCTAATTTTTTACAAATTAACATAATCATATGATCATGATCAATTACACGTGTAGAACGTGATTCATAACCAAATTAAGTATGTTTGAGGTTCCCCAAGGCTAGGGCAACCTCTATTACTCATAAATTTCACGTTTCATAGAAGCCTTTTGTCAAAAACAACCCCTCCGTGCACCGCAGGGAGTCGGGGACATACCTATGGTATGCGGAGAATTTGGTAGTGTAATTGAGTTCTTCGCGTACCGCGAAGAACTTAGCCAAATTCTTCATGGTACACAAAGAATTGTCAGATCAGAAAAAATGTTTTCTTTATATATTTAGACTCGTTAACCAGATTTCTAATTGTTTTCCTTGGGTTTTTTAGTAGGTAAACATTAATCGCACCGGATGAAAGGTCAAGCCCATGAAGGAATCGAACACACCTCTGATTGTGTGGCCAAGTATACGTCTTAAAATCTCTATCATTGTCAATTGGAATACAGTTTCGCGTTGTTCCCTAATCATCATTGTAGATTTCTAAAGATTTCAATATTTAGCTTCCATCACCGTTTGAAATATCGTTTCCTTCCTTCGTGTACGTGTCTATTTTGTAGGCCAACCCACTTTTGTTTGACGACCCAACTGGTTTTTTTACCATGTGGTTTACCCTTTTTCTTTGGTTGCGTTGAACTGAATTCGCCGTTGAAGTCTGGCATCGACGTATCGGTAATCTTCAAGCGCTCTTTCCATAACATCCAAATAGTTGCACCCACTTTTACGTATACGATCCTATAGATTAAAACAAAAATAATATAACGAATGTAATTATATATATATATACACAATTAGCAATTTGGGTCATCTCTAAGAGTCACCACCCTTCCTCATCACTTGGCACCATTTCACAAATTAGTTATAGTTGGGTCACCTTTAAGAGTCACCACCCTTCTTAATCACTTGGCACCGTTTTACAAATTAGTTAGTTGGGTCACTTCTAAGAGTCACCACCCTTCTCCATCACTTGGCACATTTTTACAAATTAATTATCAACATTAATCTCCTCTAAGAGTCATAACTTTTCCTACAATTAGCAATTTAGGCAACTTCTAAGAGTCACCACCCTTCCCCATCACTCCCCACTATTCCACAAATTATTATATATATATATATACAATTAGCAATTTGGGTTACCTCTAATCATCACCACCTTTTTGTTGTTCAATACCCACCTTTTCACAATTTAACATGAATTTCCTTCAATAGCCACGACCCTTTACCCATCCATTGGCACCGTTTCACAAGCTATACAATTTGCAACTTGGGTTGCCTCTAATCATCACCACCTTTCTATTGTCCAATACCCACATTTTCACAATTTAACATGAATCTCCTTCAATAGTCACGACCATTTACCCATCCATTGGCACCATTCACAAAATATATATTATCTATCCATAAAAAAAATTTACTTACGATTTATTACGTTTAATTAATTTTAACCCATTTATTTAACATGTAAAAACGATGAACACATCAATTAAAATTTCCACCTATGTTGCTCATCAAAATTCTGAAGCATATTGAATCCAAAATCAACATCCATAAAAATGTCCACTAAACCGTTTTTTAGATTATTTTTGACAATTTTTGTAAGGAAAAAACTGAATTTAAAAATTTTAAATAATAACAAAATATATTAATTTTATTTTTCAAGGAATTTGAATCGGTGTGAAAACTCCGACACCTGTTCCTTCTTCTCCACTCAATTTACTCGTCTATTTATTTCCTATCTTAAAAAAGTTGAACAATCCGACCCTTTTAACATTTTTAACTTACCGAAAAGCACCTAATTTACATATATGATAACCATTAACAAACTTCGCCAATTGTCTAGCCCCATGCGAACCCCTACCATTCTTGCTCAAATCGCGAATACCAATTAATTCACGATTCGAAAAACAACCAGATAAATTTTAGAAATCTTCGCATATCATATAACAATACTTAAACACATTCATAATCAACGACCCGCTGCAACGCGCGGGGTTGCGTAAACTCGTTAAAAATAAATATAAACCAAAATTAATTATAAATAATATAACAAATGTAATTAAAAATTAATATAAATGGTACTCCTTGTATGTAACAACCGTTAAACCATTCAATCTTGTCAATATATTCTTTCATTTTTTGTTTAGTTGATTAACCGAGCGCTCGCTTCTGCCCTTAAGCTCGTTGAAGTGTTTAAGAACGGCTTTCCGCAAACCTTCTTTTTTTTGTTGATTTCCTTTTTCCCGATCGCCCGACACGTGAACGTAAGATTGAGCTAACTTTACTTCTTCGTTAGGAGTCCGATCTTGTGGATCGGCTTAATTTGTAAATTTTCCCTTTTTCTTCCCTTTAACAACTTCAACCATATCCTCTTCTTCTTCTTCTCCAAACTCATCACCTTGCACGTTCATTTCATCCAAATTTGGTTCAAATTGCGTTTCTTCTACAATGTCGTCATCATCAAGGTCTTCAAAAAGTGGGGGTTCTCGACGACACATTTCATAGGGGCACAACTGAGGTGGTGGGTTCCTAAACAATCCAAACGGCTCGAAGTTATTGAAATTTTTTTGAGAGAAATCATGTCGAACGGGTGGAACCATAGGTGGTGAAATAATTATGTGCGTATTGACCATAATAATTTTTTGTGGCGATGGTTGTGTAAAGACATTTGTAGCGATGCTTGTGGTTGTGCAGGTGGATGTGTTGTATAAACATCAACACCAAAAACGCCCCTCGTGGTTTCGAGCTGCCCCTTCGTTTGGTCGAACCACCACCCTGTTTGCTCAAACCGGTCCCTCAAGGTTTTTTGTTTGGACAACAAACCCTATTTTTTTTTCATTTTTCCATGGCTTGAGTTGGTTAAACTAGAAGAGTTTTTTATTTGTGAATGTAAATTAGAGTGGATGAGAAATGGTTTTAGTTGGTAAATATATAAAGGTTTTAAATAATTGGAATTTTTTTTTTAAAAGGACTATTGCCTAACGGCCATATGCATGGAATTGTGTGGTGTTTCTATCGGCAAAAAGTAACCGTACAACACAAAAATAAAATCAAACCGCAAGAGGTGACGACGGTGTTTCCATACAGCAACGGTAACCGCGCACCCTTTGTTATATGGTGTCTGGCCCCCCTCTAATATATCATGTGCATATTTCGCACTCGTTTATTTTAGGTCAATGTTTTGCTCCGATGATTGGTTATGCACCATCCGCACTATAATTTTACATTGATCCCACAATACTTCACATCTATATAGGTCCCAATAATTGGTCCAAATGTTTTAGACCTAAACTCTTGTGGTTAGTTGATGAACGAATTATAGCCTGAAAACGAGTGTTTTTTTTTTTTTCTTTTCAAAAAGTAATGTTTGGAAATAAAGAGAATGACAACGGAAGTAAGGACCATATTCTCTATTGGTTGTATTATGGATAATGTGATTGGTTGTATTATGGATAATATGATAAGTTCGAAGTACATTTGTTGGTTAGGTTGGTTTTTTTCCTACATTTGGATAAGCAAAGATAAACAAGATTTTAGATGTCGGTCTACTTTTCAAGTACCTTATATGATATTTCGTTTAACCGTTAGGCGGGACGTTCGGGGTGGCACCCCTGTCACCTTAGCATTTTTCTCATAAATGGCGCCTTCCCCTATTTCCCGGGTGTTATTGGTTGGAGGGCGTTTATTAATTGTGGGCGGAACAGCGGGTGTTAATGGGTGGTCTAGTGGGCCCTCTTTCATTCAACCAATCAATTTTTTTTCTTTTTTAATTAAGGGTTATTATCCTATTTCGTAGGTGTTATTGTCAGGGAAAATAAAGGCTCTTTATAACGTGATGCTTATGTGACTCTAAGGTGACGGAATTGAGCCCCTAAAATATTTAATTCTGTCACTTAAAATCATGGCACATTGAAGATTTGAAGGTCAATTATTTTCTTAAAATAGAACACGAAAACATTTAACACCTTTGTATTTTAATTGTTTCTAAATTCCTTATAAGAGAAATAAATAAAACTGATTTTTCCATTATTATTATTATTATTATTATTATTATTATTATTATTATTATTATTATTATTATTATTATTATTATTATTATTATTATGTTGTTTCATTTGATTCATTACTTGAAAGGGGGACATGTAAGAACTTTAAGTGAGGGATGTTACCGGGTAATGTTTTTTTCTTTTTTTTGGACTCTGAGTTTCTTTCTATTCTAATAAAATAGTAGCTGTTTGAAAAAAAATTAAAATTTAATCAGGTAGGACTTAGATAGTTAAATACTTAAATTTGGCAATTATTGAATCCATAAAGAATACAATGAGAGTTGATGGCTTAGCATGTGAATCCCATGTTAGATTATGACAAGTCAGCCGTATCCTTCTCGTTATAATTAAACATAAAAGTTAAAAAGTATATTAAAAGATACTATCAGAAAACCCGCGCGTTGCATAGGAGTTAATAACATAGGGCGGAAACGTAATTCAAATCTTAAAACGATTAAAAGAAATCAATATGTAAGGTGTTTGTTTGTGTGTGTGAGCACATGAGATTCGCAGTGGGATAATTTTTTAAAATATATACCATATTTAATTTGACCTATATGCCCGTAAAAAATATGGAAGTAGCGGTTTGTCTCATTAGCAACTATTATTATACTTTTTTTTTGAACGGCCAACGAATCAATTCTGAGCACTCTCGGGCACCCTTTTGGCGAATCAGGTACTCGAGAGTACCCGGGCCACCAATTGCCACCAATTCCCAGGAAAACCCGGCCACTCACCCGCCCGAAGGCACGACGGTGAAATAGTCGATAAGCAAATTTCATAGACGAAGCAGGGTTACGTGAATATCAGTTGAAAGGTATGAAATATACGTGTTTAACTGTTAGAAGAGGGGTTTGTAAAATGAGTAGGATTGATAGATTTTTGGTTTGTGATAATGTGTTCAATAAATGGCCAAATGTTTGTGTTAGAGTGCTTAAAAAAAGGCCTTTCAGATCATTCCCCGATTGTGTTTAGTATGGTCGATTCAAACTATGGAGCGAAGCCTTTTCGTTGGTTCGATTCGTGGGTGGATAAGCCGGGCTGTGTAGACCTTATTAATACGGCATTCTCTACGTGGATTGATAGGGATCCGTATGATATCAATTTACTAAACAAGTTGAAATATTTACGTGGGGCCCTTAGAGATTGGCATAAACAGTGGAGTAAAAGTGATAAGGAGATTGAATTAATAATGTGCAAGGATAAGGAGGATCTAGAGGTTATTATGGAGCAACGTGAGCTTGTTGAAGAGGAGCTATGGGTTTGGTCGGAATGCTCCAAGTGTCTTGAAGAAATTCGTTTTAATAAAACCCGAGATTTGAAACAAAAGTCCCAGGTGAAATGGGCTTCTTTGGGGGATGAAAATTCTAGCTTTTTTCATAGTATTGTCAATGGGAGAAAAGCGAGAAACGAGATTCATGGTTTGATGATAAACGGGGAGTGGGATTCTAAACCAACTTTGGTTAAGAAATAAGTTTTGAGGTTTTTTCGTGGTCATTTTAAAGAAGATTGCCGTGTTCGTCCTTCTTTAGTATGTCCCGGCTTGAAATCTTTAAATGTTTCAGATGGCGAGTTGTTAGTCACCCCGTTTTCTAAACAAGAGATCAAAGAGGCGGTGTTTGATTGCGGGTCTAATAAGGCGCCGGGTCCCGACGGTTTTAATTTCCGTTTTGTAAAACGGTTTTGGAACCTTTTGGAGGATGATTTCTTTCGTATAGTGTCTGATTTTCACGGGTCAGGTTTTATAAATCCGGGATGTGCATCTTCTTCTATTACTTTGATTCCCAAGGTTAAAACGCCTATGGGGCTCAAAGATTATAGACCTATTACGTTAATAGGGATGATTAGTAAGGTTATTTCTAAACTTCTTACTAATCGCCTTAAAAAGATTATGGGGCAACTTATTTCTGACACTCAATCGGCTTTCCTATCTGATCGATTTATCCTTGACGGACCCCTACTGATAAATGAGTTGATAGAGTGGTTAGAGAAGAAACGGAAAAAGGCTTTTTTGTTAAAAATTGACTTTGAGAAGGCTTATGACAATGTCAATTGGAATTTTCTGTTGTCTATTCTAGAGCAAATGGGTTTTCCACCTACTTGGTGCAAATGGGTGAAAGGTATTCTTGTGTCAGCTAGAGCCGCGGTTCTTGTCAATGGCTCTCCTACTTTCGAGTTTAGATGCGAGAAAGGGCTTAGACAAGGTGATCCTTTGTCCCCTTTTCTCTTTCTTATTGTCATGGAGGCTTTGTCTTGCTTGTTAAAGAAGGCAAATGAGATTGAAGAATTCACGGGAATCCGGTTCTCGGAATATGAAGCGGATGTCACCCACCTATTTTATGCAGATGATGCCTTAATATTGGGGGAGTGGTCTAGGATAAATCTACAAAATACGGCTAGAATCCTTCGTATATTTCACATATGTTCGGGTCTTCGCATAAATATATTTAAATCTAATCTTTTTGGGATTGGGACCGAAGAAAATGAGGTGAATGACATGTTGGATGTTTTGGGGTGTCGTAAGGGTGTTCTCCCCTTTGTTTACCTTGGTATTCAAGTGGGCGCAAAAATGTCTCGTGTTAGTAATTGGAACCCGGTCATCGAAGTGATAAAGAATAGATTAGCTTCTTGGAAAGCTAGATACTTATCTATTGGTGGTAGATTAATTCTTATAAAATCGGTGCTTGAGAGTTTGCCTTTATATTACCTTTCGCTTTATAAAGCCCCTAAAGCGGTTATTGAGACTATAGAATCCATTATGAGACGTTTTCTTTGGTCGGGTTCTAGTGTGGAACGGAAAATACCATGGGTGGCATGGGATGTTATTACAACTCCTAAACAAGGCGGCGGTCTTGGGGTCTCGAAATTACAAGTGGTAAATGAAGCTCTCCTTTTAAAGTGGACTTGGCGTTTTAAAAAGGAGGGGAATATCCTTTGGAAGCGGATTATTTTAGCGTGTGATGGTTCATCCCAAACATGGTCACATCTTCCGTGTTCTTCTTCGGCAAGTGGCAGTTGGAAGAATATAGTGAAGATTGGGGAAAATAGGTTGTCCAATGGGTATTCTCTTCATAGCTATTTTGTTCCTATGGTTGGAAGTGGCGAAGGTATTTCTTTTTGGGGAGATGCGTGGTTGCGGGATCTCCCTTTTCGAATTGTTTATCCTAATTTATTTCGGCTTGAATCTAATAAATGGGTTTCAGTAAGTAACCGGTTGAGTTTTGTTAATGGGAACAAAGTCATTACGTGGGGATGGAGGGCTGAACCATCCTCGCAAGAAGAAATTTCCGAGCTGTTTCAATTACTGGATGATTTGTTTGGGTTTCATTGGAGCGGGAGTAGCGACAAATGGAGTTGGAAGGCTGATTCTAGTGGTGATTTTTCTGTGCAATTAGCAAAAAAATTGTTGTATGCAGAATTTCCTCAAGATCACGACGGTGAAAAGCAAATATGTCTAGAATCCGGCACCAGCTAGATAACCCATTCCACACCCCAACGGAGATAACACATCCTGTGAGAATGTGTTCCACCGTTTCTTCTTTGCTATTGCACTGATGACCTCGGTCGTTACGGGTCATGCAAAACCTAAATAACCTAGGTAGCTAGGGTAAGTAGGGTATCAAATCCAAGGAGCATGTGGTTTGCGTTTCATTAGCGGTTTGTTTGTCTAAGCTATTTACAAAATAAGTATGCAAAACAATTATGAAGTTTACAGCTTTTGATTATTTAAGAATTTAGTTTGAAAGTTTTGTGAACAAACAAATGATTCAAAATGATGACTGAAATAATAAAAATGGTTACTTTGATTAATACTAAAATGCTTGATTAAAAATATTGAATTATAAACAATGATTGTGAAAATGGAGATCACACCGGGTTCAACAAGTAACTTAGGATTCTATAACAAATTGGGACTAATCAAGAAATTGCAATTAGGATTAACGGGTTAATTGTTACAATAGGCTTAGGTGTCAAGTTTCATCAACATCAAAGATGGACTAAACTACACTTCATTACCTAGAACATATAAACCCTAATAACAAGTTAAAGCATAATTAACCGAATTCATTTCCCTAGTAATTGGCGCAAGAAACAATTATCAAAGAGAATTCAAAACAAGATTAACGCAATTAATAAGTTTCTTCAAATCAAAATTACAAAGAAATAAGACAATACCCAAAATGTTTAAGAACCCTAGATTACGAGTTTACACCGGGCGATTTCAAAGGAGACTAGCCGCTCATGGTTTTGGTTCGTGTGCACTCGCCAAGAGGCTTTTTCTTCTGTGCGATCTCTCTCGTCTGTGCGTCCAAAGAATAATAATTTACCTTCTAAAAGCTTCTCCTCGTTTTTTAGATCTGCGACCCCTCTCCCAGAAAATTATGTGATTCCTTTAATTGTGTTGATCTCCCCAAGGTAATAAGATTTGCAATCCCACTAATTTTGTCACTACCCAAAATAAAATCAAACTTTCCAAAATTCTCCACCAACTTCCGCTGTGTGTTTTTTGTTTGATGTGGCCTTAAGGCCAATTATGGCCTACATAATTTTATTATTATTATTATTATTATTATTATTATTATTATTATTATTTAATATACTATTATTATAAATGGTATTATGACCTCGTGCTCTCGACTCGGGTGTTCGGGTCTCGAATATAATTTGTACGGTTTTAGCCCCGCTCCATGCTGTCACCTACCAAAAATATAAAATAAACCAATTAATAGTAAAAACAACAAAAAAGTAATAAAATATATACAATAGTAAAATAATAGAGTACACACCTAAAACTAATAAAAATACTATCTAAACGACTTAAAAAATATATAAAACTGACAAATAAACATGATGCCTGCAACCGCGCATCACACCCCCACGCTTATCTTTTTTCGTCTCGAAAAAATTATATACACTCTGCTCAAGACATGATCACAGACTAGCACCCCAGTCTCCCTATCATACCTTAGCTAAGGTCCAAAGTCATACCCCATTTACAGATTAGCATTAGATGTGTTAATTCAGCAAGTCAAATTGACATCTATTTAAAAACAGAATTAACCCGACTAAATCTAACATGCTTCCGGTTTTTATTTTCATGCAACACACCCCTCACAATTTTTCACTCCACTCGGTTTAATATCTGGACTAGCATGTAATGCGCTAGTATTGATCACTCAAAAACCAAGTATGCAACTATGTTATCATAGGCTTGTATGACAATCACACCTCAACTGTAGACAATGCACATATCTAAAGGACTTACGGGTTTGGGCTTAGGGTAAAGGTCGGATAGATTTGACTAGAAGTGGCTAAAATAAAATGGTGACACCAACATGATTGACAATCCTTATTCACAATACACATAAATAAACATAACTTTGGGCATATTTGACCCATAACACATACTTCTATTTTTGTATTCTTTTTTTTTCTTTTTTTTCTTTTGTGTGTTTTTTTTTCACACATATATTTTTTTTTAACATAGATACAGTCACTTAACACTTTGGATGTCATCAACACTTGGTAAAGGTACTGGTTTATTTGGGTGATTATGTGGTTTAGCAAACGAAAGGGTATAAGGCTCAAAGTTGGCTACTAATGGTAATATTTTTGGGTAAACCGGTTAACACAAAACAAATAAAAGGTGTCAAACAAAAAGGGAATCCTAAATCGCCTTTATCATCTATGTGCATATATAGTCTACAACCTCATCATGTATCAAATCACACAAGTTCTGCAACAAAGAAAACATCTGGCCTACTCTCAACAAATGAAAAAAAAATATATATAAGTCAATCTATCATCTAGTAGGCTCAAGATCTCACCAAAAGTGGGGAAATGGGTTACCGATGTGTGCATGCATTTATTACCAATAGCTTGTTAAATCTAGTCAGACAATTCTAAACTTTTTTCTTAAAAACACCTGCTGAAAACGGTTCATATTACTTTTCCATAAATTAGACCATGACTAAGGATCTACTGCCAAAACAATCAAGAAACAACTGGTAGGTACCGAAAGAGCTGCTTTTATGTCTGATTAGAATGCTCTTTTTTTTAGGAACAATTTTCAAGACATTTTCAATTTTTTTTTTTGAATTTTTTTTAAGACACAAAAATAAATAAAAACGAAGTTTTCCCACCCCCACACTTGAACGACACATTGTCCTCAATGTGAACTAGGAATAAAATAAAGCAGAAATAAAAATAAAATACAACAGTAAAAGGAACAGACTCCCCTAGATATAGACAGTGCGCGTATGAGTCTCTAGAATTCCTCCCAATCGAACCGTATAGCATTTCATTCGCGGCCGATAGACAAACCTGAAACTAAGACTCAAAAGAAAAATAAAAACGTAAAATCCTGGGATGCCTGATACACCGATGGTGTACAGATTTACCCCGCCTGAATGGAGATTGAGTACAGGCAAGTTATCTGATTGCAAGTTAAACTCCAAGCATTCCCAGAAATAAAAAGAGACTCAAAATACTAAATAAAAATAAAAATAAATAAATAAATATACAAACTGTACAAGAATCATACCTGATATTCATTCATGGTGGTCTCAAAGAACATTTGCCTACCGAGTTTCCAATGTATGCTCGGTAGTTTACATGTCGTGTCCAAAGATGCTTGACTAGTATCGGCATGTAAAGATCATATGTTTTGCGAGTCCGCTTCAAAATAACTTGCCCAACATCGTGCAAGCCAACCTTCCTAACCTTAGGCACCAAACTCAATAGTTCTTCTTGAGGAACTGTGTCTTCAGCAAGGTTTAAACATTCATTTTCTTTTGTAGGAAGACTTGGAACCTCTTCTTTAACCATGGTGGATTCAATCTTTAAATCTTCAACCACATGAGGGATTGGTGCGGTATTCATCTCCACAACCTCCTCCTCAACTTGTGAAAAAATCCACTCTTGTTTTGCTTGACATTTTTCATGAGGTGATAAGGCGATATAAGCCTTATCCTTTCTTCTTTCATAGCTTAGAATGTCGTACTTATAATTGAGCCATTTTAGCCGACATTCTCGTGATTGATGAGGTTTTGCTAATTCTTTTTCGACTTTAGAAAGTTGCACTTTAAACGTAATATTGTCAAGTCTGCTTTGATCTGCCTGAAGTTGCCGCTTATGTTTGGCGTTCACTAGTGTTTGGTAGTGTTGAAAGGTTGGAGGAGGGGCAAGCTCTTCATAGTACAAGACCGGGGTGTTCTCCCATATTTCATAAGCAATTAAATACCTTCTTGCTGCCTCCTTTTTCAATGCAAGCTTTAGACAATATTCAAAAGTGTGGCGCGGATCCCCACAAACCGCACATGTATCGCGATATGCATACATGGTCAAAACTTGAGCTTCTTTTACCTGCGAAAGAAAGATCCTGCACAGACAACTAGAAAACCCAAAGTGAAATCTAATAAAATAAAAAAAACAAAAAATAAAAACAAAGATTTTTTTTTCTTTTGAATTTTAAAACAACTAAATATACACACAAACAAACACGCAATGCAACACTAAGCGCACTAGCTCCCCGGCAACGGCGCCATTTGATGACCTCGGTCGTTACGGGTCATGCAAAACCTAAATAACCTAGGTAGCTAGGGTAAGTAGGGTATCAAATCCAAGGAGCATGTGGTTTGCGTTTCATTAGCGGTTTGTTTGTCTAAGCTATTTACAAAATAAGTATGCAAAACAATTATGAAGTTTACAGCTTTTGATTATTTAAGAATTTAGTTTGAAAGTTTTGTGAACAAACAAATGATTCAAAATGATGACTGAAATAATAAAAATGGTTACTTTGATTAATACTAAAATGCTTGATTAAAAATATTGAATTATAAACAATGATTGTGAAAATGGAGATCACACCGGGTTCAACAAGTAACCTAGGATTCTATAACAAATTGGGACTAATCAAGAAATTGCAATTAGGATTAACGGGTTAATTGTTACAATAGGCTTAGGTGTCAAGTTTCATCAACATCAAAGATGGACTAAACTACACTTCATTACCTAGAACATATAAACCATAATAACAAGTTAAAGCATAATTAACCGAATTCATTTCCCTAGTAATTGGGGCAAGAAACAATTATCAAAGAGAATTCAAAACAAGATTAACGCAATTAACAAGTTTCTTCAAATCAAAATTACAAAGAAATAAGACAATACCCAAAATGTTTAAGAACCCTAGATTACGAGTTTACACCGGGCGATTTCAAAGGAGACTAGCCGCTCATGGTTTTGGTTCGTGTGCACTCGCCAAGAGGCTTTTTCTTCTGTGCGATTTCTCTCGTCTGTGCGTCCAAAGAATAATAATTTACCTTCTAAAAGCTTCTCCTCGTTTTTTAGATCTGCAACCCCTCTCCCAGAAAATTATGTGATTCCTTTAATTGTGTTGATCTCCCCAAGGTAATAAGATTTGCAATCCCACTAATTTTGTCACTACCCAAAATAAAATCAAACTTTCCAAAATTCTCCACCAACTTCCGCTGTGTGTTTTTTGTTTGATGTGGCCTTAAGGCCAATTATGGCCTACATAATTTTATTATTATTATTATTATTATTATTATTATTATTATTATTATTTAATATACTATTATTATAAATGGTATTATGACCTCGTGCTCTTGACTCGGATGTTCGGGTCTCGAATATAATTTGTACGGTTTTAGCCCCGCTCCATGCTGTCACCTACCAAAAATATAAAATAAACCAATTAATAGTAAAAACAACAAAAAAGTAATAAAATATATACAATAGTAAAATAATAGAGTACACACCTAAAACTAATAAAAATACTATCTAAACGACTTAAAAAATATACAAAACTGACAAATAAACATGATGCCTGCAACCGCGCATACTGGATGATTTGTTTGGGTTTCATTGGAGCGGGAGTAGCGACAAATGGAGTTGGAAGGCTGATTCTAGTGGTGATTTTTCTGTGCAATTAGCAAAAAAATTGTTGTATGCAGAATTTCCTCAAGATCACGACGGTGAAAAGCAAATATAACTAGAATCCGGCACCAGCTAGATAACTCATTCCACACCCCAACGGAGATAACACATCCTGTGAGAATGTGTTCCACCGTTTCTTCTTTGCTATTGCACCACGCACAAAATCTATTATCAATTTGGATGCCTCGTCTCAATAATGCCGTCCTAGTGGGTAATCTATCCAGATAAGCACACCACATGAATATATTGTATTTAATCAGAATCCACTTACTCCATTTAAATCGAATTGAACTCCATCCAGAGAAGAACCAATCATCCACCTCTTAATCGACGAAACCGTGAAACCAATGTCATTCCCAACGCACCACTCCCAAGTATCTTGTCTGTCTTAAAAAGTGACTTCTTGTAATAAATTTTCCAATTCAAGCTTGTTTCTAATTTCTTCACTTGAAGCTGGCAGATGGCTCCACTCCCACATAAAGCTTCGAACAGAACCAATCCTCTTCACCCTAGAATTAACACATGCTCTTTTGTTCTTTTTCCAACAAGTATAGGCAAGGGAATTTTTCTTTCAAAGGCTCATTAATCAACCATACATCCAACCAAAAAAGAATTTGACCACCATTCCCTAACTTTCCTCGGATCAGCGAATTGAACCTAGCACCTTCGATCTTAAACTTGTTCCAAAAGACAACATTATTCTTCCAAACTCCCGTGAAAACATTATTAACCAGAGCCGTACCCCAAGAACGACTTGTACCATGAATCGAATTAATGACCTTTTGCCACATCGCTTCCTGTTCATTATAGTATCTCCACAACCATTTACTAATCAAAGCTAAATTATTTAACTCCAAACTAGGAATATCCAAACCACCTTTGCTAACCGGCTTAGTGACCACCTCCCACAAGACCCATGCCATTTTCCTAATCTCATCTGACCCCCCAAAGAAAACGCCTAATCAATCTTTCAATCTCATTAATAATCTTCTTCGGAGCCTTGAATAAAGAAAAATAATATGTAGGTAAGCTATCAAGAACCGATTTAATCAACGTCACTCGACCACCAATAGACAATATATTTGCTTTCCACTTTGATAACCTCCTCTTAACTGCATTCACAACCGGATCCCAATTCACAATTCTGTTCATATTCGTTCCAACTTGGATACCTAAATACAAAAAAATAGTACCTGTTTTACACCCTAAGGCGTCAGCTTGTAACTTTAACTCATCGCTATCAACCCCCACGCCATACAAAACGGATTTATGCAAATTTATTTTTAACCCGGAGCATTAGTAAAATATACGAAGTATTCTTTTCATATTCGTGAAGTTGAAACTAGACAACTCCCCCATTAACATCGCGTCATCGACATAAAGTAAGTGAGTTAAATTCGGTCCTTCATTAGGTAGACGAACCCCCTCGAAAGCTCCAATCTTACTCGCTTTGATCATCAAACCAGAAAATGCTTCCATCAATAGAATGAATAAAAAAGGGGATATGGGATCACCCTGACAAATACCTTTCTGACAACCGAACTCAAAAGTAGGAGACCCATTTACCAATACAGCAGAGCGAGCCGACACTAAAATACCACGAATCCATTCACACCATAAACGGGGAAAATCCATTTGCTCTAAAACCGATAATAGAAAATCTCAATTGACATTATCATAGACTTTGTCGAAATCTATCTTAAACAAAAACATTTTTCCGCCGCTTCTTTGCCCACCCCAAAATCTCATTAGCCATTAATGGGCCATCTAAGATATATCTACCTGTCAAAAAGGCCGATTGAGTAGCTGAAACAACTTTGCTTATAATCACCTTTAATCTGTTAGTCAATACTTTGGAGACCACCTTGCTTATGCACCTTATAAGATTAATCGGTCGGTAATCCTTCAACTCTGTCGGATCTCCCACCTTTGGAATAAGCGTGATGAAAGAAGACCTAAACCCCGTACACCGACTGTCTGAATGAAAATGGTGCATAATATGAAGAAAATCTTTTTCGAACAAATCCTAGAACGTCCTTATAAACCGAAAATTGAACCCGTCAGGACCAGGAGCTTTATCCCCTCCACACCCAAAAACCACATCCTTTACCTCTTGTAACGTAAACTGCTTTATCAAGCTCTCCGCATCTTCATATTCCAATTTATTTAGGCCGTAACATAGAAGCTTCGGACGTCTAGGCCAAGGATCCGAGAACTTATCCCGAAAAAAAATCCAACACCTCACGTTTAACCACCGTAGGCCTTGAATCCCAAAACACTCTAACAAGCAATCCAGGAAAGAAATTCGCCACTTTACGTTTGTTAATACACCCATGAAAGAATCTCGTATTATCATTACCATTTGTTGCCCAGTTAATCCTAGCTTTTTGTTTCAGATCTCTCTGGTGTAAATAGTCCAACTCTCTTAGGCGCCTTTTAGTCTCTTCCAACATCCACACTTCCGTCTCTGAAAGATCTCGTTATTCCAAATAATCATCCAAAATCACGAGCTCCTTTTCCAACAAAACTTTTTCCTCTAACTCCTTCTCATAACACTTAGCAGCCCACTCCGTGATAACCGACCGAAGACGCCTAAACTTCAACATCATATGTAAATCGGGAGCACCCTCAAAAACTCCATCCTCCAAAGCCTTTCTAACCATATCCCCAAAATCCCCACGACTAATCCAAGAATTGAAGAACTTGAAAGGTTTCGGCCCATAGTTCCTTGACACAGTCTTTAACACTAGAGGGCAATGATTTGATTTATTCCTTTCCAAAGCCAAGTACTCCGCATTAGGCCATTCCGTAAAGAAGTTCCAATTTACAAATATTCTGTCAATGTGGCTCAGTTTGTTACCTGCCACGAAAGTAAATTTCTTCCCTTTCAACGAAAATTCATAAAGGTTAGTACCATCAATAAAATTATTAAACTCATTAGCTTCAGACGAATTAAAATAGAATTACGCCTTTCCCCTTCATGTCTAACCGCATTAAAATCTCCCGCTAGCGTCCATAAACCATCTCCATCTCCTATCAGAGCACCAATTTCTGTCCATAAAACCCGTTTAGCTACCAAAGTCTGCAGAGCGTACACATTTACTAGATGACTCGGTATGCCACTACCTTTCACCTTTCCGGAAATAAGCAAAGTATTAGAGGACTTAACAATATGCTCCATAGAGAATACCTTCGGGTCCCACATAGAAACCAAACCTCCTGACCTTCCCGACGAAGGAACCCATTCAAAACAAAAATCCCCTCTCCCCCAATACCTCCCAAAATCCACTGAATCCAATCCAGAAAACTGGGTCTCCTGAAACATAAGAAAACTGACCTCGTGTTTAGCACGAAGTCCTCGCACCCAATCCGCTTTGTCTGACCTCCCCAACCCCGAATATTAACTGATAAAATATTCATTGACCCATCTTTTGAAAACCTTCACTAGATAGTACCTCATTAACTTGTGAGATAAAATTATCTATGTCAGTGGCCCCTAGAGCAACACCCAAGGAAACAGTGTCATGAACTTCATGCAAAAAATGCACCAATTTGCTAGCAATAATACTAGGAGAGTTAACGAATCTTCGTTTAGATACTAGTCTATTACGATATGTAATTTCACTCATTTTAATACTATTATTTTGTAATTGTTTATTGCTATACTATTGATCCACATAACATATAGTTAAATTATTTAATGCATTAATGATTAAGGGGCATATTTTTTTATCGGCCCATTTAGCAACTTTGGTGAAATTTTTGGAGTTTAAATCGATTGTTTCAAGAATTTGAGATTTTTGAATTTTGTTCATACACCTAGTTTCATACGGGTTGCTCTTGAACTTCATACGCCTATAGTGTGGCTGTTTGTTCTTCCCATATGTGTGTTCTTTCCTTGCCCACCTAATTTATAAATATATAATAATAATAATAATAATAATAATAATAATAATAATAATAATAATAATAATAATAATAATAATAATTTGGTTATTGTAGTCTTGGTAGCCTATCATGGTGTCCATGTAGCCCTTCGCAGCCAAACCCATGCCTTCCTCTCGTAGGCAGCGTCGGCATTCCAATTTGGTGGCTGGACCTTGCATAGCTAATGCAACACACCAGTGCCCCTTTAAAAATTTTCACTCTTGCAAATTCGGTATATCAAGCAGCTCCCGGTTGCTTGCTCACCTTAAACGTGACCATTTAGGTTGGGATGACAGTAGAGACGTTTTACGGAATGCAATCTCTAGGGACTTAACCCTCTTTGGAGAGGTCGGGGAAGCCTTGCGGGGTATTGATCAGTGGTTGTATGCGCGGTGCATGTCCCTGCATGGTGTCACCACGAAGACGGGGTCACGAAGTTCTCCCATACTTCCAATAGTGTCGATTACTTCATTTTGGGGATCCCCAAGCCCTGCCCACCGCTACCACAAAATGTTCCTAATCCTGAGCACGGAGGGAGGTTGGCTGTAGATATTAGCCTTTTGGAACAGCTTTTTGCTTTGCCGTTAGCGACTGTCAAAAGAATTCCATCCTCTTGTCGGATTGCGTTTGCCCAGGCGTTAACTGGGACCTTGCGTAGAGTTGTGGTTGCCCCTGGGTCTGGTGAGTCTTGGGTTAAGCTGTTATTATTGCCTCATTGCACCCTGCATGTGATACGACCATCCTCTAGGCAGGAGCGGCGGTCTGGGAATCGTAAATCATTACAGTGCAGCAATATTATGAGGGCTTTAGCTATTTGGAAAGACGAAAATGGGATTGAGGAGCTTGCCTTCCCGCTCCTAACGCAATCTGCTGAAGGGTTAGTAAGGAGGCCCAACACCCAGCCTGCCTCTGATAATGGGGGCAATGTTAAGCAGTGTCTGTGGAAGGTCACTGATGGCCATTTCACAGCTGCAGTTAAGGTTCTATGTTCCTCCGGGGTTGCTCCATTTGGGGATACTACCTTGAAGGCCTTGATTGGTAAACACCCTGTTACCGATCCCCCAACATTGCCTAATTTCGTATCATCTGAAGGCGCCCTTCAGGTCGATGCGGAATGTGTGTTACGGAATATTAAATCATTCCCTAAAGGGACTTTGTGTGGGAGGGATGGCCTTAGAGCTCAATATATCTTGGATGCTCTTTGTGGGAAGGGTCCTCGCCACCTTCTGATCTGCTCTTGGCTATCACCGACGTGGTTAACATCTGGTTGTGGGGGGGGCCTAAGGTCCTGGCCGAGTTTATTGCGTCTGTCCCCTTACTCCATTGCTTAAGCCTGATAATGGGATTAGGCCTATCGCGGTTGGGAGCATTTGGCGGAGGTTAGTCCCTAAAGTCGCAATGCGTAAAGTTGGAAAAGAGATGGCGACATACTTGGGTGATCATCAATTTGGAGTCGGGGTTCCCAGTGGGGCTGAGGCCATTCTTCACAGTGCGAACAGGTTTTTGAATGCGTTCCACGATAAAGGTTCCATGGTCATGCTCACGGTTGACTTTTCGAATGCCTTCAACCTAGTGGACAGGACGATTCTCCTGCGGGAGGTGTGTGTTCGCTGCCCATCTATCTACCCTCGGGTTCAGTTCCTTTTATGCCTAACCTGCTAGACTTTATGTGGGTGATACTTGTATGGGGGCATCCACCGGGGTCCAGCAAGGGGGCTCATTAGGGCCGCTTCTTTTCGCGCTCGTCCTTCACCCATTGGTTCACCGGCTGAAGGAGTGTTGTTCCCTCCCATTTCATGCTTGGTACCTGGATGATGGTACGATTATTGGGGAGGCCAAGGAAGTGGCTAAGGCTTTTGATATTATCCGAGCTAAGGGACCGAATTTGGGCCTTACGCTTAATATTAAGAAGTCTGAGATTTTTTGGCCATCGTGCAACGGAGCAAAAGAGAGGACTGGTTTATTTCCTAGTGAGATAGGGAGACTGGTGGGGCCGTTAGTCAGGATGAAAGGTATATTAGCTCTTTGGTCGATAGAAAGGCTAAGAAGGCAACGGAGCTAATGCTCTCTCTACAGAAGTTAAGGGACCCCCAGAGTGAACTTTTGTTGCTTCGTTCGTGTATGGGCGTTGCAAAACTGTTGTTTGGCCTTTGGACATGTCCACCGGGAATTGCTAATGAGGCCGTATCCATTTTTGACAAAGGCCTTCGAGAAGCAGCTGAGGATATTGTGGTTTGTGGAGGGGCGTTCTTTGGGGATTTTCAATGGCGGTTGGCGTCTTTGCCGATTCGGTTGGGAGGGCTTGGTCTTTGTTCGGCAGAGGACGTGTCTGCCTATGCTTTTGTGGCCTCTCGGGTGTAGTCTTGGAACCTTCAAGACCACATCTTAAGGAATAGCGGGTTGGTGGGGATGGACTTGGATTATGAGCTTGCCTTGGACAACATTCGCAGCTCTCTCTCGGACTTTGATTTGGGCGGGTTTATGGATAAGGACACCGCCCCCAAAAAACCTCAAAAGATTTTGGCGAGTGCTTTTACCGGTAAAATCCTTCAGACCATGGAAAAGAAGTTTGCCATGTCTCCGCGCCAGAAAACGGTGTTTGAATGCCTTAAAGGAGCACATGCTCAAGATTTCTTGACTGTCCTTCCCATTGATGGGATTGGGCAACACATGTCGGCTGTTGAATATCGGGCTATTCTTAAGTATAGACTTATGATTCCCATGTTCCCAGTTGATAAGCCGTGTCCAGTTTGTAAAAAAGCGTGTTTAGATAAATTTGGGGAGCATGCCCTCCACTGCAAGGAGCTGCCAGGATTTAAATACAGACATGACCTGGTCAAAGATATCTTATGGGACGTCTTACGAAAAGCAGGGATTTCAGCTAGGAAAGAAGCCTCAGTTAACTTTTTGACGGATCCACTTGAGGGGTGATCCACCCTAAGGCCAGCAGATGTCCTTGTGTTCGGGTGGGCGCAGGGCAAACATGCGTGCGTTGATCTCACAGGGGTGTCTCCTTTGGTGGGACTTCGGGATTCAGGGTTTGTGGCAGGGCAAACAGTCTTAAAAGCTGATTCCAAGAAAGTTAACAAACATGAAGCTGCTTGTCTAGAAAACCAACACGTCTTTGTGCCATTCGCTTTTGACACATTTGGAGGCCTTGCTCCCGAGGCAATCCGGTTTTTAGATCGAGTGCAAAGGGTGGTGCAGAGTAACTCTCCTGCGGCCAAGGACACAAGCTTTATTTTTAATAGAGTAGGCTTTACTATTTAAAAAGGGGCAGCGGCGCAGCTTGTTGCCCGTTTACCCGCCGCTCACTTGTAATTCTTATTGTTTTTTTAAAAAGGTCGTTGATTAATAAAAAAAATAAAAAATAAAACTAAAAAAATATGACACGTAAATTCTTAAGAGGGTTAGGATCAAATACACAAGACACTTTTTCTAGGAAGGGTGAGAAGGATTGTGATCCATTGATCATATATTTGAAGGGTTGAGATTAGTTTGTTTGAAAAAAATAAATAATAAATTAGAGAAAGGGCATAAAAGGAAAACCACATTTGTTGACTTTCCCTCTCCACATGCAATGCACATGTCAATTCCCCCTTCATTTTAAAACGTCTATAACTTTTTCATACGACATTTTTTTTTCAAAAAAATTTCACCATATTAACGAGCGTTTTTTATCTTTAATATGAGTACCACATTGCTACATTAAAATTGAAAAAAAAATGGTGCTAAATGGTTTTTTTTCTCCGTTGTGTCTTCTGCACGTTCATTGTGTTATAGTATGCATGTGTGCTTTATAAATATGTTATTTATGTTTTTTTAGTCTACACATGATTTAACTTTGTCCATTGTGTTTTTAGTATGCTTTTAATTGTGTTTTACGCAAATGAGTTTTGTATTTAGGCGTACATTGTGTTTTATTATGTTGTTCATTGTGTTTAAGTCTATTATTCATTGTGTTTTAGTATTCTGTTCATTGTGTCTTTTATATGTCGTCAATTGTGTTTTATTAGACTGCTCATTGTGTTTTATACCATATTGTTCATTGCAAATTTAATTGGTACTCATTGTGTTTTACGTTATCTCCATTGTGTCTTACGCAACTGGGTTTTCAACTTTTTTTCCAAAAGTATTCATTGTGTTTTAATCTTCTGTTCATTGTGTCTTTATTATGTCGTCAATTCTGTTTTACACAATTGGGTTTTTAACTTTTTTTTTCAAAAGTATTCATTGTATTTTAGTCTTTTGTTCATTGTGTCATTCGTATGTCATCCATTGTGTCTTACGTAACTGGGTTTTCAACTTTTTTTTTTTCAAAAGTATTCATTGTGTTTTAGTCTTCTATTCATTGTGTCTTTAGTATGTCGTCCATTGTATTTTACTAGACTCTTGATTATGTTTTATACCCTATATTTAATTGGTGTTCATTGTGTTTTACATTCCATTGTGTCTTATGCAAGGGGGTTTTGAATTTTTTTTTTCAAAAATATAGCAATATGGTACTCATATTAAAGATAAAACGACGCTCAATTTTATGGTATAATTTTTTTTTAAAAACGGATGATGTATAAAAAAGTTACGAGCATTTAAAAATGAAGGTGGAAATAGCATGTGACTTGTATGTGCATATGTTTTTGACAAAATTACCCCTCCCAGTTATTAATTATTTGGACACATGTCATTTTCTAATGACTTCTCACCCTTCTCATTTTTTGTAGCCTTTATAGAATAACTCAATCCATTCTTAAGAACACATCTGATTACTATAATGTAGTATGGATAATTGATGTATAGGACAACCTTGGCATCAATCTTTGATATATTATAGTGTTTTAATTTTATTTTTTTTTGTATTTATGCTTCGTTAAATTGATGGGGATCGTCACGTCACGTCACGGGCCGCGTGTGATCACGTGAATTATTGACAACTTTAAATTAACGAAAGATGTTACATAACACTTGAGTCAGAGCGTCACTTGTGTCTCACAGTTTGGAAACTTATGCATCATAATACAGACAAAATACCAAAGCGATTTTAATTTGTTACAAAAATACATAATATACTAAGCTTGAGAAATTGGTCTGGGGTCGGAAATCAACAGTCACGGGACCTAATATTTTTATATAGCTATGTTTCGGATTATATGTTCGGGTCGGTGATTCAATTCGGGTCTAGTCAAACATTAAATACAATAATATCAAAGTTCTAAGCATTATTTAATAAAAAAAAAAAAAAAATGAACAAAGACATCAACCAACCAGGATGAATAATTACAATCTAGCCGTTAACCTTTGATATAAGCTAGTCTCACTTTCTTCTTTTGCCAATGATCTCCAGCCCAGCTGGTTTGAGGTAGGGTGGGTTTTCCCTTAGGGGTTCCCATCCTGGGGGTAGGTCACAAGTTCGATTCATGCACACCACAAAAAAATTCCCCGTGATGGTTTGAGCTTAGGCAAGGAGGACACCAGTGTGTGGGTAGGGATTCGAACTTGAGATCGCTAGGTTAGGGTTGTACAAGGATTTTCACTGAACTAAGCCTTTCAAAAAAAAAAAAAAAATTAACCAGATATTTCCACATGTCAAGTTGTCTAGTAGGATCTTTTTCTAAACTACTAACATCCACTTCATTAAAATCCTTCATTCATCCTTTTCTATTCATTAATTACTAATTGCCAAAAAACATATAATTAATAAATTAGTAAAGTAGATGTACCTTGATTCTTTGGCTGAAGATAAAAGTATGAAACTATCAACTATGCGTAGGGGTTGAGAAGTGAGATCGAGAGAGCGCAGAGGGTTTTGAGTTTTAGTTAGGTTAAGGGTTTTAATTGGGCTTTTCCTAAAGAAAAAAATGGACAAAATCAAACAATTTGGTTGTACCTTTCAAAATGGGCCAAAAAGAAAAAAAACAAAGAAAAACGATTAACACGGTAAAACAACCGATATTCGGGAACCTTGTATCGTCCGATATATCGTTAGTTTTGGTTTATATAATATACATATTTTTTTTCAAAAAAAAAAAAAAAAAAACGGGGGTCAAACCCGTATATACCTGAAAATTTTTATACAGATACTATGTAATCAGAACTTATAAGCGAAAATTCGGGGGGGGGGGGGGGGGTGTAACATTACGCATTTATACTTGTACGTTACGCGATCATCATTAATAAAAAACGTCAAGTTCCAGTATTATTGTTCGCTTTTAATTATTTTGTGGCATTTTGAACCCTAATACTATGATAATCATTCATAATATATATATTAAATGTGTGGTAAAAATAATTATCAAAAATAAAGTGCTGAGGCCGGGGTTCGAACCCGAGTCCTCAGCCATCACACTCAGACACACGAACCAGCTGCTCTACACTCACTTTTGGTTTAAACCCAACGCGAATTAATCTTATACGAACTCGAATTCATCTCAGTTGACTTGGAAAGTCAACTGACATCAATAACCTTCCATAATCACGATCCTTGACTCGTGATTGATCTGTAATTAGCATCATTACGCGATTACCGGCCAGTTATGACTCGTACACACAGCAATTAACATTCAATTGATTACCAAAATTGATCCTCGACGCGTCAACATTAACGACGAGGTCAACACTTGCCAATTCGATCACCTAGGCCTAAACACTATAAATTGATCATTCCTGGACAATCACAACTCGCCATTACATCTTTCTCAACCCCCAATTCTTCATAAAAATCCTCTGTTCTTGATAATTCAATCGCGATTTGACTTTCTAAGTTGACTGTTCAATCGTACTCGATACTGCATTGTAAGTATGATTTTTTTGTTGGGTTTTAACCTTCGGCATTCACACATCAATAGCCCTAAGGTTAATTGGGTTATTAATGTGTGAATCAAACGATTGGAAAAATTAGGGCTCGTGGGTTTATTTGGGGATAAACATGATTTTGCATATGATATTTATTTTAAATTAAACTGAAATCAACACAACCACTGGTCTGGACCAAGTGGTTGTGTCTGGTGCTCACAAACCAAGCCACGCGGGTTCGAGTCCCGGCAGTGGCATACCTTTTCTCCTTTTTCGTTTTTAAACAAACAAATCCAAATAATTATATATAATACATATAATTTTATAAATTCATTTTTAATTATTAAAACTCTTTTATAAATCCTAAAAAAATTATTTTAAGCTAATCTGATGAAAAAGTTTCACCCACAATTTTTAGTTTTCAAAAATTAATTTATTTAATATATATAATAATTAAATCAATTTTATTCTATTATATTTATAAAATTCCATTAAAATATCAAAACAATTTTATAAATTTCCACAAAAATTATTCTGAGTTTATATAATGATAAACTTTTCTGAAATGATTTTTATTTCTGAAAAATCATTTATTTAATATTTTTAATCAATTTTTATTAGTTTTAAGCATAATTAAATCATAATAAATCCAATTTTTAATATTTTTGCACCAAAATTTTATACAAATTATTTCTGAATATTTAGAACAGAAATATAAATTTTAAACTAATAATTCTTTAATTTTAGTATTTTTAAATATTAAAGTTAAATCTTGATAATTTGTTATAAATAGAATTAATATTCTATTTTAAAGAAAATAATTTTGTAAAAATTATTTTTATACTTTAAATACATTTTTGTGACCATTTTGAATTTTAATTTTATAAAAAGATGTTTGTCTATTTAAATTACTAAATTTCTCCCATTTATCAAACATTTTTAATATTAATAAAACAAGCAATTATCCCCAATTCGAAGCCCTAGAACATATACATTTGTAGACTAGATAGACTTAGACATATTTATTACCTTATTATAGGGTGATATTTGGCATTGTTTGGGCAACACCACTATTCAATCTTTTCAAGAAGTATAACATTTTGCTAAGGTGAGTTTTACATAGCCCCTTTTTATTTATCACCATTTTTGGGGTGAAACATGTTACAACATCATTTATGCAATTCAATCATCAATGTGTCTATGTGTTATTCTATGTTGCATTATGTCTTGAACATGACTAGAGTAAGCACAATTCTAGCATAATCATTAACATTGATCAGCCAACGGTATACATTGATAGATCTATTGGACTGACAATCCCACCCGGATACGTGCCTCCTACAAAGGTAGCGTGGGTGTTTGTTATCGCATAACATATTCGAGTGAACCATGAGCGTATGGGATGTACCACATTATAACAGTCACAAGGGTTGATTTTGCACTCGATTTATTTCTAGTATGTTTTCACACATGGACTAGATTGCCATGACACATGAATTGCACAACATTTTTATTCGATTATCAAAACCTATGTAATTCTCACCAACTTTTGTTGACCCAAAAATATTTTCAAAATTAACATGTTTCAGGTAACAATGAAGCTGAGGCTTGAGTTTGCATATGGATTATACATGAAGTTATTAGTTGGAGCTATTTGAAGTTTTGTTATTTGATATTATGTATTGAATTTCTAGACAATCATTTCACTTTTGGATTTATTATGTTTGAATAAATTATTTAAAATTTAATTTATACCATTTGCTACTGAAACAATCAACAATACGTAACATCCCGATGTTTCCACCATCGGTTGGGGTGTTACAGGGGGGGTCGCCCTCTCCCGACCGCCCCTTAAAACCTTCGCCCCTGTATAAAGCAAAATCAAGTTTCAAATCTATATCTATATCTATGTCTATATCTATATCTATATCTATTTGAAAAGGATTAATCCTACATGGCACTCATACATGCATTCTCCCCCTTAAGAGTGCCATGTAGGATGTCAAGTGAAACAAAATTGGATTTTTCTTTTTCATGTTTCATCCCATAATTTTTAAACATTAATATCTTTTATATACGAGATTTTTGAAAGAAAAAATTACACCAAATTAATGAGTGTTTTATTATCTTTCCAACGAGTATCATAGTGCTATATAAAAAACGGGAAAAAAAACCACTATTTTTTTTGTCGGGATTTGTTCATACAGGAAAAAAAACACAAAGTGTTAAGGTTATTCATTAATCATGTATAGGCAAGTCATTAATTATGTTCAAACCAGTAAATATGAATTCTCTAATATTAGATTTATACATTGTTAATTGTTTTAGGTTAGGTGCTACCCGAAGCTTTCTTGCATGTAACTGTAAAGCGCATCCGTCTATTTTGTATGTAAAATTGACATGTCATATTAGATTTCTCAACACCGGGACGCTTCTGGGATATAAATCTAGTCTATTATATAATTGAAAGCAATAAATCATAGAGTGAATTACTGTTTGAGTCCATGTGTTATGGTGGTTTTAATTCCTTGAACCCAAAGTCCGAAACTCTAACTACTTGAGTCCCTATCTGGATATTAACTAACTTATTGAGTCCAAATTGCTAACTCCGTTAACAAAGTTTGTTAAATCTGCATGAAATGACAAAAATACCATTACTTATTAAAAAATAAAAGATATATATACAAGGGCATTTTTGTCTTTTCACAAAAAAACTAACAGACTTTATGGATGGAATTAGCAATTTGGACTCAAATAGTTAGTAAATTTCCAGCAAGGACTCAAGTAGTTAAAGTTTTGGACTTTGGATTCAAGTAGTTAAAACCATTATAACACATGGACGCAAATAGTAATTAACTCTAAATCGTATATGGCATTTAAATAGAGTATCATCTCTCTTGAGTGTGTCATGTGGCATGCCATGTGGCATTAATTGATTTTAGGAAAAAAAAAATTGGATTTTTTTTTCTCTCATGTTTCCTCTCATAATTTTTAAATGATAATATCTTTTATATACGAGTTTTTTTAAAGAAAAAAAATTACACCAAATTAACGAGGGTTTTATTATTATATTTTCAACGATTACCATAGTGCTATATAAAAAACAGAGGAAAAAATGACTATTTTTTTATAGGGTTTTGTTCATACAGGAAAAAAACACAAAGTGTTTAGGTAATTCATTAATCATGTATAGGCAAGTCACTAATTATGTTTAAATCAGCAAATATGAATTCTATTTTCAACATGTGTTAGCATTGGAGTTGTACATTGTTTTAGGTTAGGTATTAATATTAAAGTTATACATTGTTTAAGGTTAGACGTTAACATTGGAGATACATTGTTAATTGTTTTAGGTTAGGTGCTACCCAAAGCTTCACTGTATGTAACTGTAAAGCGTATCATTCTATTTTATATGTAAAGTTGATAAGTCATATTAGATTTCTCAACCCTGGGATGTTCTTGGTGTATAATCTAGTTATTATTATATATATTAATTACAAACATACTGAACAATATAGTACTTTATTGTTTTTGATAATTGACACACAAGTTTTACTTCTTATAGACTTGCACACATCATTGTATATATCTTATACATGATAGTTTATGGAAGTTCCACTTCAATTCAATTGATTTCCTAAATTTTCACACTAGACCGCTCTTCTTTGTTTAAGTTACCTTTCTTTTACGTCTTTAGGTCCTTCCTTTGGGTCCCTGTCAGTTATTTGTTGGGTCATACTATTTGGACACCTCAGAAAATTAAATTGACACCCTAAGTATGCCTCGTATAGCTCTATACGAGGCTTACTTCCTTTATTGTCTCCCATTCAGACAACAGCTTGACAAAAAAAGAAACCCCATACGCCTCGTATTGGCCAATACGATGCATATAGGGTTCACGTGACCCTTTTCAATCAACCTGGCACAGACTCAAAGGACCAATGATTGGTGTCATATGCCTCGTATTGGTCTATATGGGGCATATAGGGTACAACTGACAGTTGCTTTATGTTACATCGTACCGGACATTGTACAACTATAAGTTGAATATTTTCGTCTTTTTCTTCTACTTCTTCCCTTCCTTTCTTCTTCATTTTTTCTTCCGATCGTTTCTTTTTTTCTTCTTCTTTCAATTTTATGGTGGGCTAATATTTTCTTCGCCAAAATGTCATGGTTGGCTAATATTGTCGATGAATCCAGTATTCCTAATTCTCACGAGACGATAGGAATTCTTGATTCTCAAACAACAGGTATTCCTTATTCTCAAGAGGTTGTGCCTGGTTACAAAAAACCATTGTTGGCAGACCTGAACGAACCGTGCTATGAACCCAATGTTGAACATTCATACATAGGGGAAACCTACCAGCACTATGAGCACAGTGGTGAGCATGCATACGTACCACAGTAATCTTCGTACGACCAATCACAAAACCCGCAAGTTCCAGAAGAACAACCACGCTACTCGCATGTTTCAGACGAGCAACCACGGTGGTCACATGTTTCATATGAAACTGAACAAGATTTCGTTTCACGAAAAGATTTGGTTACGTGGGTTAAGAAAATGGGAAAAGATAATGGTTACGTCATTATGACCCGACGATCCAAAAAAGTTGATGATTTGGACGTGAAGGTTTGGCTAGTGTGCAACCGTAGTCGTGAGCACAAGAGTATGGCCACCGAGAGGAGAACAGGCAACCAAAAATTTGTTGCCTTTTTCAAGTGATCGGGTTATATGATGGGAAACGTGACTCCTGGAGGGTACAAGTGAAGAATGCCAAACATAAACATGGTCCTGCTGAAAATCTGGAAGGACACGCGTATGCAAGAAGACTTTCTCCCGAAGAATTTAATTTGGTGGAGGAGCTGTGTGCGCAGGAGATGGAGCCGCCTAAAATCTGGAAAACCGGAAAGGGACACTACCCGGAGAGCATGTGTATTTTGAAAGATATACACAATGCTATTCAAAAGATTACTACTGTAAAGAAACACGGTGGATCACCCATGCAGGAACTCAAAAACCTGCTGGTTGAGAAAAAAATACACGTATTACACTCTGGAGGATCCTTTAATAAATACAGTTGAGGACATTTTTTTGTGCATCTGTTATCTTTCAAAATGTGGCGGGCGTTCCCGCATGTATTATTGATCGACGCGACCTACAAGACCAACATGTACCATTTACCGTTAGTGCAAATTGTCGGTATGACGTCGACTAACCAGTCATTTTGTGCTGCTAATGCCATTGTTTATAAGGAACGTGAAGAAAACTTCATATGTGTCCTTGAGCATCTTAAGTCTATGTTGGAAGACTGTTTGGAGTCGCGTGTTATTATAACTGACAAAGACCGAACGCTTATGAACGCGCGTGACAAAGTTTTCCTAAACGCTAACAAATATCTTTGCAGGTATCACATTTATCAGAATATTTCAAAACGCTGCAAGAAATCATTTACACACCCTGATTGGGAGGAATTTGCACGTTCACGGTCTGGATTATGCGAGTCTCCCACACCTGAAATATACCAATATAACGTGAACAACATGTATAAAGCACTCGTCAAACAAGGAAGGAAGCGTAAGTTTTTACTATTTGGTTATTTATTAAAAAAACTTTTAATTCTAATTATTATATATTTTTAGATGTTTTTTTATTATTTGTTTAATGAATGGCTGGACCGATACCATGAGAAATTTGTAAATGCCTGGACCAATAGAACAATAAATTTTCACCAAACTACAACAAATAGAGTAGAGAGCCAACATGCTTATTTAAAAAGATACCTTCCAAGCACGAATAGTAGCTTGACCAGAATAGTAGGGTATATTGATGAGGTTGTAGTAAAGCAAGAATCGCATATAAGGAAATGTTTTGAAGAAAGCAGAAGCAAAATATTGACCAGCCATAAGCGACTAGCTTTCCTTGAAGAGCTACGGGTTAATGTTTCCATCCATGCTCTTAACCTCATTGAAAACGAGTTTTATCGGTTACAAACATTGAGGTCATTTGATGCAACATGTGGTTGCCAACTTTACACGAGTTAAGGGTTAGTATGTGATGACGTGGGTACCCAAACCCCCACGTTTAAACATATTTAAGAAGCTATCAGGCTTGGGCCAGGAAGCCGAAAAGCCATAAGCTAGTGTAGAGAAGCTACCTGCATCGGCTCCTCAGCTCCCTAGCACAGGACCTGCCTTACAGGAGGTCAATAATAAAGGTGGGTCCAACATTTATGGGCCAGCCCAGCCCATTACTACAAAGCCCATTAGGGTTTGGGGTTTCACCCTCTATAAATAGAGGGGTTACACCTTCACTCAAACCCATCCCATTTTGTCTTGGTCTCCACTCAAGACATCTCACTCACTTTCTCTCTCTCTCTAACTAATCTGCCTAGCTCCTATAGAGGAGCATACGAGCTGCTAAAGTATCACATCAGCAGCTCATGAACTCTCCACAATTCCACACAATAAAGCTGTTAAGCTCCCCTGCTGAACTCGCGAGCTCCCCTAACGGGGCCATGGAGCTGCCATATCTACAGTCTACATATCCATGGTTCTAATAACCAACTTTCAGCCATCGAGTTAAGCAGCCTGAAATCACCTCGGCTGCTAGCTAACCGCCGGGGTTTCAACCACCACCTCCTCTCATACTTTGTATTCCTCATTTACTCCTTTATATTTACTTTTATGTACGTTTCTTGGGATAAATCACTAATGTTGAGCGTCGGAGGGTGGTCCAGAGACCCCGGTCTCTGGACCCCTTCTAACGAGTTGTTCGTGGTGCAGGTACATGCTCGGAAGGTGCTAGGTCCAACCCGAAGAGACATCCATACCATCTCCATGCCTTATTCTTGTTGTTTCAACAAGTGGCGCCCACCGTGGGGATATCGTGCTTAGAACATAAAACTCTTTGTGGTTTAGCCCCAAATGTTCCTAAGTTCTTTATTTTTAAGGATGGAGAGGGTGTTCTCACCGGAAAAATCACTCCTACACCTCCTACACATGTTTGCGTTTTTTGCTGCACGTATTACATGTTCAAAACGCCGGTGACCGGGTTCCATACACTTGTAACTTGGTTGCTACATGTAACTTCTTTGATAAAAACGTCAAACCTGAAAATCTACTCATATTCTTGATGAAAAATTACAACCTTTTGAGCACATATTTACACTTTGTTCAAATATGGTCAAAAAAATAAAAAAAAAAAAGAATACTAGAGAAATGAAAGATTTTTTGTACACATCCACACCCACTTTATGTGGTGTCATTTAAAAAGACAGTAAAAAGAATATTATATTATGATATAATATTGTCATAATGCATCTGAGAAAACAACGACAATTTCTCAAAGTATTTTTTCAAAAGAATAATTGCATAAAAAGATGTGTACACTTGTCCCAAGGTTTGACTATCTCATTTTTGTCTTTTAGCACACATAAAAGTGTGTGACAATAAAGCACAAAAGAGGATAAGGACAACTTTATCCAAGATTAAAGTCTCTAGTACAACAAGTATTGCATCCTGTACAACTCATGCTGCAGGCTGCCATACCGCAGCTCCATTGTAAGTTATATCATCAACACTATAATTCACGACGTGGATGCTAGAATCCCACAACTGATCTACGAGAAAAAAAAAGAAAAAGAAAAAGAGATCACATAAATCGGAGCTGGGTAGCCTATCTAAACTATAAATAGGGCAGCCAGGAAGCTCCAGGCTGCCATATAGCAGCCCTGCTACAGTGGTGAACAGTAAAAAAAATAAGAAAAGTCAGAAGTCAGACTTTCTTACACACTAATCCACAAAGGTGCTCAGTCAAAAGCAAATCAGACCTCAAAAGCATAAAAAGTGGTATCTTTCACCAAAATGGCAAAAACACCTACTGACATATAGAAAGAGGGGTCAGCACTCGCTCCCATAAGGAAGCACCTGCTCCTATAGGGAAGCACCTGCTCTCATAAGTAAGCAACTACTCCCATAAGGAAGCACCATGAGCGGGAAGCCTTCCTTTATGGCAGCCTCTGTTACATCTTAATGTGCTAAACGTCCACAAAAAGAAGGTCAATACTTAGCAGGTATGGAAGGCAAGCTCCCCCATGGAAGCTCCCTGGGCTAGAAGTTCCCCCTGCGTGAGCTCATGTTACATCTTAATATACTAAACGTTCATACCGAAATGGGGTCATGCTCCCTTAGGGAAGCTCTCTGGGCTAGAAATCTTCCTCTATGTAAGCTCATTTTACATCTTTGTGTACTCAACATTCATTTATAGCTCTTCACTTTACTTCATGTGCACATGCGATACAAGCACATGGTCGCTCTCTCGACACTAACATTAGGCACAAGCTCCAAAAAACTCCTACTAGCTTAAGCAAGGTAAAGTGTAAAAATATTTTATTTCTCATATCATTGAAACGAGCTTCTCAAAGAAATAGTCAAGAGTTCTAAATGTTGTTAAACAAAGTCTTGAATAATACTAACATTACATCTCGTTTCAACTTTTAGCCTTACCTATATTTGACCCAAAATTCTTAGTAAAAGTGAAGGGACTTATGAGTGTAACCATGGCGTGTAAAAAGCCCATGCACTTGTAAGCTAACCATTAACTTCAATTATAAAGTAATAGTAAATAAATAAAAACAATAAGCACACACTTTATCAGCTAGTCAGGTCCGGTAAAGCAGGATGGCTCCCGTAGGGCAGCTACAGACCACTATTCAGCTTTATCAGCCTAAACAACTATTCACGTCAGATAGTACATCAGCTGCTACAGGACAGCTGTGGATAACTATTCATGTCAGTATGTCAGCTGCTATAGGACAGCTGTAGACAACTATGCATGTCAGTGCGTCAGCTGCTATATGACAGCTATAGACAACTATTCAGCTTTATAGCTATCAGAAAAAGTACACTACTCATACCAGCTGCCATACGGCAGCTGCAGACAACTCTATAAGTAAACTCATGAGCTACAGCCCGGGAGCTACAAGCTTATAAGCTGCAGCTCGCATGCTACAAACCTAAAGCTTGGATCCCATAGATCGAAGCCTAAAGCTCGAAGTCAGATATTTGAAGCTCGAAGCCCAAGGCTAGAAGCTACAAGCTCATGGCCACATGCTAGAAGCTCGCAACTACAAACTCGCACCTATGTCATATAATATACTTTAGCTTTTACATCAAAAAGACAAAAGTCAGATCTACACAAGCTATAAGTAGGTAGCCTAAAGCAAACAACATAATACATACACCCAAGTAACCCTTGGGAAGAGAACACATATAAATAGGGTGCCTTGAGTACCTCTAAGATATTTGCTTCCTAAGGCCACACTTGTCTTTAAACAGTTATATATGATATATTGGAAGACACGAAAAACAAACATGTCAAAATCCACGAAAATTAGCTCATATGTCATACGCTACATAGCCTCCAGCTGAGGTAAAGAAGCTAACAGCTTGGCAGCTCAGCTATACTTCACCATATGAATCAATCCGAGGTTTTATAAGTATTGACGAACGCTAGGACGAATCATCCTTAGAAAATTAACATCTGTTCCGTACACCAAAGTCGTTTAAGGGAACGAGCACATCGCTTAGGGCAGGCTCAACACCTTCCTTAAAAAGACTAACAACTTGGAAAAGAAGAAAGATGCCTCCTCATATCAAAAAGGTTGCTAAATATTATGAAGGCTTGGTCCACTCACTATGGAGAGCATAAAACATAACCTTGTATACTTGCTCCGCTTAACACCAATTCAATGCTTTGCAAAGATGAGCTGCTCTCCTAGATAGATAGTGAAGCCACCCTATGGGAACAAAATGAGCTTTGCATGACCTCACCTATGGTGACTAGAGAAGCTCACAAATGCATCATTAAAAAGTTTTTGTGACCTCTATAACACCAATAAGAAAATGTGGCAACTCGTAAAGCCAAGAAGTGCGGAAGCTACTAAGCCTCCTACGCCTTCACAAAATCCCTACTCAACTAGCCTTATCAAGTAACATGCCCATGGTATCATGAGGCACAAGTGAGGCAACCATATAAAAATTACATCCCACAAGGATGACCATTGGCTCAAAGCCATAAAGATCCAAGCGAGTCAACTCATTTAAATAAGCTCACCTCTTTATCCTATCTTTCTCATAGGATAAAAAACTTTAGCTTGCACAAAATACTCACAAATGACATGACACATAAGGAAGTTAAACTCCTAAACATGTTCGCGAAAGCATCCAATGTTGAACAATAGACAAATGTTACTTGTTGTCACATGTTCAAAGAAACATTTATTCGGTTCCAAAGTAATGGCTTACTTGAAATAAGAATAAACTTCCTCAAACACCTAGTTTAAAGCTTCATATATACGGATCTTTGAATCCCAAAAGCTTGACATGTCTAAAGGCTTAGGAAGCTCATAAGTGAGAAGTTCAAAATCGAATGGTTAGATACCAAGTCATAAGCACCCATGACTACGTCATGACTACTCATGACTGGGGGCTGATGGTATGGGTACCTAATTTTGAACGAATCAAGAAGTTTAGAAACCAAGAAGTTGAGGAGCTAAAAAGTAGAGAGGCCAGTTACCTACACATGTCAAGGCTACTGCCCCTAAAAGCTAAAATGGTCACAAGAACATTGCTACACGTGTGACGTCATCGGTAGGAGTAAAGAAGCCTCGAACAGAATCGTGGTCCGAATAAGGCATATGCTTCTCTATTGGAGGAACGTTGCTTATTGCAGCTAAGCGACAAAGAACTTATCAAGCAAGCTAAAGAACAACACATCGTCCTTTCGATTGCCCCTGTCCAGGTGACTCCGCTTATGTAAAAGATATAACAATACTTACCTTGCACATGATTATCTACAAAGAACAAGGCATAAACAAAATCAGCAAGATCAAGGTTAACTAAAGCAGCTTGCTCAATCATCGAAGCAACCTGCTAAAACCTCCATACATTTTGTCGACACTGAAAGAGAATAACACTTAGCCGATGTATGGAAAAGTTTAAACACCTCGTTAAGGGAACCTTATAAAAAGAAGGTTCTATAAAAGACGAGCCCATATGCCTAAACTAATCCTATCAAGCGTGCAATCTCCGATAGATGGTTAATACTCGCAAAGCCTACGAGGCTTAGAAACATAATAACCCACAAGAAATATTAAAGCTACTTGTGGAACAACAAATGGCTTACTAAAACAAGCAAAGAAGCTTCAAGCAATGGTTAGGGCAACACAACAAATGACCAAACAAGGGAGCATTGCTACTCGTGCCTACCTAAGAAGCACGCAAGCAAATTGCCAATGCAACGATGCAACTTGGTGACACCAAGGATCGTGGCAAACAACTTCTAGTAATCATGTGCGCGAAAAATTACCACACCGTTAGAACTCCACAAAATAATAGAGTTGGGTGAGTCCTTATTAGCACCTGCCCTACGGCAGCAACCAGCTGTCAGGAGCATAGAAGCTGCTCATAAGAATATAGAAGTTACCAATAGGAAGCATGACGGTAGCCTTCCAAAAATTGTTCACTATAGCAAGGAAGCAACATGAAATAGGTAGCCTGCCATAGCATCAAAAAGCGTTGGTTAGGAGATATTTTTGCCACATGGTAGCACCTTGCTAAAGAATTATTCAAGGAGTCCCAAAACCTCAACACTCGAAGCCATGAGACTTCACCACCTATGAGGTAGGTGAACATCTATCCTTGAACCTTTACTTACTAACTCTCCTTCAACCAAACACCACGCTGATGCACCAGGCCATTGAACAAGCTCAACCTCTACCTCATGTGCTTTAAAGTGTCCAATGATTAAGAGAATTTTACTAAATTATGGAAAAGCATATTTTTACTACCTTCTCTATAGAATCAACTCATACGAAAGGTCAATCAAAGATCACCATATACCCTATTCTAAACAATGTGGTTGAAGGCGTAAGAGTATCTCGAATGTCACCAAACTTACACATAAACATCGTCCTAAATGTTATGAGATATCTTTGTATCCTTCAAAAGTTGATCACGGGTTCAAGTGTAAAGTTCCCTGACCTTGCATGAAGCTCTTCAAGTATCATCTAAAACCAAGAAAACTAACCATCATATCCTAGAAGGCAATTGTCTTAGCACATACGAAGCTTACTATCGTCAACAAAGAAGACTACCTTCTTACATGACAAGCTAATATCCTTACATAAAAAGCTTCCATAAGGAAGCTAACCTTCTCATACAAGGAGCTGTCCATTCTTAACTAAGTAGCTTCCATTCTTACATAGGAAGTTATCATTTTTACATAAGAAGTTGCCATTCTTACCTAAGAAGTTGCCCTTCTTACACAAGAAGCTGCCATTCTTACGTAAAGAAGCTGCCCTTCTTACGCAAGAAGATAACCTTCTTACTCAAGAGGCTATTATTCTTACATAAAAAGACTTATGGAACTACAAAAGAATCTCCCTAACATTTCCTCATGACATTTCGTCTCTTTGACATATGGTGAACACAAAGAGAGGAACTTTAGAGGGAAGCTTATCATATAAAAAATCCACATTATTGTAAGTGCATAGTATTAATATGCATGTATTATTGCATTACCCCAACTCATGGAAAAACTAACAAGGATATGCTCTTCAAAGACGTACTCCAGAAGACATTGATCCATGAAAGTTGGTCAAATACCACAACATGCATACGAAATCCATGATATAGCCTACTCTAAGGCAACCTCAGTTACTATAACATCTTGATATTCTATCAATGAATCCAATTCATACTCGAAAAGCGTTGTCTAGACAATGTAGTTTCTAAGCTGCAAGCTAACGGAACGGAGGAAACTCTTTCGTGCAACCGCAACCACTTGTCACTTATCTTATCAAAGGGTGAGCCCCTCCTAACAAGGCTCCATGGGATCCGGCGCTATACCTACCCATGAAACGGGGATGAGCTCCTAGGCCACAACTGCTCAACAGGTAACAAGGATAATGACCTTCCTGTATACAGGGTGAGTTCCTAATACAATCCACAACTCCATGGGACATGTCCTAAGAAGGAATACCTAGACCCATGAAAGAGGGTGAGCTCCTCACACCAAGACAGCTCATACATGTTCACAACAGGCACAAAAACGAACATTTCACATAGGTAACAATTAAGTAAGGTTACAAACAAACAAGATGATAGGATAAGCATTGCATCGGTTCTCTAGCTTAGTAGCCTGGGATGGGTGACTGCAGCATCCACCTCATGGCAAAAGGTTAAAGACATTGCAAAAACTATAAACGACAAGTAAAAGATCCAAGACAACCAAACATTAAACTTAAATAAAGCATCACCCCTAGAGGGGGAGCATTCCCATTGAGGAAGGGAAGGGAAGTTCCTTGGTCATATAGTCGGAAAGCAAAGCATCAAACCATAACAAGATTATAAAGGCATTTGCATAGCAAGACTCATGCATAGCTTACATAATCTTACATGACAAGGTCTTCAGAAATCATAACGCATTAGCTCACTAGAAGAGCAACAAATTCGTTATCAAAGTTAGCCCGCTATATTGGCTTGGGAGTGCTCTCAACCATAATAGTAGGGGAAGCATCCTTGCTAACAAAGACGTCACTAAGGCATGGACAAGTTCAACGAGCAATACCTTGCTCAAACAAGGTTCAACCTTCTTATGATACGCAACTAAAACTGGGAATAAGCTTCTAAGACAACAAGATTGTCTACACATTTAGAAGTACCATACGGTTGAAAAAGAAATATAAAAAGAGGCTTAGTCTCACATTTGATAAAGAGAAGCCTATTACATGGATATAGGAAGAAAATAGCTTTCGCAAGAAGCTCATCTTTGTGTAAAGGAAGTTCACTAAATTGCGCTGCAAGCTCACATCCATGCAAAGGAAGCTCAATAGCGCACACCTATAAACTCGCCTTTATACGAAAGAAGCTCACTTGTTAGCGTGAGAAACTCACCAACATATGCGTTCACGTTCATACCAAAGAAGTTCAGTGTCATATACCAAAAATCCCGTAATAGGATAACCTCCAAGTATGAGAAGCTCACTTCCGCATCAAATAAGCCCACTTTGTTACGGAAAAAGTTTATCAATCTACAACATTGGTACGCAAAAGGCTCCTTCTTTTGCCATGTTTGCTCATATATGCCTTGCTCCATCACATCTATTATAAAATGAGCTTACGACAACACTTAGAGAAGCTCAAAGTCTCAAGCTGGTAAGCTGCTATATCTAATGGATGGAAGTGATGAGCTCATGGAATGAAGCTATTAGCTACCATCAGGCACCAAAGAATATCCGGGAGAGCACATATGACACTCGCGTTGGTATAACTTACCGCAAACCCCGACAAGGTGATTATAAGACTAGTATACATGTATAAGAAAAAGAGGCATGTAGTGACACGATAAATACTAAGATCAAAGCCACTACTTGTCTATTTCAAGATCACCAACACGGTGTGCCATACACACACGATAAGCCCATTCTTTTACATCGTTGGCTTCTACTTGCTTGAATTCATCAATCCTATCATAGAAAAAGTTAATCAAATGCTTCAAAAACCCAAAGACTTTGGGAAAGTAAGCTACGCCATTTGACAAACAAATACGTATGAGCTCTTACCCATTTGAAACACGTAACTAAGATGTTTACGGTGATATAGCTTACCATGAACCTCAAGGCTAAGAACTCTACAAGGTAAAAAGGCGTGTACTATCATGCCACCACATATGTTCACAACCACTGCTTGTCTATGATAAGTCCATCAACAAGATGATTCCATTCATTCATGGACTTTTGGACCCTCTCCAATAAGGAAGGTAGAGTCTCCCAACCACCTTGATGAACATCTCCTAGTTCTTCAAACCTACAAGCTTATCACCAAGAAATTTTGCAACATGTCAATGTAACATGCACGATCCTCATGAGATAGAAACTTTTTCTATAAATAAGCAAGAAATGCTTGTCGTCTCCTATAAGGGTGAGACTGTAACCACCTAACTAGTTGTCCCTAGTCTCTTGGAGCTCCCTTGCTCGATCGTCCAATCACGACAAGTCAAATTCAAGCAAGTCGCCTAAAAGAAAGCTAAGCGAAAACCGGAAGCTTGGAAGCTTCAAAAACAATAAAGATGTTTAAAAGCTCATAAGCTACAAAATAATCTTCGATACTAGAAGATCTAAGGACTTCCAAGATGTCCAACAAGCTTTGCATCTTCTAAGCTTCTCAAGAAACACTGGAAACGTAGAAGCTACAAGAAAAGGCAGAAATTATGAAGTCCAAAATAAGAAATTCATAAACAAATAAGGCGCAAACACCTTACACCAAAGTTTATGAATTTCTAGAGGTAGGAAAAAAGGAGATAAGGTTACTAAGTCACAAGCACCCATGACTACGTCATGACTACTTATGACTTGGAGGTGATGACGTGGGTACCCAAACCCCCACGTTTAAACATATTTAAGAAGCTATCAGGCTTGGGCCAGGAAGCCGAAAAGCCAGAAGCTAGTGTAGAGAAGCTACCTGCATCGGCTCCTCAGCTCCCTAGCACAGGACCTGCCTTACAGGAGGTCAATAATAAAGGTGGGTCCAACATTTATGGGCCAGCCCAGCCCATTACTACAAAGCCCATTAGGGTTTGGGGTTTCACCCTCTATAAATAGAGGGGTTACACCTTCACTCAAACCCATCCCATTTTGTCTTGGTCTCCACTCAAGACATCTCACTCACTTTCTCTCTCTCTCTCTAGAAACATTCTCTCACTAACTAATTTGCCTAGCTCCCATAGAGGAGCATACGAGCTGCTAAAGTATCACATCACCAGCTCATGAACTCTCCACAATTACACACAATAAAGCTGTTAAGCTCCCCTGCTGAACTCGCGAGCTCCCCTAACGGAGCCCTGGAGCTGCCATATCTACAGTCTACATATCCATGGTTCTAATAACCAACTTTCAGCCATCGAGTTAAGCAGCCCGAAATCACCTCGGCTGCTAGCTAACCGCCGGGTTTCAACCACCACCTCCTCTCATACTTCGTGTCCCTCATTTACTCCTTTATATTTACTTTTATGTACATTTCTTGGGATAAATCACTAATGTTGAGCGTCGGAGGGTGGTCCAGAGACCCCGGTCTCTGGACCCCTTCTAACGAGTTTTTCATGGTGCAGGTACATGCTCGGAAGGTGCTAGGTCCAACCCGAAGAGACATCCATACCATCTCCATGCCTTATTCTTGTTGTTTCAACAGTATGCGCATGTCGCCTCAAAAGATATATAAATAAAGGTATACATACTAATCATTTTTACTTATTGCGTGTATACAACTAAATTTTTGGCATAGCCTTGTTTAATCATCTTTAACAGATCACAAGATTGCGCTCGACTCAATAGACCAATTCAGGCAGAAGCTTGATTTTAGAGCAGCAAAGATTAAAAATGAAGATATTTACCTCGAAGAAGGATTAAATGAGGTGAAAAAGACAATGATGTCTTAACCCCCACAGGTGAAAAAAAACATGTTGGAAAAGATTATGACGGTTTTGAACCCACTAAAAAGTAACAAAAAGCCCCTGGTTGTACAACAAAATACCCGTGGCCGGCCAACATTGAAGGTTCAAGAACAAAGGAGGAAGAAACAAGAAAAAGATAAAGCTCACAGTGCTGGAGATGCCTCATTTTCATTATCGGAAAGCACTAGGTATCGTGTTACACGCATGATGATGATGATGATGATGATTATTATTATTATTATTATTATTATTATTATTATTATTATTGATTAATTTTATCATTCAGGTACGCTCCTTCCCGGCACAGCTCTTACGTTTCGTCATCACCGGGCAAGTTCGATGATCCCCGACACAGCTCCTACGGTCCATCTTCACCGGGCCATTTTGATAAAGCCAGACACAACACATATATATCGTCACAGTAATCTAAAGAAACATGTTCCATTGTAAAATCCCAGAAGTCCGCAATGCGACGCAGTAAAAAGCAGAGTCACCTGTTGATCATGGGTTTCCCAACATCCAAGAACCTGAATCATTGAACCTTATCAGAACATATAAGAAACATATTCAAACATTTTTTTCACCCAAATATATCCCAGATAAAGGATGCCAAGCCTGATGGTCATTGTGGTTATAGAGCGATAGATGTGGGTTTAAAGATGGAGCAGAGCCAGTATATGTTTATTCGGGAACTAATTGTATAGGAACTGCTCTCCCACAAAGATACATGAAAAGAGACTTTGACAGATTCTATATGGCTGGGGAATATGAGCGACAACTGCATAGAACAACCTTTACAGGGGTAAGAGCATTCAAATCGAATTGGATGGAGATGCCTCATGCAGGACTCCTAATTTCTAACGCGTTGGGAATTATTGTTCACCTGTTAAGCGCTGATCAAAGTCAGACTTTATTCCCATTATTCTATGGTCCAAGTCAAGCGTGTGGCCCTCATTAATTTATAACACTTGTATTTAATAGAAACCATATTATCCACGTAGTACTATCAGGACACTATCCCATGCCAGAACCAAACCCATGTGGCGTCATTGTCGATGTGACACAGCGCAGGAATGGGAAGAAATGTACAAGGAACAGATTGAGTGGTGTAAAGCGCTTAGAGCTAAGAATCGCGAGAATCCTTCAATAGAGGATGTTGGTTAATTACGATCTTTAATCTTTGAGTGCTGAATACATGTAAATTTTTAAAAATATTATTTGAATGAATAAAATTAACTTTTTGTGAATTTTATGGATTTTATTATTTAATTTACTATTTTTAATAGCTTATGTAGAATAAAATTAAAAAAAAATGTGCCAATATGCCTCGTATAAGGTCATAAATGTATATAAACGGGAACTTTTATATGTATAAATTCACGTATATCAATAAATAACAGGACATAAATGAACGAACAAAATGCGTGTTCATGTTCGTTCGTTTAATTAAACGAAAAAAATTGTGTTCGTGTTCGTTCCTTTATTTAAATAAACGAACATACACGAATTTTCCGCCGAACAGTTCATGAACGTTCGGTTCGTTTACAGGCCTACCTTGCGCTACCTAGGATCTGCCAGTTGCAAGAAGACAAGGAAAGGGACATCTTGTCAATCAAATGAGAGAATTCTCTGCACCATGATCTCTTGCTAGAGAGCAAGGACGACTGAAAGGGATAGCCGACCAATGAGAGAAGGACAACACAAAATTCCCCTGAAATCCCTAACGGTCGTCAGTCTTAGGGCTTGCGGGAATGAGCTGTCAGTCTACAAGGAGTCAATCAACACGAGTCAACCGTCACTATAAATACATCTTCCTCCGAGTGAGAAAGGGTCGGTCATTCGTGTAATAAAACACACACTTAAGCTACTTGTGGTATTGACTAGTCGAATCCTTGTCCATTTATACTCATTTAATCATGTTGCAATAGCCTAGATGATTTAAAATAAGCATCTCTTCATTTTCTTACTTGTTTGAGCATATGTAGATTAGTGTTTCTTCAATAATAGATTACTTATGTTAAGTACTAAACAAACACGTAAATCACATAATAAAGTGTATGTAGTGTTGGCTAGATCGATATACTAATTAGAGAAAGTGATATGGTTAAACACTTAAACGCGGGTTACATAATTATCATGTTACATATCATGCTTACACATTATATATGAATAAACGTCTACGTAATTCATATAATTCTCTATGTAAAACTAATTTTGGATTGATGACCCATGCTTATCTACTAGCTATTGATATCACGGAAAAGATAATTTCAGATATACACTTTTTTCCTTAAGTTGTTAAAACTTATTTCAGTATCTTAATTATGTCATTTATAATTCTGAAAGTTAACAATTATTTAACTTGTTAGTAGATTTTCATTATTTTTGTCACTTTTGGACGCTAAGCAAACAAATAACAAATGTTCCTTTATAAAACACAACATATACATTCTGCTTTTATTAGAAGGAACAACAGCTATACACGTGAAAGCGGTTACCATGATTACCTCGCATTTAATTTTCCAGCATCAAGGGTATAATTGATTTTTTCGCATTTTGTCAATTTATGTTCTATTCGTTTTATCTCTATTTCAATTTCAAAAATTACAAAATCCAAAACTCTAACACTGCGTTAAAAGGTCTAATTAAATTAGATTCCTCTACTTTCTGATTGAGAATTTTACGAACACGATCCATCAGTTCGTAAATCTAAATCATAATTCGTCTTAATTAATTCGTTCATTTTTGGTTTTGTATCTAGTTATTATAATTCTTTCTTTTTCTACATGATTCAATTTTTTTGGTATTTGAAGTGATGGTCTGAAGAATATAGAAGTGTTTTAAGGGGATCTGTTTTTTTACATGCGTTATATTACAATAATAATTATGTTTAAGTGATTTGTTTTGAAGACTATTGAAGTTTTTAAGTGGTTAACTTTGTTGTTTTTTTTTCAGGATCAATTGAAGATATGTTTATATCTGTGCTTGCGTTTAAGTTGATTTTGTTCTTGCGTTTATTTATTTATTTATTTTTTGTTTGAAGACTATGGAATTGTTTAAGGTGGTCAGATTTGTTTTTGATGATGTTTTGCTGTATTTGCATTCTACTACAATAATAATTCTGTTTAAGTTATCTGTTTTAAAGACTATTAAAGTGTTTAATGGGTTAAATTTATTGTTTTTTTTTTTCAGGATTCATTGAAGCTAGGTTTTCACATATGCTTGCGTTTAAGTTGGATTTGTACTTGCGTTTATTAATATTTTTGTATACAACTTTTTAGTTGATGTATTTTAACATCTATCATATTGTTTAATTAAACATGCATCCTAATGTGTCCCTAATTTGCGTTTTTATTGTATGCAAATTGCGTTTAATGGGTTATAATGTTTTTCAATCGTTATTATAAGTGTTAACTGAAGTTGCGTTTTAGTAGATAATACTTGCGTTTTATCTGTGCATTTTGTTACATACGTAAATTGTAGTTGCATTTATTCAAAATAGTAGTTGCGTCTTGGTTTTATCATTCTGATGATATTTGTTTGTTATTCCCAACTTGCGTTTGAATATTTATGTATTTGCGTTTTATTTTGATTGTGACATCTCATATAAAATAATAAAGAGTAAAAAAACTAGCCAAAAACATAATATTCATTAATTAAAGTGATCAATTACATCCATTGATCATAAAATAAAACATATAAAACATTAAAACTAAAATATTTCATCCAAAACAACCCCCTCCCCTTTCAACATCTATGAAGAATTTAGTGTCTAGGGGGAGAAACTGTGAAGTTAGTTTCCCATCAGACACAACCTCCATCTCCTCAGGGTCCAAATCTTCAACATTCACGTCTCCTTATTCTTCTTCGTAGTCTGATGTTGGGTCCATATCAGACCACAGTTCAACCTGAGCCATGACCATCTCCACAAGTTTTGAACCAAACTCTGCTCCAGTTCCGTTTATAAGTGGCTTCTCATACAAGTTTTTCAAAAAAAAAAATCCATATCCCTAGAGAAAGAGATATCCTTATGGGTGGAAGGTTTCTTTATTCCCATCATCAAACGTCACATCAATCTCAAATCATTCTTCGTCAAATTCCCAGCTCCCCACACCCCTCAGCTTACAAGACTTAAACATTTTTTTCAGCACTTCAAAGAGCTTTTTACCTTTGTTGACTGGCTTAGATGTGGAACACCCAGGGCATACATTTTTTTAAGGACCGGCTTGCTACAGTGTCTGAGCACCCTCTCTTTACACTTGTAAATTTCCTTCTGGTTATCACTCATCATCAGATAGAATTGTTTGTTGTCATACCACCATGTGCTCAGAGTTTGGTTTTCTGCCATTGCTGAAATTTTGATCGGTTTTTACTTTGTGGTTAAGAGAGGATGAAAGTGTAGAGATGCCATAAAATGTTCATACATAATTGTTTTGGTCAAAAATTATCTATTAAAAATAACTTTGTATTCCAAATTAGTTAAAGTGAGGTAGAGTGCTAAACGTGTAGAAATATGTTAATGAATCAATAATATTCCGAAGATGGTGTATCAGGATACTAAAGAAGCAAAAATGTGACAATTATGATCGGGATGGCTTAGGTTAGTTTCGGGATGGACAGTTATATCCTTGGGATGAAACTGCTTATAATGAACAAATAAAGTAATAAACACGACACACGATCTACGAGGAAAGCCCTTGATCAGTTGTAGATCACCAGTATAAAACCTCGGGAGGAGTCTAGGCCCCTGCCTTGTTTGTTAATATTAATCTGGTAAAAAGATACAATCTTGAATGAGTAGTTGGACGAGTGTACTATGATTACAATGATTGTGCAAGTGATTTTGATCAGCTAAGTGTATGTGTGTAGCTATAGTGTGAGCAATGTGTCCTATACTCGTCCAATACCCCCATTTATATAGTACATGAAATTAACAAACAATCCCATGAAACTCACTAAGTAGTTAAATTCTTTGAAGTCTTCATATGACCGTTGTGGTTGTTTCTTCTCAGGTGAACGTTGTAGCAACTGTTTCTCCTTAGCCAATTTAATGTTTCAACTGTTTCCTCATTTGTCGCCGATATTAAATGTATATCGGTTACAACTTTGACCTTATCTTCCATCTTGACCACGAGTTATACTTCTATCCTTAAATTCTTCAATTGAGGATGATAATACATACGTCGCCAAGCATGTAAATCCATATTATAACTTATTTGTACCTGCAATCATACATAGGAGAGTCAACTCGTTAGTTCATTCTCAGGATGTGCACATGCTGAAACACTATTACATCCTGAAGTTAGTTAAGTCCTTCAGCATCCTAGGGATGATACATTAGGGATGTGAGGTAAAATCATCCTGAGGATTTTCACCCTCAACAATTGTCCCCAAAAATATGTTACCGTTATTTTAATAGTAAAAATATTTTTCTCAATTGATGGGTCCATCTTTCCATGTTTCGAGACCCTAACGCCTATTTTTTAGGCTATTTCTTCGTGATGACCGTTACGCCTTATCATATCCTCCTGCCTATATCTAGGCTTTCCTTCATTCTTTATAACCGACTGAAATTATTAAAAAAGGTAACTACTTTGCTTCTTTCTTGTTTTCTTTTTCTTATTCCTACAAAAAGAAGTCTTTCAAATCAGTTTTTTAGAATGAATAAAAAATTAACAAGGGCTCTTGGAAGTGTTGGATCCCTAAGGATTTCACAGGCCAAAACTTGATCAAAGATCCTGATCAAGAAATCTGTACTTTTTATGATAAAGATATTCAAGCCCTTAAGAAATCAGGGGCTTTTCCTGATTCTGCCATCTTTCGGCCTTTTGATTTGAATGCAAAGTCTGACTTTGCCTCTTCTATCTGGGTTTGCTTTTTCTTTTTACCATTCCAGCTTGGCCTCAAATATCCATTCCCAGATTTCATCAAAGAATTCTTTGATGCGACAGGGATGGCTTTTGCCAAGGCTATGCCTGAGATCGGGAGGATCTTATTAGTTTCTGACAAGATCATTTAGACTCACGGCAATAATCTTCAAGTTGGTGACGTGCCATACATATATAAGTTAAGGACACATGGGTCAAACCGTTATGTTCTTCAACTTATTGATAAAGAACCTCCTTTGCTACATAACGTTGTGAGATCTGATAGGCCTTGGAAATCAAATTTCTTTTTTGTAAGGAGGGATTCCATTCCTTATGGGGATGAAATTCCCATGTCCTGGTTAAGAAGTGGTAAATACGTTAGATATAAAGAAGATAGTCACATCCTGAGGATGTTAGTAGTATTCTAAACCATCTTCGTTTTTAGGTGCTTGTTTTGCAAAACTTGTTCCTACTCTGGACGACGCTTTCATCAGACACAAGGCAATACTAGAGCTACCCGCTTCAGCAAGGACTTTTGGAGTAGAAGAAAGTTTTTCTACAAGTTGTGCCACTGAGATGTCTGGTAAGTCATATCTTGGGAATATGCTTATTCCTGGTTCTTGTGTTAACCTGTGTATGTCTTCTTTGTGTCAGCAAAGAAGCCTGATTACTTTGATCTTAACGAGATTGACAGTCAAGATATCAAGGCCTCAAAGATAACTTCTCCATCCAGTTCTAGGATGACAAGTCCTCCCTCTACCCCTAAGGCCAAACCTGCAGCTTCTTCTAAGAAGAGGAAGGTTTCCAGTACTTCGACTCAAGAGACTTCTCCCTTCGAGGGTCTCAGTTGTGATGCCATCCTAGGCAAATTTTCTTAGTTTGTTCTTCAGGTACGTTGTTTATCCCGAGGATGGCAATGATTGCTTATTATCATAAGGTTTAAATACTTACCTGACTTCTTCATTTTTGCAGGGGCACGAGTACTTGCTGAAGTCCTTGGATGACATGAACAAAGAGTTTTATGATACTAAAGCCATGCTAGAGGATGCAAAGAAGTCTGCCCTTGATATGGCCAAACAGCTTGAAAAGAAAGTAGGCAAGGTGGAGACTGAGCTGAAGGTTGTGAAGGTTGCTCAAGCCAAAAGCCCGAGGGACCACCAAAAGGAGATGGAAGAGTATAAGCAAGGGTTGATTAAGTCTGCCACTATCTCTGTTTTTCAAGCTAGGGTGAGGATGGCATTTCAAGCTAAAGACCCCCACTTTAAGATGGAAGACTGGGATGTTGAAGCTTGGCAAGATAAGATCCTTAGTCTGGGTGGAAAGGAAGTGGCGTCTGAGTCCATCCCTGCTAGCGTTCCTCAGGATGCTGGTAAAGAGGCTGAGGTGACGGAGGCTGAAGTGACCAAGGAGTTTCAGGTTGATGAAACGGTGGGAAATGAAGGATGAGATGACTAAGCCAGAGCCCATTTTTTATAATATTTGGTTGGTTTGTGAATAATCTTAAACATTTTCTCTTTATGTCTGTATGAACAATGAAAGTCTTTGGGGTGGAGGGATCTTGATTTTCAAGATGAAGCCCCAAATTCTTTTTCAACCCTGACTTTGAAATGTTAACCCCTGGTGGATGGGTCCTGGTTTAGGACGAAGCCAGGGGTTGGTATTATCTTTTTATGAATAATATATCAATTACTTTTGACATCTTTGTGTTCTTTATTTCCTTTGACATTCTGCAAACATTAGCAAACACTTAGTGGTATAAAAGAATGATAAGAAATAATACCTCATGTATCTTTTTTGGTAAATGATTTTCTTGAGCCTGCCACATTCTTCATAAGTCCTTGTTATCGTCAGGATGGTCTTTAATATCCTGAGGATGTACCTAGTTTCTTCTTCATCCTTGGGATGGTCTTGCATCCTGAGGATGTCCCCAGTGTAATATCTTCAGTATAGACTTTAAGTCTATAGTCCTTTGTAAGAAAGAATTGAATCTTAATAAAATCCTGTAAAGCAAAACTTTGTTATTATACTGGCGACTTAGGCCTTTGGTTTAACTGGGATCAGAACCCTTTTGAAATAATCATGGTGACAAGACCAATATGTAATATCTTGGGAATAACTGGTGACAAGGCTCTTAGGAATTACTGGCGACAAGCCCTGGTGACTAGACCAAACACGAGAAAGAGACATTGAAAAATGTCTAAACCTTAAGAGCTCCATCGTATATCTCAAAGATAATGAAATTGTCAGTCACTTTTAAATGAACTGGTCCCACCATCCCGAGAATATACATGGGCATCATGCGCTCCAGGCGAGGGTTGCTAACCCAATATGAAAGGTGAAAACCTTTAAACCTTAGGAAGGTGTTAGACACCTTAACGGAGGAGAGGGTGGCCAACCCCCTAGTCTTCTAAGCATTCCATCTTCAGGATGGTACTACAAAATTCTCAGGATGGACTATTTCTAGACCATGTTTAGTAAAAATATAATCGATCGAAATAGATAAAGGATAGGTACTTACATATGGAAATGATTCATCTCTATCAGCCTTCACCTTCATCCTACCTGAGATTCGGACCATGGTTTCTCTTCCAGAGTGATCAGTCACATACATCCTTAGACATGGTAGTACTTTAAGTGAATTGCATTCCAAGCCCTTGGTAGAATCTCTCCTTCCATCGTTGATAACCAATATGCTCCTTTACCGGCTTTAGAATCAATCAAGTATGGACCTTCCCACTTGGGAGCCAGCTTGCCATCACTTGGTTTTGTTGTGTTTTGGAAGGCTTTTCTCAGTACCAAGTCTCCTTCTTGAAATCTTCTTATCCTGATATTCTTGTTGTATGCTTTAGCAATCCATTGTTGATATGCTGCCATTCTTACTTTAGCAGCATCCCTGAGTTCATCCACAGTTTCCAAATCCTAAAGTAATGCTTCTGAATTGGTAGTTGCATCCTGAAGATGTTTCCTTGCTGTAGGCATGACCATCTCTGTTGGCAGCATTGCTTCTGTTTCAAAGACCAAGGAGAAAGGTGTTTGACCAGTAGCATTCTTGGAGGTAGTCCTATCTGCCCAGAGTACAAATGGAAGTTCTTCTGCCCATTTCCCTTTCTTTTCCCCAAGCTTCTTCTTCAGATTGTTGACGATGATTTTGTTTGAAGATTCTGCTTGTCCATTAGCTTGAGGATGGACTGGTGTCGAAGTCACCATCTTGATTCCCCAACTTTCACAAAAGTCAGTTGTTCTTTTGCTTATGAATTGAGAACCATTGTCACAAATAATCTCAGATGGCACTCCAAATCTGGTTAGGATATTCTTTTTAATGAATGAGACCACTTCTTTATATCTGACTTGCACGAATGCTTCAGCTTCAATCCATTTTGAGAAGTAGTCTGTCATTACTAGCATGAATACCTTTCCTCCATGAGCTTTAGGTAGCTTTCCTACTATGTCCATCCCCCATTTATGAAGGGCCATGGTGAAATAATAGGATGTAATGGTTCAGCAGGCTAGTGAAGGATGTTGCTATGTCTTTGACATGGATCACACTTCTGAGAATATTGCATGGCATCCTTCTTCATTGTAGGCCAATAGTATCCTGTTCTTAAGACCTTTGAGTAAAGAGATCTCACTCCTGTGTGGTTTCCGCAATCTCCTTCATGGATGTCCTTAAGCACTTCATTTGCTTCATCTTTGTTGAGGCATCTCAAATATCGACCTGCAAGAGATTTTCTATACAAAATATTGTCTATAATTATAAATTTAGATACCTTCATCCTGAAAGCCTTTGGGTTTTCTTCACCAGGAATGACATCCTCTTGTAAATATTTTATTATAGGAGTCATCCACGATGAATCATCTTGTGCCTGAGTGGCTAAAACAGTGATCTCCTCGGGATGGACTGTTTCATCCTCAAGATGTGCCAGGTTATCCTTAGGATGTACCTGGCTATCCTTAGGATGCCACTCTTCAATTGCTGGTTTCAGAATGTGGATGATGGGAATCTTGGACCCTACTGATAGATTGAGGGAGGATCCCAGGTTTGCTAAGGCATCAGCTTCAACATTTTCTTCCCTAGGTACCTGTGTTAGTGAAAATTCTACAAAAGAAATTGACAAATTTTTAACTTTTTCAAGATAAAAGAGCTAACTTTTGTCCTTTTACTGCATAAGACCCATTAAAATGATTAGCAATCAACAAAGAATAAACAAATACTTCTATATTAACAATATGCATATCTTTAGCAAGTTGCAAACCAGCAATGAGAGCGTCATATTCTCCCTCATTATTGGTTGTCTGAAATGCACATCTAATAGCATAGGGTATTTTGTCCCTTTGTGGCGATTTTAGTAGTATTCCTAGGCTTGTTCCTTTTGCATTTGAAGCACCATCAGTATACAAAATCCATTTCCCTAAGTTTTTGTTTAATTGTTGTACTTCAGATTCTACTTTACCCAGGATGTCACTACTGAAATCAGCCACAAAATCTGCTAGAGCCTGAGATTTGATTGCATTTCTAGGCTCGTATACTAAGTCAAAGGAACTTAATTTTACTGACCACTTAGCCATTCTACCTGACATTTCTGGTTTTCTAAGTACATTTTTAATAGGATAGTTAGTTTGTACGTGTATCCTATGTGTTTCAAAGTAATGCCTTAACTTAGTAGAAGCCATTATCAAAGCCAAAACAAGTTTTTTGAGATGAGAATAGCTGGTCTCAGCATCTAGTAGGGTTTTACTTACATAGTAGACAGGATGTTCCCCCTCAAAGTCTCTCACCAATACTACACTTATAGCATTCCCAGAAACTGCAAGATATAACTTCAGTGGTTCTTCATCCTCAGGCTTCATCAAGAGTGGAGCTGCTGCTAAATACTCTTTCAGTTTCTTCGATGCTTCCTCGTGTTTCTGTCCCCAGTCGAATTTACGATTCTTCCTCAGGATATCATAGAATTCTTTACTTTTATCCGAGGATTTCGAAATGAATCTGTTTAAGGTTGCTATCCTGCCTGTCAGTCTTTGTACATCCTTGATATTTTTTGGTGATTTGAGATCAAGGATGGCCTTTATTTTTTCAGGGCTGGCCTCTATCCCTCTTTTGGTAACTAGATATCGTAGAAACTTTCCAGCACCGACTCCAAAATGACATTTAGATGGGTTCAACTTCATATTATAGGCGTCCAGGATGTCAAATGCCTCCTTAAGATCTTGAAGATTATTCTCTCCCTTCTTGGACTTGACCACCATGTCATCAATGTACACCTCCATTGTGTCCCCAATCTTTTCTTTAAACATCATATTCACTAGCCTTTGGTAGGTTGCACCTGCATTTTTTAATCCAAATGGCATAGCTATATAACAATATATACCTGATGAGGTCATGAAGGTTGTGTCCTCTTGATCCTTTGGTTCCATTTGAATTTGTTGGAATCCTGAGGATGCACCCATGAATGTCAGCATTTCATGTCCTGTTGTAGCATCCACCATTGAATCTATGTGTGGTAATGGGAATGAGTCTTTATGACAGGCTTTATTGAGGTTTGTGTAGTCTACACACACTCTCCACTTCCCATTCTTCTTTTTAACTACCACCACGTTGGCAAGCCATCTTGGAAATTTTACTTCCCTTATCATCCTAGATTTAAGAAGTCTATCCACTTCTTCTTGTATGATAACATTTCATTCAGGAGCAAACTTCCTTTCTAATGAATGGGCTTGAAAATTTTATCAATCCCAAGTTTGTGAGTAATGACATCCTTAGAGATGCCAGTCATATCTTCATGCTTCCACGCAAAAGTAGACATACTGCATTTAAGAAATGAGATTAGTGATTGTTTAATGTCATAAGGGATATTCTTGCCAATTAGCATAGTGATATCCTTATTATTGTTGTCAAGGCAAACAGCCTTTACATCCTGCTCAGGATGTGCCTTGACATCTTGAGGATGACACTGTGCATCCTTCTGTAGTTGCTATTCTTGACGTGATGAAGCCTTCATTAATGTTGTATAACAGTCCTTGGCTTCTTGTTGATCACTATTTACTTTGACGACTCCCCAAGGTGTGGGTAACTTTATGCACTGTGAAATGTTGAAGGGACTGCCTTCATGTCATGTATCCAGGGTCTCCCTAGGATGACATTGTAGCAGGATAGGGAATCTATCACACAGAATCTTTGGATAGAGTTCACTCCTTCGACATACACTGGTAGCTTTATGTCACTCAATGTGCTCTTAGTTTCCCCACTGAAGCCCACTAGGATTGATGATCTAAAAACTATTTCAGATTTCGGGATGTTCATTCTTTTAAGAGCTTCAAGCTGGATGATGTTCACTGAACTTCCTCCACCTACGAGAATCCTGCGAACAAAGTGGTTAGCAATATATTAAGTAATAACCAAACCGTCATGATGGGGGTTAAGAATGTTTTCTCGGTCCTCCTCCTCAAAGCTGATCACTTTAGAGGTCATCAGGATGGTTGTTTTTGTTGGTCTTTCTCCTTTTTTCAGACTTTGTTTCCCTCGCATTTCTTTTGGCAGCTGAGTATGAGGTTCCACAAATGTCTGACCCTCCTGAAATGAAGTTAATAATACCGGCATCCTTAGGTGGGGATGCTGCTCTTTCTGGGATGTTGCTGCCATCCTGAGCTCTTGATTTCTTTTTGCCTAGGCGTTCTTTAAGGTAACCTTTGCTCAAGAGATAAGCTATCTCCTTTTTCAAGGCGATACAATCTTCAGTGATATGGCCAAAATCTTCGTGATAGGCACACCATTTGGATTTATCCTTCCATCCTACCTTATTCTCTTTTCTTGGCCATCGTGCTTTGTCCCCTAGATCTTTCATGGCATACATCAGTCTTGTTACATCCACAGAAAAACAATAATCTGACAATTTAGGGCAGTCATCCTCATCGTCGTCCTCCACCACATTGACCTTCTTATTATCAGGTCTTGCATATGGTTTATGCTTATATGGTTCGTATGTGGGAGTGGACTTTCGATTGGGATGTTATATTTTGAGGATGCTTCTATCCTCTCTTGAATTTTCTTATCATCTTCAAGTCGAATAAATCTTAAAGCTCTGTTCTTGACTTCATCCAAGTTCCTGCATGGATTCATCACCAATTCTTGATAGAATGGTGAATCTCTTTGCAGCCCCATCTTGAATGCCTGTACTGCCGTTGTGACATCCAGGTTCGGGATGTCAAGTGCTTCCTTTCCAAACCTAGTAATGTATTCCTTAGTGATTCTCCCTGTGGTTGAGTCACCCTGTATAGATCACTTGTCAAACGTTCGAACGTTCGACTACAAGAAAACTGATTATTGAACATGTTAATTAATTGTGCAAAAGAAGTAATAGAATAGGGTGAAACACTTAGGAGCCATTTCAGGGCTGGACCGGTGAGATTTGAACCAAATCCCTTGCATAAACATGCTTCTTTCAGATTGGCAGAAATCGGATTTATTTCCATCCTCTCCCTATATTGAGCCACATGCTCTTCAGGGTCTGTATATCCATCAAAAAGCTTCATACTTGGAGTTTGAAACCGTTTTGGAATCTCTGCATCACATATGGGAGATGCATATCTTGACACTCTATGGAATGTTGAGGATACCCTAGGGATGGGTTGTACTATCCCTGGTACACTTGACACCATATCCTTAATTTTCTGAAGCTCCCTTGCTAGTTGAGGACTTATTCATGTATCCTGCAAAGAAGCAACATCATTAGCAGTAAAAGTACTAGAACTTGAATTGTTACCGTTAGTGTTATATCCTTGGGATGGCACAGGTGCATATCCTGTATCCCTGGTAGTCGCCTCCTGGGAGTAGTAGTTGTTTCTGTAGCAGAGAATCCAGTACTGATGGGGATAAAATCTCCTTGATGTACCCCTCCAGAGATGCTAGAATTAAAATCTAGCGCCCTGGGTTGCAATGGTGTCCCCATGTCTTCACTTGGCCTTCTTGAGGATGATTTAAGAGCTTGTATTTCTCTTATCAACATTCTGTTTGTGTCTTGTTGTTGATGTATCGAATATTTCATTAGTGCAAATATAGAAAGTAATTCATCATTCGATACAAAAACAGGAGGAAAGATCCAGATGGTCTTGGTGGGATTTGGGAAGTGGAACTTCTTGGAAGTGCAGGTGGAGGTGGTAAGGCAGTATTTCTGGCAGAGGTTGTAGATGGCATGGATGTTGAAACAAATTTTTGTGAAGAAGCCATAGTTGTCAGATTTTGTAAAAAAGAATTAAATAAGAGAAAGTTTTAACAAAGTTTTTTTGTTAAAATAGCACCACTTGCCCCACGGTGGGCGCCAAATTGTTTTGGTAAAAAATTATTTATTAAAAATAACTTTGTATTCCAAATTAGTTAAAGTGAGGTAGAGTGCTAAACGTGTAGAAATATGTTAATGAATTAATAATATTCTGAAGATGGTGTATCAGGATGATAAAGAAGCAAAAATGTGACAACTATGATCGGGATGGCTAGGTTAGTTTCGGGATGGACAGTTATATCCTCGGGATGAAACTGCTTATAATGAACAAATAAAGTAATAAACACGAAGAACAACACACGATCTACGAGGAAAGCCCTTGATCAGTTGTAGATCGCCGGCATAAAACCTCGGGAGGAGTCTAGGCCCCTGCCTTGTTTGTTAATATTAATCTGGTAAAAAGATATAACCTTGGATGAGTAGTTGGATGAGTGTACTATGATTACAATGATTGTGCAAGTGATTTTGATCAACTAAGTGTATGTGTGTAGCTATAGTGTGAGCATTGTGTCCTATACTCGTCCAATACCCCCATTTATATAATACATGAAATTAACAAACAATCCCATGAAACTCACTTAGTAGTAAGTTCTTTGAAGTCTTCATATGACCGTTGTGGTTGTTTCATCTTAGGTGAACGTTGTAGCAACGGTTTCTCCTTAGCCAGTTTAATGTTTCAGCTGTTTCCTCATTTGTCGCCGATATTAAATGTATATCGGTTACAACTTTGACCTTATCTTCCATCTTGACCACGAGTTATACTTCTATCCTTAAATTCTTCAATTGAGGATGATAATACATACGTTGCCAAGCATGTAAATCCATATTATAACTTATTTTTACCTACAATCATACATAGGAGAGTCAACTCGTTAGTTCATTCTCAGGATATGCACATGCTGAAACACTGTTACATCCTGAAGTTAGTTAAGTCCTTCAGCATCCTGGGGATGATACATTAGGGATGTGAGGTAAAATCATCCTTTGGATTTTCACCCTCAACAATTATGTTATTTTATAGTGTTGATCTTGTATAGTTAATACGTGACCGTTCACATTTCTAAAAATTAATTTTTAAAGTTGAACAGTCTTCAGTTTCATCATGACCGTCTACATTTCTTTTTCTTTTCAGTTTGAAATAATCTCTATGAGATTGAGTTATGTGATTTGTCCTTTTTAAACCGTGACTTTTAAAATTTACTAATTTATATTACCTTTTTTTTAACAAATTCATCTTTACAACCAATTTTTATATTGCGTTTTCAATAAAAAAAAGTAAATTATATAAATGTAATTGTTAGTTTGTGTTTATAAATCATGTGATTTTTCAGTCATCATATTTTTATAAATTGGGTGACTAAACTATAATCTGCGTTTTACCTTAACGTATTTTTTTTAAATGTTATGATTTTGTTTGAATCATTTTTATATTAATTGTGTTTTATTAAAAAAAGCATATTATTTGAAGTTATTCAACTTGCGTTTTAAAAAATAAGTCGTGTTTTAATTTAAACAGTTTTGTTTGAATAATTATTTAATATTTGTGTTTAATAATAATAAAACTTGCGTTCTAACAAAAAAGACACAATGTCTACGGCAAATATTAAACATTCAATGTCTATAACAAAGAACATTCAATATGTGAAGAAAAACATTAACAAACATCAAACATTCAAAATGAGATAGTTTTTGTTCTAAATTAAACCCAATGTATATAACAACCATTAAACATTCAATACGTAAAGAAAAAATGTGCTGATTCAGTTTTTGTTTGAATCATTATTTACTATTTGCGTTTTAATAAGAATAAACTTGCGTTTTAAATTTTTTTATGTTGTCCTAACAAAAATCACACAATGCATGTACCAAACATTAAACATTCAAAAGGATAACAAAGAAATAACATGTTTTTTTTCCACCATAGAAAATGTAATTTGTTCTACATTTTTCAATCCTCTCGCTTCCCAATAAGATCATCCTGCCTTTTCTACAGTTTTTCTTTTACTTTTTTCAGCACCTGTTTCTTCTTATCATACTTGTCAAAATTATCTGCAAGTTCAATAATATTTTCCCTTACCATGTTGTATTCATTAAGTATCATCTTTATGCAGTATTTATGCCGAAAACTTATAATCTGCTTATCTTGTTAAACTCCTTCGTCATGGAAGCCACACGACCAATCTTTTTCTCCCTTGTATGTTTCCATGTGTCGTATTACAAACATACCACAGTCGACCGAGTTGTTCTTTGTTCTCCAGTCCATTTCTCTCCGTTGTATTTTTTATTTTTCCAGATTATGGAGTTCTTTGTTGTCCGGCCATGTGTCTGTCAAGAAGGTGCATAATATTTTTTGATGAAAACATTTTGAAGATTTTATGAGTTACTTTTCATAATAAACATGGTTAAGTTTAAAAGTTATACGTTACGTTTACCAGTTTCACTGGGACTCCTTTGTATCTTTTGGTGTCCTTACCTCCCCAAGCTGAGTTGTCAATTAGCTCAATGGTTAAATCTTTCATATTGAAGCATACCACGTAGAAATATATGTTTATCAGCAGTGGGCAGATGATCATGTCAAGTTCATCTACTCTTTCTACATCCAATCTTTCCATTAGAGTTAGGACATTATTTGAAAAGATCTTCATTGTTTCCTCCCATGATTTTGCATTGAAAAAAATACTCCTCAGGCTGCACTTGTACAAGGTCAAAATATTTTGCGTTTAAGTAGCCTACTTTTGTGTTTAAACATATAATAGTTGCGTTTTGCTTATTAATACTATTTGCGTTTAACTCATCATCCAGTTTTCAACTTGCGTTTAATAGTAAGTAACACTTGCGTTTAAATATAAACAAACACACCAGGGTTTGTGTGGTACAGAACAACCTATAAACTAAGCCCTCACTTCTAATATTTTGTTCTTCATAATTCAATAGTTCTGTCCATGTGTCAGCTACACCTTGGTGTAGCCATATTCCTTCAAACAAACTTTCCATCACTACCTTTTGTACCTCCAACCACACTGACTGGTATACATGTTCGCCGCATGTTTTAAAATAAGCAGTCAAATAAGAACATAAGATGTAACAAAATATTTATATACTATAATGCAACTTACAATCGTTCGGTTGTTGGTGCCATGATGTATTGAAACACTTTCATCTCCTCGTGTGTTAGCCTCTCCACTATGCAAACTACCCGGTTAATGTATAGCGACATCAATGTTGGTGCTGGGAATTTCTCTCTTTTTCGCGACCCTATTCATCCTTTCTTTACCCTTAGCTTTATTTTGCTGAATTTCTGGGGATGTAGGTTTAGGGATTGGTTGAGCCTTTGGTGTCTCCACATTTTGTTCTCCATCCGCTTGACAGAACGGATTTTTTTTTGATATAACATGCTCAACATCCGTATGATGATCCCCAAAATCATCAATTGTATCCTCGAAAACATCTTCCTTGTTCCCCCTTTTGTTTTCATCTTCATGTTTACCTTGTGGATCAACTCTTTCAGCTTCAACATTTTCATCTTTTTTCATCCCTTCCATGTCAGCTTCTTCTTCAACCTCAACCTCACCAGTTGGTTCATCATCCTTCTGAATATCATCATTAGAAGTATATCATCACCCATGTTGTAATCCTTCTCCCCTTTATTTTTATCCGCTTCGACATCTCTTTCTTCTATACCCATCAACAGACTAATTATGTTGTCGTCCTTATGGGCAACATCATCCATATTAGTTGTTTTGTCAACTATATCCTCACTGACATGGTCATCATTCCAATTACTTTTCTCTAAACTGATGTTATCAACTATCTCACCCTCATCAGCATCACCTCTGGTATTATCATCTGCTTGATTATCAATATCAGCTGCTATGTTTTGTTCAAAAAAATCCAAGTTCTTGGCAGACTTGTTTTTTTCAACTTCTTCATTTCTTTCTGTTGGAGTTGATAATAAGGAGCAAGAGATGAATGATATGGTTCATGTAATAAGGAGCAAATATTCTTGGGTTCAAGATTTGTTGGAGAGGTGTGACAAATGGGTTGCAGTTTGTAAAAAGACACCCATTCCTGAAAAATAAATATAATGATTAAAAATTAACATTTGCGTTTTATGCTTTTAAACTTGCGTTTTATGCTTTCAAACTTGTGTTTTTAGTTATTACAAAACAAATCATATTTTAATGTAAAGTTATATCTTGCATTTTATTTTTTTATGCTTGTGTTTTACAATTAGAATACAAATATCATATATGTAATGGTTAAACATAACTTGCGTCTGAACATTTAATACTGGTGTTTTTACCTGTATGGATTTTCTTGTTTTATCATCTTCTTCACTTTCATTTCCCAAATCCATTTTATTCCATGGATTGTATTCCTCATTCTCATCATCAGAATATTCAAATTCGTGATCGCACTCGTAATAACTTTTTCTCACTGGAGTTTTAGCCCGCAGTCTTATGTATCGTCATCCAAGCTAAGATTTTGTTGCATATTTCATGTTGGTTGTTTTGGTATCATCAGCAAAGCATCGGCAACCTCATTCTTATTACCCGGGCTGACTACATCCACATGATCCTTTTTCGCTGCAGCTGCATTATCATTAAGTGCAAATGGACCGTTGTTGTTTACATATTCTTCCATCTCAGCCACTGTGGATGATGTTATGTAACTGATGGTCGGTCTTTTTAATGCAACCTCTAATTTTTGTTGTTTGTGGAACTCATGTATGTATAGAATCTGTGAAATGTAACATAACAATAATTTTTCATTAGAATGTGATTATATTTTTATAATTTAGATGTTTTTTCAAACTTACTTACTGTTAGCAAAGCTATAGGACCATTATACGTCTCCCCATACCCACTCCATTCAGACTTTGTCCTCTTTAAACATTTAACCATGTATGCGCACCAATTCATATTCGCAATTTCATCCTCATTCTCAATGACTCCAAGAATCTTTGATTTATGGTAGTTGGCTTTGTTATTTCTTCAAAAACTATGTTCCAGAGCACCAAACAATTTAGTTTAAACAAGTGACCACCGTTTGGATTGCTTTTTATCAGATTCAGGATGTTGGTAACAATTACTTTGCTCATTGGGAATTGATTCTTGAAGTCGTCAAATTGTTTAGCAGAGCCTTTCCTAGGGCTATTCTTCTATTTGACTGATAGTTTCCCAATTAGGATACCGAACAGCTCATGCACCATTGCGTCTGTTATGTTAATTTTATGATCCCCCAAATTCAGCTGGCCTGTTTCGTCATCAAAGTTCACGAGCAACCAATAACCCAAGGCTGTTGTAGTTGATTCATATTCAATAGTCAAAACTAATTCAAACCTCATTCTTTTAACTTCTTGTTTTGGTCAAAAATTACCTACTAGAAATAATTTTATTTTCCAAATTAGTTAAACTAAGGTAGAGTGCTAAATGTGTAAAAGATATTAAAACTTAGTGTTATTTTCAAGATGACAGTTTATAATGACAAATTGATAACAATATGACAACTATGCTTAGGATGGTAAAGAATGGATTTAGGATGGACAGTTATATTCTGAGGATGTAACTGTCTGACAGAATAGTGAAATAAGCAAGGATACATGACTTTTAATCTAATGCAACAAAAGAACAATACTCAATGTACGAGAAAAGCCTTTGATCACTTGATGATCGCCGACACAAAACCTCGGGAGGAGTCTAAGACCCTACCTTGTTTGTTAATATTAAAATGGAAAAAAGTGTTACAACTTTGGAAATATGATGAACAAACTAAGATTACAATGATTGTGTAGTGTTATGTGTGTGAGTAGAGAGAGTATCAGGTGTCAACTAGCTGGTATCAAGTGTTCGATAATGTGTAGGTGTCCTATTTTTGTTCATCATACCCCTATATATAGTTTACATGATAATAATTAGAAGATCCCATAATATCCATTGTCTTCAATGATCTTGTGGACTGTTTCAGGTGGATGTTGTGGATTTTTCAGCTGAAATGGACGTTGGATTCCAGTTTCCACCTTTTTCGCTCATCATTCATCACCTTTGGCGGTTACACTTTGACTCGTCTTTAAGCTTATACACGCATCCTTAAATCCATTGACTTGGTAGGACTTTATAGCCGTTGGAAAGGACTTACAAGTCTTACTCATTCATTGATTGTACCTGCAAAAATATTAAGAGAAGATAATTCGTTAGTCTATCCTCAGGATTCACACATGTCAGAATGCTGTTACATCCTGAAGTCTGTTTAATCCTTTATCATCATGAGGATGTCACACAGAATATTCAAGGTAAATCCATCCTGAGGATTTCACCACCAACAATTGTCCCCAAAAATATGTTGTCGTTAATATCTTTAACGGTTAAAATATTTTTAATCCTAGATCTTTATCTGATAATTCTGATGTGACTTGTTGTCAGGATAGCAACAACTACCTTCTCGGCGATAATTATGTGATGACCGTTAGACGACATCATCTTCTGCCATCTATATATAGACCATATCTCCTTGTTTATATTCACACCAGATTATCAAAACAAGAAATCTTTCTTTTCCTTCTCTTTACTTCTTTTAAACCTGCATAATTTTCATAAATTTCTAAGGATGGGCAAGAAAATGACAAGGAAGTCTGTTCTTTGATACAACCGGGATGGCTTATGCCCAAGCCATGCCAGAAATCTGGAGGATATTAATGGTTTGCAACAAGATTATTGAGAACCATGGTGTCTATCTTCGTATAGGGGACCTGTCTCATGTGTATAAGTTGAAAACACACGGTTCAAGCCGTTATGTTCTTCAACTCATTCACAAAGAACCCCCTTTCTTGTTTAATGCTATCAAGTCTGAAAGGTCTTGGAAGTCAAAATTATTTTTTTTGTGAAGAGGGACTCTATTCCCTTTGGGGATGAGATCCCAATGTCTTGGTTAAAGAGTGGTAAAGGTTTTTATAGGATGTTATAGTTTTTTATGAAAAATTTCCCTAGTCATATCTAGAGGATATTACTGACACTTTGAAAACTTTCATGTTTTACACGTGTCTCTTTTACGAAACTTGCTTCTCCCTTGAGCGACGGTTACCTCAAGTATCAAGTTATACTCAACTTACCTGTTGCTGCTAGAACTTTTGAAGCAGAAGGGAGTCGTACATCCAGCCAAGCCACCGAGATGTTTGGTGAGTGTTACTTATTACATCCTAAGGATGTTTTTATTGTTTTTTTTTTATCTAACCCTGTATTTTTCCTTTTTGTAGCAAAAAATTCTGCTTCGTTTGATCTAGACGACATTGATAGCCATGATGTTAAGGATACCAAGGTCACCTCACCGTCTAGTTCCAAGATGGCCAGCCCTCCAGCTAATCTTCCCAAGCCAAAGACCGCTGCATCTTCCAAGAAGAGGAAGATTACTGCTGCCCCTGGTTCATCCCTAGAAATTGCTTCTTTCGAGGATCTTAGCTTTGAGGACGTCCTTGGCAAGATTTCTCAGTTTACTCTTCAGGTACCTTGCCATCCTGAGGATGGTAGTGAATAATTATTAAGTAAATGTTAAGGTTGAGTTTCTTACCTGTCTTCTTCTAGGGGCACGAGCATCTTCTTAAGTCCATGGAGGGAGTCAAGAAGGAGCTCAGTGATACTCAATCCATGGTTGAAGATGTGAGAAGGATTGCTCATGACAAGGGCAAATACTTTGAGAAGAAGCTGGGTGAAGTGGAGGCGAAGCTGAAGCTGTTGAAATCTAAGCAGGCTCAGATGGTGCTGGATCATGACAAGGAAATGGAGGAGTATAAGCAGGGTTTGATGAAGTATGCCACTATTTCCGTTCTGCAAGCTAGGATAAAGGTTGCCCTTCAAGCTGAAGATCCCTTCTTTGATCACAAAGAACGGGATATTGATGGCTGGCTGCAAAAGCTCAAGAGCTTGAACGGGAAGGAAGTGATTCATGAACCTGTTGCTCCTGCACATCTTGAAGATGAACCAGAGGGGTCTAAGGATGCTGAGATTAGGGAGGCTAAAGCTATGGTGGCCGAGGTGGTGAAGGAACTCCAAGTGGGCGATGAAGGATGTGATGACTAGGCTGGAGTCCAATTTTTTAAGATGTTATGTAGTGGTATATGGTAGTAGTTTGTGAACAATTTCGAACAATTCTATTTTGGCATGTAATAACTTTAAGAAAATGATAGGTTTGGGGTGGAGGGATCTTGGTTTTCAAGACGAAGCCCCAAACCTTTATCTGACCTAGACCATAGATGTTGACCCCTGGTGGATGGGTCCAGGTTTAGGATGAAGCCAAGGGTTGACATCAATTTTGACTTTAAAAGGAAATGAAATGGCAATCTGTTTTGACGCTACATTTTCGTGTTCCTCATCTTTATTCCTTTGTTGTCCTACAACCATTACCAAATGACAAGTGATAAAGTATGGAATAAGTTTATACTTTTGGCCCAATTTGGTTTCCAAAGTATTCTGATGACATCTTGAAGATGTCCCCAGTGTTGTGCCTTTCAGACAGACTTAGAGTCCTTTTCCTTTTCCAAGAAAGGATTAAAAACTTTTGATTATAACCTGTAAAAAGGTAAACTTAGTTGTCATACTGGCGATAAAGCCTTTTATAAACTGGGGTCAGGCCCATAACGACAGATGACCTTTAGGAATAACTGGCGACAAGGCCCAATATAGCATCTTGAGGATAGCTGGCTTCAAGGCCAAGTATATCTGGCGTCTAGGCCACTGGCGGCTAGGACAATACGAGAAAGAGACATTGAAAAATGTCTAAACCTTAGGGATTCAATGCATATTCCAAAAAATGATGAAATTGTCAGCCACTTTTACATGAACTGGTCCCACCATCCTGAAGATATACATGAATACGTGCGCTCCAGGCAGGGTTGCTAATCCAATGTGAAAGGTGAAAACCTTTAAACCTTATGAATGTGTCAGACACATTAACGTAGGAGAGGGTGGCCAACCCTCCAGTCTTCGAAGCTGCATCTTCAGGATAGACCTGAAAAATTCTTAGGATAGACTATTTCTAGACCATGTTTAGTTGTAATATTGATGAGATAATTGAAATAAAATGAAGAGGAATGCCTGTATATGGGGATGATTTACCAGTAATCCGAACCATGGTTTCTCTTCCAGAGAGATCAGTCACATGAGTCTTCACACATGATAGTATTTTAAGTGAATTGCATTCCAAGATCTTGGTAGTATTTCGCCTTCCATGGTCGAGAGCCAATATGCTCCTTTTCCAGCCTCGAAATCGATCAAGTAGGGTCCTTCCCACTTGGGAGTTAATTTACCATCACTTGGCTTGGTAGTGTTTTGGAAGGCTTTTCTTAGAACCAGATCTCCCACTTTGAATCTTCTTATCCTTATATTCTTGTTGTAAGCTTTAGTTATCCTTTGTTGATAAGCGCTATCCTTAATTTAGTTGCATCCTTAAGCTCATCCACTATTTCAAGATCTTGAAGCAATACTTCTGAATTGGTTGTTGCATCCTGAAGATGTCTTCTTGCTGTAGGCATTACCATTTCTGTTGGAAGCATTGCTTCAGTTCCAAATACCAAGGAAAAAGGTGTCTGTCAAGTTGCATTTTTTGATGTGGTCCTATCTGCCCAAAGTACAAATGGAAGCTCTTCTGCCCATTTTCCTTTCTTTTCTCCAAGCTTTTTCTTCAAGTTGTTGGCGATGATCTTGCTGGAGAATTCTGCTTGTCCATTAGCTTGAGGATGGACCGGTGTTGAGGTTATCATCTTGATTCCCCAACTTTCACAAAAACTAGTTGTTCTGTTGCTGATGAATTGAGACCCATTGTCACATATGATCTCGGCTAGTACAACAAACCTTGTAAGGATGTTTCTTTTGATGAGGGACACCACTTCTTTGTCTCTGACTTGTACAAATGCTTCGGCCTCGATCCATTTTGAAAAATAATCAATCATAACTAGCATTAGCACCTTTCCACCAGGAGCTTTGAGTAATTTTCCCACTATGTCCATTACCCATTTCATGAAAGGCCATGGTGAGATGATGGGATGCAATGGTTCAGCAGGTTGGTGTAGGATGTTGCTATGTCTTTGGCATGCATCACACTTTTGAGAATATTGTATGGCATCCTTCTTCATGGTTGGCCAGTAGTATCATGTCCTTAGAATCTTTGAATGTAGAGCTCTTCCTCCTGTGTGATTTCCACAATCTCGTTCATGGATATCTTTGAGAACTTCCTTTGCTTCTTCCTTGTTGAGACATCTTAATTATGGACCTGCAAGAGATTTTCTATACAATATATTGTCTATAATAACAAATTTGGATACCTTCATCCTGAAAGCTCTAGCATGTTCTCTATTGGGGATGTTACCATCCTCAAGATAGTTTATGAAAGGAGTCATCCAGGATGTATCATCTCGATCTTGGGTAGCAAGGATAGTGCCATCTTCAGGATGCACAGTATTATCCTTAGGATGCACCTCTATAGTTTCTGGCTTCAAGATGTGGATGATAGGGATTTTGAATCCTTCTGGTAAATTCAGAGAAGACCCTAAGTTTGCTAAGGCATCAGCTTCAGCATTTTCTTCCCTAGGTACCTGTGTTAGTGTAAATTCTGCAAAACAAGATGCTAATTTCTCGACTATTTCAAGATATTCAGCTAATTTTTTACCTTTTACTCCATAAGATCCATTAAAATGGTTAGTAATTAATACGGAATCAACAAATACTTCTAGATTCGAAACATGCATATCCTTAGCAAGTTGTAAACCAGCAATGAGAGCTTCATATTCAGCTTCGTTGCTTGAAATGTACATCTAATCGTATGGGGTATTATGTCCCCTTGTGATGATTTTAGTAGTAATCCTAACCCAGTACCCCTCATATTCGAAGCACCATCAGTATACAAAATCCATTTTCCCAAGTTTTCATTTAGTTGTTGTACTTCCTTTTCTACTTCACTTAGGATGTTACTACTGAAATCAGCCACAAAATCAGCTAGAGCCTGTGATTTGATTGCATTTCTGGGTTCATATACCAAGTCAAAAGCACTTAATTTCACTGACCATTTTGCCATTCTTCTTGACATTTCTGGTTTTTAAGCACATTTTTAATAGGGTAATTAGTTTGAACATAAATTTTATGTGTTTCAAAATAGTGCCTTAACTTGGTAGATGCCATGATCAGTGCTAAAATAAGTTTTTCAAGATGAGAATACCTGGTTTCAGCATCCAATAAAGTTTTACTTACATAATCGACAGGATGTTGTTGACCTTCGAAGTCATTCACCAAAACTGCACTTATTGCATTCCCAGAAACTGCGAGGTATAGCTTGAGAGGTTCTCCATCCTTGGGTTTCATAAGGAGTGGAGCTGTTGCAAGATACTCCTTCAGTTTCTTTAATGCTTCTTCATGCTTTTGTCCCCAGTCGAATTTATTTTTCTTTTTCAGGATGTCATAGAACTCCTTGCATTTTCTGAGGACTTTGAGATGAATCTGTTTAGAGCTGTTATCCTGCCAGTCAACCTTTGTACATCCTTGACATTTGTTAGAGATTTGAGATCAAGGATGGCTTTAATTTGTTCTGGACTGGCTTCAATTCGTCTTTTGGTTACTAAGTATCCAAGAAACTTGCCAGCACCAACTCCAAAGTTGCATTTGGCAGGATTCAACTTCATATTATAAGCTTCTAGGATATCAAAGGCTCCTTTGAGATCCTGAAGATGGTCTTCAGCTTTCTTGGACTTTACTACCATATCATCGATGTACAGTTTCATTGTGTCCCCAATCTTTTCTTTGAACATCATGTTGACCAGCCATTTGTATGTTGCACCTGCATTCCTTAGTCCAAAAGGCATAGCAACATAACAATATATACTTGAAGGGGTCATGAACGCAGTATCCTCTTGGTCGTCCGGTTCCATCCGGATTTGTTGAAATCCTGAAGATGCGTCCACAAAAGTTAACATTTCATGGCCGGCCGTGGCATCCACCATTGAGTCGATGTGATGGAGTGGAAATGAATCCTTAGGGCAAGCTTTATTGAGATCTGTGTAATCTACACATATTCTCCATTTCCCATTCTTCTTTTGTACCACGACTACATTGGCTAGCCACCTTGGGAATTTGACTTCCCTTATCATCTTGGATTTCCGCAATCTATCCACTTCTTCCTGTATGATGGCATTTCTTTCGGGTGCAAATTTCCTTCGCTTTTGTTGGATGGGCTTGAAGCTCTTATCGATTCCAAGCTTATGAGTGATGATGCCTTTGAGGATACCAATCATATCTTCGTGTTTCCAAGCAAATGTCGACATCCTGCATTTTAAAAACGAGATTAGAGATTGTTCAGTGTCATTAGGGATATTCTTACCAATTTGCACAGTGATATTCTTGTCGTTTTCGTCAAGGCATACTGCTTTTACATCCTGGTCAGGATGTGCCTTAGCATCCTGAGGATAACGCTATGCATCCTGCTGTAATTGCAATGCTTGTCGTGTTGAAGCATTCATCGATGTTGTATAGTAATCCTTGGCCTCCTGTTGATCACTGTTGACTTTGATAACTCCCCATGGAGTTGGTAGCTTTACACGTTGGTGATATGTTGAAGGAACTGCTTTCATGTCATGTATCCAAGGTCTCCCTAGGATAACGTTGCAACTGGACAATGAATCTATCACACAAAATCTTTGGATAGAGTTCATTCCCTCGACGTACACAGGTAGTTTAGTATCACCAATTGTGCTCTTGGTCTCTCCACTGAATCCAACCAAGACAGATGACCTAGCCACTATCTCGGTTTCAGGGATGTTCATCCTTTTGAGGGCTTCCAGCTGTATTATGTTGACTGAACTTCCTCCATCTATTAATATCCTACGAACAAAATGGTTAGCAATATATAAAGTAATGACCAACCCATCATGGTGAGGCACTAGAACGTTTTCTCGATCCTCTTCTTCAAAGCTAATCACTTTTGCATTCATCAGGATGGTAGTCTTTCTGGGTCTCTCTCCCTTTTCTGCTTTCATTTCCTTGCATGCCTTTTGGCTACTGAGTAGGATGTCCCACAAATATCTGACCCTCCTGAAATAAAATTAATGATGCCAGCATCCTTGGGTGGAGATGCTGCCCTTTCTGGGATGCCAGTGCTATCCCGAATCTTCGACTTCTTTCTGCCTAGTGCCTAGCAGATCCTTAAGATGGCCCTTGCTTAGAAGATATGATATTTCCTTTCTCAAGGCGATGCAATATTCAGTAGTGTGTCCAAAGTCTTCGTGGAAGGCACACCATTTGGATTTGTCCTTCCATCCTGACTTATTATCTTTCCTTGGCCATCTTTCTTTATCTCCAAGATCCTTCATGGCATACATTAAACCTGTTACATCCACAGAAAAACAATAGTCCGAAAGTTTAGGACAATCCTCTTCATCGTCATCCTCAACCACATTGACCTTTTTATTATTAGGTCTAGCATATGGTTTATGCTTGTAAGGCTCATCTGTGGGAGTGGATTTTCGATTAGGATTGTTGTATCTTGAGGATGTTTCTATCCTCTCCTCTATCTTCTTGTCATCTTCAAGACGGATGAATCTTAAAGCTCTATTTCGAACTTCATCAAGATTCCTACAAGGGTTCATCACCATTTCTTTATAGAAAGGTGAATACTTCTGTAGTCCCATCTAGAAGGCTTGTACTGCCGTTGTGACATCTAGATTTGGGATGTCAAGTGCTTCCTTCCCAAATATTGTGATATACTCCCTTAATGATTCTCCTTGTGGTTGTGTCACCCTGTACAAATCACTTGTCAAAAGTTCAAATGTTTGACTGCAAGAAAACTAATTATTAAACATGTTAACTAAATGAGCAAAAGAGGTAATAGAATAGGGAAGAACACTTAGCAGCCATTTTAAGGCTAGACCAATGAGGGTAGAACCGAATCCTTTGCATAGACATGCTTCCTTCAAGTTTGCTGGGATGGGGTTTATTTCCATCCTTTCCCTGTCCTGTGCTACATGCTCTTCTGGGTTAGTAGATCCATCATAAAGCTTCATGCTTGGAGTCTGGAATCTCAGCATCACATATTGGAGGTGCAAAACGAGACACCCTGTGACATGCTGAGGATACCTCAAGAATAGGTTGTATTATCCTTGGTACACTAGACACCATATCCTTGATTTTTTGAAGCTCTCTCGCCAATTGTGGACTTATACTTGTATCCTGCAAAGAAGCAATATCGTTAGTAGCATAAGTACTAGAACTTAAATTGTTACCATTGTTTTATCCTCGGGATGGTTCAGTGACATATCCTCGAGATGGCTCTACAACATATCCTCGAGATGGCTCGGCAGTGTATCCTGCATTCTTAGTTGTTGCCATCCTGGGTGCTGAAACAGTTTCTGCTGCAGAGAATCCAGTGTTCATGGGGATGAAATCTCCTTGATGAATGCCCCCAGAGATGCCAGAATTGAAATCCAACACTCTAGGTTGCAATGGTGTCCCCATGACTCAGTCGGTCTCTTTGAGGATGTTTTGAGAGATTGAATCTCTCTCATCAACATCTGGTTGGAATCCTGCTGTTGCTTTATTTGATCCTCCACCATTACAAGCATGGAAAGGAGATCATCATTTGATACGAAAATAAGAGGAGTGGATCCAGATGTTGCCATCCCAGATCTAGCAGTATTAGGAGTTATACTTCTGGTAACTTGTCCAGAACTCTTAGGGAAGGTAGGAGGGGGTGGTAGAATCACATTTCTGGCAGAGGTTGTGGATGGTGTGGAAGAAGACACATATTTTGGGTTTGAGGCCATAGTTATCAAGATTTTTGAAATAAATTGATTGGGAAAGAGTTTTAACAAGTTTTTGTTAAAAATAGCACCACTTGCCCCACGACGGGCGCCAAATTGTTTTGGTCAAAAATTACCTACTAGAAATAATTTTGTTTTCCAAATTAGTTAACGTGATGTAGATTGCTAAATGTGTAAAAGATAGTAAAAACTTAGTGTTATTTTCAAGATGACAGTTTATAAAGACAAATTGATAACAATATGACAATTATGCTTGGGATGGTAAAGAATGGGTTTAGGATTGACAGTTATATCCTGAGGATGTAATTGTTTGACAGAATAGTGAAATAAGCAAGGATACATGATTTTTAATCTAATGCAACAAAAGAACAACACTCGATGTACGAGGAAATCCCTTGATCACTTCATGATCGCCGACACAAAACCTCTGGAGGAGTCTAGGACCCTGCCTTATTTGTTAATATTAAAATGGTAAAAAGTGTTACCACTTTCGAACTGTGATGAACAAACTAAGATCACAATGATTGTGTAGTGTTGTGTGTGTGAGTAGAGAGAGTATCAGGTGTCAACTAGTTGGTATCAAGTGTTTGATAATGTGTAGGTGTCCTATTTTTGTTCATCATAACCCTATATATAGTTTACATGATAATAATTAGAAGATCCCATAATATCCGTTGTCTTCAATGATCTTGTGGACTGTTTCAGGTGGATGTTGAGGATGATTCATCTGAAATGGACGTTGGATGTCAGTTTCCACCTTTTTCGCTCATAATTCATCACCTTTGGCGGTTACACTTTGACTCATCTTTAAGCTTATACGCGCATCCTTAAATCCATTGACTTGGAAAGACTTTATAGCCGTTGGAAAGGAGTTACAAGTCTTACTCATTCATTGATTGTACCTGCAAAAATATTAAGACAAGATAATTCGTTAATCTATTCTCAGGATGCACATATGTCAGAATGTTGTTACATCCTGGAGTCTGCTTAATCCTTTATCATCCTGAGGATGTCACATAGAATATTTATGGTAAATCCATCCTGAGGATTTCACCACCAACACTTCTTCCTTTTGTTCATCTGACATTATCTTGATTATTGACACAAATTCCAGAGGCGAGAATCTCATGCTTATCCTTGTGTGTATGTACTCAACAAATTTGTTACTCTTATTCTTTTTCTGAAGTTTTTTACTTTTTTGCATTTTTTTCTCTTTTTTCCCTTTTTCTTCGGCGATTCCACATATTCGGACGAAGATGAATCAATAACCACTTGTTTTTTTCCTGTTGTTTTTTTTTTTTTTGCTTCTTCTTTATCTCCACAACTTCATCAGACGATTCTAATTCCCCAACTTGTTTCCTTTTCCTTTTTACTTGTCTTTTCTTTATCAATGCGCTTATTGGTTGCTCAAATTCATTGACTTGTAAAAACGGAACAATAGTATATTTAGAAACATCTAGAATTTAACAGGAACATAGTAAACGCAAGTTACAAAAGATACAAACGAAAGTATTAATATTAAAGGTATTCAATTGCAATCTAATACCAAAACACATGTTATAAATTCAAGCACAAACAAATGCAAGTTCGTTTCATACAAAACGCAAGTTATATATAATCAAGAAAAACACATAGGACATCATTTGCTTTTTAACATACTTACACATTACCTTATAGGTTCATATATATACATTTTTTGTGCATGAATTGCATCACTAACAAACTATTTAACTTATTTATCAAAAAAATATGTGAACAGGGCAGTGACAATTACTCATTAAGCATTGCTAACGCTTCTGATGGAGTGTACAACACATCAGCATCTCGGTTGTCTTCCCCACCTTCTTCCATTGCTATATCAACATGTTCTTGGATGTTATTATCGATTTCTACATTCGCTTTATTTTACACATCCCCTACATAGGAAACATTCTCTACTGGAGCAGGGAGTATATGCACACCCGCATCTTCTTCATGTTCTTCAGCATTCTCTTCCTCATCATTGATTATATGGTTTCTATTTCTACGGTGATAAACCAAACCATAACATCTCTGACCCTGCCTCACTTTGTTTATGTTGTTGAATGCTTCTAATCTTTCAACGGCAATGGTTGTTTAATAAAAGCAGACCATCAACAACATCACGTTCATCTAGGTATTCTCTTAGGGAGACATAACGTCTTGCCATTTCAAAAAAAAAAACAAATAAACTATACAAATGAAAAACGCAAGTTAAAATGGAGTGACCTCTCACTAGCACTTGAGTTATAAAGAACTTTTATACATAGACTATAGGCTTTTGATTACTGAAAATAGTATATTTCATCTTTTTTATTTGTTTGACACAGCCGACTGACAGAAAACGTCAGTACATCATTTCAGTTAACTAATTATGACCTAAAAATATCTACAGTATGATGGCTTATTAATCATTCCTCATAATTCTTTAAAACGCAAGTACAAACATTCATAAACGCAAGTTGTAACAATTTCTGACGCAGGTAATAAAATGATCCCAAACTAAACAAATTATGACCTGATTTCGAAATTTCTACAGGTCGATCGTTGTTCTCCTTTGATCGTCTCTCATATTCGACTCATGTTAAGTACCATTTTGTTCTTTAATTTCTTATTGTAAAACGCAACTAATAATTGCACGCAATACTTTTACCATTTGTTATATACATACCTGATTTCTTCTTCGATGCCATTATATAGTAGATTATTGTGTTTTTTTGGAAGAGATCAGTAAAAAAAACCCTAATATTAGGTTTGTTTTGTAGATGGTGGACGGTTTTCAAAGTTGGTTAGTTATTTTAGAAACTGCTATGTCAATTGAATGAGATTTGTAATTTGCCGCTTTTTTATTTTTCGTCCAATTACTAATATGCCCTTATTCATGTTTTTGACCAATTTAATGACGCGTGGTTTTTTACGATCGTGCCTTTAATTATCCACTTTAATCGTCAGCTGGAATTACTTCTTATCCTTCTTATGCAAAAGCCCTTTTTACATTAGCCTCACCCATATTATATTACTGACATATATAAGTTGGATGTGACGTGTGGAATGAACATTCAAATCATATTTGTTGTACTAGTTGGTTCGCCCGCGCGATGCAGCGGGTACATAACCCCAAATCTAACACTACCATATGCAATCTAAAAACATGTTATATGATGGTAGTGTGTGGTGGTCTGACCCATGAAATGTCACCTGCAAGCTGACTAAAAATCTAAGTGGCACAATAACGCAACCTTCAATATGACCTATTACTGACCCAAAACAAAAAAAAAAGATAATCTAAATGACAAATAGCTTTATTAGAGGTGACTTTATTGGGAAAATCTAATTTACATAGAACTCCACTAACAACTAAAATTATGTTAATTTAAGTATACAAAATGGTTAAAAAGAAAAAAAATTAAGTACATAAATAAACCCAAACCTGTTGTTTAATATGTTGATAATTCTAGTCTTATTTTGAGGAGTGATTTCAAAATTTTTCATGTTAAGTGATTCAGTTTTTGAGGAGGTAGGGTGGGTTTTCCCTTAAGGGTTCCCATCCTGGGGTAGGTCACAGGTTCGATCCATGCACACTACAAAAAAGTTCCCCGTGACGGTTTGAGCTTAGGCAAGGAGGACACCGGTGTGTGGGTAGGGATTCGAACTTGTGACCGTAGGTTATGGTTGAACAAGGATTTCCACTAAACTAAGCCTTTCAAAATAAAAGTGATTCAGTTTTTGAATTAAGTTCTACCAAGTATAAATGATGTTACTGTAATAGTATTGCTATAGTGAGATGTATACAATGTGGATTGTGGTATAATATAAACATCAATAAATGCTCTTACGATCTATACATAATCCTATATTTATATTCCACTTCATCTATACTTGAATTTGATAAAGAAATGTGATTTTTTTATAGAAACAATAGTTTTGGAAAGGCCATGATGCTTCTGAATAACAACAAATATATTGCTATTCATTGTTTTTCAAGAATTGCATATGCTTCTGAACCATCAAATTTTACGAAAGAGAAGTTGCATGATTTGTATATTATCATATTTAAGTATAGTGTATGTACATGCAAGATGAAGACATCTGAGCCAAAACCAAGAAACTGACATTTTAACAAAAACGCAGTAATGTTCGGTGATCATCCTCACTACAAACCTGACATGTTAAATTCCACCTCTAAAAATTGTTCAATTTTCCACCTCAAAACAAGGAAAACAATGTTTTAAAAAAAGAAAAATATACGGGACATTTGTAAACAGGGCCAGCCTCGCATCATTCCAATACATTGTAGAATATTAATGTCCTCCATGTTGACATGTATGTTCTAATCTAACCAAGGTAAAGGAGTTATAACCCAAACAAAATGCATGCCCCTAGTGTATAATGTTTACTTTCTAGTGGAGGCAACTTATCTGGGACATTCATGAGCTTGTCTGTTTCATTAAATATTTTGACAGCTAGAATGTGTGATCTCGCGATTGCAGATGAAGAGACCCAATTGGTACAGCAACGACAGGATAGGTTCAACCTAATTAAAGTTGATGGGGTGATTGACATGAAGACGCAGAGTCAACAATATCAAGTTAAATAAGAAGAACATCGACCTCTTGGAGGAGAAACGATTCAACTTGCATAAATTGGTGTAATGAAATGAGGTTACATGTTGAGTGTGATATAAAGTGTGGATTACATACATATACAATGAACATTATATATTTTACATAAGAGGCATAAAAGGAAGAAAATGACCAACGATTAGACATTTGTGAAGAGACCCTTAAACTCTCATCTTAAAACTTTGATAAAATTACCTTATTAGACATCTTTGATCCTTAATAAGGTAATAGAGAAGAGATAATTACATTAAAAAATCAGATCAGGATATGTGATCCATAACAATACAATTAATATTAATTAAAGACTTGTATCATACATTATTTATCACTTATACATGTGTAGTGGAGAGTTTAAATGAGAAGAAAATGTTTTGTAAGAAGAAAAAGAACAAATTCTAACTAATAGGAAGTTTTCATTTAATAATTGTATTGAATTTTAAATTAATTATTATTTTTTTGTAACTTCCTCTAAAATAGTTTAATAAATGAACCACATAATTCATTATAAAATCTATTCTTTCAAATTAAATCTTATTAGAGTGAAGGATACTTTCGTCATGTGTAAGATATATGTAGGATGAATTTTTACAAGTGTAGGATAAACATATGATAATCTCGATATGTGTAGGATAAACATATAATAATTTTGATATATGTAGGATGATTTTTTATTTGTGTAGGACAAATTTTGATAATGTGTAGGATAAAATGTTAATAACTAATTAATTAGATAGATGATAGTAAATGCAAGAGGAGTTAAACTATTTAATATTTAATCATTTTGTAACTTCTTTTTGTTCTTACATGAAGTTCTTCTCATTTGATCCCCGTGTGTATATGAAGTAACTTTGTTGTGTACAAATCAACTCTCAAAGAATATAATTAATTAGTACGTTTCGGTAATTATAATATATCAGAATACGTAAATAAACAAGACCAGATACATTGAAACATTCTTTTTTTTTTAACGGTAACAAATAAATTCCGAGCACTCTCGAAGTATCCACTGGACAAAAGAGTACTCCGAGAGTAACCCGGGTCCACCAATTAGTTCACACCAGTTCCTAGGGAAATTCCGACGCCCGAAGGCCCACTGCAGTAAACCCGACCCACCAACAACATTTTGATGCCGGTATGACTCGAACTCCCCACTTTGTATAAAGAAAGCAAGTTGACCGTGACTCCACCATAAGGGATTGAGTACATTATATTGTCATTCTACAATTTATGACAAAATCCACGATTATATTGGATTCTTATAGGGACCAGAAACAACTTTATAATAACAACAACAATAATAATAATAATAATAATAATAATAATAATAATAATAATAATAATAATAATAATAATAGAGAAAAGCATATTTATAAACTCACTTTGGTGTTCAACATTGGGAAGTCGCATGGTGTCGACGTGGCACGTGCACGTATAGTGCCACGTGTAGGAGGATGTCTACTAGACATTGTTCACACACACTAGTCATATATAATAGTATCTATATCGAGATTCTCTGTTCGTAACTTTGTAATGTATCCAATTACAGAGACAACTTCACACACTAACCCATGGTACTAAGGCATGAAAATCACACGTAGATCCGTAATAGCCACCCCGTGATGGCCGTGACTATCATGGCATCGCCCCAACCAATGTATCACGGCCACGATAGTGATGGCGTGATGGATTTTCGTGACCACCATCACGGTGGAAAAGCAACACTGGACTTAAAAAAAATGCCTCAGCTCACCACCACCACCACCATCCTCCTCAGCTTATCACTACCATCATCCTCTTCAGCTTAGATTAAAAAAAAAAAAAAAAAAAGTAGTGATGGGTGTGATGACCACCCCATGATTTTAGTGATCAAATGTGATAGGGTGTGGTAAAATAAGGTGGCACAATAGGATTGTGTGTGATGACCACTCCATTCACCCTAAATGCCATTCAATGCAATCTCTTGTGACATCATCAACAATAATCCTATGTTGATTACCACGTGAAATGCATGTTGCCTAGGTATGTCGTCACAAGGAAACACTAGGTTGTTTCTTGCCCACATATTCAGACAATACATGCATGTACAAAAACATGACCTATCCTTATACAAATAGTTATATAAATAAGAGGACACGTGTATGTGTACGCATTTACAGATCGACCGTTAGAACTTGACGTATGAACCTATGTAATACTGTGGAAATGGTTTAGAACCGATTCCATGGATCGATTAAACGATTACGACTCAGTTTTAGACGGAGATTGGAGACGAAACAGAAATAGATGAAAACAATGTCAACACAGATTCGTATTACATCAGAAACGATTACAGATACTATCATCAGTAAGATAAACATCTATCTCGGGGCCAGTGGAGGTCGGGCATGACCTCCCCTAGAGAGCATTCTAAGCACAAACTCATATTCTTAATGAAACCAACACATGAGATTGCTATATATAGACTAATTGGTTCGACCTTACGAAGGTGCGAACCAACTGGTTCGACCTTGTGTAAGCACGAACCAAAACATTTAGTTTTGGTTCGACCCTTCGAAGGCACGAACTAAAATCTGAATTTCTTGGTCGACTTAAACAAATGCATAAGATCCATAAAATGCCCTTATGGATCACCACAATCTCATGTTATACAACATATGACTCAACCCTAGTCTATTCGACAACGACGACCACACACAAAGTGCATCAACAATCTCTCCCTTGGACGTTGTTGGCGAATCCTGAATACATCTTGCACATCAGCAGTCAATATCACAGATCTCCCCCTCAATACATGCACTATTGCATTGAGTAAAAGTACAACATCCTTCATGGATCGAATAAGTAATGCCCTACAGACCCTCAGCATCAATACGGAGGAAGTCAGCTAGACCACATATATCATTTGCGAACTCAACCGGCACGCTCAGTTGAATTACAACCAGATCACCTAGTTACGCCAAAGTGAAGTCGACAATGTAATGAACTGCAGCCTCGTAGCATCAGTACCCAGGGATGTCATCTTGACCAAGTACATCATGCGCAATCCAGCTAGTCTTACCTGCAGTTTAATAAGACCCTTGTTAGAAGGATTCCATACAGACATACCAGATATTCAACGTAACACGTAGGTACCACCACTCATTTACGTCTCCTACCTGAACTTACCCATGCATCTGTAACACCCCAACCGATGGCGGAAACATCGGGATGTCACGTATTGATGATTGTTCAGTAGCTCATGGTAAATAATAATTCTCATTATATGATTTAGATAAATTACATACAATTGTTCTACAAGAATTCATACATCAAATTGAATAAAACTATGCACACATCTTCAAGCATTAACTCAAATCTTCAAGCAAGTAGAACCTGAAAAATGTTAAGTTGAAAATATTTTGGGTCAACAAAAGTTGGTGAGAATTACATAGGTTTTGATAATCGAATAAAATTGTTGTGCAATTCATGTGTCATGGCAATCTAGTCCATATGCGAAAACATACTAGAAGTAAATCGAGTGCATAATCAACCATTGTGACTGTTGTATTGTGGTACATCCCATACGCTCATGGTTCACTCGTTTATATTGCAGTAACAAACACCCACGCTACCTTTGTAGGAGGCACGTATCCGGGTGGGATTGTCAGTCCAATAGATCTATCAATGTATACCGTCGGTTGATCAATGTTTATGCTAGAATTATGCTTACCCTAGTCATGTTCAAGACATAATGCAACATAGAAAAACACATAGACACATTGATGATTGAATTGCATAAATAATGTTGTAACATGTTTCACCCCAAAAATGGTGATAAATAGAAAAGGGGCTATGTAAAACTCACCTTAGCAAAATGTTATATCTGTTAAATAATTGAATAATGGTGTTGCCCAAATGTATCAAGTATCACCCTATACTAAGGTAATAAATATGTCTAAGTCTATCAAGTCTACAAATTTATAAGTTTCTAGGGCTTTGAATTTAGAAATAAATGCTTGTTTGATTATTATTAAAAATGTTTGATAATTGAGAGAATATTAGTAAATAAGTAAACAAAAATCTTTTTACGAAATTTAAATTTAAGATGGTCACAATGATGTGTTTAGAGTATAAAAACAATTCTTACAAAATTATTTTCTTTAAAGTAGAATATTAATTCTATTTATAACACATTGTCAAAATTTGACTTTAATATTTAAAAATATTAAAATTAAAGAATTGTTAGTTTAAAATTTGTATTTCTGTTCTAAATAATCAGAAATAATTTGTATAAAATTTTGGTGCAAAAATATTAAAAATTGAATTTATTATGATTTAATTATGATTAAAACTAACAAAAATTGATTAAAAATATTAAATAAATGATTTTTCTGAAATAAAAATCATTTCAGAAAAGTTTAACATTATAAAAACTCAGAATAATTTTTGTGGAAATTTATAAAATTGTTTTGATATTTTAATGGAATATTATAAATATAATAGAATAAAATTGATTTAATTATTATATATATTAAATAAGTGAATTTTTGAAAACTAAAAATTGTAAGTTAAACTTTTTCATTAGATTAACTAAAAATAATTTTTGTAGAATTAATAAAAGAGCTTTAATATTTTAAAACGAATTTATAAAATTATAAGTATTATATAATTAATTTTGATAGTAAAAACAAAATAAGGAAAAAAGCTTTGCCACAGCCGGGACTCGAACCCGCGTGGCTCGGGTATATGGCACCAGACACAACCACTTGGTCCAGACCAGTGGTTGTGTTGGTTTTCTGTTTGTTTGAAACATATATCATACTTAAAATCATGTTCATCCCCAAATCAAGCTTACGAGCCCTAGATTCTTCAATCAAGCAATTCACACAACATTAACCCAATTAATCATGGGGTTAATGTTGTGTATGTTCCGAATAACAAAACCCATAATATAAATCACACATACAAATACGAGTCAGATACGATTTGGTCAGTCAAACGTATAAGTCAAAAACGTGATCTAAAACCAAGAACAGAGGACTTTTAAGTGAAATTGGGGGTTGAGAGAGATTGTTCGGCGAGATGAGGATGTGGTATGAGGTCCAATTTATAGGGATGATGCCTGGAACGATGAATTGGTAAGGTTGACTTAGTCATGAATGTTTGACGCGTCGTGACTAAATTATAGAAGCAATTGATTGATAATTGATGAGGTTTTGACTTAGATCAGACCGATAATCATGGTGCAAATGCTAAACTTCGATTAATTACGAGTCAATGTGGTGATTTTGGTAAGTCATTGATCTCAGTTGACTTTCCAGGTCAACTGAGATGTTTTCCAAGTCATGATATAATTAATTTGCGTCCAGATTATAACAAGTGTATGGGCTAGAGCAGTTGGTTGTGTGTGTTTGTGTAGTTGAACCGGTTAGGGACCCGGGTTCGATCCCCGTCCCTAACATTATTTTCCAAATATTTATTTTATTCATGGGCCGGGTATTGGGCTAGTATCTGGGCCGGGTCTGATGGGCCTTGGGCTCTGATACAAGAAGAATTGAGGGGTTTTTGGGCTTTGGGTTTGGTTTAAAGGTTTAGTAAAAAAAATGTGGGTATTATTATTATTATTACATATAAATACATATATATATAAGTTGTGTATTTAATGCTAAAAGTGTATAAAGTAAGGTTTTTACGTATAAAAATTTGGGGGAAAATTTTGCGATGTTACAGTCTCCCCTACTTTTGGAAACTTCGTCCCGAAGTTAAAAGAAAACACCAAGTTTACATTTGGTCGACTACCGAAAACCTTGATAAAATTTCTCACTACCTTCACGTACCTGTAAATTCATGATTACGTTCTGGACCGTAATTACCAATTTACCTTACATTAGGGTTTTGCGTCCTTTTATGACTTTACCGATTGTTGAGCAGGTCTGATGGTCCCCACCAGTCGTTGAGCAGGTGGTAGGGCCTCTCCCGACTGTTGGAAAGACATGATGTCCTATACCAATCGTTAAGTAGGTTGTTTGGTAGTCAACTAATTGTTGTACATGTAAGCAAGTATGATTATAGATATAGCAATTAGTTCACATTCAAACAAGCATGCACTCAGATGTTATGATAATACTTGAATTTATTACTTGAAACAAAAAGTGTCAATACATAGAATTAAAGAGAAAATAGACATCATTCAAATGGTGGGGTTTGCTGTTAAGTAGCTGGAGGGTCTCAAGCGGGGTTATTTGGAGCATCAAGAGCGTTTGTAGCAGGGATTCGACAAGCATCTGCAAGATGCCCATACCTTTGACAATTGGTGCACTGTCGGCAGGGTACTTGAGTTGGATGGTGATACTGGCAGGTGTCACACTTAGGTAGCTTCCCGTTGTATTGTTTCTTGTTGGGTGGGGCAGTGGTGTCTATTGCAAAATTCCTGACCTTGCACTTCCCGTTGGTTGAGGCCTCGGTTTTGATATCAACGGCAGGTTGGGGAGTATCCTTTTTCTTTTCCCCTTTACGAGTCAGGGTTCCTGCCTTCACGTGGTTATCTGTTAGGGTGGCAGCCAAACGCTTTGCTTCCTCCAGAGTAGCAGTGTTCCTTCCCCACACCGTGTCTTGAATCTGCATCGGTAAGCCACCGATGTATTTTTCGATTGCAATAGGCAAAGGGGTGATTTTGTGGGGTAGCAGTAAGCTAAGTTCGTGAAAATGAGTGTTGTAAGCAAGGTTTTCCCCACTATCTTGAGCAAGGTCATGAAACTCATCTTCCAGCTTCTTGATTTCATTACGAGGACAGAACTCTGCCTTCATAATGTCTTTAGCTTGATCCCAAGTTAAGGCTAGTGCAGCTTCAGCTCCGCGAGTGCGTTTTTCTTCATTCCACCAAGTGAGTGCTCGTTTGTGAAGAACACTCATGGCATAACAGACTTTAAAGTGGTCGGGGCATTCACTGTTGATGAAGGTATTCTCAATACCCTCAAACCATTGCAGGAGTCCCGTAGCTCCTTCTTCTCCACTAAACTTTGGGGGATTACAAGAATTAAAGTGTTTAAGGGTATAGGCTGGAAGACCATTCCCATTCCCGTTGTGGTTTCCATTTCCATTCCCGTTGCCGTTGCCATTCCCGTTGCCGTTCAACTGGATGACTTGAGCTAGTAAGTTGGGAACCAGAGTTGCGATTTGCTGCGCCATTTGTTAAGAAATGATTACAGCCAGTTGAGCATCGACACCATTGTTGTTGTTGTTGTTGTTGTGGTTAGTGTCATGGTTATAGTTGTGATTGCTATTTCCTTCGTCATGGTTGTCACCACTGTTGAGACGAGCGCTACGACGTGGAGGCATGATCTGTAAGAGACATAATGAAATGAATGAGGTTATATAAGGAATGTAATCATTTATTCATTAAAACGAATAAACGAAAACGTTGACTTATCAAAGACTCTAGATTCTAATAACATATGAAGACATGCTTTAGCCTATAAGTGAACACTCATCCCGAGAATTCCCAGGTAGGCATCCGGGTCCCTCGTCTGATTGGGATATATGCGCAATGCCAGCCTAGACAGAAGACTCAGAATACAGGCGTTCACCGTTCCAGATTGCACGTGTTCGTTATTAAAATCTAGAACTTCGACGAGATCTCTAGGTGGTTCAGGCTAAGCCTGAGGAATTTGTCCTATTAGTCTAAGAGTGGATCCAGTGATGGAGAGCAACCTTCTTGTAACGATGAAAGTAGGGATGAGCAGTAGGAGATAGAGAATAGCAAGTAAGAGAAGCAAGTACTGGTTAAATCCTATGGTTATAGACTAGATTATTTTTCTAATAACCTAATTCCCTATAACCATGGCTCTGATACCAATCTGTAACACCCCAACCGATGGCGGAAACCTCGGGATGTCACGTATTGATGATTGTTCAGTAGCTCATGGTGAATAATAATTCTCATTATATGATTGAGATAAATTACATACAACTGTTCTACAAGAATTCATACATCAAATTGAATAAAACTATGCACACATCTTCAAGCATTAACTCAAATCTTCAAGCAAGTAGAACCTGAAACATGTTAAGTTGAAAATATTTTGGGTCAACAAAAGTTGGTGAGAATTACATAAGTTTTGATAATCGAATAAAATTGTTGTGCAATTCATGTGTCATGGCAATCTAGTCCATATGCGAAAACATACTAGAAGTAAATCGAGTGCTTAATCAACCATTGTGACTGTTGTATTGTGGTACATCCCATACGCTCATGGTTCACTCGTTTATATTGCAGTAACAAACACCCACGCTACCTTTGTAGGAGGCACGTATCCGGGTGGGATTGTCAGTCGAATAGATCTATCAATGTATACCGTCGGTTGATCAATGTTTATGCTAGAAATGTGCTTACCCTAGTCATGTTCAAGACATAATGCAACATAGAAAAACACATAGACACATTGATGATTGAATTGCATAAATAATGTTGTAACATGTTTCACCCCAAAAATGGTGATAAATAGAAAAGGGGCTATGTAAAACTCACCTTAGCAAAATGTTATATCTGTTGAAAAATTGAATAATGGTGTTGCCCAAATGTATCAAGTATCACCCTATAATGAGGTAATAAATATGTCTAAGTCTATCAAGTCTACAAATGTATAAGTTTCTAGGGCTTCGAATTTAGGGATAAATGTTTGTTTGATTATTATTAAAAATGTTTGATAATTGAGAGAATATTAGTAAATAAGTAAACAAAAATCTTTTTACGAAATTTATATTTAAGATGGTCACAATGATGTGTTTAGAGTATAAAAATAATTCTTACAAAATTATTTTCTTTAAAGTAGAATATTAATCCTATTTATAACACATTGTCAAAATTTGACTTTAATATTTAAAAATATTAAAATTAAAGAATTGTTAGTTTAAAATTTGTATTTCTGTTCTAAATAATCAGAAATAATTTGTATAAAATTTTGGTGCAAAAATATTAAAAATTGAATTTATTATGATTTAATTATGATTAAAACTAACAAAAATTGATTAAAAATATTAAATAAATGATTTTTCTGAAATAAAATTCATTTCAGAAAAGTTTAACATTATAAAAACTCAGAATAATTTTTGTGGAAATTTATAAAATTGTTTTGATATTTTAATGGAATATTATAAATATAATAGAATAAAATTGATTTAATTATTATATATATTAAATAAATGAATTTTTGAAAACTAAAAATTGTAAGTTAAACTTTTTCATTAGATTAACTAAAAATAATTTTTGTAGAATTAATAAAAGAGCTTTAATATTTTAAAACGAATTTATAAAATTATAAGTATTATATAATTAATTTTGATAGTAAAAACAAAATAAGGAAAAAAGCTTTGCCACAGCCGGGACTTGAACCCGCGTGGCTCGGGTATTGTGAGCGTTGGATTTTAGCTAAAACAGGATTATACGATCATACAAGTCACAAAACTAGGTGCGGAAACCCTAGTTCTGAACAAATTGATAAAACACAAATCACGACACAATCAAGATCATTTTCAATATCATTTCATAGATTAACTTCATTCAATAAGCATTTACAAACTGTTTATGTTAATCTAGAACACACAGATAATCTCTCAAAAACACCTCTGAACCTGAACTGAACCTGGACACAAATGACAACTCTCTTTCATTATCAAAAACACAAAAACTATATATAGGCACTGCACATTCGCCCGTTTCATCTGGTCGAATGTGAGTGTTTTCCACATTCGCCCACATCAGGTGGTCGAATGTGTCTTCTATTCAGGTCCATTCTTCCTTCGTCCCTTTATCATCCACCTTCGCCCAGTCTCTTCTTCCTTCGCCCATACTTATTTACATTCGCCCAGACTATATTCACCTTCGGCCATCACTAACATATGTTAATATTGTATATCCAATCATTAGTCGCAAAACGCATCAACAAACTCCCCCTCGACTATTGATTGGATAGTTTTCTCTGTTGGTCTATCGTCTTGTTCATCAGCTTGATTCTGAGCTGTTTCTTCTGCTCAGTAGTCATTGGCGGCTCAAATGTTTTCTTCACAGGCTTAGACACATTGGCTATCTTCACAGTTTTGCCAAGTTTACCCTCTAAGTTGCTTCCTGCATTTATATCATACGCAAAACAAACTCCAACCACTTGCGTATACTTTCTCGCTTGAGCAAAGTCATTGGGTTCATAGTAGATCGGATTGTAGAATAACATGATGATGTCTTCGAATGTGCAATTAATCAGCCACATAGGATCAAATACATGAACATGCTTGTATTTATCCTTTCCATCTCTCAACACGATCACCGCTTCTGCCTTTCTCCAATCATAATACCAAAAGATGAAATCAGCACTAAAATGCTGTGGCATCGGCATCAACGGTATCTTCCTCATCACATTAGGTGCTTTATAAATCAAAGTAACACGCTTCATATTGGTTTGTGGATCAATATCCCTATGCTCTTTTCTTCTGGGATATTGAGGCTTGAATCTGTTCCATCTCGTACGACTTTCCCAAACCAATTTATCAGCGCACCAACCGACATGTGATCCATTTACTTCGGCACCTGACATTGGGAATCTGCATAAGTCTCTAACCGCCCAGTACGGTAGAGTAAGCAAGTCACAGAATCTGTTGAAGTACAGAATTCCGGTTTCCCATTTTGCAGCAATACACTTCAGTCTGCCTAAGTAAGTCCACCCGAGAGCTCTGCCTTTGAACTTGGCATTATGAAATCGATAAAAGTTACCTTGAGCTTCAGGCTTTGGTCGGTTCTCATCCATTTCCTTCAATTTCTTCATATAATTCTTCAACTCATCAGACTGGTTAGAAGAATCTTTCTTTTCAGTACCAAATATCTTCTCAACAAACTCTTCACTCCTTTTCTTAGCTTTCTGTTTCGCTGACTTATTTGGTATCTCAGTGAAGTCAGGAAATACTTCATTTTCATCATCTTGTCTGAAATATTGGGGAAACTCTTCATGAGTTATATCTTCTACTTCAACTTCATTGTTCTCTGGAGTCTGTACATCATCTGAATGACTTCCCATATCCTTTTCAGGAATATCAGGAATCGATTCATCCATCATAAACTCCTCAAACGTCTTCCCTACCCTCTGTGCAAGACCATCTAGTATTTCTTTTGCCACGGATGCAGGTTATTCCCCTTCTTCAAGATCTGGATCTTCATATTCCAACTCATATCTTAAGTCATCAGTCTGGAATATTTCAGCAAAGCATCCTGTGAACTCAATGGTCCACTCTCTCTTTTCCAACATATTTCTATACAGCTGTTTAGCATCATCAGACAAAGATCTCACCTTCTCGTTCCAGAAAATACTTTCATCCGAATCAACATTCTCACCTTTCTTCTTGGAACTTGATTCTCCAGTATCCTTCTTCTTTGGTGTTCTCTTCTCATAACTAAATCTAGAAGTATCATCTCCTCCATCATGATCACTTCCACTGCTAAACTCATCACCTTGCTTTTTCCCAGCACCTTCAGCATCATCATCATCATCATTATTGTCATCATCATCATCATTGTCATCATCACTTTTCTCCGATTCATCATTATCCTCATCATCATCTTCTTCTTTCTCAGATTCAGAATACTCATAATCGACTTTCTGTTCATCTTCTTCTTCATCTTCTTCACCCTCTTTCAACTGGGGTGCCCTACTATAAAGCTCTTCAATCAAATTACCAAGGCGTTTGTTTTCCTTCTTTAGTTCTTTGTTATCTGCCTTAATCAATTTGATTTTGCTCTTGTTTCTTTCACACTTTCTTTCAAGCTTCTCATTCTTAGCTTCAATCATCTTAATCTTATCATTTATATCATCCTGATTAGATTTCGAAGCAACCACAATCTGAAGCATTTTCTCCTCATTTTGCTTGAACTTAGCAATCTCAGCTTGTTGAGCAACCAACATCTTCATCATATCTTCCATCTTCTTATTCACTTGCTTCATGACATCGTCATCCACAGTTACTTTCTTCGACTTAGATCTGGATGGCTCAACTTCAATAACTTTCTCCTTCTGAGGCTTTTTAAACATATCAAGCACTTTATCCATATCAATATTGAATTGATCGATTGGTAAAGTCTCTGCCTCTTTCGTTTTCTTCTGCTTCTTGGCAACAGGTGAAGATAGCTTAGATGGTGTACCAGCATCAGTTAATCTCTTTCCCTTCAACAACTGAGCTAACTCTTTCTCCCTCAGTTCTTTTACACTTGATTTCTTAGCCATGGTCTTTTGCTTCTTTGTCTTTTTAGGCAAATTCACTACCACAGTCTCTCCAACACTCAGTTCTGCTAGGTCAACACCTAGACCCTCATCTTCAACCGATTTCTTTCTTCTCTCAGCTTCTTCTATCGACTGGTTCAAGGATTCAGACTCACCAACCATAGTGGCCTTACGTTTGGTGGTCCTCACATTCTCATCATCAGAATCCCACTGTTCATCAACCTCAGTCTCTTCTGAATCTACAGACTCTTCATCCACCAAACCCGATCCTTTCTTTGCCGTCGATTTCTTTCTAGCCACTTGTTGCTTAGTGCTTTCCTGATCCACAGCCTTTCCCTTGCCCTTCCCTTTGGCTCCAGGATTGACTACTTGCCGTTTCCGCTTAGTGCTTGAATCAACATACACTAAGGGATCATCGTTGTCCGAGTCACTATCATCATGTCTTGCTTTGTTCTTGCCAGGATCAGTATAATCCGGACGAGCCAAAGCACCAAATAATCTCCTGTTAGGTGGCTTCTCACTATCAGGCACACCTTTGTAACCCTTCATCCTTATCAAGGTTCTAATATTCATATGATCTTGACCTAGGATCATAGTCGGATCCTTTTTCAGCATAGGATACTTGTAGTCAAAGATCATCATCAGAAATCTCGGATACAACATAAACTTCTTATTCTTCATTCCCTTCAGCATCTCCAGCATATGATCAAGAATCATCCCAGAAACATTAAATGGTTTGTTGAGTGTCAACGCAACCATTAATGAACTCAAACTCCTTCTCATCACATCATAACCACCACTCACACATCCAAAAACATGAATAAGAACATGTGCAAAATACTTGTACTGCACTCCCAGTTTCCCCTTATACATAGATCCGTCAGTGATTGGACCTTTGTATTTCATTCGTAAGAAACACGCCTTCTGTTCTGTCCATGATAACTCCCTGGGATCTTCACTATCTTCAAACTTTATCTGTAAAGCTTCCCGAATATCAGCTTCAGTCAAGAACATATCCATATCCTGAATCTTGCTCTTGATGATCGTCTGATTTTCCCAGTAGTCATACTTTGCATTCTGATAAAAATCTTCAATGATGTCTTTATATATGATGGTTGGTGTGGCTAAAGCATGAACAATCCTGCTCCTCTTCAGAAACTCTATAATCCCGGTAAACTCCGTGTTCTTCTCAACATCTCCGAGATAAGCGCAACAGTTGTGCGATCTTTCAAACGGCCAACTGCTCTGAACAGACGTTTCAGCTTCTGGCACTGGTGTAATCTCAGCTGGAGTTTCCACATTGACTGCTGGTGTTTCAACGTTCTCGGGTTGATCAGCCATCTGCACATGAAAATCAATAAAACGCGTCAAAATACAAAAACGACAAAATTATAAAAATTCTGGTCAACATATACTGCACATTCGCCCGTTTTGAAATGGCCGAATGTGAGTAAAACTGGTCGAATGTGAAAAATATTGGTCGAATATGAAAAAGTTCTGATTAAAAATCACATTCGTCCATTTTGAATGTACAATCGCCCAAACTGATTCACTTTCGCCCGTTTTTGTCAACCGAATGTGACACAGTTTTTCCCCCAAAATTTAAATTTTTGCCATTGTTGGTTTTAACTTGTAATTTTCATTCTAATATGTGCTAACAAGGCCGACTAACACTCGTTCATTACCAATTTTGTCAATTAATCAGTTTTCATTGGTTTTAAAGTGGAATTAGGGTTCAAACGAGTTCAATCGATCAAACTAACATCTAAAAGTGTTATTATCCTAATTCCTTCTACATTCTCCCCCTAAAACCTATGAGAACTGATCGGCAATCAAAAACAAGCATCAATAATCATCAACAATCCCTAAAATTGAAACCCTAGGTTCTGTTCATAAAACGATGATTCTGATCTGTTATGAAGTCCATTACCTGCAATTTGAGTCTTAAAATGATCAGAAATGACGAGGGAACAAATCAATGAATCATAAAAGTCACGAGCAACAAGGTCTGGTACTGATGAAAATTTGAAAAATTTTTGAATGATGGGGATCGAACCTGAAAGACGTATATATAGAGATCCTCGTTCGCCCGTTTATAGTGGACGAATGTGGGTTAAGTACACATTCGCCCCAAGTGAATGGTACGAATGTGAGACAAGTGCACCTTCGCCCCTAATTAAAGACCCGAAGGTGAACTATGTACCCGGAAGTGGAATTTTTTACCCGGAAGTGAAAAATCCACATTCGCCCATTTTCAAAACGGTCGAAGGTGATGATTTTTCCACATTCGACCCATTTAAGGGGCGAATGTGAAATGGAAAAATCTGAAAATTTCGCCAACTCACAAATTCGAATCCCGTTCAACATTTTTCAATCCGTTAAACTTTCAAAACTCAAATTTGCACATTTTGAATAATACAAAGTCCAGATGGTGTTATCAATTCTCAGAAATTGACCATCAAGCATCCCCGGATATCAAAAATAAAGCAGAAATGCAAATCTTTTGGATTTTCTGAAATTTTTATCAAAACACACCTAAAATCTTTTTGGATTTTGTATCTTTTTGACAATAAAAGTAAAATGCGACAAAATAAAATGCATCAAAGTAAATGAAAACAGTAAACATTTTGTGATTTCCGGTAAGAGGATCATATCAGTTTTCTGAGAAATCTGAACACAGCATTGATCTGTTTCAATATTATCATTAGAAACAATACGTGACATGGCAATTGCTGATATTGTTGTCCACATAAGCTCACATGTAGACAATTACGCAATGCTTTAAAATGATACGAATTAGATGTATTAGACTAACACATTGTGGTTCCCACACACACGACATACTCCCGTATCAAGAAGTAATTTGCACAAAGACTCATTGTAAAGCGTGATTATGCTTTCGTCGTCTGTAATTGTACAAGATATAATGCATAGAGGTATACAGGTCAGCAAATTAATGCAGCAAAGCAACATATGCACTATACCAGGTTGAGGACTGATATTAATCATGATTTGCATCAATGATCAATACGATATTATAGATAATCTTTGATCATCATATAACATGGAAAGTTCCTCAATTCGGTAACTTTAGGATTTGGCATAAAGCTCTTTTATAAAGACATCCTGTCTGATCTAGGTCCGTAATGACTTACAGCAGAAGATCAGATAGGCTATCCCCAGACAACTAATAACATAACGACCCTAAACCTCCGAGTTTTGTACAAACACCCTATCAAACGAAATTACGGTACTAAGACCATATGCCCATGAGGTGTTCATCCACAAACGCGTAGTTTGTTATGTTTGTATCACTAATGCACGCAATATTTAGTCTACGAAGCCTATCAGCATATCACATGTAATCAACATACGTCTCATAAAACTATACAATTCTTTAGCCTGTGTCAGATCTCCACTGATGTACTATCATTTCCTCTTTTTATCCAGGAAATCATTTTGGGTTTTTCTAATTTTTAGGTATTTTGAAAATTTTTCAATGTTTTTGGTTTTTCTGATAAAATGACTCCCCCTAAAATAAAGAACATATTTTTGGGTTTTTAATTTTTCTGAAAAACAAAACAAAAATTTGAAAGAAACAATCCACTTGAAAGCATCAACTTCTTTGAGGATTAAACAACCCCCTCGAAAGCATCAACTTCTTTGAGGATTATGATAGTAAAGAGAAATTCCCAATTAGCAAAGAGAAATTCCCAATTAGCAAAAATTTAAAACTAAAACTAAAAATTAAAAATGATAAACCGAGGAGCCGATTAGTCCTGTTTTTCCTTTATATTGTTTACTTTCAAAAGATATTCAAAGCGGGATCTGTCAAAAGCTTTTGTAAACAAATCTGCACGTTGGTAGTCAGTATGGATTTTGACCATGTCAATCAATTCCTTAGCGTAACAATCACGGATAAAATGATATTTAATCCGGATATGTTTCGCTTTAGAATGATTTTCAGTATTTTTAGTTAATGCAATTGCGGCTTCGTTGTCACAGTGTATAGGGGTTTTAAGAAACTGCAAACCGTAATCGACCATCTGTTGTTGGATCCAGAGCACTTGCGAACAGCAACTCGAGGCTGAAATGTACTCGGCTTCACATGTAGACAGTGCGACGGAAGTCTGTTTCTTGCATTGCCAGGTAATTAACCTGCTCCCTAAAAACTGACAACCGGCTGTGGTTGATTTGCTGTCTTTGTCACAACCGCCCCAATCTGCATCACTAAAAGCAATAAAATCAAAATCATCATCATTAGGGTACCAAAGTCCTTTTGATGGACAACCCTTCAGATATCGAAGGATACGCTTGACCGCCGTCAGATGACTTTGTTTCGGCTTCGATTGATAGCGAGCACAGAGACACGTTGCATACATAATATCTGGTCGAGACGCTGTCAAATACATCAGAGATCCGATGATTGCTCTGTATGTAAATGGATCTGTCAGCTCCCCCTTAGCGTCCACTCCAATCCTGTGATTGGGTTGAATCGGGGTATCCATCGGCTTAGAGTCCTCCATCTGGAATCGGCTCAAGATGTCGGCTACATATTTCGTCTGGTGAATGAAGATCCCGTCGGGTCTTTGATCCACCTGTAAGCCGAGGAAAAACTGCATTTCCCCCATAGCGCTCATTTCGAACTTCTCCTGCATAACAGTTTCAAATTCCCTGCACAAAAGTTCGTTAGTTGAACCAAATATAATATCATCAACGTAAATCTGTACTAGAAGCAAGTCATTTCCCGTCTTCTTCGTAAAGAGGGTGCAATCGACGAGGCCGCGCTTGAATCCTTTGGAGATGAGGTATGTACTTAGCTCCTCGTACCACTGTCTTGGAGCCTGGTGCAAACCATATAAAGCTTTGTTCAGCACGTAGACCTTGTCCCGGTGGATTGGGTCCTCAAAGCCTGGTGGCTGCCCGACATAGACCTCCTCCTTGACTTTCCCGTACAAAAATGCGCTCTTGACGTCCATTTGATAGACTTTGAATTTCTTGTACGAAGCAAACGCAAGGAACATCCGAATAGCTTCCATTCGTGCTACTGGTGCATAGATTTCGTTGTAATCAATTCCTTCGATTTGATGGAAACCCTGCACAACCAATCTGGCTTTGTTGCGTACAATAACTCCACGATCATCCTTTTTGCACTTAAACACCCACTTAGTGCCTATTTTCTTTCTTCCCGGCGGCAAATCTGTGAGCGTCCAGACTCCCAATTTCTGAAATTGCAATAACTCCTCCTGCATTGCCTCAACCCAGGCATCTTCATTCAAAGCGTCTTTGTATGTCCTTGGCTCTACCTGCGACACATAACATGCAAACGACCAATCATTTTGGCTACCAGATTTCTGAATTTTGGCATACAATGCTAAAGCACCAAAACTCTCTGGCGAATTAACACTTTTTAGCTGCCCTCTGGTCATCACTCCACTACCAGGATCACCGATAACTTGCTCCAGCGGGTGAATACGATGAATCCGAGATTCCGGATTAACAGGTACAATCACTCCCGTCTGAGCAGTCAAATTCTCTACAGCATCCTGATCATGACCCGTGTTAGACGATGAAGCAACATCTGGATTTGGAGTTGGGTTCACAGTTTGCTCTTCTAAGTCTTCTGCATGTTCAAGAACGGCTTCTTCAAATTGTTCATCTTCAGATTCTGAAGTGTCTAATGAAGTTGAAGCTTCTTGAAACATCTCTTCTTCTTGTGTAGGAGCACTGGTATCATTAGAAGCTGGTGGGGGGTTTACGGTGATTGGATGCATCAACGGTAAAGTTGCCGCGTTTTCACACTCGTAAAGTAATCTGATAACAGCTTCTTCAACCAGGCTATCTAGATTGAATGATTCAAAGAAATCTTTGTAATCAAACATCCAATCAGGGCCCGTGCCTTGCAAATTTTGAGTGTATCGTTGAACTTCCACGTTAGCCCAATCCTCCACTTGACGAGTTCGCTTGTTGAATACCCGTTTGAGCGGGGTTGCATATCCAACAAAATATCCCTCCTCAGCTTTAGGACTGAACTTCTCGCTTGGATTCAACATCGTGCATGGCGCCCCAAATGGTTCTAGATACTCTAAATTGGGCTTTCGTCGGTGTAACAGCTCATAAGATGTTTTTCCAAACTTCTTCACTGTTATAACCCGATTTAATGTATAATTTGCTGCATAAATCGCCTCATTCCAGAACATTACCGGAAGATTTGAATCAGCGAGCATTGTTCGAGCCGCCTCAATTAGAGTCCTATTCTTTCTTTCAGCAACACCGTTCTGTTGCGGGGTATACGGAGCCGAATATTCATGATGAATCCCTTTGCTTTCACAAAGTTCATCCATCTTTGCATTTTTGAACTCCGTCCCGTTGTCACTCCTGATTCTTTTTATCTTCAAATTGTAGATATTCTCCAGTCGAGTGAACAAAACTTGTAAGTTGGTAAAGGTGTCGCTTTTGTTCTTCAAACACATCACCCATGAGAATCGTGAATAGTCATCAGTGACGACTAAACAATAAAGCTCTCCAAGATGACTTTTGCGTTTGACCGGTCCAAAAAGGTCCATGTGCAATCGCTCAAGAGGCATCTCAACAGAGTTAACTTTCTTCACTTTATGGGACTGTTTGTGTTGTTTTCCTTTCATGCAGCTTACACACTTGTCGTTCAGATGGAAATGTTTCACATTTACTCCATCGACAAGTCCATTTCTCACTAACTGATTCATTTTCCTCAGATGAATGTGCCCCATTCTGCGGTGCCACATTATCGATTCTTTTTCGGTCGCCTTGGATAGAAAGCATGTTATCTGTCCCTGTGGTGTCATCGCCTTGGACATATCGAGAATATAAAGATTGTTGACTCGAGGTGCCATCAACATCACCCACTCCTTTGGAATTTTGAAGCCCGGTTTGAGAATATAGCAGGATTTGTCATCAAAATGCACAGAAAATTGTTTATCGCATATTTGACTGACGCTCAACAGATTATAGTCTATCTGCTTGACATAAGAAATCCGCTCGAAAGTCACAATCCCATTACTCACGCTTCCTTCCATCGTAATATATCTTCCTTTATTACCCGCGAACGCGACATATCCTCCATTAATATTCTTCACATCAAACAACAATGCCAAATCCCCCGTCATGTGGCCTGAAGCTCCACTATCAACAATCCAGAGACTGCTAATAGGGCCAACTGAAGCTCCCTGCACACAAAAAGTAAACATTTAGTTCTTTCGGGGGACCCAAGCCTGAGTCTTGGGCCTTTGAACATTGGATTTCAAAGAAACATCCTCATTGACTTTTTCAACAATTTTCTGTTTTGGATCAATCTTTTTCTGATTGTTCAAAACAGTTTCATGTTTCTCACTTACCTTCGAAGTAGAAGCTCCTGGAGTACCATTAGGTGTCCAAGATTGTTCAGACCTTTTGAGAATACGAATTTGAGATTTTGGTTTCTCAATTGGTTTCTGAACATTGTTACTACTAAAAGTAACTTTCTTAGCAACCTTATCTGAATTAACAGACTTAGGTCCAACATTTGACTTGACAATTGGTTTTTGTGGAACCTTTTGTCTATCAGCTGTTGTGTTCACCACAGGTTTTCTCCAAGATTGTTCCATAGCTATCCGATTTCTGTGATCATATTGAAATGGACGGTTGTTCCTCATTTGAAAATTGTTTTGATTATTGAATTGTTGTTGTTGAGGAACAGCCCGTCTATGTGGTGGAACATAATGATCAATCGGCTTTTTCATGGAATTTCGAACTTCAACCTCATGTCTTTTGTGCCTTACATATGGACACTGAGCAAGTAAATGCCCGCGTTCTCCACATTTAAAGCATTTTCTATATTCTTCAAAGACATAATGAGCATTTGGTGAAGCAAATGATCTAACAGGAAATGGATCATTATATTGTTGATTTCTTAAACTCTCAGGAAGTGGTCCTTTCGAGTAAGAAGGCTCATGAAAACCATTTGCTTTATCATTTGGTCTAATGAACTTAGTGACATGTATTTTTGGTTCTTGAGGAACTTCTGAAAACAGTTTCTTTAAGATTTCTGGTGGAATTTCATTGGTTCTCTCATGTTTTGGAAACCATATTGTGCTTTCTTGCCAGATTTTATCAAGTTTAGAATAGTTAACGTTTTTGATCGGAAATTCCTCATCAGAAATGATTTTATCGGATCCTTCCATCCGATAAAACACCTTTACAGGTTTGTCACTTGGTTCATTCAGCTCATTCATTTTAACAACATTCTTAACACCATTATCTTTCTTAACATCAATCTTTTCAGACTTTTTATCACGATTAGCATTTGCCATCGGATGAACATGATCAGATGGTGACACTGGTTCAGTAGTAATGATGTGATTTTCTTTTGGAATCTCACATTCATTAACAGATTGATCACTACCAGTATCATCATTTTCTAAGTCTGAATTATCACTCTCAGCATAAACACCCTCATTGTTCAAGCCCAAAATCGGTCTCACATCGGAATATGGATCACCAATACTCGAGGTATTAGATTCCATTTCTGATGATGAGTCTGATTTTACCGAACTCTCCGGTATAACTTGGTGATAGTTATGGTTTTCGAAAAGAACCGGAGATGGTACAGACTTGTAGTTGGTGGTGTTATCATCAATGATATGATCTACCACATAAGCAACATTCTTATAACTTTCCAGCTTCTTGTTAACCTTTTCAGCAAAGCATTTTATGGCTGCCATTTCCAACTTGGTGTTTTCAATTTCATTGATATAGTTGTTTATGGCCAATTGTTTCAATGACAAAGTATTTTTCAAGTCAGAAATGTCCTTTTTATAGCCATCCAATACTTTGTTAAAAGCATTTAACTCTTTGCGAGTAGATTGACAGTTCAAGATAGCACTATCTCGTGAAATTCGGAGTTGTTTATTCTCCTCAGTCAATCTATCACATGTTCCACAGTATTTATCACTCATAACATCAGTGCTAGATTCAGAACTTACAGGTTTTGGCGGTTCAGTCATGGCCATCAACGCAAAATGAGCTTCCTTTCCAGTGAAAAACTTGGAATAGTCGATCTTGGTGAAAGCATCATCAGCTATGCACGACTTCCTCGTCATCAAAAAGTCAGCTTCTGCCAGCAACTGGTCAATATCATCATCTAAAGAATCAACACTTGCCTCTGTGTCTGATTCGCTCTCAGAATCTGAATAAACTTATCTACACTCTTCGGGAACATCAGAAACTGAATCAATCACCATTCCAGAACTCTTTTCCTCAGCCTTAACCTCAACAGGTTCACTCTCCACTTCCATCTCAGTCTCAGAATCATCACTTTCACTCTCCTCAGTTTCTTTCTTCTCATCAACTGCCACCGACTCTTCCATATCAACCTGATAAGCAACACATGCCACATTCCCACCAGTAGTCACTTCCTCAACTCCTATTTGCATACCCGACCAGTCAAACCTCTCATCCTGTTGAGTCACCAAAGCTTGGTTCTGACTCGCATTCTGTTGAGTCTCATTAGGTGTAGTGATAGGTACAACTGTTCGGTTTGTGTGATTAGGAGATTGGTTTTGAATCTGGTTTTGAGTGTTTGGTTGTCTGTTTTGGTTGTTAAAGTTTCGGTTTTGGTAGTTGTTGTTATTTTGGTAAGAAACTTGGTTTTGTTGACGGTTCTGGTAATTTGCATTGAAAGGGTTTCGATTACCTTGTTTAGGTGGCTGGGTGCATTCTCTTTTGAAGTGTCCTTTTTCTCCACAATTAAAACACGTAACCTTCTCCTTGTTGAATCCATAGGTTGTGTTGGGAGAAGTTGCCAAATCAGTTCTTCCAGTTTTCTCGATGAACTCTGTTGCTCTTCTCATTATACTCGCAAAAGCCCATTGAATGTCAATGAGTTCCATCTCTTCCTTGTCTATCTGTGCGTAGTCTTCATTGGTTAAGTTGTTGTTCCCAATCTGACTAGCAACTAAACCATTGTAGGATGAAACCATTGCTGAGACTAATGCAATGTGTTGCTGAGCAACCTCCACAGTCACATTTCCCAAGTTAGATGTATCCAAAACCACCGGTTGTTGTTTATGTTGAGTAACTTGGTTTACTGGTTGTTGTGATTGGTTAGCAGTGTAAAAACTTGCTTGTTGCACTGGAGAGATTGGTGAAATGTAGGAATTATATTGTGGTGGTGTGTATGATGGTTGTGAGTAGGAATTGTATTGTGGTGGTGTGTAGTTGGTGGTTGGTTTTGATGTTTCCATGACATTAGAAATACATGCAACATGTGGTGCAACGCTTCCAGAGCTCGAGTTTCCAGCTGGAACTGAAGTGCCTCCAAAATACAAACTGGGATTCTGAGGAATCTGTGACCTTCTAGCTTTCCTCCTATCCTCCAACTCTTTGTTCTCTAGCTTTTCGATAAACTCTGAAATGGTCCAGAATTGATAAGCATCCTTCTCTTTGAGTACCTCCACATGCTGATCCCATTGTGGTGGTAAAGCATCTGCAAACTTATCCACCTGCTTAGTCATTGGAATCTGTACACCATAACTAGACAATTCAGACAACAAATGCATATATCTCGGAGTTAGTTCTTTCAAAGTTTCATTATTAATGAAAGAAAAATTCTCAAACTCTTTGACCAATTCCTCCATTCTCAGACTCCTGGTCTTCTCGTTACCATCATGCTTCCTCTTTAGCTTATCCCAAAGCTGCTTTGATGTAGTACATGTCCCAAACTGATGCAACAGGTCACTTGTGATTGCCTGTGTCAGTTGAGAAAACGCCTTCTTCTCTACCACATATTTCTTCTTTTCGTCCTCAGTTAAGCTTTCCAGAGGAATCATCTCACCTGTATTCTCCAGAATCGGTGCTGTGTATCCTTTAACGATCATGCTCCATGCCTCTGCTCCTTCAACTCCCATGCCTTCCAAATGGATCTTGAACATGGTATGCCACTGATTATACTCTTGCATATCCATGAGCTTCGGTGGCCGAGTTCCACTACCTGTAGACAAATCCTTAATCAAAGTAGAAATAGCATTAGTGGTTTGAGTATTTACCGCCGTTGCCGCTACTCCCCAGTAATCAGATTGTAGTGTCGGATGTGCTACACTTTGAGGCATCGTGCTCGTTGTTGTCATGTAGTTAAGTGGTTGTGAAGACTGTGTGTTCGTCTTTTGCGCTGCCACTGTCCATGGGTCCATCGTCTGCTGTTGTGGTTGTGTTGTTGCTGATCCCGGAGTAGTTTGAAAACGCCACATGATCACAATCTGAAAATCTCAACACTTAGAACAATTTTCAACAAAAATCCTAGGTTCGCCCGAAATTCAGTAGGTTCGTCCAACCACTCCTTTGTTCGTCCACTATTTCTCACTTTCGTCCCTACTGATCCTACTTTCGTCCAAACAGGAACACCCGAATGTAGTCTTGATCAGAATGTAAACACAGACTAACACTATTCCACCTTCGTCCAAAATAAGAACGGTCGAATGTGGAAATTCTACCCGAAAGTGAAAAGTTCAACAAGAAAATTCCAGGTTCGTCCACTTAATACTCAGGTTCGACCACTTTTTAGCACTTTCGACCACAACACTCAGTCCAGGTTCCAGGTTCGCCCAAAACTAGCAGATCTCATTTTTGAAAAACGGTTATTGTTTGAAAAACGGTTATTCTGATCTCAGATTTTCAAAAGTTCATGGATTTGAATGATCTCAATCAGGTTATGTTTCGGAATTGATTTGGAACAACTTTAAGTCTTGGAAAACTTGAATTCGACCACAAATTCACCTTTAAATCGATCAAAAACTCTTAGAAACAATGTTTATGTAAAAACAGATGATTTTATGTCAAAAACATGTCCAAATCAGCTCTGATTTTATCAAATTTGTTGTTGTATGATCCTCTATGCTCTGATACCACTTTGTGAGCGTTGGATTTTAGCTAAAACAGGATTATACGATCATACAAGTCACAAAACTAGGTGCGGAAACCCTAGTTCTGAACAAATTGATAAAACACAAATCACGACACAATCAAGATCATTTTCAATATCATTTCATAGATTAACTTCATTCAATAAGCATTTACAAACTGTTTATGTTAATCTAGAACACACAGATAATCTCTCAAAAACACCTCTGAACCTGAACTGAACCTGGACACAAATGACAACTCTCTTTCATTATCAAAAACACAAAAACTATATATAGGCACTGCACATTCGCCCGTTTCATCTGGTCGAATGTGAGTGTTTTCCACATTCGCCCACATCAGGTGGTCGAATGTGTCTTCTATTCAGGTCCATTCTTCCTTCGTCCCTTTATCATCCACCTTCGCCCAGTCTCTTCTTCCTTCGCCCATACTTATTTACATTCGCCCAGACTATATTCACCTTCGGCCATCACTAACATATGTTAATATTGTATATCCAATCATTAGTCGCAAAACGCATCAACAGGTATATGGCACCAGACACAACCACTTGGTCCAGACCAGTGGTTGTGTTGGTTTTCTGTTTGTTTGAAACATATATCATACTTGAAATCATGTTCATCCCCAACTCAAGCTTACGAGCCCTAGATTCTTCAATCAAGCAATTCACACAACATTAACCCAATTAATCATGGGGTTAATGTTGTGTATGTTCCGAATAACAAAACCCATAATATAAATCACACTTACAAATACGATTCAGATACGATTTGGTCAGTCAAACGTATAAGTCAAAAACGCGATCTAAAACCAAGAACAGAGGACTTTTAAGTGAAATTGGGGGTTGAGAGAGATTGTTCGGCGAGATGAGGATGTGGTATGAGGTCCAATTTATAGGGATGATGCCTGGAACGATGAATTGGTAAGGTTGACTTAGTCATGAATGTTTGACGCGTCGTGACTCAATTATAGAAGCAATTGATTGATAATTGACGAGGTTTTGACTTAGATCAGACCGATAATCATGGTGCAAATGCTAATCTTCGATTAATTACGAGTCAATGTGGTGATTTTGGTAAGTCATTGATCTAGTTGACTTTCCAAGTCAACTGAGATGTTTTCCAAGTCATGATATAATTAATTCGCGTCCAGATTATAACAAGTGTATGGGCTAGAGCAGTTGGTTGTGTGTGTTTGTGTAGTTGAACCGGTTAGGGACCCGGGTTCGATCCCCGTCCCTAACAATATTTTTCAAATATTTATTTTATTCATGGGCCGGGTATTGGGCTAGTATCTGGGCCGGGTCTGATGGGCCTTGGGCTCTGATACAAGAAGAATTGAGGGGTTTTTGGGCTTTGGGTTTGGTTTAAAGGTGTAGTAAAAAAATGTGGGTATTATTACATATAAATACATATATATATATATACATAAGTTGTGTATTTAATGCTAAAAGTGTATAAAGTAAGGTTTTTACATATAAAAATTTGGGGGAAAATTTTGCAATGTTATAGCATCACCCTTCAAACCAACTGGAGAACTCTAACTGTCAGTACCCAATTAAAGATCTCAAATGTGACCCTGTGCAAAACAATCCACTCGGACACTCGTACTTCTATGAAAGTCTTCATCTGTGCTGACTGAGATTGCATTAACACTTTCTTCTCTTTAAACAAGTTCCCTCAAACATACTGGAATTGGGTTGACTGTTTCACAACTTGCAGAATAAAATCTATCTATTTTGGCCCATAATAGTCATCTGAATCGGATCATCGTACTGCAGTAGTTTTGATTCTCTTGACTACCCCATAATATAACATTTCATCATCATAATTGCCGGATCAGTTTGAATTCGAACATTTTAACTTCATTTAACACATCTGGAATTTGGATCATAATCTTTCAGCAATACCATTTCTCTCAACAACATATATGTCCACCATCGACATTCTCTCAAAAATCTCCAAAAATAACCTTTCGAAATTTTTTACCCCTTAAAATTCCAAATTTTCATTCTGAATGTCAAAGGGTCGAATGTTTTTCTTGACTTTTCATTCGAACCCATGTAAGGTCGAATGAAAATCAATTAGCATGAACGAGTCTCGTTTAAGCACGAATGAAACTAAAATCTCTCGTTCGACCCTATCTTTATCGTGAATCAACTAACAATGTTCGAATGAGAATGAAAAATTTTGGTTCGACCTCTCGTTCACCGAATCAATTTTCTCATTCGACCTTTTGCAGAAAAACGTGTTCATCTGCTATATTTTCTGCAAATCAATCCAATAACACACTCATAGTTCGAATTCAATGATGAAACTTGTACAGAAGGGTGCAGAAATGAAAACCTAACCCTCGATTGATCAAAAACTTGGAAAAAATCCTATGATTTTGTGTTTGATTAGTGGATCTAGGGTTTATAGGGTTTCAACCTTTCATGAATCTGTTTTTTATGTCTAAAAACCATGAAATTGAGCTGTGATTGATTCAAACTACTCTTAGATCGTTCAAATCGGTACCATGGCATTGATACCACTTGTGGAAACGGTTTAGGACTGATTCCATTGATCGATTAAATGATTACAGCTCGGTTTTAGACGGAGATTGGAGACGAAACAGACATATATGAAAACAATGTCAACGCAGATTCGTATTACATCAGAAACTATTATAAACACTGTCATCAGTAGGATAAACATCTATCTCGGGGACAGAGGAGGTCGGGCATGACCTCCCCCAGAGAGCATTTTAAGCACAAACTCACAATCTTAATGAAACCAACACATGAGAATGCTATATATAGACCAATTGGTTCGACCTTACGAAGGTGCGAACCAACTGGTTCGACCAAACTATTTTTGGTCGACTTAAACAAATGCATCATATCCATAAAATGCCCTTATGGGTCACCACAATCTCATGTTATACAACATATGACTCAACCCTAGTCTAATCGACAGCGACGACCACACACAAAGTGCATCAACAAATACAATCGAGAATGTTATTGTTTTAAGTTTTAAACGAGGATCAGAAAGTGATAAATGTAAGCCCAACTTTGTTAATTGAGAACGTTGAGAGATAAGAAAGATAAAAGACATGAAAATCATAATAATATTTATAGAAGTTAGGGTCGTTAGTTATATCTATTGTTAGTAAGTCAGAAAGTAGGTCATATTAGCAATTAAATATACACATACCAACCCAAAACGAAACAAAACATAATTTTAAGTATTTCTAGTTTAAGATTAATATCTTTGACTGAATAAATATATGTGTCATATTTGAGTTCACCTAATTAATACCGCAATCCAAAATCATTTTATACCTTGTCAACCCAGCCCGTAACATATGACAAGGTCCAAAGTTTCTGACCAGCTCCCATGGAACAAGGTTGTGATGTGGGGTGGTTTATGGTGGTGTCTAGTTTGCAACTACAAACCAACAACAAACCTCATATATGGTGGCCCCACACATCTCACCCTCTCACACAAATGTTTATATTATAATATATTAATACTTTTAATATGCTTTTTGAACAAGGAGCATCATCAATCATAATGGATATTTAATATCAAGAGCAAGTCAATTTAGTAAATTACCAAAACCGTCCATGTGTTTTGACCCAATATGCCATTCCAGTCCAAACTTTAAAAAATTGTTTGAACAGTATCTGACTTTTGAGAAAATAGGCCAAAATAGTCCAAGGACTTAACCCAGTTAAGTTTTTGACGTTAAGTCAGGGGAAATATGGTCAACTCACGTATAAAAATTTAACCAGACGTTCCTAACTCTCCTTTCTCCTTTATAACCCTTTTCTCCTAATTCACTATAAACCCTAAATATCAAATCAAATCCTTCCGATTCAAGACCCAATTAAAGATATAACATCTTGTTCCCCTCCACAGCGGCTCATTTCTGCAGTTGATTTATGGTTTAGGTATGTATGTATGTATTGCTTCAATTAATGTAATTATTTAGGGTTTAGGTATGTATGTATGTGCTGATTTAGGGTTTAGGTATGTATGTACTGATTTACAGTTGACTCTAAGAATTTGACTGATGATGATCAAATTGGAGATCCACCTTTTTATCTTGGTCAACCCTTTAGATGTAAAGATGATATCAAGACACTGATAATTAACTTTGTATGCCCTAATAATGATGAAAATCTTATACACTGATAATGTTGCAGGTGCAAACATCCAGTTCTTATGATGACTGATAAACCTTCAAGTTCCAGTTCTGATGTTGATGAGTCTGAGAGTTTGACTAATGATGATCAAATTGGAGATCCACCTTTTTATCTTGGTCAACCCTTTAGATATAAAGATGATATCATGACACTTGTTAAAAAACATGCCGTGTTAGACAGGAGGCAATTAATGATTGACTGGAATCATAATGTCACCTTTTGTGTGGTGTGTAAGGGTATTAGTCCCTAAATAGGTAGATGTGGCTGGGTTTGGAACATTGAAAGGGACAAATCTGAAGGTGCATGGATTGTGAAATCCTTAAACATGGACCACAAATGTCAGCTAATGAGGGATGTTAGGTTATGGTATGGTCAGTGGAAGGAGAGTAAGAGAACTTGCAACAAGAAGAGGAAGAAAGATAGTGGAACTTCTAGTTAGTAGGTTATGTTAATGGTTTGTTGTAGTTTATGTAGTCTAGAATGACAATGTGACCTTTATGTACTCTTTTGTTTGGATCTTTTGTATTCGGATATATTGACTTTTGAATGTTATGGATATGCTGTGTGTATATGCACTTTTGTATGTTGTGTTATGTTGGCAGTAGATTTGTGCATATTTACCATGTTGTATGCTATCTACCGTTTGTGCAGGTCTAACCCATATATGCAAGTCAATTGCTGACCCACTTGGAAGTCAACTGTTGCATATTTGCTCACATATATGCAGCCTCTGTGTGACTCATTTGGGTGGATCAAGTCAACTGCACATTTGTCATGGGTCATGGGTCATCAGCAAGTTCAAATGGGTCATGGGTCATCAGCACATGCATATATATATATATGCACTAAATTAATAATAATAATAATAATAATAATAATAATAAAACATACCATTTGGAAGACAAATCGTTACACCATAGGAATCCGCCTAACATATAAGCGGGATAGCGGCGGACGGTGGCGGTTGAGATGGAAGCGGACGGTGCTGAGATGGCAGCGAACGGTGCTAGTATGGCGGCGGACTGTAGGCGTATTAGAAGAGACAGAGAGAAAGGAAATCATGCAGTAAGAGGGAGATAATAAAGGCGGAGGTGGGACAGCCCTCATAAATACAATTACTGTTAAAAAAAATAGGTATTAATATATTTATAATTATGTTTTTGTACATGTATTTTCATTTCGAAATAAAAACATGTAATAACTATTTTTAGTGTGTTTCTTGCCCAAAATATCTCAGCCCCTACCCAAACTAACTCGCCCACTATTTCGAGTAAATTATCAAAACCGTCCTTGTGGTTTGGCCCAATTTGTCACTCCGGTCTAAACTTTTAAAAATTGCTTGAAAAGCCCTTGACTTTTGAGAAAATAGGCCATGACAGTCCAAAGACTTAACCTAGTTAACTTTTTGACGTTAAGTTAGGGGCAAATTGGTCAACTCACGTATAAAAATTTAACCAGACGTCCCTGAATCTCCTTTCTCCTTTATAACCCTGTTTCCCTCCAAATTTTCCCTCAACACCTCTGCTTTCCCTCCAAACCCATCCACATCCACAGCTCGACACACACAAATGGAATTTCACGATTGTAGGAAGAGGAAGATGACACAATGGGTTGTGCGAACTGGGGAAGAGGAAGTCAATCTTGAAGAATACTACGGTAAGGCAATCGATCCACATCTTACATTGAAACCCCTTGTTTATTATACCCGTAATGTAATGATCATAATATGCAAGCTGAAAATTTGGTTAACAATCAACAATGCAGGTCATTCTACCGAAAAATTTTCAATTAAAATTCATCATGGCGGGGAGTTTACTGCTCCAACAGAAGTAAATCTGATGTACGTTAATGGGAAGGTTAACTACATCGATGAGGTGAACTCTGATTATTTCTCTATAATCACCTTGTATGACATGCTGGTGGAACTTGGTTATTATCAGGATGACGAGTTTAGGTTTTACTATACGCGAAGGCTTGGAACTGGGTTTAAGACAACTGTTAAATGACAATAATGTGCGCATGTTGAAGAAGATTCCTGAAACTGAGAAATCAATTTATATGTATGTTGAGCATATTGATGCTGACTATGATGCATTAAAAAACAGACTTGTCTTTCATCAGCTTTGGCATGAGCAGGTTTGGCAACAGGTTGAGGATGATCCTTTTGAGCAGGTTGAGGATGATCCTTTTGAGCATGTTAAGAAGGAGGTTGATCATGATGACCAAATTCCAGATATTGATCCAGATGTGTTGAAGCAGGCATTTGATTATCCCAACACAGAGACAGATGATGATTGGTACGATGATCCATATGAAGGGGAATATGATCCATTATATTCACCCTACTGTTCAGATGATGATTGTCAATGGAAGTAGGTAGGTGTGTTAGTAGGTTAAAATCATAGCACTTCAGTCTTTTGGTATGATAAACAATGGTAAGCTGATGTGGTATGTATACTGATGTCTTGAACTTCATGCTTTTTGTATGTAAAATGTGGTTTGGTTATACATATGTGTAAAATGTGGTTTTGCTATATTAGTGCAGCTGTTGACCCATTTAGTTTAGTAAATATTAGTTGTTGACCCATTTAGTTTAGTGCATATAAGTTATTAAGCCACTTAGTTTAGTGCATATATATGCATATGTGTGCATATGTATGCATAGGTGTCTATATGACCCATTACCCATTTGTATTCATATGCAGTTTTGAGCTTGCACAAATGTACAATTTGACTTGATCATATATAACAGCATATATGTGTGCATATATGTGCAGTTGATCCATTTAGTGCATATGCTGATGACCCATGACCCATTTGTATGCATATGCAGTTTTGAACTTGCACAAAGCAGGCATTTGACTTGATCATATATAACTGCATATATGTGCAGGTAACCAATTATTATTCTGCCTGTCTCTCCTGACTTGTATGTTGCCTTACATGACTGTTCTTCGTTGGTCTGATTCTGGCAACGGTGGCGGCGGTGGTTTTGTGGCCTTGGTAGCGGCGGTTATAGCGGTGGTATTGAACCAGCGGTGGTAGTGGGTCGGTTCAACGCCTACGACCGCCGTCTGGTTCGACGGCCCCCCTGATTTATAGTTTCTATGTTTCGATTGTTTGTGTGTGTTGAATATTGTTGGGTATTGATCACTTCGGTTCCTGCGTCCTTGCATGTTGTAATGACCCTGCAGTCGGTGCCGGGTCGTCGGGTCGGGTTCAGAGCTACGTAGCGGATTCGGATCATAACAGTCTTTTACTCTTCCAGGATCCACGTCATCATATCTGTTGGGTTACCTGAACACATGCCAAAAATAGTTTCTATCAACATAAAGTTGGTGAGGTCGTGTATTTTATAAAGTGAATGGCCAGTTCGTTTATCGATAATTCTTTTATATAAAACATTCTTTTATAAACATGCTTTACAGTTATAATTCTGAAGGGGAAAATATATTTCTATTATACCACTCTATCATATATCAATTCTATTATAATCCATTATATCATATCGATTATATTTCGTGCCATTCCTATCGATGGTACCACTATGATTGTGGTAAAATACCTGTTCTTGTCCTCTACTTGGACAAGAATGGTTTTGGTCCTCTACTTGGACATTCCTACCCTCTACTTGGGTAAGACTGGTTCTTGCCCTCTAGTCGGTACAAGAAAGGAAATGGCGGATACCGTCCAGTACTGTCCTTGTCGTTTCTATGTCCCCTTTTCTATTATACTTCTTTTATTTCTATTGATAATCTTTTATTATGTAAAGCATTTCTAGGTTTAATAAATGACATGTATTTCCCCGAAAACACTTAATAAAACAATAAAAGTGGGGAGTTCACGATACTCACAGGTTTGCTTATAATCTCTAGCTAATCTTCTTATTACAATTATATGTCATATATATATATGGATACGTTTTACGCGTGAGACTTGTTAAATTGTAATACTTAGGATATATATCATATATACAATTTATACATATAGAATTCGGTATATATTAGATAGTCCTAAACTCGGGGTTTATTATTGACACGACACGGACATCCTAAATCTAGCTGGCCATTACAGCTTGGCATGCAAAATAAATAAAGCTGGCCATTACAGCTTGGCACACGAACCTAAAGAACTCTAGACACGAACTTACCCCGATGATGGCTCGGCGGAGCATATTATTATTAACCCGAGTCTAGTATATCGTTTTATATATCGAATCGTATATATATAAACATATATATTTTATATATGTTTATTATTCTCTTATTATTATTATCAAATCCGTACGTTCCCGTATTATATATATATTCGTATAATTCTAATACTATTCCTCGTCTAGCTATTGGACCGGGTTCTGTTCCGGTAGTTGACCGAGTCACTGAGTTGACTCGGTATCGGTCTCATACTCCAGATTCGATTATTAGTACCTCGCAACAATCATAATTATTATATTAATAATTATCCAATAGATTGTATAACCAATTAACCAATGGGGTTATAAGTAAATCCTAACCGAATACTTACCGAGTACTAAACCGGGTTCGTATCTTTATCTGAACATTAACCGGACTCAGGCCGGAGAGTGACCGGAGGCTGACCGGAAATTACTATTCTCACCGGAAATACATCGGGAGTCGACCGAAGACCCGATCAATCTGTTACAGTACATAAACACACATTCATCAACATGTATACTTATATATATGAGATAACCGGACGAGTTTGGGGGTGGCTTATCGAGTATAAATTGGGAAACAAAAGGATGGGTTCAATAGTGCAATCGGTGGTTTCCGGGTTTGATGATGACCGGTTATAAGGAACTCACGACACAGAGATGGTTAGCGATTGGTGTGGGTTAATAACTACTGATTAGGAACGATAGGTTGGATTCATTTCAGCATATTTACAAGCCCCGATGACAGTCAGTCACCGATCGGTGACTGCCCGGTTTTGTTTAACAGGAACAAAGCTCGAGGTTCTCAACAGAACAAGATCAAGGTTGTGGTGGTTCGATGGTTCGTAACAGGAACAAATGAGGAGGAAGGATGGTGATTATCGGAACAAAGGAGAAGGGACTAAGATGCTTACCGGAGAAGAAGGAGCAGGACGGCGGCCTGTGGCGTTCCGGTAGCGGTGACCGGCGGCAGCGGAGGCGGCGGCGGCCTGCCATGGCTGTCCGGCACCTTGCTGCTCTCGTGTGTGTTGTGTGCTTTCATTTTCAGCAGAAGGGATAAGAGGGGAGGGGTTTAAATAGGTGAAGGCAATTAGAGGGTGTTTGGTTATAGAGATAATAGCTGGAAATAAGGTTGTTTGGATACGGGTATAGCAACAGATTTAGGGGTGTTTAGTGTTGAATTTAGTAACAGATAAGGGATCGTTTGGCTGCAAACTTGGAAATAATTAAATATCGAGCGTTTGTTGCTAAATTAATCAACTGAATGAAACGTTTGTTCGAAAGATTCGAACTTGAGTATATTATAATAATAAAATAAATGGGTGATCGGGTCATACCCGACCCGTTTACGAGACCCGTAACACCTCGGGGTGTGACACATGTTGTCTTACATGACTGTGCAGGGCGGTGAATAGTACTCTTTGTTGGTCTCATTCTGCTAACGGTGGTGCCAGTGGTTTTGTGAGCTTGGTAATGCCGGTTATAGCGGTGGTATTGAACCGGTGGTGATAGTGGTTCGGTTCAACGCCTACGGCCGCCGTCTGGTTCGACGACCACCCTGATTTATAGTTTCTATGTTTCGATCGTTTGTGTGCCTTGATTATTGTTGGGTATTGATTATAAGGCTTTGACACCCTGGTTTCTTGTCGGCTTGGTCGGTCATGGTTACGATGTATTTGCCTGGGATCGTAACTTTCTTTATCGATTGATGCTCTTTGTTATGATGGTGGCTTTCTATGCACCTGAGTGAATCCATGTGACTCGCTCTCCTTTCACATGGCAATTGGTTAGGGTACAGCCATGGCAGATTAAGCCTGTTTGTTTGGTTGGTTGTTTATAATAAACATATTAATACCTATGTATCATGGTTTAGGTTCCATGTTTTCGTATTTTTTTAAATGGCTATAATGATGGCTTTCTATGCGCCTAAGTGAATCTGGTAAAGATAAGGTTATTTGCACGTTGGCAGGGCAACCAAGATGGTCATGTGACTTGCTACCCTTTCACATAGCAACCGGTAAGGGTGCAGCCATGGCAGATTAATCCTTATATGACAACTGATAAGTGTAGCTATGATGATGGCTTTTAGTACGTTTTAATCAATGTAAGCAAAGATGAGGTTATCTGCATCTTGGCGGTGGTCAGGCCTCATAAATATGGTTAATGTTCAATAACTATAGGTATTAAGATATTTATTATAAGCCTTATTGTATAGCGTTTGCTTGAATGTTTGCCTGTCTGATATGTGCTTGGGTGAATCTGAGCAAAAATAAGGTTATCCGCATCTTTGCGGGGCAACCTGTTTTGGTTCTAATTCAACAGTAACTTTGTTAATGAGTTCTGCCCTACTTTAGATGTTTTCTTTTTATGCAATTTTTTTTGTTTACTAACATGTTTAAAGTCTTTGTCTGGTGGTTGCCTGATGTATTTCCTGATTAGTTGACCGGGTTCAAATCCTTGAGCCTCCGTTTTTTATGCTAATTAATTTCATTTAACTAAATTAGATGTTTTAGCTACGTGTTTTGTGTGATGGCATGTCTTTAAAGGTGTTAAACAGCTTTTGCATGTTTAGTTAGTGGTATAATATCATCATTATAGACTTTTCTGTGGGTTTTAGAATAGTGCCCCATTCGTTTTGGAAAGCTTATATGTACTAATGTGTTTGCTAATTGTAATAGAGGATGATGTGTTACAGTTGGTTTAGCTGTTGTTGTGGCTGCTTTGCCTTCATAATATACGAATGTCGTGGTTGTTTGATCAATGTTGTCTTTGGTTAAAAAAAAAACTTATGTGTACATGTCTTGGGACTACGATGAATTCCTTTAATGTATGTTGGTCTGATTGTCGTTGCTCTTGCTTTGTCGTCTATAATGATGTCGTCGCCTTCGGTTTCCTACGTAATTAATGGGTGTGCAGCCATGGCGGACTTATCCTTATGAGATATTCCGTATCTTGGCGGGGCAACCCATAGATTCATGTGGTAACCAGTCGATGTGCAACCTGTTTGGATTATCTGAGCCTCTCAAACTAGTCGATGTGCAACCTGTTTGCCTTTTGAACCCAAAAATGTTCTTTTCTTGGTAACATGTGAACGTGGTTGTTTGATCAATGTTGTCTTTGGTTAAAAAAAAAAAAACTTATGTGTACATGTCTTTGGACTATGATGAAATCCTTTAATGTATGTTGGTCTGATTGTCGTTGCTCTTGCTTCGTCATTTATGATGATGCTGTCACCTTCGGTTTCCTACGTAATTAATGGGTGTGCAGCCATGGCAGACTTATCCTTATGAGATATTCCGTATCTTGGCGGTGCAACCCATAGGTTCATGTGGTAACCAGTCGTTGTGCAACCTGTTTGCCTTTTGAACCCAAAAATGTTCTTTTCTTGGTAACATGTGAACTTAATTTCTGGTTTACAGCCTTCTGTTGATGTCTTTTGATGCATGTTGTGTTTTTTTAAATGCTTAAATAAGCTGCATTTCATGTCACTAATGTTTTAAGTGCTAAAAAACAATGCATTTCGTTTAACTGTTATCGACTACATTGTTAAGTATGGCTAAGTATGCAGTGGTATTAGCAGTATAGTTTAAAGTTGTTTTGGAGGGTGAATTTGAGCAAAGATGAGGTTATATGCATCTTGGTAGGGCAACCCTTTTCATATAGCAACTGGTAAGGGTGTAGCCATGACGACTTAATCCTCTTTGTTTGGTTGTTTACAAATCTGAATTTGAGTCTTATTGTTACGGGCTAGGCAGAAGAGGCGGTGATATTCTAGGGAGGGACAGAGAGATAATAATAAAATCAGTATTACAAAAAGTGGGCCAACACTCATTAGTATTTATTGTTCAAGAAGCATAGGTGTTAATATATTTTTAAAGAGGTTATGATGATGCGTTCTGTGCACCTTAATAAATCTAAGAAAATATGAGGTTTTCTGCATCTTGGCGGGGCAACCCCTTTCATATGGCAACTGGTAAGATTGCAGCCATAGCGGATTATTCCTATTTGTTTGGTTGTTTCCAAATCTATATCTGAGCCTTATTGTGTAGTGTTTGCTTACATGTTTACCTGTCTGACGTTTTGTGTTGTTAAGATCATTAGCAGCGAACGAGACAACTTCTGCTCTTCCGAATGCCGTCGAGGCTTCTGCTACTGGTCCAAAATATCTTGAGGTACTTAATAATTTTATGGTTCTGATAATCATTAATTCCTTTCTTAGGTTTTACCCTTTTAGAATAAGTTTTAGTGACTATTCAAAAACCTTTTATTTGGGTCCATCACCTTTATGTACTATTGCTGTTCAAACCATAATGTACTATGGCTTTTTAGCGGTATTTTCCTTGGTGATGATGAGTAACATATGCTTTCTTTTGAAAGCTCTGAACCAAGATGATAAAATGATATTGCGTTACCTATGCTAATGCCGAAAGGGGAGAGCTTCTGCATATTGTGTTAAGAATGCAGTATTGAAGGTTAAAAATCATTCACGGAAAGCCGGTCTCCACGATATGGCAGTTGGGTTTGATATGGTAGCGAGTACTGTGCTAAATGGAGTTACTGTGAAGCAGATATCAAATCCATTTCTCGGAATTACAGTTAAAGTAGGAATATGCAAATCCTTTGGAGCAGCCGAAACTGGGAATAGTGAAGGTGACACATGTTATCTTATCTTAGAATATTTTAAAATCTTTTAATCTATGCTAAAGTCTAACTCCTTCCACATTTCAGGGCATTGTTGATATACACCTACCAATTTTAGGTATGTTATTCAAGTTGAAAGCAATAATCTTTAGTTTTTTTTTTTTTTGGATTGCTTGATAGTTGAAGTTGAACTTCGATCTAGGTACAATATTTACAAATTCCTTAGGCTGTCTGCTTGATTGTTAATTTTATTATAAACTGTAGACTGTAGATGTTATTTTTTCATAGTAAACTCAATTCACTATTTGGAAAAAACAAAATATTTAACTTTTTAGAAACATTGGATGGTCCAAAATCTCATAGTGGGCGTTTCATAGGTCACGGAAAGGTTTGCAGGACCAAGTTTTATTGGAAAGATGGACTTCATGCATAAATCAAAATTCAAATTGCACAAGATCGTTGATGCTAATGATGATAATCAACAGAGAATACATTACTGTTGTTAATGGTGCAGAGTTCGTCTCTTCAACTGAAAGAACACGAACTCTATAGAAAACAAAAAGAGTACATGCTGGTCAGTTAGCGAAGATCTCAACATTTTTGGAAAGAAAGAAACCCACCATGCTATTCTTTCTTTTAGAGTAGCATGGCGGGTTTCTTCCTTTCCTAAAATAGAGAGATTTTCGCTAACTCACGATTATGTTCTCTTTTGGTTTTCCTTAGAATCCATGTTCTTTCAATTGAAGAGATGGACTCTAGACCATCAACATCAGTAATACATTCTCTCTTGATCATTATCACCGACATTAATGATCTAAGGTAATTTGGCTTCTGATTTATGTTTGAAATCCTTCTTTTCAACAAACCCCGGTTGTGTACACCTTTCTTTAACACATGAAATGTCTTCCATGAGATTTTGAACTATCCTTTCAACAAACCCCGGTTGTGTACACCTTTCTTTCAATTTTATTTATCTTACATGACTTTTAACATGGCTAGACTAATGGAAAAATGGCCTGGCAAACAGATATGGCAATATTAAGATTCATATGCCTCAAGTGCTTAAAGTTCAAGAATAAAAGGTTACTTTTTTTATAATCTTCTTTGGATTTTTTTTGCCTTAAAATGATATTTATCTTACATGCCTTTTAACATGGCTACACTGATGAAAGAATGACCTAACAAATAGATGTGGCGATGTTAAGATTGGCATGCCTAAACATGGCTAGACTAATGCAAGAATGACCTGACAAATGAATGTGGTGATGTTAGGATTGACATGCCTAGAGTGCTTAAAGTTCAATAATAAAAGGTTTCTTTTATTTATCATCTTATTTGGTGGTTTTTCTCGTAAATGGTATTTCTCTTACCTGACTTTTAACATGGCTAGACTGATAGAAGAATAACATGACAAATGGATGTGACAAAGGACTTGAGAACGAGTTTCTACTACAACAACAAGGGCGTGGAACCTGAGATAAACCTTATACTCAACTATTGGAAATAGCTGTTTTGTAGGTATAATTGTGTGACTTTATAGAAGCATTGGATCATGAGTTATAATAAATATCACCATTAATAGAAGTACTATCATGAATCTGAGACCTTAGTTTGAGATTTTTTTTTTTTTGTAAAGTAACTTTCATTAAAAAAAAACCACAAAGGGTCCTCAAAGCAAGGACCCCCAGGCAACAAACGAATTACATCACATTCAACGAATAAATACACCACTGTTTCCAATCGACATGTTTAATTCTAGTTCTATGGCAAAACCAAAAGAAAGACGTCAACTTGATGTGTTCCAGCACTTCTACCGGCCTTCGAGACTTGTTGGAGAAAATTCTTTCATTTCTTTCGATCCATATCAGCCACAAGCTAGTGTAGATAATACCACGTAGCACAAACCTTTTAGATGTCGGAAGGGAATGAATATCATCAAGTTTCACAATATCCGCAACATCAAAAAATAAAAATAGGACTCAACCGACATGAAGCACTTAGTCTATTCCAAATTTCCAAAGTGAATAAACACCCTGAGAAAGGATGCATAGCAGTTTCCAATACCGTATGGCAAAAAACACAAGATTGTTGCTGAACATGGACACCTCTCTTCAATAATTCTGAACATGTAGGGAGCCGATTACGAATCACTCTCCACACCATCACCTTACATTTTAGGGGAACCCAAGCCTTCCAATTGATGGTCTGAGAAGGAGCCGAATAAGACGCTTTAAACAGAATTTTTTTAGCCGACCGAACTGAAAAAAGATTGCTAGAATCTCCCTTCCAGCACCATTTATCTTCACCTCCCACCCACTAAAACCCAAATAAATCATCCAAAAGGTGGAACAACTCGGAAACCTCTTCTTGGGAAGACGGGTCAGACCTCCAATCCCAACTGGATGTAAGAATACCGTTATCCATCTTCAATCGATTACCTACAGTAACCCATTTGTTGTGTTCAAGTCTAAATAGGTTAGGGTAACCGATCTTTAAAGGTTCCTCCCTTAACCATATGTCGCTCCAAAATGAAATGGTAGGCCCATCTCCAACAGAACCGATGAAATAGCTCTGCATCGAACAACCATTTGGAAGTCTTTTATCTGCGATTTTGACAATATTTTTCCATGTTCTACTAGCCATTGAAGAACAAGGAAGAGAATGCCAAGTGCGGGACGGTCCATTGCACGCTAACACAATCTTTTTCCACACAGTATTCGTTTCATTTTTAAAACGCCACGACCACTTTAATAGGAGAGCTTCGTTCACATGTTGTAGATTTGAGACGCCTAGCCCACCATCCTCTTTTGTCATTGTGATGACGTCCCAAGCAACCCACGCAATTTTCCTTTCACTACTACAACCGGCCCATAAAAAATGTCGCATGATGGCTTCTATTTTATCAAGCACCGTTTTGGGGGCTTTATACAACAATAAATAATATATAGGTAAGCTTTCAAGGACCGATTTGATGAGAATTAATCGGCCACCAATAGATAGACATCTAGCTTTCCAAGTAGCAAGCCTGTTTTTTATCACATTGACAACCGGTTCCCAATTACAAACCCGAGACATAGAAGCGCCCACTTATATCCCAAGGTAAACAAACGGAAAGGACCCCCTTCGACATCCCAACACTTCCATCATCTCATCCACCTCCTCGTCATCAGTACCAATCCCATAAAGATTAGATTTAGAAATATTTATACGAAGACCTGAACATAGGTGGAAAATACGAAGAATCCTGGCCATGCTTTGGAGGTTTGGTTTAGACCACTCCCCCAAAATTAATGCGTCATCTGCATAAAAAAGATGTGTTATGTCTGACTCAATTTCTGTCAATCGGATCCCCTTAAGTTCCCCCAACTCCTTAGCTTTCTTTAACAAACAAGACAACGCCTCCATGACAAAGAGAAAAAGAAAAGGAGATATGGGGTCACCCTGTCTCAAGCCCTTTTCACATTTAAATTCGAAGGTTGGAGAGCCATTAACAAGAACAGAAGCTCTATTCGAAATAAGAATACCCTTGATCCACATACACCATATAGAGGGAAAGCCCATTTGCTCCATAACCGAAATTAAGAAATTCCAGTTAACATTATCATATGCCTTCTCAAAATCGATTTTTAATATAAAAGCCTTTCTCCTTTTTTTTCTTAAGCCAATCAAAAAGCTCGTTAATCATAAGAGGGTCATCAAGAATAAAACGGCCAGAAATAAAAGCCGATTGAGATTCAGAAATCACCTGACCCATAACCTTTTTAAGGCGATTAGCTAAGATTTTAGAGATAACCTTACTAATCATCCCAATAAGAGTTATAGGTCTATAATCTCTAAGACCCAAAGGAGTTTTAACCTTAGGTATTAAAGTAATGAACGATGATGCACATCCCGGGTTAATGAAGCCAGAGTCATAAAATTATGTCAAGATACGAACGAAATCGTTCTCTAATAAGTCCCAAAAACGCTTGATGAAACGAAAGTTGAACCCATCCGGGCCCGGAGCCTTATTCGAACCACACTCAAACGTCGCTTCTTTAATCACTTGTTTAGAAAAAGGAGCGACTAACGTAACCTTATCATCCTCTGAAATGGTCTTCAATCCTGGACAATGGAGCCGAGGGCGAGTATGAAAGTCTTCTTTAAAATGTCTTCTAAAAAATCCCATGACTTCTTTTTTAACCAAAGCGGGTTTAGAAACCCACTCCGCTTCAATGGTTAACCCGGGGATCCCGTTTCTGGCTTTCCTTCCATTTACCACATTATGAAGAAAAAAAATTAGAATTCTCATCCCCCAGCGACCCGGGATCTCTGTTTCAAGTCACGAGCCCTGTATAAATGTATCTCTTCTAAACATTTGGAACATTTCGACCACACCCAAAACTCCTCTTCGTCTAATTCTTTTTGCTCCATGATTAACTCCATTTTTTCTTTGTCTTCACGAAGGCGCATCTCTGTCTCTTACGGGGATGTCTCGAGATTAAAGTCTTAATCTTTGTTTTATTATTATTATTATTATTTACATAACAAATTGCTTTAATTAGCTTATTTTTCAATAAAGTTTTGTTCTAGATGTTGAATGTAAATTTGTACATTTGAGTTTCTTTGACCATAACTATGCAAACTCTTTTATATTTGATATAAATATAGGAATTTGTGAACCAAAAGACGTGCTTTAATGTTTTTTTTTTTTTTTTGTTTCCCACATACAGTTTTGGATGTTGCGAAAATGGTGGTAAGTTATAAGATGAGGGGTGTTATCAGAGTTGATAAATTTTGTCAACTATTCAGTTTACGACTTTACAAACCCCACCCCGCAACGCGGGAATACACCCTAGTTATATATAAAAATGATGTGCGAAATGAAAATTCAAAAATGTAGCTGTTGCATTATTACATATAAAAATGAAATAAGAATAGAATAGGTGAACCATGACAATACAAAAAATGACAATACAATTAATAACAGCACATAAGTTCTAATTAAGATGTGTATTATACGAGTATACGTTGTTTACCGTTTATATTATGTGTATATGAAGTAACTTTGTTGTGTACAAATCATCTCCCGAAGAATATAGTTAAGTACGTTTTGTAAATTATGGCTTGAGCCTAAAACAATTAAACAAAGCTCCTTTATTTATCGAGCCCAAGCTCAAGCCAAACATGTGAAGCTTGACAGGTTTTTCGAGCTATATCAAGCCTTTCTGTAATATTAGGTTTATTAATATTTGATAAATTTCCCCATCATGATAAGTGCTTGTTTAGGGTAGATGGGGTGATGGGTCATAGAATCACATTAACACACAATCACACCTTATAATATGGTGTCACCTTATTTACTTACATCCATCACATTCATCACAAAACACCAGTAGTGGTGGGATTGTATCACACACTAATTTTTTTTAATTATAAATAAAAATAAAAACATTACATTAAATAAAATAAAAAAGTTACATTAACTAAAAAAATAAAAAATAAAACATAAAACATAAAACTATAAAAACATAAAAATAAAAAAAAAACTAAAAGTTAACGACCCAACCCCACTTGTGACAAATTTAACGTTTTCGTTCGATGAGAATCGACGTGTATGGTTCTTCGGCGTCTTCGTGGTTCTCTTTCAAAACCTTCAAATCTTTATTGTTTTTAACTTCAGACAAATGTTTCATTAAGGTATTTTCTCTTTGTATTTTCAAGTCCGCCATAACTTGTGCCGTTTTCGATTCTCCTCCATCTCCACCATCTTTGCCGAATTCGGACATCTCATCCACCCAAACCGCTTTCCCTTTGCCAGTTGACAACCCTTGGCTTTTCCTTAGAGCCGCGGCTTTGTCCGGTGTTGTGGGGGTAGGAAAATTGTCATTCAAATTGATATATGGAATATTGCTTGGCAACCCATCAATTTATGGCGTATAATTTCCCGAATCGGATGTTTTAGATCGTTTTTTAGAACGACCACCCCTTCCCCTTCCCCTTCCCCTTCCCCTTCCTCTTCCTCCACAAGTTCTCGTTGGCCCACATTCGGTCAGCCTCAGGATGTCAACGGGAGCCACTTGGAATGAACTCTTGCAACTTTCCAAGTATCCAACGATCCAAAGTCGGTCTTTATGTAGAGTGACCGATAGTCGCCAAGGGCGGCACGTACGATTTCCACGTCACTCGATCCATTTGGCTAAAGACGTTTCTATTTAAAAAATGATATAATCTTAACATTTTATTAAAAAAATATAAAGCTTTAACAATTTAAAATAAAATATAAAGTTAACGATTTAAAAAAAAAAGTATATACCCGTGTAACGTAGAGGCCATTGAATTGGCCATTGACGTGTCTCTTGGTTGTTGAATTCTGATGTGTTTGTCCTCAGAAATATGTAAAAACGACTTTGTCAAATCCACCTCTTCCATTTGCATCCAAGGTGTTTTCACATTGGACGTTTTATTTTTTGCTTTGCCTTTGCCTTTACCACGTGGTGGGGGCAGCACTTCTGTCTCCTGTTCTTCCTCTTCCTCCTCTTCTTCTTCTTCTTCTTCGTCTTCTTCTTCTTCTTCTTCTTCCACTTCGTCTTCATCTCCATCCGAATCTATGCTCGGAACGGGTTACAAAAAAGGTATTTTGGTATGGTTGGCGAGTCCCAAAACTATCGAACATTGTCTCATCAATCGGATCAGGAGCTACTTGGAACACCCCGGATACAACTTCGGTTGGCATGTTTGGTTGGGAGTAGTGTAGTGGATATTGGTTTGGAAGTGAAAATTGTTGGGGTTTGAGACGCTTGGTGTGTAGGTTGTGGGGTTGGTGGTGCGTCTTGACGAAACCTAACCGGTTCGCCTAAATTAGACCGAACCTTTGGTTTAAACTTTTGCATCGTAGCCGATTGTTTCTTGCTCGATCCTTCCATTTTTTTAAGATTGAATTTCTTTTGATTAAGGTTTATTTGATTGTTGGAGATATTGTTTGATTGTTGTAGTATTATTTTTGGTTCAAAAAATGAGTTTATATAGTTGGTTAAATTATTAATTTTTTTTTAACGGCTAGCTAAAATGGTCATCAGACCGTTGGCCAACGTTCATTTTCCACTGTGATGAACATCACACTATTATGCTATCGCGGCCGTGATAAAATGGGTGGGCCGGTGCTCGCGCACATCACAACCATCACGGACCACCCCGTCCACCCTTAGTAAACTAGCCGACCTAGAGCTTCACTTATCGAGCTCGTGAGGTTAAACGTGCCTATTATTTATATTATTTTTATTTAATATATTGACCTGTATATACTAATTAACGAGATGAGCTCGAGCTTGAGAAATTACCAACGAACTAGTTGGCTCGAGCTTGGACAACAAAGCTCAAACCGAGCCAAGCTCAAGCTCAAGAGCTCTCATAAGTTGATCGAGGCTCGGGCTCGGCTCAGCTCTACTCAGCTCGTTTTCACCTCTGATTATAATATATTAGAATACTTCGAAATAAATAATACCAAATACAGTGAACATTCCACAATGAAGACAAAATCCACGATTATATTGGATTCTTATACACATCGTTCACACACACCAGTCATATATAGTATCTATACCAAGATCCTCTGTTAGTAAATTGTATTGTATCCAATTACGGAGACACCTTCACGCATTCACCCATGTATGCATGGTACTAAGGCATGCGTTCGATACTCAACAACGTTAATAAAATAATATTATCACGTGAAAATCACACATATATAATGCCATCATGCAAATATCCAATGCTGATTTCCACGTGAACTGCATGCTGTTTAGGTATGTCATCACAAATCGTCTCTTCCCACAGATTCAGACGATACATGTACAAAATAATTATATATAAGTGGACACGTGTATGTAAGAGGACACGTGTCATCAATGATGACATGGTCACACCGTTAGAACTTGACGTATGAACCTATGTAATACAATCGAGAACGTAATATTATAATCACCATTATTCAAGATTAGTTATTTGGTGTTTTAAGTTTTAAACAAGGTTGTATAACTGAAAGTGCTAATTATAAAAAATAACAACCGTACCCAGTAAATTCCACTATAACCAAAAGTTATTAGTAGGGTCTGGGAAGGGAAGGATGTCGGCACATCTTTCCCCAATCCGTAAGGATGGAGAGGCTGCTTTCAGTGAGACCCCCAACTCAAAAAAAATACGTATATATATAAACAATAATACTAAATAAAATAATAATCGAAATAAAAATTAAATAACATAAATAATTAATATTAATAAGAATAAGAATAAAATAAATAAAGTAATGTACACGATCAGATGACATAAACATTCTTAATTGAGAACGAGATATCTATACTTAGTATAAACGAGGAGTCATGAAGGACATAAGAAAGCTGAGTTCCCAAGCGTAAAGATAGGTCAACAATGGCTGTGTGATGCGAAAATGATTTCATTAACCATCTTAAAATATTCAGATAAATATGTAGACCACTTGAATTTACCATTGTTGAGCTTAAAAGCTTTTGTTTGTTAGTCTCGATTAACGAACAGCTGTTCAGACCAATAATTGACCTCTTTTAAGCATCTGTTTGCTATAAGCAGATGTTATGAACATCTATTTAGTACTTATTCAGTCCTTAACTTTGAAGTTTTGAAAGGGAAATGTTGAATTAACATAGGGAAGTGTGATTTTTGCAGGTATATAATAATTACTGAAGTTGGTTTGTTTATACACAACCATTTTCTCATTGAAATTAATTTATAAAATCAGCTTTCAAATTCTTTGTTAAAATCATCTCAATGGACGTTGATAACAAAATTTATAGTTTTGTTTGTGATCTGAACCCATCTAAAGATATCTGGTTTCTGAAGATTCGTATCATACGAAAGTGAAAAGAAAGTTTTAAGATGAAAATAATATTGATTGATGAGCAGGTAATGTATGTTTTCTCTAAAGTTATTTATGTTGTTATTGATGATATAAATATAAATATTCTTTGTTTTATGTTTTTCGTTGACTTTATGTTATTCAAGTTGTTGTCGTTGATCTTTATATTTTGTTTATGTCTATTTTAAGGGTGATAAGATTCATGCCTTCATAAAGAGTCCTTTGATGTACGTTTTTAACCATCAACTTGAAGAGGATGGTGTCGTTATTCTATCTAAGTTTGGGGTCGGTGAAAACAAGGACCCATACAAAGTTGTAGCACATGATTATAAGATCAAGTTTTATCGTTGTACCACTGTTAGCTGTATTGTTTGTTGGCAAGGTGTTGAGTATAGATGTAATTTCATGCCTTTTAAAGATATTCTTAAATGCGAAGCGAATGAACTTTTGACTGTTGGTTTGTTTCTTACTTTACCTTTAATATGTAGTTTATTTTGATTTTGGATTTTATATTTTTAATTATATACACATTTTATAGATGTTGCTGGTAGTGTCATTTGGTGTGGAGGTCTAGATTTGTTTGGACGACCTCCAAAGGAAACTAAAAGGATGAATTTTGTTATTCAAGCCTTGGAGTAAGCGTTTCCCTGATTTTTGTTTGTAAAGTATTGTTGTTAGTTTCATTTCTTTGTGTACGTCATTTAGTGATGTAATAAATCAACCAAATCATTATTGAGTTTAATATTTTTGTATAAATATTTACCTCCAAAATGATATTGTTTATATGTACTAGTACAATTTTGCGATGTACTATGTGAAATGGTTATGCAGAACAGTTTAACAAATTCATTTCTCAAAACACTGCTAATGAGCATGTGATGGTTATTATACAGCATGGCAAGGTTAAGGAGTCGAAAGGTAATTTCTTTTATATTCCTATTATTAATATTACTGTTATTAGTAGTTTGTCAGTTGATTGGAGTTCAATATATATATATATATATATATATATATATATAATTATGAACTTGTTATGTTTAGATCAATTTATAGTTGAAAATGAGAAGTTTGGAACTCGGGTGTTTCTCAATGTAGAAATAGATGAGGTCAAGCAGTTAAGAAGGAGGTACAATGTCAATTTATTATGTATTTGTATTTATATTTGAAAATTTTCTTTGTTTTATTAATTTGTTCTATTTTTTAGTCTTATATTGAAGCAAGGACAACAAGCTGCTTCTACTTCTCAAACAAGCTGCTTCTACTTCAGGAATTCATTGTGTGACACCCTACAAACTCATGTTAATACTTTTACAAACATATAAGTCTACAATAGCGGAAACATTTACTTAACGTACTTAAGTGGGTCAGTTGAGCCAGTTTGATGATTCGGGGAATCATCGGGAGTTGATTTACAATTACCTATTTTCCAGGGTTCAATGATTCGGAGAATAATTAGGGGAAACATACGCACACATGGGTCTTGAGTCCCGTTGTTGGTGAAATTACATAGTTGGATTAAGTATCAAGTATTGAATGTTCTCTAAATGATGTACAACTTGTGAATGCATGTTTATGTGATTAGATATATTAGCATATGTTAGAAATGCATATTTATGTGTTAGGATGTGTTAACATGTGTTAAAATGGCAAGATTGTGAATCGGATGATCATGATGGAAACCCAGATTTCCATTCTACCTAGTGGGAGGTCGAATGAGTTTCATTTGGGTTGAACCAGATTAATATAAATTGATTCGACCTCAAGATAGGTCGACCCAATTCTAGGTATAAATACAAAACTTTGCCAAATTTTCATCATTTCACAACCCTAACTCGCCTCCAAGTGCTCTCTCTCAACCCCAAACCTGTAGGAAGGAGTTTGTGCCCTTGTTTTTCAGATTCTAAAGCCAAGATACGTTCAATAACCAAAACGAGTGAAGATTTAAGGTGTGTTCATTATCTAAACCCTTTTTTATACAATTTCACATGTTTTTATCAAACGCTAAGTGTCCATATCCGATTCAAACGAGTTTTCATGGATAAAAACCTTCGTAACATCTTTCTAAACTAGATCTATACATGAATAATTAGTTTTTTTACAAAAAATAAACCTAATGTTAATGATGTTGAATGATTTGTTTATGTGTTATATGTTATGATATGATGAATAGATATTATATAGATGATTTAGGACTGAGTTGGATCATGATTTATGGATGTTTTGATGTCTAATTGATGTTTATTGGATTTTCACCCATTTTGGAGATTCTATGCTAAATCTAGGGTTTGTTCTTGCTGATAGTGATGATGATATGATTGGGGATTCACTTGTACATGTTTAATTTGTGCTTAATAATCTATACATAATGATATTTTGATAGTTTTCATTTTAGGTAAAGTTTTTATGCAATTGATGTGACATTTTCATAATTGTTATTTTGTGTAACTTGGAAATTGATATGTGAAATGGACGGATTTATGAGTATGATTGGTAAGGTTACATGAGGATAGTATAGATATAGTTGACTACCGTGTTTTGTTGCTTTTCATGAAGGTTTCGATTAGATTAGATTTGATGAGATTTTATCCGTTTATTGAGTTCTGCAGCAGTTGGGTCGAACCAAGTTCACAGAAACCCATTCGACCAATAAACAAGGTCGAACCAAATGTTATTGTTGGTGGTGAAATCTTCAGGATAGAACTAACCTCTATTTTCTATGTGATATCCTCAGGATACTACAGGAAGAATAAGATTTAGGATGACACTGAATATTATCTTATGCACATTTTTAAGGATGGACTAACGAACTATCATATTGTTATATGAATGCAAGATGATTTTACCTCATATTCTCTGAGTAACATCATCAGGATACTGAAGGACTAAGCAGGGTTCAGGATGTAACAGTGTTCTGACCTATGTGCATCCTGAGGATAGACTAACGAATTATCTTATTGTGATATTATTGCAGGTACACCTAATCAATATTAAGTAGGGGTGTACAAAATGCTCGCGGCTCGAAACTCGCTCTAAAAATGCTCTAAAAAAGCTCGACTCGAAAAAGCTCATTTTGTTATCGAGCCGAGCTGGCTCGATTTGTGATCGAGCCGAGCTCGAGCTAGGGGTCTTGGCTCGTGGCTCGGCTCGATGGCTCGGCTCGGTGGCTCAGCTCGATAGCTCGGTTCGTGGCTCGATATAGATCTTTTATATACGTAATAATACTTTGAATTAATCAATAAAATATGAAAAATAATAGAACAAACACACAAATTATACAAATAATACTTTTAGTATGCCTTTCATTCATTGAAATATTAGAAAAATAAAATAATATACATAATTTTATTTTTATATTTTTTGTTTTTTATTTTATTAATATTTTTAAAAAAATAACGAGCTGGCTCGAGCTCGACTTTTCAGCTCGACCAACAAAAACGAGCCGAGCCGAGCTGGCTCGATTTGTGTTCGAGTCGAGCTCGAGCTTAGCCTGGCTCGGCTCGGCTCGATTACACCCCTATTATTAAGGCTTGTAACTCCTCCCTAACGGCTATATTGACTCTTTCAAGTCAAAGGAGCTGATCATTGAAAAGCTATGCATGTAGAACAAGTCCACCACCAAAGAAGGAGTCAAACTTGTAACCGACAAGCATTATAAATGGGCAAAGAAGATGGAAACCGTTGCTACAACGGCTATATTCAGTTGAAACAACACAACGATCACCTGAAGCCATCAAAGAACTTAACTAAGGAGCGGATTATGTGGGATCTTTTATTACTTTCGTGTAACTATAAATAGGGGATGTTCGACGAGTATAGGACACAACACATTCACTTGAACGCCACTTGATACTCTGATACTCACACACACAAAGCACTTATCATTGTATTCATAGTAGACTCGTCACTCATTCATCCAAAGTTGTACTCTTTTCATACTTATTAATATTAACAAACAAGGCAGGAGCTTGGACTTCTCCCGAGGTTTTGTGCCGGCGATCTACATTGATCAAGGGCTTTCCTCGTACATCGATTGTTGTTCCATTATTGCATTATACTTACAATTGTCTATCTTTCCTTAATTCACCTTTCTATCTAACAGTTACATCCTCAGGATATAACTGTGCATCCTAACCAATTTCTTTGCCATCTTGAGCATAGTTGTCATATTGTTATTTCTTTGCCATCTTCAGAATACAACTGAGTTTTTAACATATTTCACACATTCTCACTTTTACTAATTTGGAATACAAAATTATTTCTACTATGTAATTTTTTACCACAACAATTTGGCGCCCACCGTGGGGCAAGTGGTGCTATTTTTAACAAAATCTTTGTTAAAATTATTTCTTAATCAATTTATCTCAAAAATCTTGACAACTATGGCCTCAAACCAAAAATCCGTGTCTTCTTCCACACCATCGACAACCTCTGCCAGAAATGTGACTCTACTACCCCCTCCTACCTTTCCCAAGAGTTTTGGACAGGTTACCAGAGGTATTACTCCCAATACTGCTAGATCTGGAGTAACAGCATCTGGATCTACTCCTCCTATTTTCGTATCAAATGATGAGCTCCTTTCCATGTTCACAATGGTGAAGGATCAAATAAAGCAACAACAGGAAACTAACTAGATGTTAATGAGAGAAATTCAATCTCTCAAAACATCCTCAAAGAGACAGGCTGAAGACATGGGGACACCATTACAGCCTAGAGCGTTGGATTTTAATTCTGGTATCTCTGGAAGCATTCGTCAAAGAGATTTCATCCCCATGATCACTGGATTTCCTGCACCAGAAACTGTTTCAGCACCCAGGATGGCAACAACTAGGGATGCAGGATGCACTGCCGAGCCATCTTGAGGATATGCTGTAGAGCCATCTCGAGGATATACCACTGAACCATCCCGAGGATACAACAACGGTAAAAATTTAAGTTCAAGTACTTACGCTACTAACGATATTGCTTCATTGCATGATACAGGTATAAGTCCACAGTTGGCGAGACAGCTTCAGAAAATCAAGGATATGGTGTCTAGTGTGCTGGGTATAATACAGCCCATCCCCGAAGTTTCCTCAGCATGTCATAGGGTGTCTCGTATTGCACCTCCAATATGTGATATTGAGATTCCAAAGAGATTCCAGGCTCCAAGCATGAAGCTTTATGATGGATCCACTGATCCTGAAGAGCATGTAGCACAATACAAGGAAAGGATGGAAATAAACCCCATTCCAACAAACTTGAAAGAAGCATGCTTTTGCAAAGGATTTGGTTCTACCCTCACTGGTCCAGCCTTAAAATGGCTACTAAGTGTTCCTCCCTATTCTATTACTTCTTTTGCTTATTTAGTTAACATGTTTAACAATCAGTTTTCTTGTAGTCGAACATTTGAACGTTTGACAAGTGATTTGTAAAGGGTAACACAACCACAGGGAGAATCATTAAGGGAGTATATCACAAGGTTTGGGAAGGAAGCACTTGATATCCCAAACCTGGATGTCACAACAGCGGTACAAGCCTTCAAGATGGGACTACAATAGGATTCACTTTTCTATAAAGAATTGGTGATGAACCATTGTAGGAATCTCGATGAAGTTCGGAATATAGCATTAAGATTCATCCGTCTTGAAGATGACAAGAAGATACATGAGAGGATAGAGACATCCTCAAGATACAACAATCCCAATCGGAAGTCCACTTCCACATACGAACCTTACAAACATGAACCATATGCTAGACCTGATAATAAAAAGGTCAATGTAGTTGAGGATGACGATGAAGAGGATTGTCCTAAACTGTCAGACTATTGTTTTTCTGTGGATGTAATAGGTTTAATGTATGCTATGAAGGATCTTGGAGACAAAGCAAGATGGCTAAGGAAAGATAACAAGACAGGATGGAAGGGAAAATCCAAATGGTGTGCTTTCCATGAAGATCTTGGACATATCACTGAAGATTGCATTGCTTTGAGAAAAGAAATAGCATATCTCCTAAGCAAGGGCCATATTAAGGATCTACTGGGCAAAAAGAAGTCAAAGGTTCAGGAGAGCACTGGCATCCCAGAAAGGGCAGCATCTCCACCCAAGGATGCTAGCATCATTAATTTCATATCAGGAGGATCAGATATTTGTGGAACATCCTACTCAGCTGCCAAAAGGCATGCAAGAGAAATGAAATCAGAAAAGGGAGTGGCTTGGGTTTAAAAATAACCAACCAATCCATGGCCTCCGCCTCAAGCCCACACGCCTAGGGGCGGATTTAGGAAGGGAGTTACGGGTTCAGGCGAACCCACTGGGTTTTCGGTTTTTAGTAGAAATATATAGGAAAATTAACCATGAACCCATAAAAAAATTTGGCAATGAACCCATAACAAAATCATGTGACTGGCTCAAGTGGGTAAGGCTCCCATCTTTCAAACTATAGGTTCCCGGTTCGAGACCTGTGTATATGCGTTATACTCACAACTGATATATAAGAAAAGCATACTGCCAAAAACTTACCATAAACTACTATGGCATGGTCTGTCTAGTGCTAGAAGCTTATCCAAGTTTGAGAATAAAAACTGCACTTAAACAATATAATAGCATCATTTTGTTATAGCTCACTAATAACAATAAACAGATGTAGATTGTGTAACATAAACCAACATAAGTGGTTCATAGTTAATGTTACCAAAAGTATATTAATCTGCTTATCTCGCCTCCTTAAACCAACATAAGTGGTTCATAGCTAATAACCTTAATGAAGGCTCTGTAGAACCATATGCTAGCATGTAATATTTTCAATTCCAGATTAGTTATTTTTTACGGTATATAATCTAAGAGAAATATAAAAGATACATGTATGAAGAGAATTGACACTTTTATTTCAAAGAGAACCATCAAACCTTGAATCACTATCTTAAACGAGTAAAGCCTTGAAAATAGATTTGAACGAACAACTACATGTATTTATTTTTTTATATTTGCAAAGACAATCGTATTTATATTATGTGTAAGTTCTAATGAAGTTTTTTTAATTGTTATAACATATTTTTATTATGTGATGAACCATACGTCGATACCCGACCCGTCGAACCGACCGGACCGGACCTGTCTACCCGAGCATTTAAAAGACTAAAACAGCGAACCCACGCCACTACACATGCCCGTCTCATTTCTCACGCCATTGAGGCCACGCCCAAACCCATTTACCATGGGAGTGGTGTTCCTTGGGTGAGTTGGGTTCCCACGCCAAAACCCTTGCCGTACTCCCTTCAATCCTAATCCTAAGAGCATTCACAGCATGTAACATGTGGCAAGGTATTTTGGACCACCCCTACGGACCAAGGTTGCGATGTGGGGTGGTGTCCTGCGGTGTCTAATTCATAACCTAAGACTAAGACCCACCGTAGTGGGCTTGAAATATAGCGCCCCAATTGAAAATGGCGCCCCCCACACCATTACGGGGGGCACTATGCCTTTAAAATTCAGCCAAGCGTTGTTTTAATAGTGCTGCACCACAATTGAACCACCCAATCAAATGTTGACACCTCATCTCCAGGTTTGTTTGTTTTTGTTTTTTTTTTTTTAAATAGCGCCTCCCATCTTGTTTCCCTCACTACACCCCTTTTTCACTTTATTTCTCCATATTGACTCAGCTGTCACGTAGACCAATCAAAAAGAGGCGCTTTATAAATAAAGCCCCCCACTACACATGGTCTAACAACAGACCTCATATAGTCATATGGTGACCCCCTCACATCTCACCCTCTCACACAAATGAATATTATATTATATTTTTTTTTAGTAGAGGTTTGTAAAGCTCTGGTGTTACGTGAACAATGAGGGTTGGCTTGAAATCTAATATGTCATGTTGAGGTGATAGTTTGTTTTTATTAGTGCTATGGATTACTCTAATCCCTATGGTTTTGACAAATCTAATAAACTATCTGTTATTTTACTAAATTAAATGCCATTTTAAAAAGTGTATCCAGACCATTTTTTTTTAGTTATTTCAATTCCAAATCAAAGAGTCTATACTTTTTTTTTTTTTTTTTTTTTTTTTTGAAAAGTGAACTTCATTAGCACCAAACACGGGCTATCTCCAAGTTAGAGATAGCCACAAACAATACATCAAGTTATATCAAATTTACACCACTTATTCCATTCTATTCTACCCTTCCTCGAACGACTATTATACCAAAGAGAGCTAAGAGCTTTAACATCTGACAGGATCTTCATCACATTAGCACTTCCTTGGTTGAAGATAATATCATTTCTTGTACCCCAAATCTTCCAACAAGCTACCACAAAGATGCCTCGAATGATAGCCTTCTTCAAAGCCGTAACCTGCATATGTTCCACCAGCTCAATCGTATCCTTCACCGAGAACACGTACACCGGAGGAATTTTGAGCCAAGACGTTATACCATTCCACACCCCATTTGCCACAATGCACGCCGTGAATATATGCTCCGTAGACTCTTCTATATCTCCACAAAATTTGCATAAACCATCACCCACATTAATATTCCTGCGGAGAAGAGCCGAAGCCGTGGGAATCCTATCCAAAATAGCTCTCCACATAAAAACGTTGCACTTACTAGGAAGCCATTTACACCACTTATAGTAATAGAATTCCGGCATCTCGTCAGCCTTACTAAACCATTCACGAGCAGCCTTAACCGAGTATAGACTATTCGCTCCCACGTTCCATTTCCAAGTATCCTTTGTATCACGAAGCCTGACCATCACGACCATTCTATGACATTCGACAAGCTCCATTGTCTCGCTACTAGAAGAAGGATATCTATTCCAATCCCAATGTATCACTCCTTCCGACTCGTCTGAGCCAATCCGATCAGAAACTTTACACCATTTGTTTTTCTCAAGGCGAAATAAATTCGGAAATAAATCTTTTAGAGGCTCATCTAAGATCCACGTATCCAACCAAAAAGGAATGTCCACACCATTACCCACCGAGCCGCGAATCATGTTCAAGAAACTCACCCCTTGAATTCTACTCGCATATGCCGCCTTAACCAGTTTACTCCATGGGCCGGTAGATTGTTTGTTCCAAGGAACCATATCCCATCTCCTATTAGACACATGAAGGGCTTCAATAACTCTCTTCCAAAGAGCATCATCTTCATTCTTGTATCTCCATATCCATTTAAAAAGCATCGAGAGATTACAATCAGCCAACTTACTCAAACCCAAACCTCCTTCTTTTTTCGTTTTAGCAACCTTATCCCAAGCCACCCAATGAATCTTACCAATCTCGTCTGTCCCTCCCCATAGGAATCTTTTGATGAGGCCTTCCAATTTATTAATGATAGCCACCGGAGCTTTAAATAAAGAAAAATAATATGACGGGATACTCTCCAAAACCGACTTGGCCAACACCAATCGCCCCCCCCCCCCCCCATAGAAACCATACGAGCCTTCCATAAGGAGAGCCGATTTTTAAAAACTTGAACCACTGGTTCCCAACTACTAATACGAGACATATTTCCACCAACCTGAATCCCCAAGTACCTGAAAGGAGTCTCTCCCGATCTACAGCCTAACCACGTAGCTTTCTCCCGCACCTCATCCACATTTTTACCAATACCAAACAGAGTGGATTTATTTATATTAATTCTCAATCCAGAGCACAAGTGGAAAATCCGCAGAATTCTTTTAAGGGCTTTAAAATTAAACATCGACCACTCACCCATGACCATAGCATCATCCGCATATAACAAATGAGACAAGATAGGACCATCGTTAGGGAGCCGCACCCCCTCAAAGGAACCAGTATCGCAGGCCCTCCTGATTATACTAGACAAAGCTTCCATAACCACAATAAACAGGAAAGGCGACAAAGGATCACCCTGCCTTATACCTTTACTACAAGCAAATTCGAACGTAGGAGAACCATTAACAAGGACAGACGACGCCGCAGACGACAGGATCCCAAAAATCCAATCGCACCAAACCGATGGGAACCTCATTTGTTTCAGAATAAACAACAAGAACCCCCAATTAACGTTGTCATAGGCCTTCTCGAAGTCTATCTTAAACAAAAACAATTCCTTCCCCCTTCGCTTAGCCCAAGAAATAACCTCACTGATAATCATGGGACCATCTAAAATATACCTCCCCGATAAGAAAGCCGTTTGAGTCTCATGTGTAACCGAGTCCATCACCATCTTCATTCTATTAGCTAAAACTTTTGAAATCACCTTGCTTATAACCCCAATCAAATTAATAGGACGATACTCTCCCAACCCAACCGGATCGTTCACTTTAGGCACCAGCGTAATAAAAGAAGACCCAACCCCCCGATTAATTTTACCCGTCTCATGAAATTGCTGGAAAATCTTCATAAAATCACCTTCAAACAAATTCCAAAACCTTTTGATGAAACGAAAATTAAATCCATCCGGGCCCGGAGCTTTATCACTACCACAATCGAAAACCGCCTCTTTAATTTCTTTTACCGTAAACGCAGACACCAGCGAATCCGCTTCCATATCAGATAACATCTTTAAGTCGCTGCATCCAAGATGGGGGCGTTCCACCATATCTTCAATGAACTTGTTCCTGAAAAAAGAAAACACTTCACGTTTAACGTTAGAAGGTTTGGAAATCCAAACCCCGTTAGAAAAAACCCCCGGAATATTATTAGAGACCCTCCTCTTGTTGATCACCCCATGAAAGAAACTGGAGTTTTCATCGCCGTCTCTAGCCCATTTAACCCGGGCCTTTTGTCTCAAGTCACTGTATTTGAAGCCCTCTATCTCCTTAATCCTCTTATTCCCTTCACAGAAGCTCCACAACTCGTCCTCCAATAACTCGCGTTTTTCTACTTCCATATCCAAAACATCCAACTCACGTTTAATAACCTGATATTCCTCTTCCTCCACAGCCGTAAATTCTGCTTTCCAATCCAAGATAGAGTTGCGCAAGTGTTTAAACTTACGCATCAGAACCACATCTGGACTACCCACCTCACTAAAAGCCTCAACCGCCCCTTTAATCATCTCATCAAACCCAGCACGCTCTAACCAAGAATTATAAAAACGGAATGGTTTCGGGCCATAGTTCCGGTATTCAACTTTAAGAACCAACGGGCTGTGATCCGACTTCTCCCTAGCCAAAGCTCGGTACTCCGCACAAGGCCAATCGATCAGGAAATTCATAGAAACAAAAATCCTATCGATCCTACTGCATTTATTACCCGACACAAAAGTAAACTTACGCCCTTTCAAAGAGAATTCATGTAAATCCACCCTATCAAGAAAATCATTGAAATCATTTGTAGAATGGATGTTAAACTTGGAGTTTTTCCTCTCACTTCTATCCCGAACACAATTGAAATCCCACCAACAATCCAACACGTCGGGTCCTGAACCATAATACTCTCTAAATGACTCCATAAATCTCTTTTATCTTCGTTCTTTTGAGGAGCATACACATTAACCATACCCACTTTCAAACCATTACTCTTAATCATACCATGCACCACAAGAAAATATCTATGTTTTGTAACCGAGACTTTTTTGAAGAACTTTTTATCCCACATCGACACTAGGCCCCCGGATCTCCCCGTAGCATCCACATATTCACATTCAAAATCTCCTCTACCCCAAAACCTGCCCAAATCAATACCTTGCATAGACGCCAACTGAGACTCTTGGAACATAACGAAAACCACTTCATTAGCCACCCTAATATTAGAAATCCACCCCGCTTTGTCCACCCTACCCATTCCTCTAATATTAATGGACATAATATTCATTGATCCACCACTTGAACCCGTTCATCATTCACCGCTTTTACCAAAGAATTCTCAAATCTCTCAATATTAGCGACACCTAAGCCTCTAGCAAATTCCATCGTATCCTCCACCTCCCGCCTCACTACCTCCTCACGGTCCAAAGAAACCTCCACGTTCTCCTCCATCACCATGTTATTCGAACCCAGATTTGACGTAGACGAGCCTTCAACATTCAAGTCTGGTGTCACAAATTCCATCCCATCATTTTCCTTCTCGTTATTATTACTAACATCGTCCAAGTGCGCTGTATTAGAAAAATAAATCTATCAATATCGAATATGTCATTCTCCTCCCTGCATCGTTTCCTCGGTCTATCATCTAGAGGCGACATGGATCTCCTAGAAACCCCTTTCTTTTTAGAATATTTACCCCCCTTGCGTTTAGTATTCTTCACAACCGACGTCCCCGGATCAGGTTCATTATACACCCCATTAAGATGAGGAGCATTTAGTTCAACAGCACTATTAGATTCAGCATGCTCCTGAATAATTTTATCTCCACCATTGTTTGTTATCTCATTTTCAATATCAAGTTGTACAAACGGCTCCTCGTCCTCCTCTAAATCCATAATACAGTCCGGAACCCAATCTCCCAGGTCTTCTTCCACCTGAATACTATAAGAATTATCTTTCCACACCACCTTGCAGCCCCCCTTAATACGATCAGCAGATTTAGGAATAACCCCCACCGTAGCGTAGGAGATATCCCCTTCTTCTGGAAATTGTGCCGATTGAACGACCTCCCCAAACAATCCACCAATACTATCAAACGTATTCGGTTCAGCAATATGAATCGGTAAACCAAAAATTTTGATCCAGGCAACCCTTTGAACCACAATAGGTTGTCCCGACCATAATACCACAAACTTGAACCAATCGTCCCACAAATCCTTTAATCCCAAAAACCTATCTTTCTCCAAGCAACTATCAAAGCTCAACAATACACATAAACCTCCCACATATATGATAGAAAAACGTCCATTATAAATACCCTTGATCAAACTAGTTAAAGAAGATAGAACGTTAAACGCACTAACCGTTACCACAAGCCCGATATCATACAGCTCATGAAATTTTTTACCTTCGGAGACCACCACTACTTCCGGAACAGTTACCTCCATCTCCTTATTAATCAAAGTGCCTTTGAATGATCGGCTCTCTGTAACACCATTACCTCCTTTATCCACCTTCATAGACCCCTCACTAATATCCACGTCCATAGAGTCATTAGTAGCATGTTCTTGTACCGGCTTCCAGACCTTCTCCCCATGTACGGACCTGTCAATCTCCTTTCCTTTATTTTTCGTCACGTCCTGCCCATCCACGAACCTCGCCGGAACAATAAATAGTTTGTAACTACCAATCCAGACATCTTTAAGACTTTCTTCCATATCTGATCGATTCCGAACCACTTTGAAGGTTGCAAATCCAAACCTTTTTCCCAGGCGATCATACTTCCGTGCTATATAAGTACCTTTCACGTCTCCATACCTCTTCAGAACCTCCGTCAATTCCGCTGAAGAAACCCTTTCCGGAAGATTGGACACGAAGAATTTCACCCCATCACGTAAATAGTTGTTATTCGGATTGTTGTTGTTCTTTCCCTTCTTCACCGGTACGTCGTACCATGTATTAACCCTAAAACGATCACGTGCCGCCATGCAAGAAGAAAAACCCTATTCGCCTCTGTTCGCCACCCTAGTTTTTCGGATACTTCAAGTGACCCACGTGATCATCTATGAAACCAGTTATCAAAGAGTCTATACGTTCCATTATAAAAAAGTAAGCTCCAATACGAATTCTATATTCGCTTTTTGAACAGGAGCAACATCAATTATAATGGATTATGAATCCCAAGTGCAAGTCAATTAGTAGGCGAATTGGTTTGGGTGAGGGCTAAGATATTTTGTGCAAGAGCACACTCAAACATTAATAATAAAAAAAAAGGAAAAAAAAAGTTACTATTGATACATCACTCACTCTATCTTTCTCTATATAAAACACTAGTTTATACCCCGGGAGCGTCCCGTATTGAAAAATCTAAGTAAAGTGAATAAAATTAGATGTATCTAAACTATAAAAATGGCATCTGCCAATATATTATTATTATTATTATTATTATTATTATTATTATTATTATTATTATTATTATTTTAAACAAATCTCTGCCATAAGTTATCATATTATAATATAAAAAAAAGGTAATTGGGTCGGGTATCACCTAATCCCAGGCCCAACCCAAATAGATTATGTTAAATTATATTTAAACCATATTTATTCATTTTTTTAATTGGTTTAGAGTTATCACATCACATCATATGTGGCATCTCTCAAAAGAGAGATTGCATAATATTATGACATGTCATAAAAAAATGTTTTGGTTTATTATATATATAGATATATATAGGGTAAGGATAATGTGGAAACCCACTCTTATAGTGAAAACTCTGGAAACTCTGACTTCAAAATTTTTTTTATTTTTGAAAAAATTAGGGCATGTAATATACCTGATTTTAAGTATTTTGGGCCAAAAAAATCAAAAAAGAGCCAAGCACTTTTTTTAAAAAAAAAATAAATAAATTTTCGACTAACACATGTTAAGCCAAACTAACACGTGTTACCCATTTTTTACCCGAAGGTTTTTATTTTAAAGAAAAAACGGCCCGGCGCTTTTTCGATGTTTTGGCCCAAAATGCTTAAAATCATGTATGTTACATACCCTAAAATTTTCATAGAAAAAAAAAGTCGGGAAGTTAGAGTTTGATAGAGTTTCCAAGATTTCCACTATAACAAGGGTTTCCAATATAACCTTATACTAGATATAGATAGAGTAAGGAGGGTGTCAAAATAATTAAGATAGTGTATCAATAGCCTCACCCAAAAAAAGACATGTTTCGGCCGAATTCTATTGGAGTCTTTGCTTGCCATCACTTCTTAATAGCAAAATCCATCCCAATTAGTACTTAGCAGAGGCTATATATAAAAAAAAAAAATAAATAAATAAAAAAAAATAAAAAAAAAAAAAACGTATTAAACCCTACCCAAAAAAAGAGACTCAAAACCACATATTAAACAAAGCTTCGGATAAAGGATTGTCCTTGAGAATTCAGAGGCTTCTACATTTAGAAAAATGGACCCCTACATACTGAAGAGGTATGGTATCAAAGTATTACAAATACCATACCATCGCCCAACTAGAACCGGCATCGCCTGGCGTCCATCCGTCCGTTTTACGTTAACGGATCGTTTAGCGTCCATCCGCCAGTTCTACGTCAGCGGAACGTCTGGCGTCCACCCGCCCGTTCTACGTCAGCGGAACGTCTGGCGTCCAACAAGACGCTAGAAGTAGCACTACCCGCCCGTTTTACGTCGGCGATACACCCTGGCGCCCAATCGACGTCAATCGCAACATCGTCCGCGCGTTTTACGTTGGCGGACCCAACATGCTTCGAAGCTTCCCCAGCAAGCCAAAGGAAGCTTCGCCAACACAACTGGAAGATACCTTTTTGGGCAGCTTTGGGACTCACCCCTGCCCCAAACAAAATATCTCTGACACAGCAGGCGGCCCGTCAGAGTTCCTCTCCAATCAGAGACTGCTCTCACTCTGACATGCAGAAAGGACGACGACGTGGCGGCCTCTCAGCCAAGATATCTTCCTGACAAGCAGACTTTCTCAACCTGTCTCAAAGTCCAAGAAAGGTATGATTACCCACCGCCCTCGGTCTACCAATAGGCGAGCGTCGCATGTCCGCCGACCATCAGCGTCCACTCAATGGGCGCCACATGTACCAACCGTCAGGGCGGTAACATCCCCCCTTAGCATTTTACTTTTTCCTTTTTATCAAAACCCACTTGCACCAAGTGGGCTTAAGGACTTAGGCCGGATTATGGAGACACCTCTACCTGGGCCGGGCCCCATTAAGGGTAGAGGATGGGCTGAGAAAGTATGATATCTAGGTACTATAAAAGGAGGAGCTCCTTCTCCTTTTATTTGGCATCTAATATCACATATACTTTCACTCAAGAAGAATACGAACTCTTTCGTACCTTCTTCAACCCCTTGTTTATTTTACTAACTTTTAGAGGCTCGGCTCTTCTAATCGCTAGTCTCCTAAACTCCTTGGTCTTGCCCTTAGACCCTCACGTATTTTATAAACACACTCTCTTTACAAAATACCGAAGAACCACTCCTTGGATTAGCGCCTGTTCGGTAATCCAGGATCCGTGTTTCTTCATTGGCGCCATCCGTGGCCTTCCACAACTACTCTAAACAAAACAGCTAAACTAAATATACCCATTAACCCACATTGGAAAATAAATACCTCACCCTCAAGAGTGTTCACTCCATCTGGGTTCGTCGAAGATATCACCCACGTCACCCTAGGGTCTCACCCAACATCAGGGGACCACGACAACAACCAACAACACCCCGTCGTTACCCCCAGAAACCTAGAATTCCAGGCCGCCGATCCAGCCCCTCCAGCCGAGGAGGAGATCGACGCCTTGAATAATGACTGGTATGAACGCCAGAAACAAATTTTGGACGCACAGCTGGAGCGTCGCCGACTCACCGGAAAGGCAATCATGGGTTCCTCCTCCAAACAACCCGCGCGACTCACGACTACTGCCCGTCACGGGGAATGTCCAGGGCAACCCCCTGCGGACCAGGCCCGTGCAGAGCGCAACCAGTTCGACAACGACGACTATGACGAAAGTTCATGGGAGGATGATGCCTCCAGGGACTACCGCCATAGCCCGTATTACAGGCGGGAACGCTTAAATAGATACAACGATGACGCCACCACAAACTTGTCGCTCCCCTACAGGCCAACGGCCTTCGTAGACAAGTCCAAATTTACCCGGCGCATATCTCAAGCACCAATCCCGCCGCGACAACGCCTTCCGACCAACGTCAGAATATATGACGGTCTTACCGACCCTGACGACCACCTCGGCATCTTTAATCAAGCCGGTGCCGTCATCGGATGGACCCTACCCGTCTGGTGCCACATGTTTGCTCAGACACTTACTGGAGCTGCCAGGGTATGGTTTGATAACCTCCCCATCGGATGCATCGATAGCTATGAGCAGCTGATCGACAAATTTTCGCTCCATTTCAGCCAGCAGTGTCGCCACAAGCGCGACAAAAGCCAGATCTCTCTGCGCAAACGGAGAGACACTGAACCCCTCGAGGACTTTATCGTGCGGTTCAATAAAGAAGCACTCTAGTTAGGAACGGGGGACGAGGCAACTCGGACCTCCTTCCTAGCCAACGTCAACGACGACGGCCTCCAACACACCCTTCAAGGGAAAGATGGCGTCCCAGATTCCTGGAAAGAAGTTGTCCGCATTTCCAAGCTATATGCGGGCAACCAAAAAACGATGCGCCAAAACCAACATGGGAGCTCCAGCAACAGCCGCAGCCGCGGCAACAACCGAGCATCTGTCTGGAACTGCATCTCAGGTTTCACTGACGAAGGCCGATACTCAACCTCCGGCGACGCTCGAAACTTAATCGGCAACAAACAAACGCGTGACCAACGCAACAGTGGCCACCGGAACCAAGACTGGACCCCCCTTACAAAAACACCATCCCAAGTGCTGTCACAAGTCCTTTCAACTGGAGAGGTAACTTTCAAAATCCCAAAACCCATGGGCACAAAACGAAAAAACGTTGACACCACCAGATTCTATGATTTCCACAAAGACGTGGGTCACGACACCGATAACTGCTACAGCCTCAAGATGGAGATCGAGGCGGCCTTACGCTCCGGGAAGTTGGCCAATCTGGTCAAGAATGTCCGCGCCGTCGCACGCCGGCCAGACGAACCCGCCAAGGCCATCAAAGACATCAAAACACACCACATTCGCGGCGCATACAACCGACAGTGCAATATGACACGCAACACCAAGCGGAAAACAACCTTCTCTGACATGGCGAACACGTCGCAACAACCAGAAGCCGCGACAGTCGGAAATTGGAGGGAGGCTCAAGTCATCCTCCCAATAATACCAGGGGCGCAAAGTCAACAACCCCACTCACCATCACAACACTGTTCGGACATTACAGAACTTACAAGATGATGTGCGACGGCGGAAGCAGCTTCGACATCATGTACCAACAGTGCTTCGACCAACTTGACGATGAAGACAAAGCACGCCTGCAACCAGATGCGCCCATTGCTGGTTTCTTCAACGAGGTAATCGACCCCATTGGTAAGTTTGACTTTACAGTCACACTCGACGATGGGACACACACCCGCTCAGAAATTTGCACCTTTCACGTCATTCCAGCCAACTCCTCATACGACATACTGCTGGGCAGACAAGATCTGGCAAACTTCAACTCCACCGCATTAACTCCCCACCAAACCATGGGTTTTCCAACACCCACGGGGATTGCATACATCCGAGGCAACCAAGAATGACTCATGACAACTGAGTCGGCGGAAGACACTGCGCCGCCAGCACCACCCTCACTAAAAGAAGAAGAATGGGTTCTCAACCCGGCCTTCCCAGAACAAACCATTACCTTTGGGCCGACTCTATCCCCCCAAGTGAGAATAAACCTAAAACAACTATTGGTGGCAAACAAAGACATCTTCGCCTGGCAGTCATCAGATATGGTCGGCGTCCCAAGACACATAGCCGAGCACCTCCTCAACACCTACAAGGACGCGCGCCCAGTAGCCCAGAAAAAACGACCACTGGGCCCCGACAGGGTCAAAGCCATGAACGAACAAGTTGATGACCTACTCGAAGCAGGTATCATCAGAAAATGCAACCACCAAACCTGGGTAGCTAACCCTGTCATGGTCCTCAAGAAGAATGGGTCTTAGCGCATGTGTGTCGACTACAAAGACCTCAACAAAGCATGTCCCAAAGATCACTACCCCCTACCAGAGATTGATCTGAAGGTAGACTCTCTAGCGCCATTCAAATACAAATGCTTCATCGACGCATATCAAGGATATCATCAAATACAAATGGCCTATGAAGACGAAGACCGAACCGCCTTCAGAGCAAATAGAAGGGTATTCTGCTACACCAAAATGCCCTTCGGACTCAAGAATGCTGGCGCAACCTACCAATGCCTCATGGACCATGCCTTCATCAACCAGATCGGCGTCAACCTTGAAGTTTACGTTGATGACTTGGTAATCAAAAGCACCCAAGAAGACACCATGCTAATGGACATTCAGCGCACCTTCGAACAGTTGCGAGAAATCAAGATGAAACTCAACCCGGGGAAGTACTCCTTCGGAGCCGAAGAAGGAAAATTCCTAGGTGTCATTGTCACTAATGGCGTCTTCAAACCGAACCCGGAGAAAGTTCAAGCTATCCAACGCATGCCATCACCAAACTCTATAAGGGACGTACAGACATTGATGGGACGCCTAGTCGCTCTTAACCGATTCCTATCAAACGGAAGTGGCTTTTCGTGAAATGAAGCAGTGTTTGACCTACTTACCAACTCTAACAGCGGAAGTGGCTTTTCGTGAAATGAAGCAGTGTTTGACCTACTTACCAACTCTAACAGCGCCTCTGCCAAAGGAACCACTTACACTGTACCTATCCGCATCCGAAACAGCGATAGGCGCGGTACTCTTGGTAGAACGCAACAAAGTCCAAACACCAATCTACTACATTAGCCGCACCCTTGCAGACGCAGAAACTAGATATTCAGCGATGGAAAAACTCGTCCTTGCGCTCGTACACGCGTCACGACGATTACGACGATATTTCCAAGGACACCCAATCAATTTCCTAACAGATTACAGAATCAATACCGTGCTCTCCAAACCAGAACTCTCAGGTCGCCTAGCGAAATGGGCAATCGAGCTAGGCACACACACCATCATCTACAAACCCAGGCCCGCGATCAAAGGACAGGTTCTTGTAGACTTCATCGCAGAAATTCCAGCGGATAAAATCCAAGACTGCAAAGACGAACAAGACCCGAAATCTGTCCCAGACTCCCGCATAACATGGTCACTATACACGAACGGAGCCTCCAACGACCAGGGCGCCGGCGCAGGCTTACGCCTCGTCAGCCCTAACAAAACAGAATTTACTTACGTCGTCCGCCTTGAGTTTCCAAGCACAAACAATGAGGCAGAGTATGAGGCATTCCTGGCGGGACTAAGCCTGGCCGACAAAATGGGCGCAAGACACCTTAACGCCCATGTCGACTCCATGCTCATAGTAGGTCACATGAATGGCGTATACGATCCCAAAGACCCGGTCATGGCCCAATACGTCGACCAGGCCAAGCTCCTCACCAAAAAATTTACAACCTGCACAATCGTCCACATCAACCGAAGCGGCAACAAAGAAGCTGACGCACTCAGCAAAATGGCCTCCACTGCTTGGCCACATATGGCCAAAGAGGTACGCATTGAAACTCTAGCTCAACCTTCAGTACCACTTAGACAGGTTAACATAACACAAACAGGCGCCGGGTCATGGATGACCCCCATCCAAGCCTACCTAGCGACAGGAACCTTACCACCTCTAAAAGCGGAGGCCCGAAAACTCCAATATAAATCCCAGCACTACCAACTCATGAATGGAGTCTTATACCGACGCTCCTATCTCGACCCACTCCTGAGATGCATGGATACCGCGACGGCCACCTCCCTTATAAAGGAGATCCATCAAGGCATATGCGGCATCCACGCGGGCCCAAGAATGGTCGTCGCCAAGATTATGAATGCCGGATACTACTGGCCCGGAATGCATCAAGACGCCGTCAAAATCTTGCGCACTTGCTTCAACTGCCAGCAACACGCACCAAATACCTTGCGCCCAAAAAACGATCCGGTCCCAGTCACCGCCGCCTGGCCATTCCAGAAATGGGCTATCGATCTAGTCGGCCCATTCCCAATGGCCCCTGGAAAGATACAGTACCTCATCGTCGTCGTCGACTACTTTACAAAATGGGTAGAGGCCAAGCCACTCGCATCAATCAGCGCCGAGCAGATCAAAAAATTCATCTGGGAATTCATCATCTGCCGCTTCGGCCTACCTATGGAAATCGTCACAGATAACGGAACGCAGTTCGCAGACAAAAAACTTCAAACCTGGCTAACATAACTAGGCGTTAGCCAGATCTTCACATCAGTCGCCCATCCTCAAGGCAACGGTCAGGTAGAACGTATCAACGGGTCACTAGTCGAAGGCATAAAGACTCGCCTCGGATCCAAACGAACAGGTTGGGTGGATGAACTCCCACACGTCTTATGGGCACATCACACCCTCACAAAGACCAGCACAGGCGAAACCCCTTTCAGCCTAACTTATGGCTCTGAGGCCGTAATACCCGCGGAAATAACATTCCCATCGCCAAGGGTCCTCAACACCGCGCACACAGACAATGACAGAGAACTGCGCCTCAACTTGGACCTCTTAGACAAAAGGCGCGATAACGTCGCTATATGCGAGGCAAACTATAAAAAACAATTGGAGCGCTATTATAACTCCAAAGTTAAAGCTTGCGCATTCGACATTGGAGATTACGTCCTGAGAGACAACTACGCATCTCACTCCGAGCGCCCAGGAAAGCTTGCGTCCAACTGGGAAGGGCAATACAGAATTCAACAAGTACTAGGAAAAGAGGCATACGCGCTCGAAAGACTTGATGGCACGCCCATACCTAGATCATGGAATATAGCGCAGTTGCGCCCATGCTACTTATAAATATTTCAGTTTCCGAATAAACCACTCCACCACCTTACATTTTGTCCACAAGCGCAAAACTCATTACTTTATCTCTAACTTATGAAGCTAATTTACGCTTCATAAGACTTGATGCTAAAGATTTGCCATATTCCTAACTTATGAAGTTAATTTACCCTTCATAACTCAGAAACGACAAATCTTTAGCCCTAAATTGTGTAGTTAATTTACCCTACACAACCTATGAAGCAATCTACCCTTCATACATACAGCAAACTAGCACATGGAAACATTCAGACCAGACATAAAGCAGAATCAAAGTGCCATATATTTCATAAAAAGGTTAGATTTACAGACAAAAAAGAAAAGCTACAAACAACCTACTGAGGTGGCTCATGGGCCGTCCTCGAACTACCCGCCCCACCAGCCCTCTCCTTCTCCTTCTCCGCGTGTTCGCACCCAGCACGCTCTGACTCCTGAACCCAATGCCTAAACCAGCCAATAGGGTCAGGATCTGACAAACACTACCGCACAACTTGGAGCAATGGAAACTCCATCTTTTCAAGCTTCTCCAGTTCATCCATCAGCAGCTGCTCCGAGTTCACATCTTGGAAGGGCTGCGCGTCAACCGGAGCGCCATCCTTGGCAGCCAAGTAGCCTTCCAACCAACCACTATGCACACCCGTGGTGCGCGCAGCCTCCACTACCTCCACAACTTGTTCACCCATCTTGGGCTCATTCCAACAACGATCGAAGACCTGCATCACAAATATCAGTCAATAACAACAAAAACAAAAAAGAGAGGGGAGATAATCTAAAAAATAAAAAGGACAACTTACGGCAGATATCCCATCGGACATGATCCACAAAGACTTCTCGCAGAACGACTTCTGAGCATCAAGCATCAGAGCCTTCTCAAGCTGCCACACCTCCTTCTCCTTCAGAAGAGCACCGACCTGCCCCTCCAACTCGAACACACGCGTGGTGGCCCTCACCACGCCTTCATCCTTCTTCGACAACTGGCCAGCATCATCAGCATACTTAGAGGTTAAGACCTCCAGCTCCCTATCCTTGGCAGCAACAATCTTCTCTTGAGCGGACAAATCCAGCTCAGCCTTCTGCACCGCCAGTCGACGGCGCTCAAGTTCAGCATTTATCTTCTTAAAAGATTGCTCCCAAGCCTTTTGCTTCTCCGCGGCCTCCACATCCTTTTGACGCAGGTCGGACTCCAGTTTCCGAACCTGCTCAAACAACCTTGGCTTTGTGACACCCCAGGAACACACCTCATCAGGGACGATGAGACTCTAACAGGGGGTGAATGTGACACCCCAGGAAAATCCCACATCGGCCGTGGCCAGGAGAGATCCTTGGTTCATAAGTAATGTCTTGCCTCTTAAATCACCAACGCGTTTTGGGGCTTAATGTTAGTGGATGAGAGGAGAACTCCACAGTTAAGCGTGCTCAGGTGAGAGAAATTCTAGGATGGGTGACCTCCTGGGAAGTCTCCACTGGGCAACCAAAAACAAATCCGTGAGCTCTGGATGGGCAACCCATCGGGGCAAAGCGGACAATATTGGTGGTGAGAGGGGCCGGATGTTACAGATGGTATCAGAGCCACTCCTGTGCCGTTCGGGATGGTGGGTGCACACCTCATCAGGGACGATGAGACTCTAACAGGGGGTGAATGTGACACCCCAGGAACACACCTCATCAGGGACGATGAGACTCTAACAGGGGGTGAATGTGACACCCCAGGAAAATCCCACATCGGTCGTGGCCAGGAGAGATCCTTGGTTCATAAGTAATGTCTTGCCTCTTAAATCATCAACGCGTTTTGGACTTAATGTTAGTGGATGAGAGGAGAACTCCACAATTAAGCGTGCTCAGGTGGGAGCAATACCAGGATGGGTGACCTCCTGGGAAGTCTCCACTGGGAAACCAAAAACAAATCCATGAGCTCTGGATGAGCGACCCATCGGGGCAAAGCGGACAATATTGGTGGTGAGAGGGGCCGGGTGTTACAGATGGTATCAGAGCCACTCCTGTGCCGTTCGGGATGGTGAGTGCATACCTCATCAGGGACGATGAGACTCTAACCTCATCAGGGACGATGAGACTCTAACAGGGGGTGAATGTGACAACCCAGGAAAATCCCACATCGGCCGTGGCCAGGAGAGATCCTTGGTTCATAAGTAATGTCTTGCCTCTTAAATCACCAACGCGTTTTGGGGCTTAATGTTAGTGGATGAGAGGAGAACTCCACAGTTAAGCGTGCTCAGGTGGGAGAAATTTCAGGATGGGTGACCTCCTGGGAAGTCTCCACTTGGGCAACCAAAAACAAATCCGTGAGCTCTGGATGGGCAAAGCAGACAATATTGGTGGTGAGAGGGGCAGGGTGTTACATGCTTGGCACCCTCAAGCGCCTCCTTCTCCTTCGCAAGGCGAACAGCCTCAGCTGCGACAGTCGCCTGCTCATCTTGAAACTCGCCCTCCCCGCGATGGAGGGCGTACAAGTTGCCAAGAGATTGTGTTAAGTTCATACACAACTCCGACAGCAAGGTACCACGATCTTGCGACCGGTGAAATATGCGCTCCGCCGGGGGCAACGCATTCTTAACAAACTCCTCAGCCACAAAAGGACTGAGGAAACGGCAACTTTCTGTTATGCGCCACCCAGGCTCATAAACAGGAACATCCAACTTAAAGCCGGGGTAGACGGAAGACGCCTTCACCCCTTCACCACTTGCTAAAACATCACTGGCCCCCCTCCAAATCCACAAGCCTGACCTTCTACGACCCCCCATCACCAGACCCAGCCGTCGCCTTGCCCTTCTCAGTCTTTATGGCCACCAGGGCCGCATGCTGCTTAAGCAGCTCAGCTTAACGCTGATCTTCCTCCTCTCTCAATTTCTTCTCGGCCGCCAGACGAGCCGCTTCTTCTTCTTCACGCTGCCTTTTCATCGCAGCCTCCCTGATTCGGGCATCCTCCTCCTCCTTCCTTTTAATAGCGGCTGCGGCGGCACGCCTCTCCTCCTCAAGTTTCTGTTGGGCCTCAGGATCTGGCACACCACTATCCACAGCACCAGACTGAGCCTTCAAACGCTCATCTTCCAACAGCTTCTTCTTCCTCTCTTCCTGCATCTGCTTAAGAGACGGGGGAATGGAACCTACAAAAAGAAAAAATCTATTAGCCAACTCCAACAAAAATTACATATATAAGACGGAGTACACAACCTCATACTTACCACTAAGCTTCCGCAAAGCCTTTTTCCCAAACGGCTCACGCAGGCGGAGGAGCAAGGTCTATACCCGTCAAAATGGGCCCTTCAACAGTTGCACCTTCAGGAGTCTCCTTCTGCACAGTCTCCGAATGCTTGCGCTTACGCCCTGCCAAACAAAATCCCACTTACAAACAAGGTACGAAAAACAAACCTTCACATAAATCAAATACTTACCTTGACTCGCCGTACCACTACCAGCACCACTAGCGCTGCTAGAGCCTCCGCCTTGAGGCACAGTAGTAGACGCGCTAGACCCACCACCTACAGTACGACGCATACGAGGGATTAGCCCTGATGATGACCCACTAGATTCATCATCTGATAAAAAGACAAAGTCAATCTCGGTCGCCGTGCGCACAGACATCAAATACGGGTTGACAAGGAAACCAACTTATAGAAGGTTCTCGGACGCACCTTCAGCCTGTGCAGGAATCAGGAAATTAACCTTCATCCTCTCCACACCGGAAACCTCACCCTCCGGAACTGCAACAAAACGGGCGCGCGACACCCGGGCAGCAAAGAAATCAAACAGGCGCTCACCTGCAATACAAATGACTGTCAAGAATAGACCAAAGTACAAAAAAGACGAAAGAGGGAAAATGTGAACGTATCCTCTATCAACTTCATACCTCCATCCCCGTCAGGAAGAACATCATAGCCATCTCGGATCCCCAACCGACTCACCCCAAGTAGTCGTAGCATACCCTCATCACACTTCTCCAAGTCATCTAGACGCGTTGGATGTGCCACAAGCAACTGGAACCACTGCTGCTCCTGAAAGTCCTTCATAACTTCAAACGATGGCACCTTCTGCCTAGGACGAAGTTCCAACACACTCATCTCAACAGGTATCGCTTCATTCTTCAGAAAAAAGAAACCTCGCTTCCACTCGCGAAGACTCTTCGGGGAGCTCCGCGGAACCACCACAGTCACTGACTTGGACCTCTCGACAAAAGAGATCCAACCAGTCTCCTTCACCTCCAACTTGTAAAACACGTTGAAATAGTCAAACGTGGGCTCCATCCTGAGGGCTCTGCAAGTCGCCTCGAAATGCATTATCCTCATCACCCCAAAAGGGCTCATCTGAGAGATATGCATCCCATATCTCTGCAAAACCGTGACCAAAAACTTTGTACACGGAAGACGGAAGAGGCCTTTTAGGAAGAAGGCCTCATAAAGACATATCTTACCGTCGGGACAAACGAGAGGTGTCTTGCCTTTCTCCGGCAACTCCGGTTCTCATTCCCGGAGAATATTGAACTTGTGGAGCAGAGATCTATACTTATCCTTCGAGAAGCTAACCTGAGCTTCCCTCATCGTCATCTTCGGCTTCTTATCTTCGGAAAACATTCATCGGAAAAAGATGCAAATTTGAGAAAGTTTGAAAGAAGTTCACCGGAATTCTCCTAAGGATCACCGGAAAAAGTTGGGAAGTATAAACACCAAGGAGAGAGGCAACTCCTATTTATACCCATCGCATTTAATGCGAGGGCAGGAAGAGTAATCATCACAACCAAAAAAGCTGCACTCTGATCCACCCAAAAATCGCCACGTCAGCGCACCCACGTGACATTCGGCTCACGCGCCGCGTGCACACCACTCGCCTGACGGTTACTATGCCACACAGCAGTCAGCTTACTTCGATGAATGACATGTGTACGCCCACGTTCGAATTCTAAAACTGATAGCTGTCAAGGGAATGCCGATGACTGACACGTGTCCATCCACGTTCAAATACCTTTCCACTCACAACAGGGACACGCCATGTGGCGACCTACCCACAGAACGTGTCAGACACGTTCTCTGCACGGCATACGAAGCATCAGACACGTCCTTTCACAATACAAGCATTCCCGCCTTCAATTCACACAAATCTCAAGAACGACAAATTCAATACGAAGTAAATGCAGGCGTAGACAGCGACAAAAACTACTTTTTACAACTGCAGACTGCGCAATCAGGATCGACACCTTTCCAGGCTCCACGCCAGTGCGCAAGACCAAAAATCCTAAAAACTTTTACTTTCACAACTTCAGACCGCGCATCCAGGCCCTACGCCTTCCAAGGCTCCGCGCCTGCGCGCAAGACATAAAATTTTAAAAAATTTTATGTCCAAACCCTATGCTTGTAACACCCCAACCGATGGCGGAAACATCGGGATGTCACGTATTGATGATTGTTCAGTAGCTCATGGTGAATAATAAATTCCATTAAATGATTTAAATGAATTACATACAATTGTTCTAGAATTTGTACATCAAATTGAATAAAACTATACACATATCTTCAAGCATCAATTCAAATCTTCAAGCAAATAGAACCTGAAACATGTTAAGTTGAAAATGTTTTGGGTCAACAAAAGTTGGTGAGAATTACATAGGTTTTTGATAATTGAATAAAATTGTTGTGCAATTCATGTGTCATGTCAATCTAGTCCATATGTGAGAACATACTAGAAATAAATCGAGTGCATAATCAACCCTGATGACTGTTATAATATGATACATACCATACGCTCATGGTCCACTTGAATATGTTATACGATAACAAACACCCACGCTACCTTTGTAGGAGGCACGTATCCGGGTGGGATTGTCAGTCCAGTAGATCTATCAATGTATACCGTCGGCTTGTACGGAGTTAATGATTATGCTAGAATGGTGCTTACTCTAATCATGCTCAAGACATAATGCAACATAGAAAACACATAGACACATTGATGAATGAATTGCAACAATGATGTTATAACATGTTTCACCCCAAAAATGGTGATAAATAAAAGGGGCTATGTAAAACTCACCTTGGTAAAATGTTATATCTGTTGAAAAATTGAATAATGGTGTTGCCCAAATGTATCAAGTATCACCCTATAATAAAGTAATAAATATGTCTAAGTCTATCAAGTCTACAAATGTATACGTTCTAGGGCTTCGAATTGGGGATAATTGCTCGTTTGATTAATATTAAAAATATTCGCCAATTGTAAGAAATTTAGTAAATAAATAACCAAAAATCTTTTTATGAAATTTAGATTTAAGATGGTCATAATAATGTGTTTAAAGTATAAAAATAATTTTTATAAAATTATTTTCTTTAAAATAGATTATTAAATCTATTTATTAAAAGTTGCCAATATTTAACTTTAATATTTAAAAATATTAAAATTAAGGAATTATTATTTTAAAAATCATATTTCTGTTCTAAATGTTTTGAAATAAATTGTATAAAATTTTGGTGCAAAAATGATAAAAATTGAATTTATTATGATTTAATTATGATTAAATCTAACAAAAATTGATTAAAAATATAAAATAAATGATTTTTCTAAATAAAAAATTATTTCAGTAAAGTTTAATATTGTACAAACATAGGGTAATTTTTGTAGAAATTAATAAAATTGTTTTAATATTTTAATGGATTTTTATAAATATAATAGTATAAAATTGATTTAATTATTATAAATATTAAATAAATGAATTTCAGAAAACTAAAAATTGTAGAAAATTCTTTTACATCAGATTTGATAAATATAATTTTTTTAGAATTTATAAAAAGGTTTTGATATTGAAAAAGGAATTTACAAGATTTAAATGTAATATATGTATATTATTTGTTTGTTTGAAAAAGTGGAAAAAAAAAAGAAAAAAAAGAATGTCACGTCCGGGACTCGAACCCGCGTGACTCGGCTGTGGGACACCAGACACAACCACCTGGTCCAAGCCAGTGGTTGTGTTTGGTTGTTGTTAATATAAAATAAATACAGAAAGATGTTCTTCCCCAGAACCTCAATTACGAGCCCTAGATCTACAATCAGGCAAATCTCACAACATTAACCCAATTAAACATAGGGCTAATGTTGTGCAGACGCCGATTAACAAAACCCACAATAAAAATTACACTTACAATCACTTTATGATCTCGATTTGATCGGTCAACTTGAAAACTTAAACATACGATCGTGTAACATAAACAGAGGATAATTAAAAGGATTTGGAGGTGTAGAAAGATGAAATGGCGAGTTGTGAATACTCGTGGATGATCAATTTATAGTATGAAGTCCTGGTTGATCGAATTGGTATGCGTTGACTCATCATTGAATACATACGCGTATAGAGTTTAATTGGGCATCAATTGAATGTCAATAAACGTGTATTATAGTCATAGATGGCCGATAATAAAGCAAACTTTCCAAAACTGGATCAATCACGCGTTGAATGATGATGATTAAGATGGCCGAGCATCACAGTTGACTTTTTCGTAGTCAACTGTCACAATACATCACAGTATATAATTATAAACGGTTGGGTTTGAATCAGATAAGGCTTCTAGATCAGCTGGTTGTGAGGGTGAGTGTGTGTGGGTTTGACCCGGGTTCGAAACCAAGCAAGGGCATTATTATTGTTATTTTTTTTAACAGAAACGAAGGCAAGGGGTGGGTTTGGGCTTGGTTTGGGCTCTGGTATTGGATTGGGCCTGCTGGATTAATGGGCTAAAGGATAAGGGGTGTTGGGTTGGACCAAAATCACAAGCCTACTACAAAACATATTATTATTATTATTATTATTATTATTATTATTATTATTATTATAAACATTTATATATATATATATAAATATATATATATAAATTATGAGTTAGGGTAATGGAGACTTAGGCATGTTTGTATAAAACGTAACGAAAATAGGGGCGTTTATATTAAAATTTGGGGAAAAAAATTTCGCGATGTTACAGTCTCCCTTACTTTTAGGAACTTCGTCCCGAAGTTAAGAGAAACTCTAGGTTTATAATTGGTCAACTACTGAAAACCTTGATAAAATTTCACACTACCTTAATGTACCTGTAAATTCATGATTACGTTCCGGACCGTAATTACCAATTTACCTTACATTAGGGTTTTGCGTCCTTTTATGACTCTACCGATTGTTGAGCAGGTTCGATAGTCTCCATTAGTCGTTGAGCAGGTGGTAGGGCCTCTCCCGACTGTTGGAAGACATGATAACCTCTACCAATCGTTGAGTAGATTGTTTGGTAGTCAACTAATTGTTGTACAAGTAAACAAGTATGATTATAGATATAGCAATTAATTCACATTCAAACAAGCATGCACACAGATGTTATGATAATATTTGAATTTTATTACTTGAAAAATAAATATGTCAGTACATGGAATTAAAGAGAAAGATAGACATCATTCAGATGGTAGAGTTTTAAGTAACTGAAGGGTTTCAAGCGGGGTTATTTGGAGCATTAAGAGCATTTGTAGCAGGGATTCGGCAAGCATCTGCAATATGCCCATACCTTTGACAATTGGTGCACTGTCGGCAGGGTACTTGAGTTGGGTGGTGATACTGGCAGGTGTCACACTTAGGTAGCTTCCCATTGTATTGTTTCTTGTTGGGTGGGGCAGTGGTATCTATTGCAAAATTTCTGGCCTTGTTCTTTCCGTTGGTTGAGGCTTCAGTTTTGATTTCAACGGCAGATGGGGAGTATCCTTTTTCTTTTCCCCTTTACGAGTCAGGGTTCCTGCCTTCACATGGTTATTGTAACATCGCAAAATTTTCCCCAAATTCTAATACGTATTTTTTTTATCATTCATAATGTGCCTAAGACGTTATTTTGCTACCACACCACTTATATACATATATGTATATATATATATGTAATAATAATAATAATAATAATAATAATAATACTAATAACAATATTATGGATCAAATAAAACTAAATAATTGTTAACCCAACCCAATCAGCGGCCCACCCAGATCCAAAGCACCCACCAGGCCCAACTGGTAACCGGCCCACTTGTCCCTCCTTCCCATTTCAGTTTAAAAAAAAAAAATAATTTTGCTCGAGCCGGGGTTCGAACCCGCGCCAAAGCCCAAGCCAACACAACACTTAACCAACTGGGCTAAGCCATCAACCTGATTAAACCCAGACGCGTTTTAACTTTATACTTGTTTTCAATTCATCACAGTTGACTTGGTAAGTCAACTGTGATCACGCGTATGTATAATTAAGCCATATTAACTCGTGATTGATCCTAATTTGGCAAACTTATGTGAGTACCGGCCTCATTCAACTTCGTTCACACGCTATTAACATCAATCATTGACCAATTTGATTTATTACGCGTTTAGACTTTAATAGGTAGTCAAACTTTCCAATTAACCCATACATCGATCCCCAGTATAAATTGGACATCTACGAATCATTGAAACTCGCTCACACTCTCTTCTCAATCTTCAATTCTTTTCCAAACACTCTGATAATTAGCTTTCCCATCGTTGTTTGACTTTTGGCTTTGACCGGGCATTCATCAACGAAACAACACTGTGAGTTCAATTTTTTTTTTGTGGGTTTTGTTAGTCGGCAACCATACTACAAAAGCCCTAACAATAATCGGGTTCAAAATGTGTGGTTTGCCTGATTGGAAAATCTAGGGTTCGTGCAATTGAATTGGGGATAAAATCTGTTCAACATAACGTATTTATTTAATTGTAACCGGAGATCATCACAACCACTGGCCTAGGCCAAGTGGTTGTGACCATGGTCTATAACCCAAGGCTCCCGGGTTCGAGTCCCGGCTACGGCCACCCTTTTTTTTGGTTCTTTTTATTTTTATAAACAACAAACTAATATATATATATTAAACATTTTAATCTTATAAATTCGTTTTTAAATATTAAAACTATTTTATAAATTCTAAAAAAAAATTATATTTATTAAATCTGAGATAAAAGTTTTATTTACAATTTTTATTTTTCTAAAATTCATTTATTTAATATTTATAATAATTAAATCAATTTTATACTATTATATTTATAAAAATCCATTAAAATATCAAAACAATTTTATTAAATTCTCCAAAAATTATCCTGAGTTTGTATAAAGCTAAACTTTACTGAAATAATTTTTAATTCAGAAAAATCATTTATTTTATATTTTTAATCAATTTTTGTTAGATTTAATCATAATAAATTCAATTTTCATTATTTTTGCACCAAAATTTTATACAATTTATTTTTAAATATTTAGAACAGAAATATGATTTTTAAAATAGAAATTCTTTAATTTTAGTATTTTTGAATATTAAAGTTAAATATTGGGAATTTGTAATAAATAGATTTAAAAATCTATTTTAAATGAAATAATTTTATAAAAATTATTTTTATACTTCAAACACTTTATTGTGTACATTCTAAATTCAAATTTTATAAAAAGACTTTCTTTTATTTAATTATCAAATTTCCCTTTATTTAGTTAACATTTTATTTTAAATTCAACAATTGGATATCCCCAAATCGAAACCCTAGGATACACTTACAAACTAATTAGACTTAGACTTATTATTTATTACCTTATTATAGGGTGATATTTGGCATTAATTTGGGCAACACTATTATTTCATCTTTTCAAGAAGTTTAACATTTGCTAAGGTGAGTTTTACATAGCCCCTTTTCTATTTATCACCGCTTTTGGGGTGAAACATGTTACCACATCATTAATGCAATTCAATCATCAATGTATCTATGTGTTTTCTATGTTGCATTATGTCTTGAGCATGATTAGAGTAAGCACCATTCTAGCATAATCATTAACTCCGTACAAGCCGACGGTATACATTGATAGATCTATTGGACTGACAATCCCACCCGGATACGTGCCTCCTACAAAGGTAGCGTGGGTGTTTGTTATCGTATAACATATTTAGGTGAACCATGAGCGTATGGGAGGTACCACATTATAACAGTCATCAGGGTTGGTTATGCACTCGATTTATTTCTAGTATGTTCTCACATATGGACTAGATTGACATGACGCATGAATTGCACAACATTTTTACTCAATTATCAAAAACCTATGTAATTCTCACCAACTTTTGTTGACCCAAAACCTTTTCAACTTAACATGTTTTAGGTTCTAATTGCTTGAAGATTTGAAATTGATGCTTGGAGATATGTGTATAGTTTTATTACCTTTGATGTACAAATTCTAGAACAATTGTATGTAATTCATTTAAATCATTTAATGAAATTTATTATTCACCATGAGCTACTGAACAATCATCAATACGTGACATCTCGATGTTTCCGCCATCGGTTGGGGTGTTACAGATTGGTATCAGAGCCATGGTTATTGGGAATTAGGTTATTAGAAAAATAATCTAGTCTATAACCATAGGATTTAACCAGTACTTGCTTCTTTTGCTTGCTATTCTCTATCTCCTACTTCTTATCCCTACTATCATCCTTACAAGAAGATGCTCTACATCACTAGACCTACTCTTAGACTAACAGGACAAAATCCTCAGGTTTAACCTGAACCACCTTGAGATCTCGTCGAAGTTCTAAATTTTAATAACGAACACGTGCAATCTGGAAGGGTGAACGCCTGTATTCTGAGTCTTCTGTCTAGGCTGGCATTGCGCATATATCCCAATCAGACGAGGGACCCGGATGCCTACCTGGGAATTCTCGGGATGAGTGTTCACTTATAGGCTAAAGCATGTCTTCATATGTTATTAGAATCTGGAATCTTTGATAAGTCAACGTTTTCGTTTATTCGTTTTAATTAATGAATAAATGATTACATTCCTTATATTACCTCATTCATTTCATGCCTCATTGAGACTTCATTGTGTCCCTTACAGATCATGTCTCCACGCCACAGCACTCGCATTAACAGTGGTGACAATCATGAAGAAGAGAGCAGCAACCACAATCCCGACCACAACACTAACAATGGAGGTGATGCCCAACTAGCTACGATTATTTCTCAACAATTGGCACAACAAATCACAACTCTGGTTTCTAACTTGTTGGCTCAAGTCATCCCAATGAATGGGAACAGCAATGGAAATGGAAATGGCGATGGAAATCACATGAAGAACGGAACCTTAGTTCGGAAAAGCGAGAAAACAAGTATTGTGGCCGCGGTAACTACCAAGAATCAGAAACGTAAGACCAGGGATCCTGATGTAAACCTCACTCCCCAAGTTTCTAACAAGAAGCCTTATACAAGAAACTTTCCATTGTGTAACACATGCAATCGACATCATCCCACTGTTTCAGCATGTCGCGTGTGCACCAATTGTGGTAGGTATGGTCATCTGGCCAACACATGTCGCGAGACCCCAAACCCTAATGCCAATCAACCCACCAATCCTGCTCAGGCTGATAACCCTAATCAATACAACTATGGTCAATGTTATGAATGTGGAGACCCAAATCACTTCCGTAACCGATGCCCTAAACTAAACAGAGATCAAGACCCTCCAGCTACTTAACAGCAAGTCCCACCATTTGAATGTTGTTTGCTTTCAAATCTATGTAATGGCGCTTTTGATTCAAGTAATAAATTCAAGTATTATCATAACATCTGTGTGCATGCTTGTTTGAATGTGAACTAATTGCTATATCTTTAATCATACTTGCTTACTTGTACATCAATTAGTTGACTACCAAACAACCTACTTAACGATTGGTAGAGGTCATCATGTCTTTCCAACAGTCGGGAGAGGCCCTACCACCTGCTCAACGACTGGTGGAGACTATCGAACCTGCTCAACAATCGGCCAAGTCATAAAAGGACGCAAAACCCTAATGTAAGGTAAATTGGTAATTACGGTCCGGAACGTAATCATGAATTTACAGGTACGTTAAGGTAGTGAGAAATTTTATCAAGGGTTTCGGTAGTTGACCAATTGTAAATCTGGTGTCATCCTTTAACTTCGGGACGAAGTTCCTAAAAGTAGGGGAGACTGTAACATCGCAAAATTTTCCCCAAATTCTAATACGTATTTTTTTTATCATTCATAATGTGCCTAAGACGTTATTTTGCTACCACACCACTTATATACATATATGTATATATATATATATGTAATAATAATAATAATACTAATAATAATAACAATATTATGGATCAAATAAAGCTAAATAATTGTTAACCCAACCCAATCAGCGGCCCACCCAGATCCAAAGCACCCACCAGGCCCAACTGGTAACCGGCCCACTTGTCCCTCCTTCCCATTTCAGTTTAAAAAAAAATAATAATTTTGCTCGAGCCGGGGTTCGAACCCGCGCCAAAGCCCAAGCCAACACAACACTTAACCAACTGGGCTAAGCCATCAACCTGATTAAACCCAGACGCGTTTTAACTTTATACTTGTTTTCAATTCATCACAGTTGACTTGGTAAGTCAACTGTGATCACGCGTATGTATAATTAAGCCATATTAACTCGTGATTGATCCTAATTTGGCAAACTTATGTGATTACCGGCCTCATTCAACTTCGTTCACACGCTATTAACATCAATCATTGACCAATTTGATTTATTACGCGTTTAGACTTTAATAGGTAGTCAAACTTTCCAATTAACCCATACATCGATCCCCAGTATAAATTGGACATCTACGAATCATTGAAACTCGCTCACACTCTCTTCTCAATCTTCAATTCTTTTCCAAACACTCTGATAATTAGCTTTCCCATCGTTGTTTGACTTTTGGCTTTGACCGGGCATTCATCAACGAAACAACACTGTGAGTTCAATTTTTTTTGTGGGTTTTGTTAGTCGGCAACCATACTACAAAAGCCCTAACAATAATCGGGTTCAAAATGTGTGGTTTGCCTGATTGGAAAATCTAGGGTTCGTGCAATTGAATTGGGGATAAAATCTGTTCAACATAACGTATTTATTTAATTGTAACCGGAGATCATCACAACCACTGGCCTAGGCCAAGTGGTTGTGACCATGGTCTATAACCCAAGGCTCCCGGGTTCGAGTCCCGGCTACGGCCACCCTTTTTTTGGTTCTTTTTATTTTTATAAACAACAAACTAATATATATATATTAAACATTTTAATCTTATAAATTCGTTTTTAAATATTAAAACTATTTTATAAATTCTAAAAAAAATTATATTTATTAAATCTGAGATAAAAGTTTTATTTACAATTTTTATTTTTCTAAAATTCATTTATTTAATATTTATAATAATTAAATCAATTTTATACTATTATATTTATAAAAATCCATTAAAATATCAAAACAATTTTATTAAATTCTCCAAAAATTATCCTGAGTTTGTATAAAGCTAAACTTTACTGAAATAATTTTTAATTCAGAAAAATCATTTATTTTATATTTTTAATCAATTTTTGTTAGATTTAATCATAATTAAATCATAATAAATTCAATTTTCATTATTTTTGCACCAAAATTTTATACAATTTATTTTTAAATATTTAGAACAGAAATATGATTTTTAAAATAGAAATTCTTTAATTTTAGTATTTTTGAATATTAAAGTTAAATATTGGCAATTTGTAATAAATAGATTTAAAAATGTATTTTAAATGAAATAATTTTATAAAAATTATTTTTATACTTCAAACACTTTATTGTGTACATTCTAAATTCAAATTTTATAAAAAGACTTTCTTTTATTTAATTATCAAATTTCCCTTTACTTAATTAACATTTTATTTTAAATTCAACAATTGGATATCCCCAAATCGAAACCCTAGGATACACTTACAAACTAATTAGACTTAGACTTATTATTTATTACCTTATTATAGGGTGATATTTGGCATTAATTTGGGCAACACTATTATTTCATCTTTTCAAGAAGTTTAACATTTGCTAAGGTGAGTTTTACATAGCCCCTTTTCTATTTATCACCGCTTTTGGGGTGAAACATGTTACCACATCATTAATGCAATTCAATCATCAATGTGTCTATGTGTTTTCTATGTTGCATTATGTCTTGAGCATGATTAGAGTAAGCACCATTCTAACATAATCATTAACTCCGTACAAGCCGACGGTATACATTGATAGATCTATTGGACTGACAATCCCACCCGGATACGTGCCTCCTACAAAGGTAGCGTGGGTGTTTGTTATCGTATAACATATTTAGGTGAACCATGAGCGTATGGGAGGTACCACATTATAACAGTCATCAGGGTTGGTTATGCACTCGATTTATTTCTAGTATGTTCTCACATATGGACTAGATTGACATGACGCATGAATTGCACAACATTTTTACTCAATTATCAAAAACCTATGTAATTCTCACCAACTTTTGTTGACCCAAAACCTTTTCAACTTAACATGTTTCAGGTTCTAATTGCTTGAAGATTTGAAATTGATGCTTGGAGATATGTGTATAGTTTTATTACCTTTGATGTACAAATTCTAGAACCATTGTATGTAATTCATTTAAATCATTTAATGAAATTTATTATTCACCATGAGCTACTGAACAATCATCAATACGTGACATCTCGATGTTTCCGCCATCGGTTGGGGTGTTACAGTTATCTGTTAGGGTGGCAGCCAAACGCTTTGCTTCCTCTAAAGTAGCAGGGTTCCTTCCCCACACCGTGTCTTGAATCTGCATCGGTAAGCCACCAATGTATTTTTCGATCGCAATGGGCAAAGGGGTGACTTTGTGGGGTAGCAGTAAGCTAAGTTCGTGAAAACGTGTGTTGTAAGCAAGGTTTTCCCCACTGTCTTGAGCAAGATCATGAAATTCATCTTCCAGCTTCTTAATTTCATTACGAGGACAGAACTCTGCCTTCATAATGTCTTTAGCTTGATCCCAGGTTAAGGCTAGTGCAGCTTCAGCTCCGCGAGTGCGTTTTTCTTCATTCCACCAAGTGAGTGCTCGTTTGTGAAGAACACTCATGGCATAACGGACTTTAAAATTGTTGGGGCACTCACTGTTGATGAAGGTATTCTCAATACCCTCAAACCATTGTAGGAGTCCTGTAGCTCCTTCTTCTCCACTGAACTTTGGGGGATTGCAAGAATTAAAGTGCTTAAGGGTACAGGCTGGAAGTCCATTCTCGTTGTGGTGTCCATTCCCGTTGTCGTTGCCGTTCCCGTTGTCGTTCAACTGGATGACTTGAGCTAGTAAGTTGGGAACCAGAGTCGCGATTTGCTGCGCCATTTGTTGAGAAATGATTGCAGCTAGCTGAGCATCGACACCATTGTTGTTGTTGTTGTTGTGGTTAGTATCGTGGTTGTGGTTGTGATTGCTACTTTCTTCATCATGATTTTCACCACTGTTAAGACGAGCACTGCGACGTGGAGGCATGATCTGTAAGAGACACAGTGAAATGAATGAGATTATATAAGGAGTGTAATCATTTATTCATTTAATTAAAATGAATAAACGAAAACGTTGACTTATCAAAGATTCTAAATTCTAATAACATATGAAGACGTGCTTTAGCCTATAAGTGAACACTCATCCCGAGAATTCCCAGGTAGGCATCCGGGTCCCTCGTCTGATTGGGATATATGCGCAATGCCAGCCTAGACAGAAGACTCAGAATACAGGCGTTCACCCTTCCAGATTGCACGTGTTCGTTATTAAAATCTAGAACTTCGACGAGATCTCAAGGTGGTTCAGGTTAAACCTGAGGATTTTGCCTTATTAGTCTAAGAGTGAATCCAGTGATGGAGAGCAACCTTCTTGTAGGGGTGAAAGTAGAGATATGAAGTAGGAGGGAGATAGAGAATAGCAAGTAAAAGAAGCAAGTACTGGTTAAATCCTATGGTTATAGACTAGATTATTTTTCTAATAACCTAATTCCCTATAACCATGGCTCTGATACCAATCTGTAACACCCCAACCGATGGCGGAAACATCGGGATGTCACGTATTGATGATTGTTCAGTAGCTCATGGTGAATAATAAATTCCATTAAATGATTTAAATGAATTACATACAATTGTTCTAGAATTTGTACATCAAATTGAATAAAACTATACACATATCTTCAAGCATCAATTCAAATCTTCAAGCAAATAGAACCTGAAACATGTTAAGTTGAAAATGTTTTGGGTCAACAAAAGTTGGTGAGAATTACATAGGTTTTTGATAATTGAATAAAATTGTTGTGCAATTCATGTGTCATGTCAATCTAGTCCATATGTGAGAACATACTAGAGATAAATCGAGTGCATAATCAACCCTGATGACTGTTATAATATGATACATACCATACGCTCATGGTCCACTTGAATATGTTATACGATAACAAACACCCACGCTACCTTTGTAGGAGGCACGTATCCGGGTGGGATTGTCAGTCCAATAGATCTATCAATGTATACCGTCGGCTTGTACGGAGTTAATGATTATGCTAGAATGGTGCTTACTCTAATCATGCTCAAGACATAATGCAACATAGAAAACACATAGACACATTGATGATTGAATTGCAACAATGATGTTATAACATGTTTCACCCCAAAAATGGTGATAAATAAAAGGGGCTATGTAAAACTCACCTTGGTAAAATGTTATATCTGTTGAAAAATTGAATAATGGTGTTGCCCAAATGTATCAAGTATCACCCTATAATAAAGTAATAAATATGTCTAAGTCTATCAAGTCTACAAATGTATACGTTCTAGGGCTTCGAATTGGGGATAATTGCTCGTTTGATTAATATTAAAAATATTCGCCAATTGTGAGAAATTTAGTAAATAAATAACCAAAAATCTTTTTATGAAATTTAGATTTAAGATGGTCATAATAATGTGTTTAAAGTATAAAAATAATTTTTATAAAATTATTTTCTTTAAAATAGATTATTAAATCTATTTATTAAAAGTTGCCAATATTTAACTTTAATATTTAAAAATATTAAAATTAAGGAATTATTATTTTAAAAATCATATTTCTGTTCTAAATGTTTTGAAATAAATTGTATAAAATTTTGGTGTAAAAATGATAAAAATTGAATTTATTATGATTTAATTATGATTAAATCTAACAAAAATTGATTAAAAATATAAAATAAATGATTTTTCTGAATAAAAAATTATTTCAGTAAAGTTTAATATTGTACAAACATAGGGTAATTTTTGTAGAAATTAATAAAATTGTTTTGATATTTTAATGGATTTTTATAAATATAATAGTATAAAATTGATTTAATTATTATAAATATTAAATAAATGAATTTCAGAAAACTAAAAATTGTAGAAAATTCTTTTACATCAGATTTGATAAATATAATTTTTTTAGAATTTATAAAAAGGTTTTGATATTTAAAAAGGAATTTACAAGATTTAAATGTAATATATGTATATTATTTGTTTGTTTGAAAAAGTGGAAAAAAAAAGAAAAAAAAGAATGTCACGTCCGGGACTCGAACCCGCGTGACTCGGCTGTGGGACACCAGACACAACCACCTGGTCCAAGCCAGTGGTTGTGTTTGGTTGTTGTTAATATAAAATAAATACAGAAAGATGTTCTTCCCCAAAACCTCAATTACGAGCCCTAGATCTACAATCAGGCAAATCTCACAACATTAACCCAATTAAACATAGGGCTAATGTTGTGCAGACGCCGATTAACAAAACCCACAATAAAAATTACACTTACAATCACTTTATGATCTCGATTTGATCGGTCAACTTGAAAACTTAAACATACGATCGTGTAACATAAACAGAGGATAATTAAAAGGATTTGGAGGTGGAGAAAGATGAAATGGCGAGTTGTGAATACTCGTGGATGATCAATTTATAGTATGAAGTCCTGGTTGATCGAATTGGTATGCGTTGACTCATCATTGAATACATACGCGTATAGAGTTTAATTGGGCATCAATTGATTGTCAATAAACGTGTATTATAGTCATAGATGGCCGATAATCAAGCAAACTTTCCAAAACTGGATCAATCACGCGTTGAATGATGATGATTAAGATGGCCGAGCATCACAGTTGACTTTTTCGTAGTCAACTGTCACAATACATCACAGTATATAATTATAAACGGTTGGGTTTGAGTCAGATAAGGCTTCTAGATCAGCTGGTTGTGAGGGTGAGTGTGTGTGGGTTTGACCCGGGTTCGAAACCAAGCAAGGGCATTATTATTGTTATTTTTTTTAACAGAAACGAAGGCAAGGGGTGGGTTTGGGCTTGGTTTGGGCTCTGGTATTGGATTGGGCCTGCTGGATTAATGGGCTAAAGGATAAGGGGTGTTGGGTTGGACCAAAATCACAAGCCTACTACAAAACATATTATTATTATTATTATTATTATTATTATTATTATTATTATTATTATTATTATTATTATTATAAACATTTATATATATATAAATATATATATATAAATTATGAGTTAGGGTAATGGAGACTTAGGCACGTTTGTATAAAACGTAACGAAAATAGGGGCGTTTATATTAAAATTTGGGGAAAAAAATTTCGCGATGTTACAATTGTCACACCCTCAAAATCCACTTGCGGAGTTTTACCGCGAGGCGCATGACAAACCAGGATCCAAACCAACGATCACAATAAACAAGTCTAAATGAATCAAAATGTAATTTCAAAACACAGTTTAATATTCCCGTTTACAGCGGAAGCTTATTCAAATAAAATCCAACATAAATAAATCAAGTTCAATGTTTGTGAAATCATGCAACTCTATCTAGACGCCGTGCAGACGCGTGCGCCCTAGTTCCATTGTGCTACCTTAGCGACCTGAGAAAACATGTAAAAGTTTACGTCAGCACAAAAATGCTGGTGAGTTTACAGGTTTGCAGTTCAAGTACCAAGTCCACCTGTCCATACTATAACAAATAGAAAACCAGTATACGCTAGCTAGGCGTACGTTTTGTTACTACCACGATTGGAAAACCATTACTAACTCGAATACCAAAAGTATGCCCGATGTATGTTCCTGTTGTTCCTGTTGTTCCTGTTTGAGACAATATGCACCCGCCGACCCTCCAAGTAGACGGGCGGGGTTGGTCACTCCCAATAGCGCTATTCACATTTCCCCGTTGTGCAAACCCGCACATTCATGGTTCCCCCCGGGACTTCCAAAGATCGTGTAGTACACAATAGAAACCCATAGTATGACAGTAGTTACCAAATAATCGTTTTAACACATGTTTTCTCCCCCGAAAGTATAAAACCAGTTTAAAAGAGGGGCCGTAAACTCACCTTAAGTTCCGTTACTCCTTAACTCGAGTAAACTCAGCTGCTATGCTAGTCCCGTAAAGCGGCGACCTAACATACGACAGTTACAAGTACTTAGACTAATAACCCGCAGGTTAATTAGTCCCTAGATGTCCAGACCATAACCAAGTTCGTTTGAAAACACCGTGACTGTTTAACCAACCCAAAGTACAAGACTCGACATCCCATTGGTGACCCGAGACTCCCCGTGTTATGTTTACGCTCCAAAACATACAATAACGCAAGTACACTTAACATACGTTAACGCACAACAAGTTATAGCACATAGTTCACGTATCACCGAATTACATCCAAACATATGTTACCAAGTTACCATATATGTTACGAGGTTCCTAGCATGTTTCTACATGTTAAATCGGGTCTCGGAATGCTAATTTACACATACAGCAGCAGTACACGCGATTAGGAAAAGTCAACTAGTGATTAGGAAAGTCAACTAGTGATTAGAAGCCCTATTCGCCCCTACTATAGGCGAGTAGGGGCTACTCCCCTTTATTTCATGCGATTAGGGGCTACTCCCCTGAACTTACTAGTGATTAGGGCTAATCACCTGAACTTACTAGTGATTAGGGCTACTCGCCTGAACTTACTAGTGATTAGCCTTCTACTCGCCACTTTATAGGCGATTAGCACCTCTACTCGCATGACTATGGGCGATTAGCACTGCTACTCGCCTGTAGTCATGTTGTTCCGGTTTTTCGCGCGTTTAACGCTCCAAATCAGATCCAGAGCGTGTGTAACTACCCAATATCATCCCAAACACTATCCTAAACATGTTTAACCCAAAACCCTTCGTTCAACCTCGTAAAATCAGTCCTGCATGCAACCAAAGCAATCCAAACACCATTCACATAGCATGCAACATTCAATTAACGCATGTAATCATAACCCTATTATCCAATTACTGAGATTTCTATCATCATACTAACAATATAAATTCTGACCTAGCATGATAACACATCAAAACATCATCAAGATTCATAAAAATCCTATCTTTCTAATCATACATACCCATAACGCATGTTTATTAGTTATAATCCGATTAACAACCCTTATTGACGATTTTCAGAAAGCTTTTTCGTTTATGAACAGGTCTGGACCATTAGGGATTGATTAAAAACGTTTACAAAGTGTTATGGATGAGAATCAAACCTTGGAATTGTAAAAGAATGATGGTTAGACCTTGAAACCTTGTGTTTTTGATCAAAATCGCCTTCCAGAGGTTGTTTAAGTGTTTGGGGCGGTTATGGGACGACTAGGGTTGGTATTAGGGAGTTTAGGAGGTTAAGTATTGTATTTATAGGCGTTTCTAGTCGTTCCAGCACGTTACATGCGATTGTGCAGCAGTTCAGGCGATTAGGGCTTGTAATCGCCTGAAAGTTCTAGTGATTAGGGCCTACTCGCCCTTATGTATACACGAGTAGGGCCTACTCGCCCTTAAGGGCTCCCTACTCGCCTCCCCTATAGGGGAGTAGACCTCCTACTCGCCTATAGGGTTTGGCCTTGTGTGTTTTGCGCGTTAAACCCCGTTTTAACATATGTTAATGCATATTCATGTACCGACAAGTCACATAATGATTGTAAACACATAACACAAGTAAATACACATATTTACACTCGTTCACCAATTCCCGGGACTCGAGACTCGTACGTTCCGTATGCCCTGACGATCCTACAAATCGTCACCGTTTGTACACTTGGTTAAGGACCGACATCTAACGAACCTCTAGACCAACATCCAATGATCTTCTAGACTAACCAATAGTTCCCGAACCATATCCCGACTTAACTAACCCAGTTAAGTACAATATACGCGTGACTCGCTAAGGTAGACTTTCATCTAGACAACGTTGTTAACCAGAATTTGCCAGGTGTCACATCATCCCCACGTTAAAAGAATTTTCGTCCCGAAAATTTGTACAAGTACAGAATGAACAAAAGAAATAACGAAGGAAACAAGCAAAAGGTAGAAACCAAAAGAGAGAGATTTACCCGAGTTGTCACATCATCCCCACGTTAAAAGGAATCTCGACCCGAGATTCATTCAGCTGCCGAAGAGACATGTCTTGACTCGAACGCTTCCTTAGGAAAGAGGTGAGGATACTTAGACTTCATCTGATCCTCCCGTTCCCATGTATATTCCGGTCCCCGGTTCGAGTTCCACCGAACCTTAACGATACGAATCTTGCTGTGACGTAGGCTACGAATCTTGTAATCAAGGATCTCCGCAGGTTCTTCCACAATCCGAAGACGATCATCAACCTTGATCTCTTCTAGTGGAACGATGAGAGACTCGTCAGCCAGACACTTCTTCAAGTTTGACACGTGAAAGACGTTATGTACGTTACCGAGCTCCGTCGGTAAATCAAGTCGATATGCCACCGGCCCAATCCGTTCCAGGATCGTAAATGGGCCGACATATCGCGGATTAAGTTTGCCACGCTTCCCAAAGCGTATGACGCCCTTCCACGGTGAGACTTTTAGAAGTACCTTGTCATTGACTTGGAATTCCAGTGGTTTGCGACGCTGATCAGCATAACTCTTTTGCCGGTCCCGTGCCGCCGCCAACCGATTTCGAATCTGTACGATCTTTTCCGAAGTTTCGTACACTAGTTCAGGCCCAGTGAGTTGACTCTCACCCACTTCAGCCCAACAAAGGGGAGAACGGCATTTCCGTCCGTACAGTGCTTCGAACGGAGCAGCCTTGATGCTCGTGTGATAACTGTTATTGTACGAGAATTCTACCAACGGCAGATGAGCTTCCCAACCCTTGCCAAAATCGATCACACACGCCCGCAGCATGTCTTCTAAAGTTTGAATCGTACGCTCACTCTGACCGTCAGTCTGTGGATGGTAAGCCGTACTCATGTCTAGTTGGGTACCCAAAGCCTTGTGCAAAGACTTCCAAAAGTGAGAAGTAAAATGGGAGTCACGATCCGAGATAATAGAAACTGGTACCCCGTGCTTAGAAACAACTTCTTTCAAGTAAAGACGAGCCAAACGATCCATGGTGTCGGTCTCCTTAATAGCAAGAAAATGGGCTGATTTCGTCAACCGATCGACAATCACCCATATCTTGTCATTCCCGCTTGGTGACTTAGGAAGTTGTGTGACAAAATCCATAGTAATCCGTTCCCATTTCCATTCCGGAATTTCAGGTTGTTGCAGGAGACCCGACGGTTTCTGGTATTCCACCTTGACCTTAGCACAGGTCAAGCATTTGCTCACGTATGAGGCTATGTCCGACCTCATGTTTGGCCACCAGTAAAGCACCTTTAGGTCTTGGTACATCTTATCCGAACCAGGATGAATAGAATACCGGGACTTATGAGCCTCATCAAGGACAAGCTCCCGTAGTCCCCCGAACAAAGGAACCCATATGCGTTCTGCGAAGTAGTGCAGGCCATCAGGCCTTCGCTCTAGGTGCTTGTCGGCACCGTGCATAGTTTCAGCTTTAAGGTTTTCCTCCTTCAACGCTTCCAATTGGGCAGAACGGAGTTGATCAGGTAACGACGAATGGATAGTGAGCTGCAACGCCCGAACGCGACGAGGTTTAGAAGATTCCTTCCTGCTCAAGGCGTCTGCTACAACATTCGCCTTGCCAGGATGGTACTTAATAGCACAATCATAATCGTTCAAAAGTTCAATCCAGCGACGCTGCCGTATGTTCAAGTGTTGTTGGTCGAAAATGTGTTGGAGACTCTTGTGATCGGTGTAGATGGTGCATTTGGTACCGTACAAGTAATGTCTCCAAATTTTCAACGCGAATACCACGGCACCCAACTCCAAGTCATGAGTTGTGTAGTTCTTCTCGTGCACTTTGAGTTGACGAGAAGCATACGCAATCACTTTCTCGCGTTGCATCAACACGCAACCGAGTCCATGAATGGAAGCATCACAGTAAACGACAAAATCATCAGAACCCTCAGGTAAAGACAAAATAGGAGCAGAACACAGTTTAGACTTTAGTTCCTCAAACGCGGACTCTTGTGATTCACCCCAGTCGAACTTCCTATCCTTCTGAGTGAGAGTGGTGAGGGGTTGAGCAATCTTCGAGAACCCCTGAATGAAACGACGATAGTAGCCCGCAAGGCCTAGGAATTGCCGCACCTCAGTTGGCGTCTTTGGTGCTCCCCAGTCCTTGATAGCTTCGATCTTAGCTGGATCGACATGAATCCCTAGTTCATTAACCACATGTCCTAGGAATTGAACTTCGCGTAACCAAAAGTCACACTTTGAGAACTTGGCGTAAAGTTGTTCCCGTCGCAAGAGTTCCAAGACTAACCGCAGATGTTCCCCGTGTTCGGTCTCGTTCTTGGAGTAGATCAGAATGTCATCGATAAACACAATGACAAACTTGTCCAGATACGGTTTACAGACGCGGTTCATCAAGTCCATGAAAACCGCCGGTGCGTTCGTGAGACCGAAAGGCATGACCAAGAATTCGAAATGGCCATAACGTGTTCGAAAAGCAGTCTTTGCAACGTCAGCCTCCCTGACGCGCAGCTGGTGATAACCGGACCTCAAATCGATCTTGGAATAATAACTAGAACCCTGAAGCTGGTCGAATAGATCATCGATACGTGGAAGAGGATAACGGTTCTTGACGGTCAATTTGTTCAGCTCTCTGTAGTCTACACACAATCGGAAACTCCCATCCTTCTTCTTGACAAATAAAATCGGGGCTCCCTAAGGGGAAGAACTTGGCCGGATGAAACCCTTGTCTAAGAGCTCCTGCAACTGACTAGACAATTCCTGCATCTCGGGAGGTGCAAGACGGTAGGGGGCCCGAGCAATAGGAGCAGCCCCCGGTACAAGATCAATACCGAACTCGACTTGACGATGAGGAGGAAGACCAGATAAATCATCGGGAAAAACATCAGAAAACTCGCGTACCACCGGAATGTCGTCAATCTTCTTCTCATCACTAGTGGAAACAGATAAGAGCGCCAAAACGGCTGGATAACCCTTTCGAAGACACTTAAGGGCTTTCATGCTAGAGATGATGTTTAGCGAAACACCACCCTTGATACCGTACACAGAAAGAAATTCTCCATCAGGGAGAGGAATCCGAATAACCTTATCGTAACAGACGATCTCCGCGCGATACAAAGATAACCAATCCATTCCTACCACAACGTCAAAACTACCCAAAGGTACCGGCATAAGGTCGATGGGAAACGATAAACCCGACAACTCTAACTGACACTCCCGAAGAACACTAATAGCTTCAATCGTTTTACCGTCAGCCAACTCAATAATATACTTGGTCTCTAATGGTACAGATACTACATCTAGCAGTCGACTAACATTCATGGATACAAAACTCTTGTCGGCACCAGAATCAAACAACACGCTAACAGAGTGATTATTGAGAAGAAACGTACCGGTGACTGTATCAGGGTCCTGCCTAGCCTCAGCAGCTCCAATGACGAAGGCACGTGCATTTCTGCCGCCGCCCCCGTTGTTCCCATTCCCGTTGTTTCCACCCTGTTTCAGTTTTGGGCAATCCTTCTTGTAATGCCCAGTGTCACCACAGTTGTAGCATCCTTGTTTCCCTGTAGTACCCTGAGTAGTCGGAGCTGAACTGTTGGTCGGAGCCTGAGTCGATGGAAGTGTCACCCGACAATCTTTAGCATAGTGGCCTGTTCGCTGGCAGCGGTGACAACGGTTACTGTCGCAGTTCCCTTGGTGATGGCGTCCACACTTGTTGCATTTGGGCAGTTTTCCCGCATAACCACCCTGCTTATTACCCGAAGACGATGAACCCCCATTATCAAACCTTTTACCCTGCTGTGCAGACCCAGACCCTTTCCCGTCATTTTCCCACTTGCGCTTATTGTTCTCTGGAGCCTTAGCAGTCGAACCTTTCGCCGGCAAAATCCCCTCATTCACCTTTAAATTGGTCATCCTATGGGCCGATCGAACTACCTCCGCATAAGTAGGATGATTCCCAGCAGCCACTAACCCTGCAATTTCCGGCACTAACCCCGAGACATAGTGTTCAATCTTACGATATTCTGGCACGTGCAGATCGGGACACAGCACGGCCAACTCATTCCGTCTCACAGTATACTTCTCGATTTCCGATCCAGTCATCTTGAGGTTCCATACCTCATGTTCCAGCTTCTGTACCTCCTCTCTCGGGCAATACTCCCGCTTCAGCAACTGCACAAAATTCTCCCATGGCATAGCATATGCCTCCCCAATGCCCATGTTCTGGGTGATGCCATTCCACCAAGTCAATGCCACGTCCTGAAACAACGCAGCAGAATATTTCACCCGATCTTCTGGGAGACAGTTACACATCAGAAATACCGACTCCACTTTCTCCAACCACCTAAGCAAACTGACCGCACCCTCGGTGCCAGAGAATTCCTGGGGCTTGCAGTCCCGGAACATCTTGTAGGTGCACATGGGTGGGGGTGGGTCAACAGGACCACCTGAAATGAAACGTATGAGAAACCACGAAATACGTAAACAAGGCTCACCAATGAGGCAAAGAAAATGGATAAAACAACTTACCACCACCGTTGTGCCCTAACTGAAAGGCAGCCTGGAGCAAGTTGTTCAGATCAGCCTGTGACAGGTTAATACCTCCACCACGACCACCAGCACCACCACGACCACCACCACGTCCACCATTGCGACCACCTCCTCGTCCTCCACGCACTCCAGACATGATTCTGGCAGAAAGAACGAGAAAATTTAGTTTCGCAGTTAAAGGTAACCACTAATGTTCACAAGATCAAAGCTAGATCCAATCCAGGACTATCCCCTCAAACCCAGAGCTCACTAGTGCTTCCATGCATTTCGTTTTATGATTTTGTGTGCACCCAAAATGATAAAACGCTCTACATGGTCCTCCTAGTGTTCTCCTAGTTCAAAGTTCAAATCACCGAACATAGACTCTTAGCTATACACCGTAATACTACGGTAGTTCATGACAAGTGTTTCTATTGGAGTGCGAAAGGGAGATGTCCGAGCCTTGGACAAATCTCAAGGGCACACGAGTTACCCCAATAGACCACACTGCCTAGAAAACAAGTAACCCAACCTAAGATAGAACGGATGATGTAACGTAGAAGACCAATGATTTAGAGACACCCCGACAAGACCATACGTAACCCACTATAACGTTTAGTACCATGTGATCGTCTAGTGTGTGCGACTCGGCTATAGACTAGACTCTACATGCAGTCCTAGTTCACTATAACCATTGGCTCTGATACCAATCTGTCACACCCTCAAAATCCACTTGCGGAGTTTTACCGCGAGGCGCATGACAAACCAGGATCCAAACCAACGATCACAATAAACAAGTCTAAATGAATCAAAATGTAATTTCAAAACACAGTTTAATATTCCCGTTTACAGCGGAAGCTTATTCAAATAAAATCCAACATAAATAAATCAAGTTCAATGTTTGTGAAATCATGCAACTCTATCTAGACGCCGTGCAGACGCGTGCGCCCTAGTTCCATTGTGCTACCTTAGCGACCTGAGAAAACATGTAAAAGTTTACGTCAGCACAAAAATGCTGGTGAGTTTACAGGTTTGCAGTTCAAGTACCAAGTCCACCTGTCCATACTATAACAAATAGAAAACCAGTATACGCTAGCTAGGCGTACGTTTTGTTACTACCACGATTGGAAAACCATTACTAACTCGAATACCAAAAGTATGCCCGATGTATGTTCCTGTTGTTCCTGTTGTTCCTGTTTGAGACAATATGCACCCGCCGACCCTCCAAGTAGACGGGCGGGGTTGGTCACTCCCAATAGCGCTATTCACATTTCCCCGTTGTGCAAACCCGCACATTCATGGTTCCCCCCGGGACTTCCAAAGATCGTGTAGTACACAATAGAAACCCATAGTATGACAGTAGTTACCAAATAATCGTTTTAACACATGTTTTCTCCCCCGAAAGTATAAAACCAGTTTAAAAGAGGGGCCGTAAACTCACCTTAAGTTCCGTTACTCCTTAACTCGAGTAAACTCAGCTGCTATGCTAGTCCCGTAAAGCGGCGACCTAACATACGACAGTTACAAGTACTTAGACTAATAACCCGCAGGTTAATTAGTCCCTAGATGTCCAGACCATAACCAAGTTCGTTTGAAAACACCGTGACTGTTTAACCAACCCAAAGTACAAGACTCGACATCCCATTGGTGACCCGAGACTCCCCGTGTTATGTTTACGCTCCAAAACATACAATAACGCAAGTACACTTAACATACGTTAACGCACAACAAGTTATAGCACATAGTTCACGTATCACCGAATTACATCCAAACATATGTTACCAAGTTACCATATATGTTACGAGGTTCCTAGCATGTTTCTACATGTTAAATCGGGTCTCGGATTGCTAATTTACACATACAGCAGCAGTACACGCGATTAGGAAAAGTCAACTAGTGATTAGGAAAGTCAACTAGTGATTAGAAGCCCTATTCGCCCCTACTATAGGCGAGTAGGGGCTACTCCCCTTTATTTCATGCGATTAGGGGCTACTCCCCTGAACTTACTAGTGATTAGGGCTAATCACCTGAACTTACTAGTGATTAGGGCTACTCGCCTGAACTTACTAGTGATTAGCCTTCTACTCGCCACTTTATAGGCGATTAGCACCTCTACTCGCATGACTATGGGCGATTAGCACTGCTACTCGCCTGTAGTCATGTTGTTCCGGTTTTTCGCGCGTTTAACGCTCCAAATCAGATCCAGAGCGTGTGTAACTACCCAATATCATCCCAAACACTATCCTAAACATGTTTAACCCAAAACCCTTCGTTCAACCTCGTAAAATCAGTCCTGCATGCAACCAAAGCAATCCAAACACCATTCACATAGCATGCAACATTCAATTAACGCATGTAATCATAACCCTATTATCCAATTACTGAGATTTCTATCATCATACTAACAATATAAATTCTGACCTAGCATGATAACACATCAAAACATCATCAAGATTCATAAAAATCCTATCTTTCTAATCATACATACCCATAACGCATGTTTATTAGTTATAATCCGATTAACAACCCTTATTGACGATTTTCAGAAAGCTTTTTCGTTTATGAACAGGTCTGGACCATTAGGGATTGATTAAAAACGTTTACAAAGTGTTATGGATGAGAATCAAACCTTGGAATTGTAAAAGAATGATGGTTAGACCTTGAAACCTTGTGTTTTTGATCAAAATCGCCTTCCAGAGGTTGTTTAAGTGTTTGGGGCGGTTATGGGACGACTAGGGTTGGTATTAGGGAGTTTAGGAGGTTAAGTATTGTATTTATAGGTGTTTCTAGTCGTTCCAGCACGTTACATGCGATTGTGCAGCAGTTCAGGCGATTAGGGCTTGTAATCGCCTGAAAGTTCTAGTGATTAGGGCCTACTCGCCCTTATGTATACACGAGTAGGGCCTACTCGCCCTTAAGGGCTCCCTACTCGCCTCCCCTATAGGGGAGTAGACCTCCTACTCGCCTATAGGGTTTGGCCTTGTGTGTTTTGCGCGTTAAACCCCGTTTTAACATATGTTAATGCATATTCATGTACCGACAAGTCACATAATGTTTGTAAACACATAACACAAGTAAATACACATATTTACACTCGTTCACCAATTCCCGGGACTCGAGACTCGTACGTTCCGTATGCCCTGACGATCCTACAAATCGTCACCGTTTGTACACTTGGTTAAGGACCGACATCTAACGAACCTCTAGACCAACATCCAATGATCTTCTAGACTAACCAATAGTTCCCGAACCATATCCCGACTTAACTAACCCAGTTAAGTACAATATACGTGTGACTCGCTAAGGTAGACTTTCATCTAGACAACGTTGTTAACCAGAATTTGCCAGGTGTCACAACAATGCTCGTGCAATCAGGCCCGACGCCTTTCTAGGCTCTACGCCTGCGCTCCAGAACGACAAATTTTGAAAAATTTCCATTTTCAAAACATGATGCTACCACAAATTGGCACGACGCCTTGCTAAGCTCCAAGCCTGCAAATCAGCATGACGGTTTTTTGAAAATTTTCATTTTCAAAACCTCTCCTCACGCACTCAGGCCAGACGCGAATCCAGAAAGAAAACAACACAGCACTTCCTTCTGGGTAACTATCCGCTTCAAGCTTCGAGAATAAAGAAATTACTTTCTTTATCCTGCTACAAGCTTTACACGCAACGAATAAAGTTTCTTTATTCCCCCACTACTGCCCGGACCTACTCATAGGACCCGCAATAAACGCTCGTTCCGTCATACGCCCACAGCTTGATCACTGTGCGCGCACCAGTTGACGAAGGTCATACAAAAAACACACGTCCACTTTGTTACATGAAAACCCGGTGACGACTGGATGTAACTCAAAGTATACTTGTGAAATCAAGTCCAGCACTCCCCTACCAAAGATGCATGAAAGCACTGGACTGGGGGGACTTAAAGAGGTATGGTATCAAAACATTACAAATACCATACCATCGCCCAACTAGAACCGGCATCGCCTAGCGTCCATCCGCCTGTTTTGCGTTAGCGGATCGTTTAGCGTCCATCCGCCCGTTCTACGTCAGCGGAACGTCTGGCGTTCACCCGCCCGTTTTACCTCGGCGATACATCTGGCGTCCAACAAGACGCTAGAAGCAGCACTACCCGCCCGTTTTACGTCGGGATACACCCTGGCGCCCAATTGACACCAGGCGCAACATCGTCTGCGCGTTTTAAGTCGGCGGACCCAACATGCTTCGAAGCTTCCCCAGCAAGCCAAAGGAAGCTTCGCCAACACAATTGGAAGATACCTTTTTGGGCAGCTTTGGGACTCACCCCTGACCCAAACAAAATATCTCTGACACAGCTGGCGGCCTGTTAGAGTTCCTCTCTAATCAGAGACTGCTCTCAGTCTGACATGCAGAAAGGACAATGACGTGGCAGCCTCTCAGCCAAGATATCTTCCTGAGAAGCAGACTTTCTCAACCTGTCTCGAATCCAAGAAAGGTATGATTACCCACCGCCCTCGGTCTACCAATAGGCAAGCGCCGTGTGTCCGCCGACCATCAGCGTCCACTCAATGGGTGCCACGTGTACCAATCGTCAGGGCCGTAACATTCCCCCTTAGCATTTTACTTTCTCCTTTTTATCAAAACCCACTTGCACCAAGTGGGCTCAAGGACTTGGGCCGGATTATGGAGACACCTCTACCTGGGCCGGGCCCCATTAAGGGTAGAGGATGGGCTGAGAAAGTATGATATCTAGGTACTATAAAAGGAGGAGCTCCCTCTCCTTTTATTGGCATCTAATATCACATATACTTTCACTCAAGAAGAATACGAACTCTTTCGTACCTTCTTCAACCCCTTGTTTATTTTACTAACTTTTAGAGGCTCGGCTCTTCTAATCGGTAGTCTCCCAAACTCCTTGGTCTTCCCCTTAGACCCTCACGTATTTTATAAACCCACTCTCTTTACAAAATACCGTAAAACCACTCCATGGATTAGCGCCTGTTCGGTAATCCAGGATCCGTGATACAAACTTATATATAAAAGAATACGTAAATGACGATAATTCTTAAAATATTTAAAGTGTTCAAGTTTAAAATTGTGAATGATAAGTATGTACATGGCCATCTTAAAAATTCGGAGGCCCTAGGCAAGTAAAAAAATGAACCCCAAAAACTAGGGGTGTAAATGACATGTAGCGGCTCAAGAGCTACTCGGGATCGGCTCGGTAAAAAGGCCGAACGAGCCGAGTCTTAACGAGCCCGAGCTCGAGCCCGAGCCTGAAATATGGCTCGTTTAGTTATCGAGCCCGAGCTCGAGCCCTAGATACAAAGCTCGATTGGGTTCGCGAGCCTAAACGAGCCCAATCATAATTATAAGTTATTTATATATCTCTTATAATTTATAGCCCACATCTCCAAAGCCCAAGTCCTTATTTCATAGGCCCATTTAATAACACTCGCGAGCCGAGCTTTTGCGATCTCGAGCCGAGCTTTGAGCTCGTTTGAGATTGTTCTCAAATCACCTCGAGCCGAGCCGAGCCGAGCCGAGCTCGAGCTTTTGATTTTGCTAGCGAGCCGAGCTCGAGCTCAAGATTGTAGGCTCGAACCGAGCCGAGATCGAGCTCGAGCTTCATAAAATCATAACGAGCCAAGCTCGAGCCCAGTCAGGCTCGGGCTCGGCTCGGCTCGTTTAGATCCCTACCTAAAACGGATCGCTCCTTTGCCAAATATGCCCTTTCAATTTGCAGACTTCCGGTCTTTGCATTTTGAAATGGATATAAATTAGGAATAATGGAAATAAATAATCTCAACTAACTATTGATTATTGGCCAATAATAGTCCCAACTACGAAAATTACCAATAGTGGTCCCAACTTTCGACATATTGGAATATAATGAACCCAAACTAACGGAGGTCTAACTCCGTTAGTGTGATGCTGACGTGGCATCCTAGATGGCAAAATGATCTTACGTGGCATCCGACGTGGCATCCTAGGTGGCAAAAATGATCCTACGTGGCATGCCACGTCTGCACCACACTAACGCCGTTAGTTTGGGTCCATTATATTCCAATATGTTGAAAGTTGGGACCACTATTGGTAATTTTCGTAGTTGGGACTGTTATTGGCCAATAGTCAATAGTTAGGATTATTTATTTCCATTATTCCTATAAATTATAATAAATTATTGGGATTGGTTGGATTAAATGAAAATTGAGTTTATCTGTTAAATCTAACTAGGATTTTGCCCGCCGCGTGTTGCGGCGGCAGAGCATTGTTATCATCTCTTAGTTTGTTTCGATTGATTTACATGATGTAGCAAACTCAGTATATCGTAATTTGTTTAGACGACAATCTAGGAAATATGATTTATATACATAGAAGCTCGCATGCAAAAAAATAGTGTGTTATACTACTTGCTTTTATGTATAAAATCTTAGCCTAAGGATTAAAGTTGTAAAAAAGTAAACTTGTAGGGGTTTAAGACGAAACATTTCCACCTACATTTGAGTAAGTGTCTGATGTTGACCTAGGAGGTTATTATAGTACTTTTGAAGAAAGAGTCAAGAGCAAACTTGTCTTTACATGGGGGCACCGACATTGGATTTTAGGATAGTAGATAATATGATTAAATTAAATAGTATAAGTTAATATGTTTAATCATATTAGATTTCAACCCTTTAAATTTAATTACATGTTTTTTTCAATATATGTTTATATATATAAATTTTGTGCCCCATAGGAATGTGGGTCCTAGACTAGGGGTGGGCATTTAAGAAAAACCGACCCGACCTGATCCGAAAATCGAAACATCTATAAATCTGGAACCGAAAAACAGGACCTATATTACAGTTCGGTTTCGGTCCGTTTCCCAGCAGTTCCTCGATCCATTCCTTAAAAAACTGACCCGACCCGACCCGACCAAATTTATACATGGATGCAGTGTATGAGGATGAGGTAATATTATATATCAATATATCATATCATCATAATATTACATACGGCTCCATTGTTTGTGATTGTCTCAATGATTCATATTCATATACTAAAGAATTTGATATAGAAATCTTCAATCTAAACAATATACTCCAAACAATATGATACCAATATCTTTACTAATTTAGTTATCATCTACAACAGAATAGGGTGTTTATATTATCTACTTTGTATTTGTGGAGTGCAAGTGTGTACTGATTGATTAGAGGCAATAGCATATGCCTGGATGCCAAATACAACAGCAATCAATTGAAGATAAAAAGGCTTGAATGCTTGTAAAATAGAGGAGCGTAACTTTTGTTCAAGTTATTGAATTTTATGTAGATCATCAACATAACATGTAATGTTAGTAAAAGTCATGTCTAGGGGTTGTGTTATTTAATTTATTGGATTGTTATTGTTAATAACCTGGGCTAGGCTCATATTTGTGTTTAATTTCGGGTCGGTCCAAAAACATTCGGTTTTTATATATATAGAACCGAGAACCGACCCGACCCGAAGAAACTATTATATTCAGAACCGAAAAGAAACCCGACCATATGTCACCGGTCCGGGTCTCGGTTTTTTTAGGTTCGCATCTCGGTTTTTTTCGGTCCGTACCTTTTTTTGCTCACACCTATCCTAGACACTTACCTACCTTGCATCTCCTATGAGCCGATCATGTAATGAAACACAAATGTATACACATATGTACATGAAATTAAGATCATTAGCAAATTTAATGGTAATTGCTTGTAGTTACATCAAGTGAAACATGGTATTGGGTTATATGCATGTACATCTGTAATTTCATGTTTAAAAGTCCATCATTAGCTAAATTTACTAGACATGTGAAATGTTTTCTAAACATGTCTTATTGGGTATTTGGCTATATGCATGTACATGTATTGTTGGTCATTGGATTCCTTTGTCATCATAAAAGCAAACATTATTGTGTGCCTCACCCACATGGAGAGAAATTAAAGAATAAAAGTTCCATGAATCGGTTTGTGTCCCCGACCAATACTCACAAACATTTAAGGTAGAATATCATTCTACGTGTTCCATCTATAATTAATAATGTGTGAAACCAAACAAAAAACCGCAAATTTTATTAATATTAAAGAAATTTCGATTTTGGACATTTTTTTAAGGAAAAATGGAAATAAATAATCCCAACTTATGACTATTGGCCAATAACAGTTCCAACTACGAAAATCACCAATATTGGTCCCAACTTTCGACATATTGGAAACCAACGGACCCAAACTAACGGAGGCTAACTCCGTTAGTGTGATGCTGACGTGGCATGCTTAGGTGGCAAGATGATCCTACGTGGCATCCTACGTGGCATGCCACGTGGCAAAATAATCCTATGTGGCATCCTACGTGGCATGCCACGTGGCAAAATGATCCTACATGGCATCCTACGTGGCATGCCACGTCAGCATCACACTAACGGAGTTAGCCTCCGTTAGTTTGGGTCTGTTGGTTTCCAATATGTCAAAAGTTGGGACCAATATTGGTGATTTTCGTAGTTGGGACTGTTATTGGCCAATAGTGAATAGTTGGGATTATTTATTTCCATTATTCCTTTTTTTAAATGGCAACTTTTTTTTAACATCCTTAATTTCACCTTTTGCACTTGCAAGAATATGAACCCACAACTTTATATTTATAAGAGGGAACACCATACAATTAGACCAATAAGTCATGGGTAATTTCGGTTTTGGACATAGTTGGTAAACTTGGTCTTGTTTAAAAGAATCACTAAAAATGTATTTGAGTGTTCATTTTGAAGTAACTAACATGGTCGGATAAAACGAGGACTTAACAGATTCAAAGTATTGATATGACGCTTATATATGTGTGGATTTCAAAAAAGATGACTCTAAAAGAACAATAAACATGTGCGTAGTAGGAGTGCAAGAGACTAGAGCGCTTGTAAGTTACTCCAATATTACTCATTAAAAACCTGACTAAACAATTTTAATTTGTTTGAGTTCCATATCTAGGGTTGTTTAGACTTTTAATTCTAACAAACGGAACGCGGTATGGTTCCTGTACAAATGGTGTGTTTTGTGTGAAAGGTAAGTTGTGTTTTCGGTTAATAGATCTATAAATAGAGAGTGAAGATTGACCAGTGGAAAAATTGTAATATACGTTATAATTTTGATTGACTAATTTGAGTAAGTAGGGGTATAACAGTTTCAAAGTATTGATATGACGCTTATATATGTGTGGATTTAAAAAAAAATGACTCTAAAAGAACAATAAACATGTGCGTAGTAGGAGTGCAAGAGAGTAGAGCGCTTGTAAGTTACTCCAATATTACTCATTAAAAACTTGACTAAACAACACAAAATGAACTCAATTAGGTTGAGTTTGAGCCTAACTTGAAACAACTATAATTTGTTTGAGTTTCATATCTAGGTTTGATTAGACTTTTAATTCTAACAAGCGGAGTATGGTTCCTGTACAAATGGTGTGTTTTGTGTGAAAGATAAGAAGTGTTTTCGGTTATTAGATCTATAAATGGAGGGTGAAGATTGACCAGTTGGAAAATTGTAATATATGTTATAATTTTGATTGACTAATTTGAGTAAGTAGGGGTATAACAGATTCAAAGTATTGATATGACACTTATATATGTGTGGATTTCAAAAAAGATGACTCTAAAAGAACAATAAACATGTGTGTGGTAGGAGTGCAAGAGAGTAGAGCACTTGTAAGTTACTCCAATATTACCCATTAAAAACTTAACTAAACAACACAAAATGAACTCAATTAAGTTGAGTTTGAGCCTAACTTGAAACAACTTTAATATGTTTGAGTTTCATATCTAGGTTTGATTAGACTTTTAATTCTAACAAACGGGGTATGGTTCCTGTACAAATAATGTGTTTTGTGTGAAATGTAAGAAGTGTTTTCGGTTATTAGATCTATAAATGGAGGGTGAAGATTGACCAGTGGGAAAATTGTAATATATGTTATAATTTTGATTGACTAATTTGAGTAAGTACGTGTATAATAGTAAATTGTTGGGTTCTAAATTAAAAAAAAAACACATTCAAGGCACATGTAACCAATGTTTTAAAACCCGGTTTTTTAACCATACCAGATTGGACTTAGAAATGGTTCAACCGGTTGAACCGAGTTATATCGGCTGGTTTAACCGGATTAACTAGTTAGCTCTGCAATTTTATAAATACAACTTGAACTCAAAAATAATCTAATAGTACATGATTTCGTAATAAAAGAAATAATTCAAAAGTGAATTGGTGTGTCTGGTATAGGTAATTATAAAGGATATCATTTTTCCCGGTGCAAAAAACTTGATGTTTTAATTTCAAAAAATTGGTTTTGGGAAAAAGACGACTTTTTACTAAACCTTTAACAAGTTTTAAATTTATAAGTAAAGGGTAAATACATAGAAACTAAAACCAACACATAGGCAGAGAACCTGACATGCATAGTATAGATTTCTAGGGTAAATACCAAGTATCGTATTCCAGAGAACACACTTTTCCCTACTCAACCTTTTATCACATTAATTAATCAGTTTTTGAAAAAGAAAATAAACGGAGGGGTTCTAAAAGAAAATTAGTTTTTGAAAAGGTTTTGGTTTTAAAATAAAAAGATAAAATAGTAGGATCAAAAAATATGCACATCTCGGGGACCCTTCGTATAAGTAGACAGTTTATAATAAAAGCAGTAGTAAGTTTAATTATTGGTGGAGAGAACGAGGGTGAACATTCCCTTCAGAGTACGAAGTGAGAAAAGAAATAAACAAGGGATGACGTTTTGGCAACTCCATGGGTCACGCACAGGGGACGTGTACGAGTCCCCATAAAGGTGTCTTCGGACTGCTGTCCCGTAAGCCGATCTTCTCCTGGTTTACAGTGTGGTGTTACCTAACTTACACTAGCTGTGTAGCTTTTTGGAAAGCTTGAGTCCTGCTTTTTAGGTACTTCCCAAACAACCGCCCAGCCACTCGTTTAAGCACTAGGTTCTCTAATTTACCTTCTCAAATTGATGTAGAGGCTTAATTCCGATCAGGAATCCCTTCCACATTTCTTAACTCTCGCTTTCCGTACCCTTGACGTTTATTGCATGTAAACTACTCCTACAGCACCATTCTCGGTCAAGAAACCAAGATAGGATGAATCCTAACCTTGGAGGGATGTTAGGATGGCCCTAAGGCCTCCTACAAGACCCCAAGAACTTTGGAAGAAACTTGGAAGTCAACCCAAGAAGGCACACCAAATGGTTGAGTTGAGTTGAGCATGCCATTTATAGGCAAATCAGGCTGAGCACGCCCATGCTCAAAGTGTGGCAGGCCCATGCTTCTGTCCAGATATGTTCTGTTGCTGCAGGGTCAGTCTTGTCTGTCCTTGTTGTCCAGCATGGGTGTGCTTGTTGTCAGATGTTGTTTTCTTGCTCCCTAAGTTGGCTGCTTTGTCTTCTAGTACGCAGGGTCTTCGTACTGATGTGCATAGGCGTGCTTAGTCAACCTCGGGCTGATTTTATCATCGTTTAAGCTTTGAGAAGGTCTTTACACAATTTTTAAACATACTTCGGGTCTCGTATCTTCAGAAATCTCTAGATTTAGCTGTTTTTACCTGAAAATCACCTACTTTCGGGTTGGAGCTCCAATTTCCTGAAAAATACAAATATGAACGATTAAGTAGCTTTTATTAGTGATTTCAGCTCAATTATGCCCTACTTTGAAACTATTTAAGTATGTTTTATATGTGTAAATGATGGCACATCACAATACCCCACACTTAGTTTGTTGTGTATCCTCAAGCAACCAACTAAAACCAACCTAAGACAAATAGCAACTTATATAATCCTCGAGCCACTTGATTTATTTTATGCTAGAAGAATAAGGATAACATGATATGCTTACTTGGCCTTTGATTATGCTCAAACCTAAACCTGCTCACAAGGTTCACTCAACACTCGGGTTTAACTTTTTTTGTGAGTTTTGGGGGGTGAGCACTCGAGTCTGAACTGAAGCCGACACAAATCATAAGCGTGTAAGCAAATCAAGTCCTTATTTCTAAATTAAATAACTAAGGTAAATCAAGAGGACTTTAAAAGGGTTGTAATGTAGGGGTCCTAAAAATACTAAAGAAGATGTTTTTTAGGGATAAGTAACCGAACCATGGTGAAAAGCCATAGGTGGGCGGCAGCTGGTCGAGGAATAGGGTCGTAGCGGAGTGCAACTTGTTTAGTGGCAATCTCTGAGAGGATCTTGCTGCACCTGTCTTTATGTTCCCAATTTTCACATTTGACACATTTTTTTACCGTTTAGCGCGTCTCTTGGCAGCATTCTTCGATTGTCCAAAAAAGGTTGGATTCTGCTACATCCTATGCCACAGTTTTCTTTCATCAACAGTCTTGACAAAGATGATCTCTATCAATTCTGGAGGCAGACGGGGCTAAGAAAAGTTGAAGTACGCAAGCAAATGACGATCATGTGGATGCATCTTGAGAAAGCGAGGGGGAAGTGTAGGGTCAAAGAGGATTGACAAGCTAGTATACACCTTAGTCTTATATCCTCTGCATATTTTGAAGCTGCCATTGTAGAAGATTACAAAGTCCTGAAGAAGCTGATAACAAGTGCTGAAGAGTAAAGATTAGAAATCCTGAAGATGAACCAGACAAACATCTGAAGAACAACTCCTGAAGACAAACTTCTGAAGATTACTCATCAAAAGTTTGTCACTCATCAGTACTTCCTTGGAAGCTTCCCACCGCCTTTGATCTTCAGCAGTTTAGTATTATATTAGTTTATGTTACTTTATGTACAAGTTGCAATACTACAGCCTGTTGTAGTATTATTATAATTGTTTCAATACTTCCAATGTATGTATTGTTGGTCTATAAATAGATGGGTTCATCCCCTCTATTTTAGACATCCTTTTGCAGTAACACTTTTAATATATTTTGAGAATCATTCAAGCATTTGCTGTTTTATTCATTCATTACTTTAATTCACATTTACTGCTTTAGTTCATTAACTGGAGGGGAGTAATAACTCCTGTTAAAAGTGAAGTTTTAATTTAGAACACTTATACTTATTCCGTAGTGCTAAATACTTTGATAAATCCAAGCAAGTGTTCTTGATAAGAATCTGTTCAAAGTAATATACTAATCCAACAATTGGTATCAGAGCATCTGGTTCATCTGATCAAATATCAATCTAACAAATTGAGAATCAGACACAGGCTCTTATTGATATTCAATAAAGGATTACAGTTCACTTTTCTTAACATCCATCACTTTAAGAAGTCATTGATCAATCAAATTTCTTTAAAATGGATCCTCATAATACTAGATCTACTAATAAGCCTCCTATGCTAGTCAGAAATGAATACAATATCTGGCAAAGGAGGATGGCACATACTTTATCTCAACAAAATACTGGATGTTGGAAGCCTGTCATGTATGGACCCCATAAACCAGTAATAACAGATCCAGAGACTAAAGTAGAAAGAACAAAAGAACCAAAAGACTACACTGAAGAAGATTTCCTAAAACTTAAGCTGGATGCTAAGGCATTCTCTATGTTGGCAATGGCTCTCCTAAATGAAATATATGCTAGGCTTTTACACTGTGAAAGTGCCAAAGAGCTGTGGGATTGCCTAAAAGAACAGTTTGGGGGAACTGATGAGGTGATTGCCAACGCCAAAGAAATCCTTGCTCAACAATATGAAACTTTTACTCATGTTAATGGAGAAACTTTGACACAACAGTTTGAAAGATTTTCTTCTTTAATATCTGAGTTGAAAATAAATGGTCAGACCTACACAAACTCATCTATGTTGCATAAATTTTTAAGGTCTTTACCATAAAAATGCTAAACTTACTATATAGTCCTCAGATCTGGACCAGATTTTGATCTTAGTTGCAGTTCCTAGGTTGTGTCTTCAATTATTTAAGTTTATTTATTTATTTATTTGCAATTAGTTTGTTAGAAAACCCCCCTTAAGCAACAAAACAATTTAAGTCAGTTTGTAGATAAGTTATCGAGTCTAGTTTACGTTTTCTAGTAGAGTCTCGTGGGTTCGATACTCGGACTTACTTTAGCTGTACTGCACTGACCGGTACACTTGCCGGTTGTGTGGTTTAGGTTTAGAGAGTCTTAGGATATAAATTTAAAACTTAGAGTGTCTAGTTTAGGTTAATTTAGTAGTTTTTACTAAACCACTTTGAGCACATCAAGTTTTTGGCGCCGTTGCCGGGGACTCTTGGCGATTGCGTTAACTAGCTTTGATTACATTTATCTGCCATATCTGTGCTACTTGTTTTTTGTTTTGAATCTGTCTTTTTGTATTATGAGTCATAAAAGTCTAATTTTATGTGTCTTTTATTTCTTTTGAGTCTGTAAATATGTGTGAAATTTGTGGAGGACCCCATTTTACCATTTTATGTCCACAATATGAGGGGTCCTCTGCACATTATTATGCTAATTCCTTTGTGCAGCCGCAGCCATACTCTTCACAGGGGTGTCCTACATATTATTATGATGACTCGTATCAGCAGCCACATTTTTATCAGTATCCTGATCAATTTTCTGGAAGCAATTCTTGTGAGAATAGTGGTAATGATTGGAGTAAAATAGAAAGTCTGTTGACATTACTAGTTGCTAAGGATGCCAATACCCAGAACATGTTAGCAGAGCAGGACACCCTCCTAAAAAACCACGACATCCTCATAAAAGACCGACAGGCTGCTCTTTTAGATCTTCAACGAACAGTAGAAGACATTGCTAGGAAATTAAAGGAAGAAAAAGAAAAGGTTCAGCAAGAGCAGTCGCCGACAGTCGGTTATACATATGATGAGAAGGGCAACTACCTCGGGTACATGAACGCTCGAGGGGAGTTGTTCCCAACGTTTCCAGAAGAGGGGAAAGAGCCAATCATGGAATACGCAGATGAGTCAGATGAAGAGATCATCCCAATCACGGAGACGAAAATGGACGTTGAAGTCCCACCTCTGGTGCCACAGGTTACTATATATGATTTTGGGAGTGACTCTGACGAAGAGGACGACGAAGAAGAATGGGCGGCGTATCAAAGGTCGTTTAGGAGGAAAGAAGGGATTGAAGAAGAAGTGGAATTGGGAGATTCCGTTGATATGATGTTTGGTGCAGAGGAAGATAATGAGATGGGTGAGAATTCATTGTCTGGAGAGGATGAGTTTTTAAATCTGGAGTTAGATGGTTTGCCTGTTTATGAAGATTTAGGGGAGTCTGATCCTGATGGAGATATGGCATACCTGGATGCCCTACTCGAAGGTGAACCGAGAGACATGACCGAACCTGCACTAGATGAAAGAACTCAGTGTGGGGATCGTCCCACGGAAATGGTGGTAGAAGAAGCACACCATAGCTGGCCCATGGTATTAGTGATAGATGGAATTTCAAAATCAACATCACCACGGGAGAGGGCAAGGAAGAGAAAAAGAAAGGATCGGAACCGGAAAAGGATCGAAGACTGGCACGAGTTGGAGAAGAAGAAGCCAGTGAATGTCAAGCACGACCAATCTATTTGCTACATGCCATGCATCCGGTTAATTCCAGGTAAGTTTAAATTTTGGTGGTCTGACCCGTTAAGAACTGTTAAATTATTTTTCAATTCCACAAATAAATATTTAATTGTTAATAAGAGTCGAGTGGAATTAAACGGGTTATATAGGGTCCAGATAAAAGAGAAGCCCCCTGATTAACTTTAAGTGTGGGGAGGCTCTGTAGAGTTTGTAAATTTATTTTTATACTTATTTTTTTTCTAGTTTTTCATTTTTTTTTTATTATTTGTGGTCCGTCGTTTGGTCGTGGTTCATAGTTTTTTTTTATCTTTCTATTTTATCTTTGTTTTTGTGTCTTTGAGTCTGTTTGTAGGTTTGCGTGTTTGCTTAGGTAGAGGAAATTTCACATGAGCGGATCCCATGTATTGTCTTTATATATATTTTTTGAGTGGGAGATTTGGTAAAGGTTTGGGTAATAAGAGAATTTTTCTTAAAAAAAAAAATTAATTAACTTTCTGTGAAAAAAGACTTTTCACATAACGCGAGGAGTCTGGGCTGACCTGTTCGCCTCATGCGACCAGCTATTACCCCGGAAAGTTATATTTTTTTTCTCGTTAGCAACACGTGTTGTGATCACCAGTGTCCCTCACGTTGAGCGAGAATCGTATTTTTTTTCTTTCTACCCATTTGGTTCTACCACCATTCACCGCCATTTTGCCAAGCAGGTACGTCTTCTTGTTTGTTGTTATATTATGAGTCTAAGTTAGTAGTTTGAGGTTTTTTTTTTTTTTTTTATTCTTGTGTAGTTCGGTATTATGCTCGGGTTTTGTTTGTTTCGTTTTGCGCAGGTTTGGATTGCACCGCCCGTACTCAATCTCCATTCGGGTGATTCCGGAGCTGTTATTATTTATCAAGGCAAGCCCAGAGTTTACCATTGTGTCAGAGCCGATCACGAATGAAATGCTATACGATCGAGCTGGATTGGACTAGAGTTTTTGGAGCTTACGAAAAATTAACCAGCTAAGTCCTTCCCAATTTGCCCTTTTCTTTTTATTTTTGTATTCGGAATTTATTTTTAGTTTTGAGTCGTTTGCTATTCCTACATTGAGGGCAATGTAGAGTTTATGTGTGGGGATGGAAAACTGTCGTCTAGTTTGCATATAGAGTCGTTTTGAGTCAAAAAAAAATTAAAAAAAAAAGTCCCTGATTTTGAAGTTTGCATTATATAAAATATGGAAAATGATAGGTAAAGTTAGGTGTCCGGTTTTCAAATAGTATGTATAATAAGAGATTAAAATTGATTGAAAACGTGTCTGATTTGGGATATGTGGGTAGGCTCGGCTGGTAGAAAGGTTTCCTTTGAAAAGTAATAAATTAATTATGTTAGGCTATTTTGTGGGTTCTCATCTAGGAGAAACGGGGAGACCGAAAACGCCAAAAATAGTATAAGAAGCACCGTTATAAGTAGAAAACCGTTAGAATTTCTAATCACTTAAAAAAAATTAGAAATCAAAGCAAAAATGCTGAAGCTTAAGGTGCCTGGCCACTGGGATAGCGACTTGGATTGGTCACACCCTCTAAGTTAAGTTTGCTGAGATGAAAAAAAAGAATGCTGAAGCTTAAGGTGCCTGGCCACTGGGATAGCGACTTGGATTGGTCACACCCTCTGAGTTAAGTATGCCAAAAAAAATGATTTTAAATTCTCTTGGTTTTCTAAATAAGACGGTTGGGAAATGGTCAATTGGTCGTTCCTTTAGCTTCATAAGCTTGAGGCGGGATTAGGAGGAACTGTGGCTTCCTTCGAGTGAGACCCTAGATAGACTAATCAACATGAACTTAACATAAATAAAAAGGGGCTTGGAAACCGGTTTGAGTTTAAGAGGATCAATATACCTGCAATCGCAATCAACATGTTAGTAGATTATTAATTAAGTAACCTATGTTTTGAAACTGGATGTAAACCTAACTGTGATTCCATAGCATAATTCTTTTTCAGGGACGAAAAAGAGATAAGTGTGGGGATATTTGATGTATTGTAAAATACATCGATTTTCAGTGTAAAGTTTGTACAATTTTCGAGTCGTTTAGATAGTGATTTTATTAGTTTTAGGCTTGTACCGGTCTCTTTTTATTTATTATAGGTTTTTATAGATTTTATTAGTTTTGTGTCATTTTTAGTATTTATGTATTTATTTTATATTTTGTAGGTGTTCAAGGACGTTGGCACGTAAACGATCAACTTTGATCAAGTCAAAAACACCCGAGTCGAGAGCACGGAGCAATAATAATAATAATATAATAATAATAATAGTAGTAGTAATAATAATAATAATAATAATAATAATAATAATAATAATAATAATAAAAGTGACTTTGAACTCACTTTGATCGGCCCAATGGCCCATCTCAATTTGGAGGGTACAACATTTATGAATTCTAATTTGAAGCGGCCGCACATATTCTATTCAGTGGGATCGATATTATTTTATTTAGGGAGGAACCAGCGAAAATATTATAGAGGGGAAGGAGATCGAGGTCAACAACAATATTAATTCGAAGGACAGATCCACTTTTCATTGGAACATTATTTTAGAGTGGAGGTCAAGGGTTGAAGCATAGGTGCCAGCACGGGTTGGTTCTATCTTATTTATTTATTTTATTCAAACCCGTAGTGAACACCATGAATATGTTTAGTTTTTATTGTTTTGATTTTTTCATGACAATTATTGGCTAGACCATAGAACTACCTGGGCGATGATGAATACGCTTGTTTGATTATTTTTTTCTTTTTGGTTTTGGAACTTTTGGTTGTGGGTGAATTTTAAAGTAAAGAACTCTTTATTTTCTGGTTTGATGTGTATGCATATTTAGTTTTATTTAAATAACTTTTATAAACTCCACTTGCGTTTTTGTGAATGTCTTTCATGTATGAATGCGGGTTAGGTTGCAGACTGGGTGTTAGCAGCTAGTTTATGGTTAATTGCCTAGGATTATCCATAGGAGTTGTAATTGTTAGTTAGATAATTCTAAGTGTTCTACCAATTCTCAATAGCTGTAAAGTGCGAGATTGTTGGTCTGTCTAGGGTGTTAAATTGCTAGATCTAGAGGCTTTGTGAGAAGATCTTCCTAGTTTCCCTAGCATTCCTTGTAGGCCAAGTCTTATCAGAAATATTGTAGTTACCCCTTGCACTTTCGGGTGTATTGTGACTTTCGCGCTGTGAGGTAGACTGTCTAGCGGGTACTTTAAGATTCGAGTAGGTAAGCCTTTAAGGGTAACCTCTCAACCGGTGGTTTAACGGCTTATAGGTAACCTTAGGTTTCTCCTTGAGAAGGGTCGAGGGTCCTCTAGTTTATCCTGTAAGTTTAGTATTTTAAGATCCCGGTTCCACACCAGCTCCATAGCCATTAGAAATTTATCATTCATGTGTATGATTCTAGCCTAGGTAGTGCCTTCCCATCATCTGATCTTAGTTGCAGTTCCTAGGTTGTGTCTTCAATTATTTAAGTTTATTTATTTATTTATTTGCAATTAGTTTGTTAGAAAACTCCCCCTTAAGCAACAAAACAATTTAAGTCAGTTTGTAGATAAGTTATCGAGTCTAGTTTACGTTTTCTAGTAGAGTCTCGTGGGTTCGATACTCGGACTTACTTTAGCTGTACTGCACTGACCGGTATACTTGCCGGTTGTGTGGTTTAGGTTTAGAGAGTCTTAGGATATAAATTTAAAACTTAGAGTGTCTAGTTTAGGTTAATTTAGTAGTTTTTACTAAACCACTTTGAGCACATCACTCCTCAAATCCAATATGTGCCCCAAATACAATATGTTCAGATGCCTACTCAACAACGGGGCCAACAATAGATGCCTTCCATTCCTGCTGCTCAACCTCCACAAACTTAACAACCCTCTCAACAAAGTTTATTTACTTCAGGGTATGTTGACTGGAGCAGTCTTCCTTATGACACCACAAAATGCAGTCCTAATGCAGACAACAAATTGTTTGACATCAATTGGGGAGAACCAGATAATAGCAGAAAGAATTTTACCTTGATGGCCTTTGAGGGATGTTCCTCTAATTATGCCTTATCCCACGTATCACAAGAATCTCTTTTGAAGCTTTGCTCAAAATCATGCAAAGAATATTTTGCTTTAATAAGAGAAACAAATGTGCACCTACAAGGCAAAGCCAATGACTCAGAAAGAAAATTTACTCAAATGAAATGTGATTTAGAAAGAAAACTTGCTTCAAAGACAAAAGAAATTTCTAAATTAACAAATAATGCTATTGAAACCCAAGAACAAATAAAAAGCATGATAGAAAACCTAGGAAATGTCAGAAAAGAGCTTGCTGACACCAAGGTTGACTGTGAAAATTGGGTTGAGTCATGTAGAGGTTACCAAATGTTGCTTAACAAACAAACTGCATCAAATGTTAAGTTTGGCATTGGGTACAACCACACAGAATCACCAACTGATTTTACTCCCAAAACTATTGCTGATGGGAGTAAAATAGTTCAAACTTCTGATATGAAAGTCTGCACATCTTTTCATCAGAACTTTCTTAAAAATGAAAAAGAAAGTCCTGCAGAAGCTAATACAACTGACATTAAGCCATCAATAGTTTCATCTACATCAGGAGTTAAGACCCTGAAAACTGCTGATGACCTAATTCAAAATCCTGATATTGTCAGTACTTTGCCTTCCAAAACTCCTGAAATTTTGAAAGGAAAGGCAAACCATGTGAAGTATGTGGTCTGATTAACCATATAACAGAATTTTGTAGATACAGAAAAGGAAATCAGTACAATAAGAAGATCTTACAACTTGTTGTGGAAAAACAAATCAAACAAGATTTTGAAAATACTTTCTATCCCAACAAACAACAACCATGTAACACCTTTTCTCAGAAAAAGACTAAATCTCAACCAAAGCCTTTTTCTCAAAATTCTTTAGTAGTTAGACCCAAACCATCAGCAGTTTCACAAACTACTGAGGTTAAAAATCTTATGAACATGGTAAAACTACTAATAACCAAAGTTGATGGTGAGCCTCTAAAAGACTCCACCATTGAGCTCAAAAGCAAGTCCATGGCTAACATGACATGGATTTCTAAAAACGGTCCACAACAAACTGTTATTCTTCATGTTCTCAAGAGTAAACCCAAAGCCAAAATGGATTGGGTTCCTAAAACTAACTAATATACTTTTTGTGCAAAGGGTCTCCAGAGGTCTAAACAGAATTTGGTATGTAGATAGTGGAGGCTCAATGCACATGACAGGATGCAGGTACCTGATCAACAGTTGTATAAGCCAAAGAGAAGGATCTATGTCCTTTGGAAATAATGCCAATGAATATGTGCTAGGATATGGCAATGTATCCTCTGGTAAAGTGCAGTTTGATAAGGTCAATCTGGTTGAAAAAATGGATTACAACTTGTTGAGTGTCTCTCAAATGTGTGACAAGGGATACTCTTCCTTTTTCACCAAAACAGCATGTAAGATCATATCACCAGAAGGCCAGAAGTTGATAGAGAATATCATAGAAGATCATACCTTGTTAATTGCCAAAAGATGTGGCAATGTCTATGCAGTGGACATTGAAAAGGACAAAGTATTGAACAACACTGCCTGTTTCTTCTCAAAGGCATCAACTTCAGAAATAGACCTTTGGCATAGGAGACTTGGCCATGTGAACTTTAAAACCATATATAAAGTCACTAAAATGGGTTTGGTTTGAGGTCTACCCTTGAAGGAATATCAGTGTAAAGAACACTAGCATAACTCCTCATATAAGTCTATTGGAGAATCAAACACAACTGCATGTCTTCAACTACTCCATATGGACTTAATTGGGCTAGTCAAGATCATGAGCCTTGGTAAGAAGAGATACTTCTTGGTCATCATTGATGACTATTCAAGATTTACATGGATCTTCTTCTTATTTTCCAAGGATGAGGCAGCTGATATTATTAAATTCTTCATTCTACAAGTAGAGAAACAATATTCTCTCTCTGTCAAAGTCATAAGAAGTGACAATGGGACAGAGTTCAGGAACAAATATCTGGATGAATTATGTCTGTCTAAAGGGATTGTTAGACAGTTCAGCATTCCCAGAAATCCTGAACATAATGGTGTGGTAGAAAGGAAGAATAGAACACTGATTGAAGCAGCAAGAACAATGTTAGGTGATTCAGGCCTACCTCTTTCGTTCTGGGCTGAAGCAGTCAACACAGCTTGTTATGTTCAAAATAGAGTCCTTGTCAACAAAAGACATTCCAAGACTGCTTATGAAATTCTTCATAGCATCAAGCCTTTAATCTCCTTTTTCGGGGCTTTTGGATGTCAATGCTTTATTTTGAATATCAAAGACTCTATTTCAAAGTTTCCTATAAAAGTTGATTCAGGTTACTTTCTTGGTTACTCTTCCACAAGAAAAGCCTACAAGGTTTTCAATTCTAGAACCAAGATAGTTGAAGAAAAACTAAATGTCAAGTTCAATGAGTCAAAACACACTCTCATTTCAGCACATCCTACTGAACTCTTTGATCTTGACAGTTTTAATTTCGGACCTGAGAAGAATGTCATTACTTCATCTAACCCCACTTATTATGGTGATCAAGGGTTTGATGATGGTCCTCCATCATGGACTCCAAATACAGTTAAATCAACTCCAAAACCAACAGAAGTTTCATAAATTTTTGATTCAATAAACCAAACAACTGCTGATACACCACAATCTTCTGATTCAGTTCCCAAAACTGCTGAAACTGTACAAACAGTTGAATCAGACATCATTAATCTCAATAGTTTATTTGAAGAAGTTCAAGAGCCTACTCCTATAGGCTTACAATTGATTGAACACAAAGATCATCCATTGAAACAAATCATGGGTGACATGGCTGCAGGGGTAGTTACAAGAAACTAGCTCTACAACTTTTGCTTCTTCTCTGCATTCATTTCATAGTTGGAACCAAAGAAGTACCAGAAAGCCCTCAAAGATAACAATTGGGTTGAAGCTATGCAGGATGAGTTGCTGCAATTCAAGAAGCAATAGGTCTTGGAAATGCGTCCCTTACCTCCTAACAAGCTACCGATTGGAACAAGATGGGTTTTCAGAAACAAACAAGATGAGTCTGGTTTAATCATCAAGAACAAGGCAAGACTAGTGGTCCAAGGTTTCTCACAAGAAGAAGGAATTGATTATGATGAAACCTTTGCTCCAGTTTCAAGGCTTGAAGCCATCAGGTTATTTTTGGCTTATGCTATTTCCATCAAAATTAAAGTTTTTCAAATGGATGTAAAGAGTGCATTTTTATATGGCAAAATAAAAGAGGAAGTGTATGTTTGTCAGCCACCTGGGTTTAAGGATCCTGCTCATCCTAATTGGGTGTACAAACTTGACAAGGCTCTATATGGGCTAAAACAAGCTCCCAGAGCTTGGTATGATACACTTTCAACATTTTTACTCAAAAATCACTTCACAAGAGGTTCCATTGATAAAACTCTTTTCATTAAGCATGTTGGAAATCACATCCTCCTTGTTCAAATTTATGTTGATGATATCATTTTTTGTTCAACCAATACAAAACTGTGTGAAGAATTTAAGAAACTCATGCAATCTAAATTTGAGATGAGTACCATGGGAGAACTGCAGTACTTTTTGGGACTGCAGATCAAACAACAAGCAAATGGAACTTTTATACATCAATCTAAATATGTTAAAGAATTATTGAATAAATTTTCTTTACAAAACCGTAAATCATGTTCCACCCCCATGAGTCCAACCACACAAGTTGAACCAGATGATCAAGGAAAACAGGTTGATCAAACCACCTATAGATGTATGATAGGTTCCCTTCTTTACCTAATTGCTTCTAGACCAGATATTATGTTTTCAACATGTGTTTGTGCTAGATATCAATCAGCTCCTAGGGAATCACACCTTATGGCAGTTAAAGGAATTTTCAAATATCTGAAAGGAACTCCTAATCTAGGAATTTGGTATCCTGCTATCAGGAGTACCAGATTGATAGCCTTTACAGATAGTGACTATGCAGGGTGTAAAATGTCAAGAAAATCAATATCTGGTGGATGTTAATTCATTGGAAACTATTTGGTGTCCTGGCAATCAAAAAAGCAAACATCTGTGGCAACATCAACTGCTGAAGCAGGGTATATTGCAGTTGCAAGCTGTACTTCACACATACAATGGCTTCAAAATCAATTTCTTGACTATGGAATCAAAGAGACCAAGACACCATTACTCCTAGACAGTACCTCGGACATTAGCATAATTCAAAACCCTATTCAGTTTTCAAAGACTAAACACATTGAAATCAAGTATCATTTCATCAGGGATTGCTATGAAAAAAGGCAAGATTGAGGTCAAATATGTGTCAATAGCAAACCAAATTGCTGACATTTTCACAAAACCTCTTGACACAACAACCTTTCAGAGGTTAGTATCCATTCTTGGGATGCTAAATTTGGAGTAATTTTTGTAAGTGTTTTCATTCTTCTGCACATATTTCATTTTCACTTATTTTTGTTACTCATCTGTCACAAAACCTCTAATGATCATAATGAGAGAAAGTACTGATATACAAAACATTTGTATGGGAAAATTCCTAAAAAGAGAAACTGCTAATGATAATAAAATCATCAGAAGTTAATTTTGGGTGTTTTTCAAAACAAAACTCATCAGTTGTTCAAAACTACTGAAGAGTAAAATAGAAAACCTCCGATGAACAATTGTTCATCAGAAGTTTTAGACAAAAAGGGCAAATCAGTCTTTTCCTATTTTTAGAAGTTTAACCTAGGGCGGTTTGTAAACTTCCAAAAACCCATCTTTTCATTATTATCGTTTCAAAAACAAAAATTCCCTCTCTGAAATCTGCAACTGTTCTATCAAACAAACATGGCTCTAGTTCTTGAACAGGGACATAATCAAAGAGGCTACTTCAAAAAGGATAACTCCTGGTCCCAATATGATGAAATCATTGATTTGGTCATAAAATCTCAATATTACACGACGTTCACCATTGACCCACCAATCCACACTGAAACTCTCAATGAGTTATGGGCAAACGCTGAGGTTGTTACCGTGAATGGTAAGGTCACTTCCCTGAAGACGACGATCAAAGGGAAAGTTATGGCAATCACACCGGCTACCATGGGAATTGGACTAGGTCTGAATGATGCTGAAGCGCCTGATCAAATTCCCAGTGGAACCATTTAATCAACCATAACTAAGTGTGGTTACCAAGGTACTTTATCACATGCTACCATCTATAAGAAATATTTTGATACAAAATATAAACTTTTGTTTCACTACATTATCATGTGTTTGAGTCTAAAAACTTGATCGTCTGATCAGATGCCCTTTACTTTACAGCCTATTTTTCATTCCATTGTGAATGAAACTACTTACAGGGTATCATCATACTTTTCAATGAGTTGGTGTTGCATCACCAAAATGATAAAAAGAAATTTTGTTATATCCAAGGTTCATTAAGCAGTGCATTATTAAAGAACTTGGAGAAGAGATGCTTGTGGGTAAAACATCTGTTTTAAACCCTTTAACCTCACAAGCATACTCTAGGCATAACAAACCAGCACTCATGCCAAAATATGACCAAGGGGAACAAGCCACAGTCCCTAAGGAACCCACATCTTCCAAACCCACTCCCAAAAGGCCTAAACAACCAAAACAACAAAAATCCAAACCCACCAACCCAAAAAGAAAAGCAATTCAGGAAGATGAGATGCCTGAAACTGCTGATGTGCAATCTGCACTTTTAAAAGATGTGACTGAAACTTCCTCTCGGTGTCATCCATCTCAAAATCCCACAAGAGCACCCATATCAATTTAGTTTTCAAGAAAGAAAATTAAAAAGGTCATAACCACTGACCCTTCTTTTGAAACTACTGAAACAAACCCAACTGCTGACCCTAAAACTGTTGAACAAGAACCATCACATACAGCAGTTGAGATACCTAATATTCTCTCTGATCTGAAAGACAACATTCCATCAGAAAATGTCAATCCCCAATCACCATATAAAACAGGGGATCAAAACACAGATATGGACATTGATGAGAATTTTATCAGCTCTAACCGAAGAGATGAGGAGGAACCAAGGATTCTAAGCCCAAACTTTGAGTCTTTAGGTACATTTGAGGCTGCTACTACTCTTTTACCACCATGTGGTGGACTAGAGGACAGTAGTAACATTGATAAGACCTCACATGTGGCAACTGCTGATGAAGGCTTTATGCCTGAGGCAGGAAAACCCAAGTACTAAGAAAAAGGGGTTCATGAGACAATTAGGTTGGACCTAACTCATGATACAACTGATGACTTCATCATTGATGATATTGTTAGGGATTCAGATGATTCCATTAATTTGGATGATGATTCAAAGTTTAGGGAATTAACGGCTGGTTCTGAAGGTACTGACTCTGATGTATCCAAACTCAATGAGTTGGTCACAGATGAGCAGGTTAAAGACCATTTAAACCCACATTCCCCAAAAGTGGAATCCCCAGTTCATACTGAGGATCACCCAAAAACACACCCTTCATAACAAAAACAGCCTAACCAACCATCTTCTTCTGGTGCCACAAGCATAGACATTGATCATCTATGCAGCCCAACAGGACCTTTATACCAAATGGTTCATCAACTCCTTTCTGCTCATCTCCAAACATTCATCACAGCCATGGAACTTAAAAACAAAATCCAATTGGAGATGATAAACAATGCCATTGAATATAAACTAGGAGATGTGTCTAGAAAAGTTGAAGACAATAGAAGACAACTCGAACATCTATCTAGTGTTGCCCCTCTTGCACCCTGGTTTCTTGAGGCTGATAAAGCCAAAAAAAGGGGAGAAAGAGAAGGTACCTGAGAAGATTGACCTTGAATAGTCCAAGAAAGCTCGTGAAGCCCAGAAAACAAAAAAAAGAAAACAAAAGGTCTCAACAAGAGAAACAAGCAAGGGCCTTACAAGAAAGACATATGTTTCAAGAAGCTCAAGAAAAGATTATGAGAAAATAAGCAGAAAAATCTTCCAAAGGCACAGAAACAAATGCTGATGAGGTCAAACAAAGTGCTGAAGACAATCCTTTGGTAGTTTCTGAAGAGAAACGCCCATCAGAAGTTGTAACTCAAGCTACACCATAAATATCTGCACCAACCATATCTCCAAAATCACAATCACAACCTAACCCTTCATCTTTTTTAAACCCTGATCCTATTGCCTTCAGTTCAGAGGAGTTAGAGAAAGACTTAAAGAAGAAAAAACGGGCTAAGGAAGATGAGTTAAGGGAAAAGGTAGATGAAATGGAAGATGTGAGCTATGAAGACAAGCTCAAGATCTGGGCAGAACAAGTCAATGAGCTAGAGGGAGTTGAAGAAAAACAACTACTTGTTGCTAAGAATGACAAGAGACAACAACTCATGACCTTCATTATCAAGAACAACAAATCAAAGAAACAGTCTCTCAAGGGCCTCTCAACTAATAAATTAGAAACAAGAGCAAGAATCCTCTCAGAAAGACAAAATGCTAAGAAAAAGAGAAAGTTGAAGAGGGCTTAGGTTATAGCAGAATTGGCAGCCAACAATTATGGCACAAAGGCTCAGCTTTCAAAATGGAAAGAAGTTACGTTGTTTGAAACCTGCAAGGAGTTTAAAGCCTTGAAACAGACTCACCCAGAAAGATTCAAAACATCAGAAGTTTCACAAACTTCTGATCCTGCAAAAAGAAATCATGCTGCCAAAACAAAGAAGAAGTTAAGAGGACAAATAAAAACAGACTTCAAGATGGTTTTGATTGAAGGTAAAACCATTGTTGAAGATGACTTTATGATTGAAGAAAAGCCTCTGATAACACAAGGTGAGAATCCAACAACATTTGCATATCAATTGAAGCAGACCATAACATATCAAAAGCAGACCAAGGTAATTACTGAACATCACATTCCCATTTCTAGTAATATACCAGGTACTGCATAAGTTGAATAAAGAAGGAGAACCAATCTGATCACAACTGAAGCAGAAAAACTACCAACATCAGACCTATCTTCAAACCTACAAATAGCACCATACAATGACAACTTTTTCAACTCTAAATCACCAATTGTCAAATGGTACTTCACCCACAAGTCCAATTCCATTGTTCTGGAAAGAAAAGATTTCATATCAAAAGTCCTACATTACAAAACTAAATTGGAGGAACTGTCAGATGAAGATCCTCAAGCCAATCAGAACATTATACCAGACCAAGGACTACTTTCAGAACCACAAGTCAGAGAACTCAAATATTCTATGATCAAAGAAATTTGGAGAGTTCTTGACTGCAGGAAAAGAGGATCTCATAAATAAAGATAGACAAAGGTTTTGGCTTCATCAATTCAGGGGGAGATTGTAGGGTCAAATAGGATTGATAAGCAAGTATAAACCTTTGTCTTATATCCTCTGCATATTTTGAAGCTGCCATTGTAGAAGATTACAAAGTCCTGAAGAAGCTGATAACAAGTGCTGAAGAGTAAAGATCAGAAGTTCTGAAGATGAACCAGACAAACATCTGAAGAACAACTCCTGAAGACAAACTTCTAAAGATTACTCATCAGAAGTTTGTCACTCGTCAGTACTTCCTTGGAAGCTTCCCACCGCCTTTGATCTTCAGCAGTTTAGTATTATATTAGTTTAAGTTACTTTATGTACAAGTTGCAATACTGCAGCCTGTTGTAGTATTATTATAATTGTTTCAATACTTCCAATGTACGTATTGTTGGTTTATAAATAGATGGGTTCATCCCCTATATTTTAGACATCCTTTTGCAGTAACACTTCTAATATATTTTGATAATCATTCAAGCATTTACTGTTTTATTCATTCATTACTTTGACTGCTTTAGTTCATTAACTAGGGGGAGTAATAACTCCTGTTAAAAGTGATATTTTAACTTAGAACACTTATACTTATTCCGTTGTGCTAAATACTTTGATAAATCCAAGTAAGTGTTCTAGATAAGAATTTGTTCAAAGTAATTTACTGATCCAACAGGAAGCAAGAGAGAGAAGAGAAATCTAAGAGAGAATGCAGAGAGAGAGAGAGCAAAATGTTTGTTCGTTTAGGTCTCTCTTCATACGGGTCCCTCAGTTGATTGGGATTTATGCGAAATGTCAATCCTAAATAGAAGACTCGGGACACAGGCGTTCACCCTTCCAGATTGCGCGTGTTCTTAATCATCATTAGAATCTAAGATTTTGATTAGCTTTTGTATTTTTTTTTTCAATTTTAAGGTCACTTATGGAAATAGATAAAAGGAGTCAAAAGAAAACTAATACTCCCCTGGTCGTGGTGAATCTACCAACGTGTGGTCGATACCCACAGCCGCCTCGCAAGTTTGCCCAAAATTTTGCCTCATCCTAGCAAGATCTCTTCAACTTGTCCTAAAAACTACAATAAAAGTAACCTAAACAAATAAAATACTAAAACTAGGGATAGAATACGGTGCCAAAACACTAGTCGGGTGGATCATGTCCAATCATCGATCAAACACGTTCCAAACATGCAACTCGCGTGCTTGTAAAGCAACTTTAGAAAAGAAAAAAAAAGTTGTTTAGAAAATTTTATACATACCTTATGGTGAAGATTTAGAACTTGAAATAGAGAAAAATGATGGAAAGTGGCGGTTTTAAGGGTGGAGGTTGCGGTTTTCAATTTTTAAACTGTTTTTCAAGATATGGTTTTAAGATAATTTTAAAACCCAATTTTAGGCTCCCAAAACATTTTAAGTTTAAAAATTTTGAAAAATCTCACCCAAATTATTTTTTGCATTTAACTACACTTACCTGCCGACCTTCACGGTATGACAAACCTTTTCTAAACGAAAATGAAGCACAAATAGAAACCCTCCAAAATGAAAGTTGATAAACTTGACTATCTTGACGTCCTTCACGGGAATTCTCCAAGGTCGCGAATCTTGAAGGAAACCTGAAAAAAAAAAAAGGTTAAAACAATCACATTTATCAAAAATAAGAAGAAATAAAATAAAATGGAAAAATAAAGAAGAATAAAAATAAAGTTTAAATAAAATGAAAAAGAAAAATAAAACAATCAACTAAGTGACTTGGGTCTTTCTTTGGAAATTATTTGTGTTCCCCGGTAACGGCATCAAAAACTTGGTGTGTCTGGTTTTTGTAATTAGAAAGAATATCATTTTTCCCGGTGCTAAAAAATTTGATGTTTTAATTTTAAAAAATTGGTTTGGGAAAAAGATCAGGTTTTACTAAATCGTTAACAAGTTTTAAATTTATAAGTAAACGATAAATAATTAGAAACTAAAACCAACACATAAGCAGAGAACCCGGGGTGCATAGTATAGATTTCTAGGGAAAATACCGAGTATCGTATTTCAGAGAACACACTTTCCCCTACTCAACCTTTTATCACATTAATTAATCAGGTTTTGAAAAAGAAAATAAACGGAGGGGTTTTAAAAGAAAAATAATTTTTGAAAGGGTTTTGGTTTTAAAATAAAAGATAAAAATAGTAGGATCATAAAATATGCACAAATCGGGGACCCTCCGTATAAGTAGACAGTTTATGATAAAAGCAATAGTAAGTTTAATTATTGGTGAGGAGAACGGGGATGAACGGTCCATTCAGAGTAGGAGATGACAAAAGAAATGAACAAGGGATGACGTTCTGTCAACTCTATGGGTCACGCAAGGGGAAGTGTACGAGTCCCCATAAAGGTGTCTTCAGACTGCTGGCCCGTAAGCCAGTCTTCTCCTGGTTGACAGTGTGGTGTTACCTAACTCACACTAGCCATGTAGCTTTTTGGAAAGCTTGAGTGCTGCTTTTTAGGCACTTCCCAAACCACCGCCAAGCCACTCTTTTAAGCTCTGGGTTCTCTAATTTACCTTCTCAAATTAATGTAGAGGCTTAATTCTGACCAAGAATCCCTTCAACCTCTCTTAACTCTTGCTTTCCGTACCAAAGGATCTCACATACCATCAGCTTGTGTGACAGGTGACCCTCTATGAAGTTAACGGCTTTATACTAACGAGAGTTAGATAAAGTATCCTTGTTTTATTTACCTTTAAAAGTGAAAACTTAAATATTTATTGTGCCTAGTAAATATAAGTTTGGTTTAGTGATTATGTGACTTGAAAAGTTCAACCCTTAACCCTTGAGTCCATATGAATGAAATCCTTAACAAATGTGGAACATAATCCTAAAGGTGTGCAATCCGAATATCACTTGTGCACCCGTAGGGAATCCTCCCTTTGTCAAGAAAATCACTAACACATCTGGTATGAACCAGAAACTTATCACCCGGATCTAGTCCACTTCAGAAGCCATTGCTTAGAATCTGGTTTGAATATTAGAAGCCCGAAGGATCTGTCTTACTACCGGTTTCCTTGTCTTGGATCTAGCTCGGGACTACCAGAAGCCGCGCGAATTTTATAAGTTACGATTTAGGTTGATTTTAAAGGTGTGTTAAGTTAACCACTATTTGAACCTATCACAAAGATAAACAAACAAGAATTAGTTAAGAAGATAAACATACCAAATAACTAAAAATAAACTTCTAATAATATAAAAGTCTAACAAATCCAATAGGTACGAAGAATACTAGATGGATACAACCATAATAGATAATCAATATAAGAACATGGATGTCTCCAACTCATAGACAATCCTTCAACTCCCTTGATTCAATGCCTCAAATGTGATCCTCACGACCCTCGACGTTTATTGCATGTAAACTACTCTTACGACGCCATTCTCGGTCAAGAAACCAAGGTAGGATGAATCCTAACCTTGGAGGGATGTTAGGATGGCCGTAAGGCCTCCCACAAGACCCCAAGAATTTTGGAAGAAACTTTGAAGTCGACCCAATAAGGCACACTCAATGGTTGAGTTGAGCTTGCTATTTTATAGGCAAATCAGGCTGAGCACGCCCATGCTTCTATCCAGTTATGTTCAGTTGCTACAGGGTCAGTCCTGTCTGTCCTTGTTGTCGAGCACGGGCATGCCAGAGGTAGCACGGGCATGCTTGCTGTCAGATTTTGTTTTCTTGCTCCCCAAGTTGGCTTCTTTGTCTTCTAGTGCGTAGGCCTTCGTACTGATGTGCGTGGGCGTGCTTAGTCAACCCCGGGCTGATTTTATCATCATTTAAGCTCCGAGAAGGTCTTTACACATTCTTGAAACATACTTTGGGTCTTGTATCTTTAGGAATCTCCAGATTTAGTTGTTTTTACTCGAAAATCACCTATTTCGTGTTGGGGCTTCAATTTCCTGAAAAATACAAATAGGAATGATTAAGTAGGTTTTGTTACAAATTTAAGCTCAATTATGCCCTACTTTGAGACTATTTAGGTATGTTTTATATGTGTAAATGATGGCACATCATGAATCCATAATAAAAAATCCAAAAATATTCAGTTTTCAACAAAGTTATTTTTATATAAAAGCGTATGATTGGTTTATGCCGTTAGAGAGTTGAATCATGAAAGCATCAGTTCATGATCGCTTAAAAGATAAAATTCATTGTCGTCGCCATCCTCATCACCAAAAGTATAACTATTTTCATTTTCTACATTATTTAAGAAGAAGTTTAGTTACCAATAATCAAAATATACTAAAATTACGCAAGATAAGTAACATATATACCAAGTAACCATGTCTTTGAGAAACCGGTTCATGTTCTTTCTCACTTAACATGATATCTATATCATAATGATAGTCCGATAAAGTTCAAAGTTTAACCTTGTACTGGTACCGGTATAGAGGTATAAACCGCTATACCGGAATTTGCTAGTGTTTCAAATCCTTTACCGTTTTCGCCAAATTACCAGACTAATTCATTTCGGATAGGACACCGGTAAGAGGTATAACCGGTTCCAAGGCTTATTGCAACTATTACATCTGATATTGTTTTCGGCTTATTCATCAGGTCATCATTTCCATCTTTCTGAATAGTAATCTATATATTTTTATAAAAATGATTTAGGAGACAATAATTGGACTTGTTTGACCCTAGCTTACTACATTCATTTTTAAGAATTTACATTTTATTCTGTTTATTTATGTTGACAAGATTGAATATTTGAAGGCAGCACCGGCTTATATTGTTGTAGGTTCACACATTTGGGTTGAAAATCCTACTTTAGCTTGGATTGATGGGAAAGTGGCCTGAATCAATGGGCAAGAGCTTCATGTACACACCAAAAATGGAAAGTCTATGAGTGTGTTTTGATGTTACGTTATATCTATGGTAAACTGCATGAAATGAAAACAATCGCTACACTTTTTGTTTATTTATTTATTAAGCTACCAAATTAAGTTAAGAGCAGAATAGAAACTATCTTTTAGCAATCAACTTTATTTTAGTTAATTTAACTTATAAACTATCACACCCTGAAATTCCTAAGTAACATCTCATGAAAATGGACTCGACACAAATAAACCATGTATGACCCGTTAAACCGTTGCTGATTAATTCATAGTGTATCATGTTAAGACTTTTCAACATAACAAGTTCATATTGCACATGACATACAATTAACCTATCTTGTCAACTATCTCATATATACAAGTTAACATATACAATTTCCCAACTTATAACTCAAGAACACATTCAAATCATCACAAAATCAAGGTTTCTCAAACCTACGTTTTCTCGACAGATTTTAGGTTACCAAAACCAATTTTTATAAAATACCAAACCAAGTTATTAAGCTCCCAAAATTTTACATGAACTCCACATAAGTCACTTGTCACTCCACTATTTTTATTTCGTGGCAAAAACACGCTGAGATTTTATGAAAAATCATTTAGTACAGCTCTTTCATAAAAACGAGATGTTGACAGTTGTTTACAAGAAAAATCATTAAAAACTGTAAATTCATCCAAACAATATGAATTCACATGGAAAAGCTTGAAATCTCATGTATGTAGCTACTGTCCAAATTTCGTGGTAAACGGACTTGTAAAACTCAAGTTATGGCCTTTTATGATTGGCCCAATTTTTACATCCGAAAATCAAGCTTGACATCTAATCTTATAAAATCACAAATAAATATCATAACATGTCAAAAACGTACAAACATTGAGTTTTTGAAAACCTAATATCATAAACAATGTTCTAGCATCAATCAATAATCAAATTTAGCAATTTAAGATATCAGCCCTACAAGTCACAATAACAATTCTGTCAAAAATCAAAACCATGTAAAACGCATCAACTACAAACCCTAATCATCAATAAATCACACACACACCATGTAGCCACCACATATAATCATGTTTGAATCAATATTTTACACATTTAAAACCCTAGTTATGATATCATCAATCAATTTTCATAAACTTTCATACGAAAAACATCTAATAATCCACACACATATATACATGCGATTTCATCATGTAAGATTTCTAGGGTTTTTGAAAAACTTTTCAAAACGTCAAGAATCACTATAAAACTCATAAAAGTCATACCTTCCTACGCTAGTAATCTCGAGGTTTGAACATTTCACCCCACACAACTTGAATTCACATAAGAAAGCTTGATTTTTTTTATTGAAGAGAGAGGGGGAATGGGGTGGGGGGTTCACAGCGCTAACATGGGGTAGGGTTTCCCCATAATTTTTGTTATCGAAATAATAAGCTAGGGTATTTTATGTTGGGCCTTGGGCCAAAACTACGGGCTTTGTTAAACGAACCCGTTTATAAGACTTAGTCTCGGGAATGAACCAAATAATATTATTCCCACTAAATTACATAAAAACTATAGTTTTAATAATCCTGTAACATGCACATTAATTACATCATGATCACAAAGTGCACATAATTTGCAGGATTAACGTAACGGTTATTTATTAAGCAAGAATTCACATAATCATGTTAATTCACATCCACTATCATCCAATTACACATAAGACCATGTATACTTGACATATCACCAACGTTCGGGGTACAGGACACGTGTGTGTGCGTTTTGATAATAGCTTTCTTTATTATACTATAACGTACGTTATTATGATATAACATATGTTATTACCCTACAACATATAGAAAGACCTTCTTAACTAATCCTAGTCAAGTGTTTAGTTGTGTATGCATATGAAAGTTAACTAGAGTTTAGCTAAAGTGTTAACCTAAAGTTGCGGGGTAACACATCATCCCCAAGTTGAAAAGAATTTTGTCCCAAAACTCAGCAAATAAACCGTGAAGCAAGCGTAAAATGTGTGTATGCTTACCGGATGTCACATCATCCCCAAGTTGAAAGGAATTTTGATCTGAAATTCAGTTTAAGCTTTCCGTTTCAGGTTTAGAGTTAGGTTTATGTATTGGTTCAGGTTCACTAAATAAATGTGGGTATTTAAGACGCATATGATCCCTGCGTTCCCAAGTGTATTCCGGTCCTCGACATGAATTCCAACGTACCTTCATAATAGGTATCTTGCATTGTCTAAGTTTCTTAACAACATGTTCAAGAATTTCTACCGGTTATTCCACAAACCGCAATTGTTCATCCACCTGGATCTCCTCCAGTGGAACCACCGATGTCTCATTAGCAAGACATTTCTTGAGATTAGACATGTGAATACATTGTATACTCCATTGAGTTCATCAGGTAAATTCAACCTGTAAGCTCAGGACCGATTCTTTCCACTATCTCGAAAGGTCCAACATATCGCGGGTTTAACTTGCCCCGTTTTTTAAAAAAAAATCACACCTTTCGAAGGTGACGCCTTTAAAAGTACCTTGTCACCGATCTGGAACTCCAAAGGTTTCCTACGCTTATCAACGTAATTTTTCTATCGATCTCGAGCAGCGGTCATACGGTTTCGGATTTGAACAATTTTCTCAGATGTTTCATGCACAAGTTCCGAACATGTTTGTTGGTTATCCCCAACTTTAGTCTAACATATAAGAGATCTGAATTTGCGCCCATACAATGCCTCAAAATGTGCACACCGAATAGAAGTTTGATAACTGTTGTTGTATGAGACTTCCACCAAGGACAAATGTTTATCCCAACCCTTACCAAAATCTACATCACTAGCTCTTAGTAGATCTTCCAAGGTTTGAATAGTGTGTTCACTCTGACCATCAGTCTGAGGATGGTAAGCCGTGCTCATAACTAATCGAGTTCCCAATGCGTCGTGGAGAATAGTCCAAAAACGAGAATTAAACCGCACATCACGATCAGATATAATCGAAGTAGGCACCCCATGCCTAGAAACAATTTCCTTAATATAGATAGCAGCCAGACGGTCTAATTGGTCCATCTCCTTAATTGCCAAGAAATGTGCGGATTTGGACAAATGATCAACAATGACCCAAATGGTGTCACACCCACTGGATGTTTTAGGAAGTTTGGTAATAAAGTCCACTGAAATCCCATCCCATTTCCACATGGGGATTTTTGGTTGCTAAAGCATGCCCGAAGATTTTTTATATTCAATCTTAACCTTGGCACAGGTCAAGCACTTACTAACATAAGTTGCTATTTCAGTTTTCATGTTTAGCCACCAGTAGAGTGTTTTGAGATCTTGGTACATCTTATTAGAACCAGGATGTGCCGAGTAACGAGAGGTGTGAGCTTCATCGAGCACAAATTTTCTGAGATCCCCAAAAAAGTGGAATCCTTAATCGATTTATGAAGTATTGAAGCCCATCCGATTTCAGTTCCAAGTGCTTATCAGCACCATGCAAGGTTTCCATTTTTACGCTCTCTTCCTTCAAACCTTCTACCTAAGCTTCGCGAATTTTAGTAGGAAGATTAGAATAAATAGTGAGCTGCAAGGCTCAAACCCGCTTGGGTGTCGACTCCTTACGACTGAGGGCACCCGCTAATACGTTAGCTTTACTTGGATGATATTTAATGGCACAGTCGTAATCGTTCAAGATATCAACCCAACGACGTTGCCGCATTTTCAAGTCCTTCCGATCGAATATGGGTTAGAAGCTCTTATGATCAGTGAAGATGGTGCACCTCGTTCCATACAAGTAGTGCCTCCAGATTTTTAGAGCAAATACAACCTCTCCAAGTTCCAGTCATGTGTAGTATAGTTTTCTTGTGAACCTTCAGTTGGCGCGAAGCATACGCGATCACCTTCTCACGTTACATCAACACGCACCTGAGACCTTGGATAGAAGCATTACAGTACACCATGAAGTTGTCCGTACCCTCAGGTAATGATAGGATTGGTGCACTGCAGAGTTTGATTTTCAAAAGTTGGAAAGTGGATTCTTGGGAATCAACCCACTTGTAAGTAATATCCTTCTACGTTAAAGCAATGAGGGGTTGAGCAGTTTTTTACAATTCCTCAATGAATATGCGATAATATCCCACAAGTCCAAGAAATTGGCACACCTTAGTAGGAGTTTTAGGTGCCTCCCATCGTTTGATAGCATCTATCTTTGTGGGATCGACATGTATGCCAGCTTCATTCACAACATGCCTCAAGAATTGGACTTCTCGAATCCAAAAGTCACACTTTGGGAATTTAGCATAAAGTTGTTCCTTTCTCAGAAGTTCCAAGATTAACTGCAGATGTTGCTCGTGCTTTTCTCTGCTCTTGGAATAAATTAGAATGTCGTCGATAAACACGATAACGAATTGGTCCAAGTAAGGCTTGCACACCTGGTTCATAAGATACATGAAGACCGCTGGTGCGTTGGTTAGCCTAAATGGCATAACCAGAAACTCATAGTGTCCATATCTAGTTCGAAAGGCTGTCTTGGCTATATCCTCCTCTCAGACTCTCAATTGGTAATACCCTGACCTTAAATCAATTTTGGAATAGAAACTTGATCCTTGAAGCTGATCAAACAAATCATCAATACGTGGCAATGGGTATCGGTTTTTAAAAGTCACCTTGTTTAACTCGCGATAGTCGATGCACATGCGGAAACTCCCATCCTTCTTCTTGACAAACAGGACTGGGGCTCCCCAAGGTGATGAGCTAAGTCTAATGAAACCCCTATTCAATAGCTTTTGGAGTTGGGTGGATAGCTCTTGAAGTTCGCCTAGCGCGAGACGATATGGTGCGCATGCAACTAGGGCTACTCCAGGTGCAAGATCAATTTGGAATTCCATTTGACGAATAGGTGGAAGTCCTGGTAACTCTTCTGGAAAAACATCTGAGTAATCACGAACAACAAGATTGTCTTCAATTTTTAACTCATCTCCGTGAATGTCAGATACGTTAGCCAAGATGGTTGGACAACCCTTTCGAATATACTTCGGGGCTTTCATGAATGAGATGATACCCACCATGGCACCACCCTAATCACCCTTAATAGATAAGACATCTCCACTAGGGAGAGGAATACGAACGATCTTCTCCTGACAGAGAATCTCAGCACGGTGCTTCGACAACCAGCCCATACCAACAACAATGTCAAAGCTACCAAGAGTGATGGGTACAAGATCGATGTCAAATAGTTGACCATTCAACTCGAGTTTGTACTCGCGGTGGACGTGAGTTGCCCCAATTGGCTTACCATCTGCTAATTCCATAGAATGTTGTGAATCATGGGGTAATGGGGTTGATCCTAAGAGTTTGCTAAGTTTTAATGACACAAAACTATAATTCGCACCAGTATCATATAAATCAGGGGCAAGGTTGTGGTTTAAGGAACACGTACCCATCACCACATTGTTATCATTCCTAACTTCTCTTGCGCCCATCACAAACACCCTCCCCCGAGCACCATTGTTGTTGTTCCCAGCATTGGTGGCGTTATTGTTATTCCTAGTGTTGTTGTTTCCATTTCCGTTTAGCTATAGGCAGTTCCTCTTGAAGTGATTCTCAATTCCACACTGATAACACCATTTTCCAGCACCCCGTCATTATTGTTGTTGTGCTAGTTGCTGCTGATGGTGGACTTATCAAGCACACCATCCCACCTTCTCTTGATGTCACTAGAAGCAGAAGCTAAAGCACCAAGATTTGGAAAAGTACTATGCTCAACAGCCACATCAGTGAGTTTGTGAGCCAGGTAAAAGATTTGCTAGATTCAGGGTAGGTGAGCTGCAGTGACCATGCCATGAATCTGTGGGACCAACCCTTTTGGTGTAAAGCTCAGTCCGCTTGTAAAGTAGGTTAATCATATTTGAGCATATAGTAGCTAACTCATGTGGCTTGGTAGTGTATGCATTAATCTCATACCCAACCATCTTTAGGTAAAAGTGTTCGGTTTTAAATTTCTAAATTTCATTACAGGGTGTTACATTCCCCACCCAAGTATCTGCAACTCATCTATGGAGCCTGTAGCATACCTTACCAAATCTTCCTGGGGCAGACGCACATGGCAAAGACCGTCTCTGCCCTTTTCAAACTAGCGACGCAGTTCAACAGTCCCCCTTCAGGCCTGCCAAAGTTTTTGAGTCTTACAATCCATATAAACCTTGAAAATGAAGACTGCCGGATCGTTGTTGTGAGCAATGAGGCATGTACGTTCAAGGAGTAAGAAGGTTCAATGACGGAAATCAAGGAGAAAGAATGATTTGACAGGGTTTACTAGCTTGCAAAGCTGCGAGGGCTTCAACCACCCTATTATGGTTGAAAGAACTCAACCTTATCTAAGCTCATATAAGAAGAGAAAAGAAAAAACAAGCAAGAAAAGATAAGAGCTAATTGCTGCCATGCCCAATTTAGATAGTAGTGTCTTCATCCTCACTTTCCATATGTTTATCCTACATAGGTTCCTGCTCCATCTCCTCCTCTTCCTCTTTCGCAGGTGTCAGTGTTATATGGATCTCATCGCGTACAACCTCCAACTCAAGTCAAATGTTAGCTAGTTTAGTGGTTAGCTGCACCACCCGTTCCTCCAATTGTGGTTGTCAGTCATTAGTAGGTTTCATCTCCATTTGAAATGTTGCATCGCATCGTAGGCATTGCATAACTGCCCAAGAGTGTGAGTATCAAGTCCTGATCTGGTGCATTCCCATGAATCTACCATATACTCATGAGAAACATGGATATGCATGTCATATAATCGCTCGTACTTGGCGTAAATCAACTTGAGCAAGAATAGAATTTTATTTGGGTAACCCAGTCTCCTCTGAGTTCAAAATGAAAGTAAAAAAGATCAAGCCACAAGGGATAGGAATTAATTGTCTCCTTGCTCAGTGAAAAAGACAGTGTCTCAGTATTTGATCTCTTCAAGTTCGATTGGTTCGGGTTCCTACTCTATTTCCTCTTTCAGTGGTACCGCATCGTAGGCTTCGTGCAACTCTCCAGTATGGGCGCCACAATGCCTGCAAGGGTTCTCTCCCCTGCATCCAAAACAGTTGGTACTATCCCAGGTACAGTATTGTTGATTTCCAATCCATGAAGTTTGTTGGGATACTAATCCCAGTGATGCGCCACCTGGTGTAACCCTGGTCCCTCACTAGTGACGTGCTCAGAATCAGATTTAAGGCTAGAAGGTAACATATCTCCTGTAATCATCTGTTGTAAATATACATAGCCAAAAGCTAATTGTGCACTTAAGCTGTGAGTGTAACTAATGCAATGCTTATGCTATGACAGTTATATACAAGACTCATAATCCAGTCCTAGTTCACTATAACCAGTGACTCTGATACCAATTTGTCACACCCTCAAATTCCACTGTGGGGTTTATACCGCAAGGCGTGTGACACACAAGGATCCCCCAGAGCCATAAGTCATATTAACAACTCTAAATGCCCAAACCATTTAGTTCGTTTATGAAAATATAGTTTAACGTTTCGATTCAAAAGTTTAAAGTAATGCGGAAGCGTAAACCAAATGTTAACAGTTTAAATTCATGCGCAAACAACGCACCCAAAACTAGTTTAAATGTAAGCAAAATGAAAGTTTAAGAATGTTTAATGCCCATGACACAATGATGCATGTCCTAGAGTGCTCTGTATCTAGCGACCTGGAAAAGCATGCTAACGTGTGTCAACATAAAGTCGGTGAGTTCACAGTTGAAGTAAGCAAAAGTAGAGTTTCCAAAGTTACAAACCAACCATCAATTTCAATACTTTCCAGTGGTAGCTAACCCACTCAATGTAACTAAACAAAAGAAGTATCGGGAACATACAGAACTTATATTTTTCCTTAGTGGCTGGTGTGTATCAACACTTGTAAGAAATGTGGTCAAAAATTCACACCCGTGCCTCCGGCACATCAGATGTGAGGTTGTTGCACAACCTAATAACGCTATTAACTAATACCCCATTTACCTCTAGCGATTAACCCGATAAAGTAAGGACTTTAAAATGATAGAGTTTTTCTGTTTAGTACAAAGGACAAAAAGTTGCGAAACTGATAAACCCGATTCACACAAGGAATCAACGTATCCCCAAAACCCGGAATAAAACAGAAGTCCCAAGCTGGACTAGAAAAGTTAAGTAATTTCCAAACCTGAAATTAAGTTGTCACCAAACCCGAGACGCGTGCTTTTGAGAAAGGAGTAGTGAAACTCACCTTAGAGTGCTTACTAAGTAAAACAGCAAAAACAGCAATGTGGAAGACAAGCCGTCTACCGATAACCTAGCGAACATAGAATTATGAGAGTTTGAACGCGATTACACATGTTGTATATCCTAACCCATTGTACTCTACAATGACCTAGGTGACATCTCATTAAAGTAGACTCGACACAAGTAAACCATGTATGACCCGTTAAACCGTTGGTGATTAATTCATAGTGTAACATGTTAAGACTTTGCAACATAACAAGTTCATATTGCACATGACATACAATTAACCTATCATGTCAACTATATCACATAACATATATATCATATACATAAGTTCACATATGCAATTTAACAACTTATAACTCAAGAACACATTCAAATCATCACATAATCAATGTTGCTCAAACCTGCGTTTTCTGGACAGATTTTAGGTTACGAAAACCAATTTTTATCAAAATATCAAACCAACTTATTAAGCTCCCAAAATTTTACAGGAACTCCTCATATGTTTACTTGTCACTCCACTATTCTTATTTCATGGCAAAAACATGCTGAAATTTTATGAAAAACCATTTAGTACAGCTCTTTCATAAAAACAAACTATTGACAGCAGTTTACAAGGAAAATCATTAAAACTCATAGATTCATCCAAATGAGATGAATCCCCTTGGAAAAGCTTGTAATCTCATGTATATAGCTACTTTCCAAATTTTGTGGTAAATGGACTTGTAAAACTCAAGTTATGACCTTTTAAAGTTGAGCCAATTTTTACATCCGAAAATCAGGTTTGACATCTAATTTTATAAAATCAAAAATAAATATCAAAACAGGTCAAAACCATACTAACTCGGACTTTTTGAAAACCTAACATCGTAAGCAATGTTCTAGCATCAATAAATAATCAAATTAAGCAATTTAAGATCAAGATATCAGCCTTACAAGTCACAACAACAATTCTGTCAAAAATCAAACCATGCAAAACACATCAACTACAAAACCTAATCATCAATAAATCATACACACCATGTAGCCACCACATATAATCATGTTTGAATCAATATTTTACACATTAAAAATCCTTGTTATGATAACATCAATCAATTCTCATAAACTTTCATACTAAAAACATCCAATAATCAATACACATATATACATGCGATTTCATCATGTAAGATTTCTAGGGTTTTTCAAAACATCAAGAATCACTATAAAACTCATATAAATCATACCTTACTATGCAAGTAATCCCGAGGTTTGAAGATTTTACCCTACACAACTTGGATTCACAAAAGAAAGCTTGATTGTTGATTGAAAAGAGATAGGGAATGGGGTAGGGGGTTCACGGCGCTAACATGGGGTAGGGTTTCCCCAAAAAAATATAGAAATAATAAGCTAGGGTATGATATGTTGGGACTAAAAGCAATTGTAGGTTGTAATGTTTTCTGTATGTTATTGAATAATAATCAACCCTATATATAGGGGAAAATACAACCAGGAATTAGGAAAGGATATACATTGAATAATACAATAATTATCTCTAAATAACAAACTTAATCTATTCCTATTATATCTCATAAATCGGCTGGCTAAGACACCCCCTCAGTTTGAGCGGGCGGAGGACAAACGCTCAAGCTGGACCGAAATGACTGGAATAGTTCACGAGATAATCCTTTCGTAAAGATATCCGCATACTGCATGGATGAGGGAACGTGAAGAACTTTAATATGCCCAAGTCGGACCTTCTCTCGAACGAAGTGGATGTCAATTTCGATATGTTTCGTCCGTTGATGTTGAACGGGATTGTTGGACAGATACACGGCTGAAACATTGTCACAAAAAACCACTGAAGCACGAGTCAACGGAGTATGTAGTTCAAGCAGCAGGTTTCGAATCCAAGTGGTTTCAGCAACCGCATTAGCCACTCCTCTATATTCTGCCTCCGCACTAGATCTGGAGACGGTAGGCTGACGTTTGGCAGACCATGAGATCAGGTTGTCCCCAAGAAACACACAGTAGCCAAAGGTGGATCGCCTAGAATCCGCGCAACCACCCCAATCAGCATCAGAATAAGCAACCAAATCATGAGAAGTCGATCGAAGTATCCGTAAACCATAGTCAATGGTTCCTTGCAGGTAGCGGATGATACGCTTCATAAAAGCGTAGTGAGGATCCCGAGGCTCATGCATAAAAAGACAAACCTGTTGCACTGCATAAGACAAATCTGGACGAGTAAATGTTAAATATTGCAAAGCACCTTCCAAACTGCGGTATAGTGTTGGATCCGCGAACAAGGGCCCTTCCGTGGCACTCAATTTGGAAGAGAGATCAACAAGAGTCGAACACGGTTTGCACGATGTCATGGAAGCACGAGCGATTATCTCCTTAGCATACTGTGCTTGTGACAAAAAAATCCCATTCTTCTGCTTAGAAACCGTGATCCCCAAAAAATGATGTAGCCGTCCCAAATCAGTCATGGCAAACTCCTGAGATAGGGTAGTAATAATATTTCTCAACAAGCGATCATTAGAAGCTGTGAGAACTATGTCATCCACATATAACAATAAATACGCAACATTTGACGGGTCTTGTTGATAAATAAATAACGATTGATCACACACACTACTTCGAAACCCTTTAGAGGTAATAAAATTGGCGAACCAAGTATACCAAGCTCGCGGTGCCTGTTTGAGGCCATAAAGGGATTTTTTTCAATCGACAAACATGATGTGGAAACCGTTGATCATAAAAACCCGGTGGTTGATGCATATAAACCGTCTCATGAAGTTCCCCATGTAAAAAAGCATTCTTGACGTCCAACTGATGTATCGGCCAATCCCGAGAGACAACAAGAGACAAAATAGTCCGAATAGTGGCCGGTTTGACCACAGGACTGAACGTCTCATCACAGTCTATATCAACCGTTTGTGAATTACCATTGACCACCAACCGAGCTTTGTATCGTTCCAACGAATCGTCCGATTTAAATTTGTGGCGAAACAACCACATGCAGCGGATGACAGGACGGTCTAGAGGGCGAGGAACAAGCTCCCATGTTTCATTATCCTGAAATGCCGAATATTCGGCTTGCATAGCATGTAACCAATTTGGGTCAGTCGGGGCTTTGGTATAGGATGTGGGAACCGGAGAAAGGGAAGTGGTGTGGTGGATGACTGAGGGGTTGGAACGGGCTTTGGAGCGGGTGGTCATGGGGTGCACGTTAGTGGCGGGGCTGGTGGGCTGAGTGGTCGGAGGTACGGGTGGTGTGGGATTGGGCTGGGAGTGGGCCGGTGTAGGTTGAGGCTGGTTTGTTGGGGCAGCCGTTGGGCCGGGCTGAGCTGGGCCAGGCCGAGGCCTACGATGGTAAGTAAATTGATAAGGGATGGTAACCGGGTTGGGTTGAGTTTGGGCCGTAGGTGGAGTTGGGACAGGCCTGTGAAACGTGAAGCCGGGGGGCGGGTGATCATCCAAAAACGAATAGGAAGTACGATGATTCGGGTTAGTGTAGGGAAATACGTGTTCATCAAAGGTCACATGGCGTGAGATGGTTACTTTGCCCGTGGAAGGGTCGAAGCAACGGTAACCTTGAAAGTCGGGCGGATAGCATAGGAAAATACATCTCATGGACCGATGGTGGAGCTTATGAGGCTGGGTAGCTGAGGTGTTGGGATAACACGCACAACCAAAAACACGTAAGTGGGTATAGTCCGGGTGGCGAAGGTAGAGGACGAAGGTAGGTGTGTAAGAGTTTAAACGTTTAGTTGGTAATATGTTGTGGAGATAAGTGGCAGTGTGTAGGGCTTCGACCCAAAACGACGGGGTAGATTCGCGTGGATTAAAAGTGCCCGAATGATATCATTAAGGCGGCGAATCATACGTTCTGCCCTGCCGTTTTGAGATGAGGTTTGTGGGCATGAAAAACGGAAAAGTAATCCGTTTTGATGGGCAAAGGTTTTAAAAGCTAAATTGTCAAATTCACCCCCTAAGTCACATTGGAAAGTTTTAATTTTGCGGTTAAATTGGGTATAAATTAATTGGTAAAATTTTGCAAAGGTAGGAAAGGTTTCGGATTTGTATTTAAGGGGGTATACCCACACGAAGTGTGAGAAATTGTCAATAAGCACCATATAATATTTAAAACCTGTTTTACTCATGATAGGCGAAGTCCATAAATCGCAATGTATAATATCAAAAGGCGCAAAAGTAAATGTATTGGAAGAATAAAATGGCAATCTTTTACTATTCGAAAGTTGACAAGAATTGCAAAGATTGTGACTTTTGTCCTTATTACAATTAAAATTAAAATTGCGATTTAATAAATCTAGAACTTGCGCCCCGGGATGTCCTAAGCGTTCATGCCATGGAAGGTGGTGTGAGGTAAGTAAAGTGGCTTGTGGCGGCAGTTGAGGTGGCGTGAACGTGTAGAGCGGCGCGGTGCTATCTTGTCGCGAAAGATGCTTCCTAGTTTTGAGGTCCTTCAAAGAAAAACCAAACGGGTCAAATTCGACAGACACTTGATTATCACGAGTAAAACGTCTAACTGAAATAAGGTTCTTAATTATTTGTGGGCTATAAAGGATGTGTGGGAGGATGTAGGTGCGGTTTGGCAAAGGGTGAAAGCCCGTACCTGACCGGTTAATCGGTAAAAACATGCCATTACCAACCAAAATATTACGACATATAGGATAAGAATCAGGGATTATAATTTTACCTGGGTCCTTGGTGATGTACGACTCAGCCCCGGTGTCCATAACATCTGAATTCCAAGCCATGTTTAGAGAGTGAACCTGCATATTAGACAAAGCAGAGCTCAAGTCTGTGGGACATAAAGGGTTATATATTGGCTGATTAAACCCAGGAGGATAAGAGGCAGGGGAATAAGGCTACTGTGGAAAGACGGCATACTGCACTGATGGAGCCGGCTGCTAATCGGCAGGTTTAGAGGGCTGCCACTATTGCTACGTCGGGTAGGGACATGGTGGAGGAGTCCACCATGCCCAGTTCGGATAGGCTGCGGGCTGACCTGGAAACATAGACCAAGGAGAAGACTGCTGATTCCTGCTGTGTCCCCTGCCCCGGCGGTTGGAAGATCCCCCTCTGCCACGGTGTCCGCGTCTGCTGGAGAAAGACTGGTCAGGCTGCGAAGGAGTGTTCGGAACAGGAGCAGTGGGCGGCGGCGCTGCTATGACAGCCAGAACAGTGTTGGAACCTTTCTGAGCATCTATTCGTATGACTTCATCGTTAAGCATGGTTATGGCTTGATCCCAATCAACTCCCTGCTGGTTAATTAAAGAAGCGGTGGTGTTGTATTCGGACGGGAGACCACGGACAAGTTGAAGGATAAGTCTTGATTCAGTTACGGGCTGGTCCACGTCGGCCAATTGGTTGGCTAAATCGGACAGCTGTTCGCAATAATCATCAACCGAAGAACAAGCTGCCAATGTGAGACTACAAAAACGGGTCTCGAGCGCCGCAGCGCGAGCCTTTTTATTACTCAAGAATTTCTTCTCGAGCTTTAACCAAGCCTCCCGGGCTACAGTTGTATCCATAAGTCGTTTCAGATTATCGTCTGAAACAGTATTGTAGATCCATTGCAAGACCAAGGCGTCTAGTTCTTTCCATTGGTCGTATTCTAGGGAGGTGGGGGCTGGAGGGGCTGAATCTTCGATGTGGTTTTCGACCTTATATGCTACAGCATGAAGGCGAAAGAGTTTAACCCATTGCGAATAGGTAACCTTAGTTCCGTCCAAAGTACGGATCATAGATTGGATATTCGAAACAGAGTAGGCCGGGTGAAGAGGGATGGGTTTGGTGGACGATTCAGGAGCAGCAGCATCATCTTTTGCCATTGAGGCAGAACCGAACGTATCCGGTGGGCGAGAAAAGAAAAAAAATCGAAGAAGGTTAAGGGTCGATTATGGCTGTGATACCATAAAAGCAATTGTAGGTTGTAATGTTTTCTGTATGTTATTGAATAATAATCAACCCTATATATAGGGGAAAATACAACCAGGAATTAGGAAAGGATATACATTGAATAATACAATAATTATCTCTAAATAATAAACTTAATCTATTCCTATTATATCTCATAAATCGGCTGGCTAAGAGGGACTTGGGCCAAAACTACAGTCTTTGTGGGACCTTTTCTTGTTAAATGAACCTGTTAATAAGACTTAGTCTCGGGAATGAACCAAATAATATTATTCCCACTAAATTACACAAAAACTATAGTTTTAATAATCCTGTAACATATTAATTACATCCCGATCACAAAGTGCACATAACTCACAGGATTAATGTAACGGTTATCTATTAAGCAAGAATTCACATAATCATGTTAATTCATATCCACTATCATCCAATTACACATATGACCATGTATGTTTGACATATCACCAACGTTCGGGGTACAGGACTCGTGTGTGTGTGTGTGCGCGCGCGTTTTGATAATAACTTTTCCTATTATACTCAAACGTACGTTATTATGATATAACATATGTTATTACCCTACAGCATATAGAAAGACCTTCTTAACTAATCCTAGTCAAGTGTTTAGTTATGTATGCATATGCAAGTTAACTAGAGTTTAATTAAAGTGTTAACCTGAAGTTGTGAGGTATCACATAAATTGCTAAGGTGACACTAATTGATGACTTGCCCCCGCCGGCCGCCACATGCATAAAAAAATTATGCGAAACAAAGTTGGAAAAATAAATTATTCACCAGTTTGAAAAATAATGCTTTCTTAAAATCCTTATCTTCAAATATAATTAGTTAATGTCAAACAGGATGCCACATGGTGAAATATATGTAAAGTTAATTTCTATTTCATGCAGTTTGGTCTTAATCTATGTATCAAATTATAATTCTACCTTGTAGTAAGTTGTAGCTTTATTCCTTTTGCACTTTGTTTTGACTTAATCTGACGACAGATTGTTACAAGTGTCTCAAAAGTATTCCCTAAAGATACTGATTAATGAAGCTCTTCCGGGGGTGTAGATGATATGACACATCTTTCATATTTGCATGAATCAGGGGTGTTTCAAAATTTGGCAACCAGATATGAACTTAATGAGATTTATGAGAGATTTAACATTAAAGTTTTTTTAAAGATAAAATGGTTCTCTTGAACAACAGAAGTTAATGGGGAAATATTTTAATTGCTATAAATCCATTTTAAAGATGGCCTGATTCGTATGATACCACATGTTGGAAAAATATAAAAGAACAGAATTTGGAGAACTTAGTCCCCATGTTTTTGCTTAGCAGATATACTAATATACTGTTGAACTATGAGTATTGTATTTTCTTTGAAATTTAGTTTACGAAATGTCCATTAAACTTTTATCGGGGCTAATTATTTTTAATTTCTATTTTTAAAATCAGTGTGATGATTAAGAAGGAAAAAGTCATTCATTCTTGGTCAGTGGAGAAAGTGGTGCTGGTAAGACTAAAACAACAAAGATGCTCATGAGATATCGTGCATATTTAGGTGGTCCGTCTGATATGGAAGGACGCACAATTGAACATGTTCTTGATGTAAGATTTTATTGACTTTATTGTCCCTGACGAAAAGGTGATCTTATGGATATTTGTATTTTTTTTCCCCTGTTAATATTTTTATAAGTTAACTATGTGGTTTATTCAAATTGCTAGTTTGGTAGCTATCAATCAAAGTTCCATATGGATTTCTTAACCTTATTGTCCAAATTCTACTTAAACCTTTATCAAATAATGGATTAGCACCCACTTTGACATGTCTTGAATCAACTAAAAGAATTTAGCTAGAACCATTACCAAGTAATGGATTAGTTCATGTGTGTAACTTCTTTTTAATGGCTTAACTTTTGTTACCAATGGAATTTGAACTATCGCCACAAGGAAAGGCTAAGCCTTATTTACACTTTGTTATCAGTAGGCTAAAGGCCCTTGGTTCATGTGTGAAACTAAATGTTGCAAATAAAAATCGGGCACAGGTCAAATTGGATAAATGCTATTATAGTGTAGAAAATTTTGGGCAATTTAAATTGTGAAAATAAATAAACACCCGCGGCAACGTGCGGGCATTCCGACTATACTAAATAAAAAGAAGATAGAGTATTTTATAACAATCACTTAATAAATAGTCTAGGAACATCAATATTAGCCTCTGCTACACCTGCGAGCAAACAGTCCACTTCTCCAATTACCTTGTCACCAAACACTCCCGAACCCTCCTTTGTCACAAATGACAATCACCCACTCCTTGGACCGCTTCCGGCCTCCACCTCGGCCGTGTGACACATACAACGACGTCGTTGAGGATAATCAGGAAAATTGAAGACTACTCGTTCTCCCTGTCTCATGTATACACAAAAAAAAAAACTCTGAACAACCATGACCGAACCAACACCACCATTACGTTCTCTTATGCGACTCACCGACCACCGCCACCACGTTAGCGTTGCCTTGCTTCGCCGCCATGGTCTAAACAACTTCCTGCGATTCTGTAGGCAACCCTTTTAAAACCTAACATAGGATAACATGTCACATAAGCATCTATTAAAAATTTGAGTTCTATTGGAAAATGTTAAAAATTTGTAAATAGAAATTAAAATAAAACCACATAAGATTACAACGAAATGAAACCTTGTAATTGTAAGACAATCCTTCCTTACCACCTCTCATCTTTAGTTCGTCATCGATCATCAGAGGCGTCTTTCTCCTTGCATACGCGATCTGATGGTCGAAGCTTGTTCCAAGCGTATGATTAAAAAGTGAAGAGGTTGTAAGTTGAAGCTTACAAATCAACCGTGCCCTTTCTCCTTGCCACCTGTGGAAAACTTGTGAAGAGAAGACAGAGCTGTTGATATTTAAGAGAGAGAAGTAAGAGAGTATATTAAGGTGGATAAAAAAAGATTGAGGAAGTGAGACTTTAAAGTGGACGCTCCGCCGTGGGTGGTGGTCGGATACCCACCAGCTCCTCCCTTTCTCTTCCTACTCTGATTCTCTCCCTCAGATCTCTCTCGCTCTCTCTCTAAAATCAGCCTGTGTGTGTTACTTTTGTGGCGGGGATAATAAACCTACTGTTCAACTTACTCCTCTTGATAACCTATAAAAATTCATTAAAATCAGGTTGAGAAACAAATTCATTAATATACAAAAACAAGGTTAATGAACTGATATTATAACGTTATGTAAAAAAAAGAAACTATATATCTCGGATTTGTACTATGTCGGATCTGTACTTTGTTGTCACCGGTCACACTGCGTTGAACACGATGACCAGTTGTCTACAAAAAACCCACCACCGTTCACAAATCTCAGATGCAGATACGATCGTCATACCAGTTGGTCGAAGGCGAGCGATGACGAATGGGTGGGTAAGGGTGTATAGGTGACTGGAGAGAGAAAAGGAGGAGGAGAGAGAGTGGGCTGGGGTTGTAGATTGGGTTTAGAACTTTTGAATGCAAAGAGATATGGATGCAGAGCATACAGGTGTTGGTGATGAGAGTACAGATGTAAGATGATGGGAGTACAGGTGTAAGATGATGGTCTCCAAATAAAGTGGTCCACTTACAAGAAGACAGGGATGTTAAAAGAACTGTTCAATTCCATCGCCTTTAAACATATTTGAATGACATATCTATCAATACTAAATGATGAACAAAAACGACGAAGGACACATGTCATCTATCAGAGTATTCTGTTTTTTAGTTTCCAAGTCTATCACTTTTAATTATGAATACTTATTTATTTTAATTAAAGATATTTATTGTTATATTTCTTGCTTAATTATGAATACTTATTTTTTAATTAAATAATATTATTACTTATAATGGGTTGAATTATTATACAAAGGATAAAAAAAATGAGAATAGTAAGAAGCCACTAGAAAGTAGGGTACGCATGAGTCGGTTTGGTTTGGTTTTTACCATTAACCGTAACCATAACCGCTAATTTGGTTATGGGATTTTTTTAACCATAACCAAACTTCGGTTATGGTTACTCAGTTATAAATTCGGTTATGGTTATTTTTGTTATTAACGAAAAATATTAAATGAAATTAACTTTGGCTAAAGTATAAAATTAAAAGCCAATGGTTCTAAAAAATGGAACATACTATATTGGACTTAGCTTGGGCTATTTTTATAAGACAACCAAAACTACACTTTTTAGTTAAACTACCAATGTTGAATCCCCTTTAATAAGATATTAATAGAAAAAAATGTACTTAAACCTTTGCTTACAAGTTCAATTCTTCATAAAAAGGGAGCACTACATCAAGATCATTTTATTAATAACATACTTTTATCTTAGTAAAAAACCTCTACATGGTTATTGTCAAACATAAATCTATTACATAAAGCTAGCTTTACAAGCTCGGTTTAGTTTTGGTTATATCGGTTAACCAAAGTTTCATAACCATTAACCATAACCGCTCGGTCGGTTAAAGAAATTTCATAACCATAACCATTGGTTATGTCGGTTATCGGTTAAAATCAGTTTGGTTATATCGGTTATTTGTTATGGGGGTTAATATGCTCACCCCTGCTAGAAAGTGACACGTGTTCAAGGAATAAATAAGTGAGAAGGGTAATTTTGTTAAGAGAAGAAAAAAGAATATGCACATGCAACTCACATGTTATTTCCACTCCTATTTTAAATGTCCATAACTTTTTTATACCTCATCTTTTTAAAAGAAAATCATATCATAAAATTAAGCGTCTTTTTATCTTTAATATAAGTACCCTATTGTTCTACTTTTGAAAAAAAAAATCTAAAACCCAGTTGCGTAAGACACAATGGATATAACGTAAAACACAATGATTACCTTACGAAATATGCAATGAACAATAGGGTATAAAACACAATGAACGGCCTAATAAATACAATGGACGACATATTAGAAACACAATGAACAACATATTAAAACACAATGGGCATTAGACTAAAGTACAATGAACAAAATAATAATACACAATGTACACTATAGACACAAAACCCATTAGCGTAAAACACAACGAACAATGTAAACCACAATGGAAATTATACTAAAAACACATTGGACAAAGTTAAATCATGTATGGGCTAAAAACACAATAAACATATTTATAACGTATATTTGCATACTATAACACAATGGACGAGCATAAGACACAATGAAGTAAGAAAACCCAGTTAACATGTATTATTTTTTTCAATTTTAATATAGCAATGTGGTGCTCATATTAAAGATAAAAACTTGTTAATATGGTGATTATTTAAAAAAAAAAGGATATCATATGAAAAAATTGTAGTTGTTTTAATATGATAGATGGAAATTGACATGTGTCTTCATGTGTTGAGCAAAAGTCAACAAATATGACTTTTCCTTTTATGTCATTCCCCTAATTTAAAATTATTTTTATCCATTAAACTAATCTCAACCCTTTAAATCTAAGCTTAATGGATCGAAATCCTTCTCATCATTCCTAGAAAAAGAGTCATTTATATTATTAACCAAATGAATTTTATATGAAATTAATTATTAATTTTTTAAATAAATTTATATTTTGTTACTTTAAAGTTTTACCAATTTAAAAGTCATGTTTGTTAAAATATGAAAAAACAAAGAATAATGATTATAACTGTTTTTATGAATGTGTTTTTTTTTTTAATTGTGAAATATATAATGTGGTTAAAATACAATATATTAAATAATTATAAAAATACATATCATGACGAGAGTATATATTAAAAATGACAATATATGTAACACCCGGCCCCTCTCACCATCAATATTGTCCGATTTGTCCCGATGGGTCGCCCATCCAGAGCTCACGGATTTGCTTTTGGTTGCCCAGTAGAGACTTCCCAGGAGGTCACCCATCCTGATATTGCTCCCACCTGAGCATGCTTAACTGTGGAGTTCTCCTCTCACCCACTAACATTAAGCCCAAAACGCGTTGGTTATTTAAGAGGCAAGACATTATTTATGAACCAAGGATCTCTCCTGGCCACGGCCGATGTGGGATTTTCCTGGGTTGTCACATTCACCCCCCTGTTAGAGTCTCATCGTCCCTAATGAGGTTAGAGTCTCATCGTCCCTGATGAGGTATGCACCCACCATCCCGAACGGCACAGGAGTGGCTCTGATACCATCTGTCACACCCTCAAATTCCACGTGCGGGGTTTTACCGCGAGGCGCGTGACACACCAGGATCCAAGTCAACGGTCACAATAAACGACAACTATATGATTCGAAAACAATGTAAACTACCCATTAAGTTTTCAAAACCGTTCTAGCACAGCGGAAGCAAAATGTATTATTACAACTCAAAAGTAAAACTCAAGTCTGAAATACTCAAAATGAAATGCAAGTGAATCCTAGACGTCGTGAGACCCCGTGCGCCTATCGACTGCTGCTACCTCAACGACCTGAGACAAACATGATAAAAACGTCAGCAAATAATGCCGGTGAGTTCACGGGTTTTTAAGTAAAACGACTCCAAAAGTTTCAAAGAATACCCTTGGCCAAACCAGGCCACATCTATACCAACCAGATGAATACCTGTTACTACTGCGATTGGAAAACCATTACTGGACTCGAATACTGTGAATACTGAATATGTGCCCGAATGAATACTGAATACTGCATACTGAATACTTAATACCTAAGAGACAACATGCACCCGTCCGACCTCCAGTCGACGAGTGGGGCGGGTCAAGCCCAAATAGATCTATCCACATTTCCCCCGTTGTGCATCCCCGCACATTCATGGTTCTCCCCGGGACTTCCAAAGATCGCATAGTAATATAATGAATGCTCCAAAACATAATGAATACTTGAAAACATAATGAATACTTGAAAACATAATGAATACTCCAAAACCCAATGAGTTCGTGAATACCAAAACATAGTTGACACACCTTTCGTGAAAACATAGTTGAAACGCCTTTTATGAAAACATAGTTGACACACCTTTCATGAAAACATAGTTGAAACGCCTTTTATGAAAACATAGTTGACACACATTTAAAGAATACAGCATGCTTTCTCCCCTGAAATGTAAAACCAGTAAAAGAGTGGGGCCGTGAAACTCACCTTAATTTCCATGCTAATCTAGCGAACAAAGCCTAAAACCTCGACCGACTTCCTCGTGCCCTAATTACCAACAAATGACACCTTAACAGTCTACCACACATAAGCCTAGCTTATTAACCGCTCAAAAGGTAGTCTATCCGACTGTCTAGACTCGTGTGTACCAACACGAGTCTCATTACGTTTCAACTCGACGAACCGATCGTGACTTATCTTAATTCTCGTATTACATAGCACCCTAAGTTGCACACTTGTTACTATTTGTGTATAACCAATGTTGGACTAGTACCCCGAAACGTATAATTATCCTGAATCGTAGCTCGTCTCGTAAATCATATAAGTATATTTATTTTGTGTAATTATATTTTAGAAGATACTCTTTAAGGAAAAGTATAAGTTTAGTTATTAAAATCAATTAATAACATTTGTTACTTTTTCCCAAATATTGTTTGAAAATCATCTTTATCGTTACGAATAAACAGACCTTGAAAGCATTTCGATTTGTTTGTCCAAAACACTTAGGGGAAAAATAGTAGTTCGTTAAGCTTTGATTTTATAAAAATAGTAGTTCGATCTGTAACACCCGGCCCCTCTCACCACCAATATTGTCCGCTTTGCCCCGATGGGTCGCCCATCCAGAGCTCACGGATTTGCTTTTGGTTGCCCAGTGGAGACTTCCCAGGAGGTCACCCATCCTGATATTGCTCCCACCTGAGCACGCTTAACTGTGGAGTTCTCCTCTCACCCACTAACATTAAGCCCAAAATGCGTTGGTGATTTAAGAGGCAAGACATTACTTATGAACCAAGGATCTCTCCTGGCCACGGCCGATGTGGGATTTTCCTGGGTTGTCACATTCACCCCCTGTTAGAGTCTCATCGTCCCTGATGAGGTTAGAGTCTCATCGTCCCTGATGAGGTATGCACTCACCATCCCGAACGGCACAGGAGTGGCTCTGATACCATCTGTAACACCCGGCCCCTCTCACCACCAATATTGTCCGCTTTGCCCCGATGGGTCGCTCATCCAGAGCTCATGGATTTGTTTTTGGTTTCCCAGTGGAGACTTCCCAGGAGGTCACCCATCCTGGTATTGCTCCCACCTGAGCACGTTTAATTGTGGAGTTCTCCTCTCATCCACTAACATTAAGTCCAAAACGCGTTGATGATTTAAGAGGCAAGACATTACTTATGAACCAAGGATCTCTCCTGACCACAGCCGATGTGGGATTTTCCTGGGTTGTCACAATATATTTTACTTTTTTTAGTATACCTCACAAGTTTATTCACCTGTTTAATGTATATGTGTTTTGAAAACATAACTTTTTTATTACTAATTGTATAACATTGAATTTTCAACTCGTGTAACACAAACGATTGTAACATAATGTGTGTGTCTGTTTGTTTATCTATCTATATATAGAGAGAGAGAAACAGAGAGATACACACAAGATAAGTGAATAATAAACATGTATAACAAAAATGACTTGTAAAGCCAGAGTTTTTAAAATTTTCACGATTAGGACTTGAGTTTTATACATAAAAGTTAATATTGAACTCTTAAAAAATTGACGGGAAAAAAAACGTGAAAAGAGACCTTTAGTCATATTAGTAATACTCGTGTTCAGCTTGTATGACACATCGTGGTCATGTTTTTTTGGGCCATAGATCGACACGAGGTATCCACCTCAGCGCAGGTGAAATTCCTTTTCAAGACCAAAAAACCATGAGGTGGTGGTGGCATGGACGGTTAGGTTGCCTCCACGTGAACTCGGTTTGGTTTTTTATTTTTCTTATTTTCGTTTTGGATTAACAAATATAGTAAATAAAAAACCATAACATTAAATAAAATTTATAACATGACATAAAACTAAACCTAACTTAATTTAAACATAATAACTAAAAAACATTAGTAAACATAACTAAAAAACCTAATCCACTATCGGCCTAATCATTTGCCACACCAAATGCGGGGAAATTCACCACCATATCGAGATTGATACTCAATTTGTGTGACTCCAATTGCAACGTGGTATCAGTGTGTACCACTTGCAAGGTTGCCCGGCGGTGAACCTCTAATAGTTCACACTTGTTGCGAAGATTGATCCACTTTCGGTTGAGTAAATCAATCGAGCGGTTAGAACCACCGACTAAGTCCTTGAATTCACGAAGGACGTGTGTCCAAATCGCCTATCGGCATGGTAGAGGGTTATTATTTATTTCCATCCAAACCGTTACGAGTGTGATCTCCTCCTCTTCTGTCAAACGGAGTTGAAAATTAAAAATGAGTTGAATTTTAGGTGACATAAATGTAGAGGAACGGTTGAGAAACGATGAGGTATTAAGATAAAAATGATGGGTTTAAGGTTAAATAGGTAAATCTCAAATAAATGGTAAATTTTAAAAATAAAATTAATTGCCCTACTATTGACAAATCGACGAATTAAAAGGTCCAATCAGCACCAATCACGTCATTGTGGCATGTTACCCCACGCCGGTCTCCATGCACGTCGGACCCGGGATGGTGTGGGTGGCATGAAGGCGCTTCACACCCCACACTGTGCAGTATATCCATTGTGCAATGGCGAACCAGTACTTTTGTCAGAGTCATCGTAAGATCTCTTTTCAACCGACCCCTAAACTTTTGAAAGCTGGCCTCTATGAAAAGTGAAGCACGACCCTTACACCCCAAGCATTTTTATAGATTTTAACCCACCAAAAATTAGGATTTTCTAAGTATAATAAGCCCAAAATATGTTTTACCAATTAAAAAGTGTATTTTATCAAATATGATGAGCCCAAAATCATATCATTCACTTTGAAGCCCATTTTGCCAATTACACATTTACCATCCTCGAAAAATTCAAATGTAGCATATCCATATTGAAATGGGGGTGGAGGATTAAATAAAATAGCGTATTTTCTAAGGAAAAATTCCGGTCGCTCCCCTTAAAACACCTAATTCCTCCTGCGGAAAATTAAACATGTTTCTGCCACTGCCCGTTGGTAGTTATTAACTAGCATGACAATTCATTTGTTTGACTATTCACAGACCAAGACAATGATCACTCACAAATCATGATTGGGCAGAATCCTTGCTCCTATGGACGTGTTGTTTGCTTTTGCGTCTACAGACAACATTCCGACTGTTAGAATTCTACTTTTGCCTTCTACGAACTTGGTGACTTTGCTTTTACATCTATAGACAACGTTTTGACTTTTGGAATTCTAATTTTGCCTTCTACCAACTTGGTGACTTGTGATGTTCAAGCATCTTTGTAAAGTTTTATAAAACTACAGTAATACAAGTCACGATACCAACACAAACATCAACATACAAAGAACATAAAGAAGGCAAAAGAAATAACGACAAAACAGGTGACAAAATCTTATAGAACCCAATCCAACCAAAATCCCAAGAGTTCTACAAATATCCAACCAGGTGACAAACCAACCCAAAATATTTACCTTCGGGGATCCCAAGAGTTCTACAAATATAGAACTCAATCAACAAATACAAAGTTTGTAGTATCAACTGATGATGAATCAGTTGTTAAAAAGAATGAAACAAATACAACACTTACAGAGATTGAAACCCTAAGATTACAAAGGAAACCCTGGAAGATTCCAGCTCTCGAGACAATCAACTAGATCTCAGCTATTGATCTCCAACAACTCACTTTAATCTGAGTCGTCCACATACATCAGCTGATATGATAATGGGCCACAACAACCTGAATAATAACCCAACATAAAATCCAATGCAATAAACCCGACAGTCTGAGCCCAATAATAAATATTATAACAAATGTATTAACATATGAATTATACAATATTATATGTCACATTTTTAACAATGTTTTTCATTTTAGTTTGAAAAATTGAAAATTGATGTTATAATGTTTTCATGTTTGATTGCTTATTTGCGTGACTAAGTCGATCTTACATGTAATCTGAATTGTTGAAAGTATAAAACTTGAATTTTCCGTTTTAGGTGATTTGATGTTGTATTTTATCACATGTCCCGAATAGAAAAATTCAACGCCAAGTTGAGAGAAATCCAAACACTAAAAAAACCCGAACCCAGAGAAATCAACAAAAGTTGTACAAATTCCAGTGACCGAGTCAGCAAACCCCTTCGACCCTCTTGGTTCCACTCATGCATGTTCACATCATATATATCAATAATAAATGTGGGCATGTCAAACTTGTTTTTCCTTAAAAGATTTAATTTTTATAACAAAAGTTATACAAATGTCAGTGACCGGGATCAACATTCCTTTTACCCCTCTTGGTTCCGCCCCTACTTGTGCACAAGTGTGACAGGTCAAGCAACGAATTACAAAAGGCAGGTTCCTAGAAAGGAATACATTGAAATGTGGCATCTTTAAGACCACATATGTGTAATATATATTAGTTCATAAGTTTTGTATTCTCGATCGTGAATTTTGAAATGAAGATTTGCCTTATAATGACAAAAAAGCCAAGGCATTATGCATGCGTTAGTTATGGTTTTCTTTCACCTTTTTAAGAAAAGCCCACTACCAATAATTCAATAAACATGAATAGTCATTGATGTAGTTAGGCAGAGTTTCATCGGTGGCTTGTTGGCAAACAGTAATTGCTAACATATATGACAATACTTAAATATATATATTAGGAAAAATAGAAATAAATAATCCTAACTATTGACTATTGACCAATAACAGTCCCAACTACGAAAATCACCAATATTGGTCCCAACTTTCGACATATTGGAAACCAACGGACCCAAACTAACGGAGGCTAACTCCGTTAGTGTGATGTTGACGTGGCATGCTTAGGTGGCAAGATGATCCTACGTGGCATCCTACGTGGCAAAACAATCATATGTGGCATCCTACATGGCATGCCACGTGGCAAAATGATCCTACGTGGCATCCTACGTGGCATGCCACGTCAGCATCACACTAACGGAGTTAGCCTCCGTTAGTTTGGGTCCGTTGGTTTCCAATATGTCGAAAGTTGGGACCAATATTGGTGATTTTCGTAGTTGGGACTATTATTGGCCAATAATAAATAGTTGGGATTATTTATTTCCATTATTCCTATATATTAAATAATCATTAACATATATACACACACATATTACTCATGGATAGAAGATGATATCATAAAGTAGTTAATCATATAAACTCGCATCTTAATCATTGTGTTTGAGGATCAACATGTGATTCCATGTTAGGGAAGATAGTTGAGCATCTCCAAAAGCATCTCAATAGGGACTTTTTGCTACCCTTGAGGACTAAGTTGTCGTCCGTGATGGATGATTTCATAGGGTCGATGTGTTCTTGACTGAGTCCTTAGTAAAGGATGGGCACCGATGAAGTTGACAGGTTCTTGGATTATTATTTTTATGAGTTAATAGCCATTTTCGTCCCTGAGGTTTGGGCCAGTTTGCCACTCCAGTACAAAAGTTTATTTTTTTGCAATTCCTTCCCTGAGGTTTGGATTTTGTTGCCAAATTCATCCTTTTCACTAACCCAGTTAAAAAAGGTCGTTAGTGTCAGGGGTATTTTTGTCTTTTTACCTGACCTTTTATTTTTTAATATTTTTTATCAAGTGGGACCCACCTGTTTCTCTAATCTCTGCCTCTCTTGTCTCTCTTTTATAAAACCACCACCACTGAACACCCACCACCACCACCGAACACCCACCCGTCCCACTCAGTCATCCACCACCATATCGCCGCCCCACCTCTACCTAAACCCACCATCTCCAATCGAGTCCACCCACTTCACAACCTTCTTCCCCAAATAGACTCTGAACCTAACCCTAACCCCTTCAATCAATAACCTGATACATACACGATTGAGGGAGGAGATAGAGAGGTGGTTCAGGTTAGGGAACCCTAATTCCAACAGACTCGTTATTATTTGTTTGAACAGGTGGTTCTTGCTTAGCACCAGAAGTTTCTCGATTGTTGTTGAGTGGACTTCGAGGCGGGCCCACACTGACATCATATGGTATAGGTGCAGGTGGTGGTCTGTAAGTGTCGGGTATAGACGTTTCAAGATTTGTATCAACTAAAAGCCCTGTTGAAGCTGCACCGCTGCTCGATGATAAGGGTTGGCGTTCCGCTGATGCTATTGGATACTGCATAGTTGAATCAGGGTTGGCGTTCCTCTAATGCTGTGTGTATATAACATTTTCAAGTATTGATTAAGATGTGAAAGAGGGGTGTGTGTGTATTATTGGTTCAGGTTAGGGAACCCTCTTCTTTTGATAATATTGTGAGATGGTGGTGTTAATTGAGGGAGGAGATAGAGAGGCAGAGGTTGATTGTGATATGGTGGTTGTGTTTAAAAGGGGGAAGAAGATGAGTGATGATTTTACCATATTGTCCTTCATTAAAGTGGAAAAAAGACAAACCTACCCTTGACACTAACGAGCTTTTTTAACTGGGTTAGTGAAAAGGACGAATTTGGCAAAAAAATCCAAACCTCAGGGAAGGAATTGCAAAAAAAAAAAACTTTTGTACTGGAGTGGCAAACTGGCCCAAACCTCAGGGACGAAAATGGCCATTAACTCTTATTTTTATTGTTATTGTAACGGTTCTTTTATACATATACAAATATTTGTATATTAATAAACTTACAAGTTATAATTATCACAATTATAAATAGTTAAATAGATATATTATTTCAGTATTTAAATTTTTTTAAATATCAAACGGCTATATTTCTCCCTTAAAATCACTGTGAATACACACATCTTAGTGACATCGGCGAAGGATGGTTAGGGCCATGGAGTGTCTCGCTTTTACCGTTTCTTTGGTCCGTAGTGTAATTTTACGTTTTTTCTTTTGTAAAAGTTATATGTATTAAGTCCGCTCTCAGCGTTTTAAGAGTACCGTGACTTTAGGCTCCCACAATTTTTTTTTCCAAGCCTCGCCACCCAGTGACATCCCCATGGTTAGTGCATTGATTGTATATCTATTCGTCGTGGCGCTTGTAACCAGTGGCGAAGGTTTGTTGGGGCAGGGAGGGGCAACCGACCCCCCCGAATTTTCACTCAGAAGTGCCAATTATATAGTATTCGTATAGAAATTTTTAGGTGTATATGTTTTCGACCCCCCGGGTTTTTTGAAAAAAAAAATAGGTATATACGATTTCGACCACCCGTTTTTTTGAAAAAAAAAATAAGTATACGGTTTCGACCCCCGTTGGCCTAATTTAAGAGGTAAAACCCAAGTGTTTGATTTAGCCAATTTATTTTTCTTGATGATTTTTCTTTAGAAAAACCCAACTTCGAAGCCCATTTGAAAAACTTAAACCCAAAAAAACTTTTAACAAAAAAAAACATTGTCCCTTTTCAGCTCCTCTGTTGTCTATTCATCTGTATCGAAAAAAACCCCTCGTCCCTTCTCAGCAGTCAGCACTTTGTTGTAATTTGTAATTTTTCTTTATTGAAAAATCAATCAAAGTTCATTGTGTATTTGTCTCCATCTGACCATCCAGGTACTGTATTTTATTTTCATAAATCATATTGAATATAAATCATATAATATTTGCAAATGTTTTGTTGAGTCATGACTGTGTTGTGTTGTCTGTTGAATGATGATGTTGCCACGTTGATACAAATGGCGATTTGGCGATGGTTTTTTTTCTTTAATTTAATGTTTATGTTATCATTAGATTATACGATGGGGAAGAATAAAAGCATAACATCTTTTTTTAAAAGAGTGAATGAGGAAATGAAAATATAAGTAAATAGCATGGTGATTTACATAGAAAGAGAAATGACTGAAAACTTTGATTCGGAGTCCATAATTGAAGAATTCAAAAATCTTAAAAGTCGTTGGGCTGAACTGTAATTCTTCATTCAGGTACCCACGCTTTGTCTCATTTTTAATGTTTTAGTGTATTTGTTCAATTTTTTGTTAAACGATACTTAGAACTTTGATATTATTGTATTTAATGTTTGACTTGACCTGAATCGAATCGCCGACCCGAACATATAATCCGACCTGAACATATAATAGAAAAAAAATTAGGTCTCGTCCCGTAACTGGTTATTTCCGACCCCTCGGACCAATTCTTCAAGCTTCGCCACTGCTTGTAACAACCGGTGTGCATAAAGATACGATGAATCTTCATGACACGTGTCACTATGACAAAAAGGAAGTCACACAATTCCTCAAAAGTTTGTCACCTCTGTTTTTCTTGTCGCTAATGACTCTATGCAATAGTTTGCTTAGTAACCAAGACTTATGTTTTTTAATTTTAGGGGAAATGGAATTAAATAATCTTAATTTTATGAGGTTGGAAGATAATAATTTTAACTTGAAAGTTGAAATTTAACAGGCTTAACTTGTCATGAGTTTTATTTCATTGGACCAAAACTAACATGGGTTAGTTTTTAACAAACCCAGTTACTTTTTTGGCTAAAAATGTAACTTTTAAGAGATCAAGGACCATTTCTGCCCATTAGCCAAACTTTATAAACAAACCCATCTTTCCCCGAGCTCTGTCACCCGAGGATCACCAACTCTGGTGGCCGGTGCTCTCCTTCTCCGGCGACCACCCCTCCAATGACCTATCCTTCCTTCTTTTTTTTTCTTCCTGAAACAGAAACTTAATCCTGATGTTTTGATGTTTGTTTTTGTAAAACTGAATCTAATTTGTATCAATAATCGTTCGGACTAAAGTTTTGATTCGTAAAACTTGTTTTGGTTTGTTAAAGAAAATCCGGCGGGAAAAGTTTATATCGAACAGGAAACAGGGTATCACAATTGACTTGATTTCTTGGATTGGATTAAGGTTTTATGTATTCGATTTGTTATAATATGTGAGGAGGGATATATAACCGTTTAAAGTTCGACTTCAAATCTGTTTGTGAATTTTCTTGGCTCGTCGGAATCCTCTGAACTTGCCGGAATCCTTTGTTAAGGTCTGATTCTTTCAAAATAACGGTTATGGTTTTTAAGAAGTTTGACTAACGGGGAAAAAACAGGGGGAGAGCTCGGGGGGAAGATGGGTTTGTTTAAAAATTATCACCAGAGAAGGAGGGGTGGTCGCCGGAGAAGGAAGGGTGGTCACCGGAGAAGGAGAGGTAGTCACCGGAAAAGGAGAGCACCGGTCACCGGAGTTGGTGACCATCCGATGAAAGAGCTTGGGAGAAGATGGATTTGTTTAAAAAGTTTGACTAATGGGTAGAAATGGTCCTTGATCTTTTAAAAATTACATTTTTAGACAAAAAAAACTAACTAGATCTGCTAAAAACTAACCAATGAAATAAAACCAATGACAAATTGGGTTTGTTAAATTCCGACTTTCAAGTTGAGATTATTGTCTTCCAACCCCACGAAGTTGGGATTATTTAATTCCATTCCCCTTTAATTTTATAAGAAAACTAGTAAATTACGCGCCGCGCTAAGCGCGGCGTAGAAACATAACCGGCACCGATTCGTGAAAAGCTACAGATTTTTCCGACCAATAGTGGAGTTACACCAACGATATTGCAAGGGTCTGTTAATCGGATAACACAAAAAAGAAAGTTGTATTGTTACGTCGGTACGCCGGTGCGCGTTGCACCGAGCAAAGCGGCTAAACCGCTTGAAAAAGAGGATTTACTAAGAAAAGTAAAATAAAAGTAAAGCGATGACATTTTCGTAATTACCTCGAAACTAAAGGCCTTTTATTAGAGGATTTAATAATAAAATTACTATGATGGCATTTTTGTAATTAATTCAAAACTGAAGGCCTTTTATTTCGCGTTTAGCGAGGTTACTATTGCTAAGGATGGGAAATGTTATATATACTAATGATATCAAAATTGTAAGTTTTATAAAAGTATACATAAAAAGTTATAAAACTAAAAAAAACGTTTACGGTCATTACTAAGGGGTTGTTTGTTTTTTGCTTAGAAGCACTTCTGACCTCCTTTGTCTGCGCCACGCAGACGTTTGGGATCTGCAAATTGTTTGTTTTTTAGAAGACCTTTCACTCAAAAAGGTCTTCCTAGCCTCTTCTTGGTGCAGACTTGTTCCAAGGTCTTCTAAGGTCTTCAAAGGTCTTCTCCTCTTCTCTTATCCTCACCCACCACCACCACCGTCCACCACCACCACCACAGTCCACCACCACCCTCCACCACCATGGTCCACAACCACGATCCACCACCGCCACCACGACAGTCCACCCACCACCACCACCGTCCACCACCACGACGGTCCACCACCACCACCACCTACCACCACCGTCCACCACCGCCGCCGCCATCGTCCACCACCACCACGGTCAACCACCAGACTGCTATAAAAAATTACTTTATTTAAATTTCAGTTTATTTCAGCAGCATGCAGACGTTAACAAACAAACAGTCTTCTTCTTGCAGACTGCAGACCTTTGGTCCACCCCTTCTCCTGCAGATGTCTGCAGATGTGGTCCATTGAATGCAGACCTTTTACTGCAGAAAAAACAAGCAGCACCTTATTTTTAGAATAATAGTGTTTTACTTGTTGGTAGTTATTTTGTACCTCTTTACAAGGGATGAAAGTCTTTTAAAGATATGAATGAAATATGAAAAAATTAGTCTGTAAAAAAAAGATGGAAATTGATTAAGTCTTGAATCTTCTCCCTATGTTTCTCTATGGTTCCTCTCTAATTTCTTGAGCTTTACCCACTTGACGAGTTACCTATCCTTTTGGAACCACAACAGTGGTATCAGAGCGGCATTGATCCACTCCATGGACGCTCATGAATGGAATGCTACATTGTCTCGAATCGAGTTGACGCTTTTTGAGATGATGGATCTTCTAAAAAATGAGTCCCGAAGATAGGCAACCTCACCCATTTTTTCTACACCACCGCCCACTGCCGCCTCACCAGCACAAGCCCCTGCCATTGTACCAACATCAGCCCTAAAACTAGCCTCATCACCCGCGTCATCTTCGTTGAAACCAACATCAAAACGAACGTTGATCGACCCAAAATCCGTCCCCGAATCAGCACCATATACACCAAAACCAGCCCCACAACCCAGCCCAACACTTGAACCTATCTTTGTGCCTAAAATGTCACAAACAATCGCACCAAAATTTCATCCTCCAAGCTGTTTTCCCATGGTTATGGTTTTCAAAGAAACAACTATTATACAACACCAAATTTCATTGGAACAGTGGCGGATCTAGAATTTTTTTTCAGTGGATTCACTATATTTAGGTGTTTCAATTTCATAGGATTGGACATAAAAATTTCGGGCCAGTTTAACGGTTCGGATCGGGCCGAGTTGACCCAAAAACACTTTTTTCGTCCAACATTTCAGCTTATATTATGAATAATCAAAAAGTTAATTATAATGACAATAACAATTTTATTACAATAAGAATCTTAATCTTTGAACAAAATGATTAATGAGGTTAGATGCTTTGAAGATGAACTTTGCTCACCCCAAGCAATCCATATAAATCTAAATGATCAACACTGACACCTTTGGTCTGGTACAGACCATCAAATACATCAGGCTTCCAACTGCATTAGCATATGGAACTCTGTCCATCCTTTTTCTTTCTTCTTCAGTCTTAGGAGAATCAGCACTTGATAATTTGAAATGAGCAGCTAATGGAGTCTTCACAGCTTTGCAATCTTACATCCCAAAGTTGTTCAAAACCTTCTTAACATAAGATTTTTTAGACAACTTTAGAATTTTATCTTTCCTGTTTCTTTCAATCTCCATTCCTAGAATCTTCTTAGCTTCTCCCAATTCTTTCATATCAAATTCCATTTTCAGCAGCCCTTTTATTTCTTCAATTTGATCCTTATCTTTGCAAGCTATCAACATGTCATCCACATAAAGCAGTAAATAGACATAATTACCCCTACTGTATTCTTTATGATAAACATAACTATCATAAGAATTTCTTGCAAAATCACACTTTATCATGTGCTCATCAAATCTTTTATACCACTGTCTTGGAGACTGCTTCAATCCATACAGTGATTTCTTCAGCAAACAGACCTTGTCTTCATTTCCTTCTTCCACATACCCTTCTGGCTGCTTCATATAAATGCTTTCTTCCAGATTACCATGTAAGAAGGTTGTTTTAACATCTAACTGCTCTAACTCATAATCATGATAAGCAGTTAACGACAAGATTACCCTTATAGAGGAGTGCTTGACTACAGGAGAAAATATCTCATTGTAATCAATCCCTTCTCTTTGTGTGAACCCCTTAGCAACCAACCTTGCTTTATATCTAGGAGCTTCACCTTCTTTTACACCTTCTTTGTGTTTAAAAATCCACTTGCAGGATACTAACTTCTGATTAACAGGCTTCTCAACTAGTTCCCAAGTACCATTCTGGTACAAGGAATCCATTTCTTCATTCATAGCTTGAGTCCACTTATCAGCATCTTCTGATTGTATAGCCTCATCATAAGTCAGAGGTTCATAAATGCTCTCATTTTCAGCAGCCATAAAAACCACTGCTGAAACATTATCACAATATCTAGCAGGCTTGACAACTTCTCTTCTTGTTCTATCCCTGGCCAAACTGTAACCACTATTACCAGCAGTTTCAAACCCTACAGCCACTAAACTTTCACTTTGAGTTGCTTGAGGATGTTGAGCTTCCTGAACCTTTTCATCAGCCTCCACCTCAACCTGTACTTCTTTCTCTTGATCATCAAACACCTTTCTATTGTCACCAACCAAGTCTTTATACATAACCTCCTCTCTGAATGCAACCACATCTCTACTTTGAAAAGCCTTTGGACTGCCACCATCCATCCTCCACAACCTATAGCCTTTAACTCCCTTAGGATATCCAAGAATAACACACTTAATGGCTCTTGATTCCAACTTTCCTTGGCTTATATGAGCATAAGCCAAAGAACCAAACACCCTTAAGTTGCTGTAATCTGCCTTTTCACCTGTCCACATCTCCATTAGAGTCTTGTAATCAATGGTAGATAAGGATGACCTGTTGATTAAGTATGCTGCTGCTGTTACTGCTTCAGCCCAGAAACTTTTAGGCATTCCAGCACTAATCAACATACACCTAACCTTATTCAACAGGGTCCTATTCATCCTTTCCACAAGACCATTTTGTTGTGGGGTACCAGGCACTAATAAGGGCCTTGCAATCCCATGTTTATTACAATAATGATTGAATTCTTTTGAACATAATTCAAGCCCATTATCAGTTCTCATCTTTTTAACCCTTTTATTACTTTGACTTTCAATCAAAGCTTTCCAATCTTTAAAACAGTTAAATGCTTCATGTTTATGTTTCAAAACATATATCCCACTCTTCTAGAATAATCATCAACTAGAGATAAAAAATACCTTGCACCACCAAGTGATATGTTCTTTGCTGGTCCCCATAAATCTGCATGAACATAATCCAAGATCTCTCTAGTCTTATGTTTGCCTCTGGTGAACTTTACTCTATGAGCCTTTCCCATTATACAGTTTTCACAGAATCCAACATCAATCTCTTTAAGATCACCAAGAACCTGCTGTTTTCTTAACTCCTGCAGACCTTGATCACTTATATGCCCTAACCTTTTGTGCCATAATGCAGCTTCACTCATCTTTTCTTGTTCAACATTACAGTTCACCCCTTTGACAACTTTCCCATCCAAAATATAGATATTGTTATCTTTCCTGGAACCAGACAACATCACCATTGACCCCTTGATCGCCCTAGCTTTTCCATTCTTCAAACTTACATGATACCCTTCTCTTTCAAATGTACCTAAAGACAACAAACTTCTTTTTAACTCTGGAATGTATCTTACTCCTTTTAACTCCACCTCCATTCCATTATCCATCTTGAATACCACAGTACCAATTCCCTTGATTATGCATGACCTATCATCACCAAGTTTAACAACTCCAAAGTCACCAAAATCAAGTTGTTTGAAGAACTCTTTCACATGTGTCATATGAAAAGATCCCCCTGAATCCATCACCCATTTTCTTGTAACTCCATCTTTACAAACAACCATTAATACATCTGCACTGTCATATCCATCAGATAAATATGAATCTTCTTGTGCAGAATGACTGTTTTGCCCTTTTGAACCACTAGACTCCCCCTTTCTCCTTTTCCACTCAGGGCAGTCTTTCTTGAAGTGATTCTCTGAGTTACAGATGAAACACCTTCTCTTAAACTTGCTCTTTGATCTCGATCTTCAATTTTTGTTACTGAACTTCTTGTTATTAAAACTTTTCTTCTCAGGCCTTCCTCTCACCAATAAACCATCTCCACCTTCTTCTTTAGAATCTGTTCTTTTCTTTAACTCTTTAGAATTTAAGGCAGACAATACCTCTTCCATTGAAAGAGTCTCTCTACCATACATCAATGTGTCCACAAAGTGTTCATATGATGATGGAAGAGATGTGAGAAATATAATTGCCTGATCTTCATCTTCTAACACTACTTCAATATTTTCCAGATCAAGAATCAACTTATTAAATTCATTTGTATGATGCTCAAGACTCTTTCCAGAATTCATATGGAAATTATACAGTCTCTTTTTCAAATACAACCTATTGGCCAAAGACTTAGTCATGTATAATGACTCCAATTTGGCCCATATACCGGCTGCACTTGCTTCTTTAGAGACTTCTCTTAAAACTCTGTCTCCTAGGCTCAAGGCTCAAGATGATAGCACTATGTGCTTTCTTAAGAATATCCTTCTTCTCCTTGTCTGTTTATGTACCAGGAAGGTTAGCCTCACCCAACAGGGCATCACTCACCCCCTGATGCACTAACAAGGCCCTCATCTTCACACGCCATAGACTAAAGTCATTCTTCCCATCAATCTTTTCTAATTCAAACTTAGTCGACACCATTGCAACAACCAGTCAACCTTCAAAACCTTCGTCTTCTTGAATGAGCCAAAACCAGGCTCTGATACCAATTGTAGAAAAATAACCAAGAACAACGACACAATTGACCTCAACAATGATTGAATTTTTATTATGAATCGAAAAGTATACTGAATACAAAAGGAATTATAAAATGAAAAGAGTAAAACAAAGATTACAATCAAGCCCTATTTATAACCTAATTCCCAATTCTGCCAGTTAACGACTTGTTAACAACCAAACTTTAAACTTGACACTTTCAGTCCTCCATCTTTGTATCTTTAAGCACTTGTAACTTGAAACATTATTAAACGTATTAGAACTTAGTAATATGACAGAACTAGCCCCTTGACTTTCTGAATTCAGTTGACCTCACTTATTAAGTGTATATAGTTTGAATGGCATAGTGGGTTCTATGCTATATGAAACGTTTTATATCCTCTAAAATATAAAAAAAAATCCTTAATATCATTTGTTTGTTGGAATGCGAAAACCCAAAGAAACCATGAAATCCTAGTTAAAATGCATGGGAACTTTTAAAAAAAAAATCATTTGCAAGGATTGAACCCAAAACCTATTGTTTGAAATAGGAAATCTTAACCATTGAGCCATCTTCTATTTTCTATTGTTGGTTCATATATATTTTATCTATGGGTTCATTCAGTTTTTTTATATAGACTTTCTACTAAAAATTTAAAACCGAGTGGGTTCGTGTGAACCCGTTCATGTATAGGTAGATCCGCCCCTGATTGGAGTGCATGGAGAATTTTGAAGGGTTCCATGTTGCACTAATAAATGACACCCGAAGTCCTCATTTTGCTATTGAGAAGTTAAATAATAACTTTAAGGCATGAGTTTCAAAGATGAATGATTTTTGAAAGTTATTCAAGAAACCGCAAATGAAAGCATGAAGCTTTTCAAAGGCGGTGGAAAAAGAGTGGCATCCACCATGGCATTTTGTTATGCCTCGCCTGAGTGCCGTCGGAAGAATTGAGTGGCGGCCACTGTGGCGCTTTGTTAAGCACTATCCGGAATTTCTCCTTTAGGACAATGAGCGTTTAATCGGGTGGGATTGTTATGTGCCATGATTTCCAGCAAGTCATACCCATATTTATCCATTTACTAGCATTTCCTATTTTTAAGCCATTACCATTTAATGGGGTGGTGTGGTAGTTTATTTTATTTCTTCTCTTGTGTTTGTTTATTTAAGTAGGAGTATGGTTTCTTTTAGAATTATGAATGAAAATGTATGATCTTGAACTTCTCTCTAAATTTCTAATCTAGCTTCTTATCTAATTTCTCTAAGCTTTACCTACTTAACGGGTTATCTATCGGTTACTATTTTGGCCAATCAATAATTGGTTGGAACCGCAACATGATGCATGTTATGTCTCCCATGATAACCACCCCGTGCATGGGCTACGTGGGCTTGGTTGTGGACATGTAACAATTTCCTAACTTTTTTTTGAAAGACAGTTCAATGGTGAAATGCTAGTCTTAACAACCTCCGGGTCATAAGTTCGAGTCCTCCCACATGCCGGGCTCTTTCAACCTTAATGGGTATGATTTTTTGATGGACAAGATCATCAATAACAATTTCCTAACCTGACGCCCCTAATGACTTACATTTCGGGCGGTAACCCGATTTATGATTGAAAAAAACCCCTAACTCATCTTGTGATTAAAGAAGGTAAAATGGCACAATTGTTAAAAAATCATTGAGTTGCCATGTATAGAGAATTGTTAAAAAATAATAAATAAAAAAAAACCCTATCACCATGCTCATATTTATAATTTGATTACCACCTATTATAAGCGGCTACTATAACGGTTAATGACCGACTGCAACTGAGGGTTAGGGAAATAGAGTAGGTGTTGCAATACAAAAGGGGGTAGCAGCGCAACTTGTGGCCTGTTTACCTGCGTGTCACTTGTAATTGGCTGTTTTTGATTGATGATTAGTAAGGTTGATATTTATAATTAAAAAAAATTATATATACATTTACAGGATCTTGTGCTTCTTGCTCGCTCTAGAGAGATGGAAGTTTCATGTTTTGGAGATTGTTCAAGTTACAATCATGTGCAACTTTCAAGGGTCATGTGAGCTTAATTGTTGCTGGGATGACATTTACAATTTTGAACAAAAAATGTCAAGTTCAATGATTCATTGATTTGTAACATCTTTTTGATAGCGCGATTGAAACAAAGATACTATGTATTTTTAGTAGATTCTTGATCATAAATCACAATCTTGTAATTCCATTGTTCATTGGTTTTTGTTTGAAGGTTTCTATAGAGTTACATAAAGGAGCTTATGTGGAGTGGTAGGAACATCATCAATCATCATATATGGTTTAGACTTTAGAGTTTAGACTAGAGGTGTAGAAAAATGGTTTGGGCCTAATGAACAGCTCAGAGCCTGGTTTGGTAGCCCAAAAAATTGGCATGGGCCAAACATCTGTTTGGGCCCAAGTCCGACATGTTAGTGTTTTTTTTATGAACAAGTTTTGAACTTGATGTAACTGGTTTTTTTGGCCAAACCGATTATGAACACCATCCAAGTCCGTTTGAGTGAGTTCGGATTCTCAACTCTAAAATCCGCTCTCAACCAAAACCGGGTTTTGTACACGACTTTAGTTAGTTTGACGTTCAAGTGTTTGGGCTTAAATTAAGCAATGCAGTTTTTTTAGGGAAGTAAATACATCTGTTTGGGCCCAAGTCCAAAAATGGATAACCGGCCCACATTTAGACCCAAAACCCAACCCAAGAACTGAACTCATTGTCATAGCCTGTCAGCTGTAACATGTAGAAATGTTTGTTTGTTTTTTTGGCTTTTTTTTTAATCTTTGCATGAGTCCAATATATTTAACAATTTAATCGGGCTTCCTTTTTAGTAAAATCTCTTTTGAGAAAACAGCAAGTATTAAAATTAAAAAAAGAAAATTATACGTTAAAGTAAAAGTTCAAAATTTTAAAGGTGTCGAATGTCAATAGATTAACCAATAGGCAATGTAACTATGCAAGTGAACTCAATCACTTATGTCTTTGTTTTAGATTCGGACCCAATTTTTTTTTCATATGACGCAAAAATGTTTTAAGCCATTTGTCTATTGCTATATAATTTTTTTCTGATCCGCTTCGTACATCAAAACAGACAATTTCTACCGGATGTAATGAACGGGTTAATCCCACTAGTTTATACATATATAATTATATTTTTGGGGCCATTCTTTACTACCCCAAGCCCTAAAATTTTCGAACATTCTCGGAGACGGCCCTGCATTTCAAATAACCTCATCACTAACCAACCTATAATAAACATTTATAGGTTGAGAGGCTTAATTTAGCAATGACTTAAGCATAAAGACTCGTTACTACTTGTTAGTCTCAAACTCATATCAACTCTTTTTTGGTCCAATTAACTTACTGTTATGCATAGATGACAATTAAGGACGCATCCAATTATGAACAGAACCCAGTTTGAATTGGTATCATTCAGCCGTTGGGACCAGAATGAAATTCGTGATGTGGGTGAAAGTGATCATCATTATCATACTCAGTTAATCCCACCGATAGCAAAGCTAAGGTAGGGTCTGAGGAGGGTAAGATGTAGACAGCCTTACCTCTACCCCTAAGAATAGAGAGGTTGCTTCCGGTGAGACCTCTGGCTCGATGTGGTTTGGTATCAAGCCTTGGACATTAGGCACAGAACACTTAGCAATCGGGACAAACCCAATCGGTGCATGCACACCTTTGTCTTTTGGCCATTCACGCCACCACATGATGCATGATTAACCGTCCGTCGTTTTTAACATTATGTTCACGAAATTAGTAAAATAACGCTAAAACTAGTGCAACTTTACTTTTGCCCCTCAATGGCCACACATATATACATTATATGCGCACACCGTAAGTGGGGCGTATGCGGGTGAAAGTGAAACAATCATAAATCCTCGACCCTAAACCCGAACGACCAGTCACAAAAAAAAAATAAATAAATAAAAAAGTCAAAGTTGATTGATTGCAAGTTACAACCGCAGAAGCTTGTGTTACAAGTTACAACAATCTGATCTTCAAAGCAAACACTCACTCATCATCTACCAAAAACCCTAATTCTTCTCTCCAAATCTAATCACATAGTAATAATATTATAGTTTTCAACTGTCTGAATTAACTAACTACAGATCAACTAGAATCATACAGTTTCAACAAAAATCTGTTGAAGAAGGAATGGAATTGGGTAAGAGACGGAGAGCAGCAGTTGTAGTGCTCGGTGATATTGGTCGCAGCCCTCGTATGCAGTATCATGCCCTTTCTCTTGCTCGTCAGGTTTCTGTCTCCTTCTTCATAATCTGATCATTACGTTTTTAAATTACTTTAATTTGATTAGGGTTTCTTTACACTTGTGTCAAGTTGGCATCTTTAGGTTATTGTTAATTGACTATCTGAATTCAAACTAAGTCTGTTTCTCTAGCTGAGTACTCGTGACAAAATGTCATGTGCAAGCCACAGGTTTTACCACAATCGGCCTTCGGGTGGTGGGTTTTCCCTAGAATTGGTAGGGCTGGCATAATAGGTTAGACGAACCTGTTAAGACACGAACACGAAACGTGTAAACTCGAACACTACTAACGAAATCTAATCGTGTCATTTTTTCAAACACGAGAACACGAACCTGTGTATGACAGGTTAACACGATAAGACACGAAACAGGTAAACACGAACACGACACGAAAATAAATAGGTCTTAACGTGTCGATCTGTTATAGACACAAAACCTGTTAAAATCGTGTAGGTTCGTGTCAGGTTATTGTGTTCGTGTCTAGATTGCCAACCCTAAGAATTGGTGACAGCCTGGGTCACTGCCGCTGTCTGTGATCGCGGACTTTGTTTGACTTACAAAAAAAACATGAATGATGTGATATTTCTTGGCTTGTCAGGGCTATTTCAGTGTAGTATTTTGACTTTCTGTTTTTATCTTCTATAACTGAAATATTGAATGGTTGTTTGATATTCTTTTTCATGCCGCAGGCGAATCTTGAGGTCGATATTGTTGCATATGGAGGTATATATATTGTATAGTACCTTTTTTTACAAAATTCTTTCGTTAAGGATGTCATTCATAACATAGCTTGATCAAGCGGTGTTTGTCTAAAATATGCGTTTACACTAAGCAGCAATGTAGTTTCATAGTTTCAGTTCTTGCTTTCTTTTTATGCTCTTTTGTACAGGTTCCGACCCACATTCCGCGCTATTAGAGCATCCATCTATACATATCCATACAATGGTATTGTTTCTGTTACTAAAATAACCATGTGTAATCCAAAAATATCCTACAAACTCAACTTGGTATGTCAAATGCGTGTTAATTTGTATTCTATAGAGGCAATGGCCGTCAAGAGATGGACTTCTACCGAAAATATTTCGCCCGGTTATGCTTTTGTTAAAGCCGTTGATTCAGTTCGTTTTGCTTCTTTGGTTTCTTTGTGTTAAAATAAAGGCCCCTGATGTATTTATAGTGCAGGTAAGCTCAAGTTTCTACTATGAATATACATTGCTTTCTTTCGGAATTGTAAAATTTTAGTATTCTTTTGATATGTTTGATTTATGTTTATGATTTTGCAGAATCCACCTTCTGTTCCAACTTTGGTTGCTGTGAAATGGGCCAGTTGGTTGAGGCAATCCTCCTTTATCGTTGATTGGCATAACTTTGGATATACGCTGCTTGCATTATCTCTTGGCAGAAGCAGTCGTTTTGTAGCAATATATCATTGGTAAAAAAGAAACTATATTTGTTATGATGATCAAGAATTATAAGGCTTTGTGTGTGACTGTGACATGATAATGGAAACCAAGGTTTGAACTTTTTTAGGGTTGAGTTACATTTTGGAAAGATGGCAAATGGTTCGTTGTGTGTCACAAAGGCAATGCAACATGAGTTGGAACAAGTTTGGGGTATCAAGTGAGACGGTTAGCTTAAAGTTCAATGTCCTTATACTGCTTTTGTACCATGAAGATAGCTAGCAAGTTTTGTTTTGGAAGCTAAAACCAACCATAAAACATGTTAGAGGTGGCTGGTTGAACATATTGGGTAATGGGTCAAAGCACTTTTTGTTGCCCATTTAGAAAAAAAAAATGATTATTGGGTTAGTTTTGATTACAAAAAGAATATAGTAATGTAAATCTTTGAATAAAAATGGTTTAAGAAGTTGTATGCATTAAAAAGACTTTGGGCACTTTGATTTGTTTGGCCCATTTGACCCACTTCCTTTCAGCTAAGTAGCCTGTTTAAGATATATTACAACCCAAATCGGGTTAATTCATAATATGGTAAGACAAAACATTGCAAAATTTTCATGGTACAATGAAGCTATTATTTTTTATTGATCATGTTTTGTGATCAGTGGTATAACAGTAATCACATGCCCCTCTTTTACCTTTTCTCCTCTTTTTAATACATAGAGCCACAGTGTTATATGATCAGCCTCCTGAGTTTTTCCGGCCAGCTCTGCTCGAAGAAAAGCATAAGGTAAAACAAACATCATTTGAAAACATCACCTCATTTAAAGGTTCTAGAACTTCGTACTGATTGTTGATTGCAGTTGTTTTGTAGAATTAAGAAGGATATGTTCCGGTCAAACAGTCCTCCAGATTGCATCAGCTATGGTAATTTCTTCCTTGTGCTATTGTTAATTTGGGGGGTTATTTCGTTATAGGTCACATAGGTTGATCTAAGATATGTGCTTGGTAACCATGCTTATTTTCACAAACAAAACCCTTAAAAAGTTTCACTCTAAAATAAAAGCGCTCAACTTTCAAAGGTTTCAATGTAATGTAGTTCAGACGTGTTACCGAGTCAATGATGACATGTTGGTAAGTTTGACAACACTGAGTTTTTCTGGTGCCAAGACAGGTTACCTTATTTCGAAAATTTCAAAGTTGGTTACTTTTTTATGGGTGAAATCTAACATGGTTACCTTAAACAGAAATCAGACCAACGTATATTGTACGTCTTTGTGCAACAACCCCCTTTTAGGGCTTAGAGTGATTTCTAACATAACTATCATACGCACACGTATTTTAGGAATAACTGACCATGACATTCAAGATCCAAAAACAACATTATTTACAAACCAGATTGACAACGACTATCACTTGAGGCAGAATAGGCCTGCACTTATTGTTAGCAGTACAAGCTGGTGTGTTCTACAAACCTTACCTCAGATTTTATGAACATCTTTAATAATTAATAGAAAGATGATCACTTAATTGATTGAATTCAAAAAGTTAATGGAATGATTTTATTTTTCAGGACCCCGGATGAAGATTTTGGCATTCTTTTAGAAGCAGCAGTGATGTACGATAGGCGTGTTGCTGCATTACTAAATGAAAATGACTCAAATGGGAATGATTTTCTATGGAAAGCTATTGATGAGGGGAAGACATTTTTATATCCAAGATTATTATTTGTTATCACTGGTGAGAATTTAATTCATGTTATTGTTTTCATTGACATAATAAGAAAAAGTAAAAAAAAAAAAAAAGGTTTTAACTTGGAGTATTGTAAACACTTTGAAGGGAAAGGACCTGAGAAAGAGAAGTATGAGGAGAAAATAAAGAAATTGAACCTCAAACGTGTGGCTTTCCGTACCATGTGGCTGTCACCAGAGGACTACCCCTTGCTTCTTGGTGAGCAAAACTCTGGTTCATTGGTTTATACAAATTTGGACTTGTTTACCATGAATGGTTCGTTTTATTATGACTTATCCCTACAGGTCAAAAGGGTAAAATATAAAAAGACCAAAATAACTAGCTAAAAAGGAACATGTCAAATGGGTCAAAAGTCGCGGAAAATGTAGTTTTAGTGCATATAAATTTGAAATCATTTTGTTCAAAGAATAAGGTTATTATTGACTGTACAAAAAGGCAACAAATGGTTCGAACAGGATGAAATTTGCCTGAAAATGTATTTCTAATGCATTTTGTATATCTCCTTATTCAACAAATAAGATCATTATTGAAATAAATTTTCTCTTATCATATCTGAATTGCTTATAATAGAAGTTTAATTGATGAGCAAAAATTAGTTCCGCTCTATGCGAAAAGCCTACACATATTGGTTCAAACCGGTTAACCAATGGTTTTGACCCATCCTTTTTGCCACATTTATTCATCTTGTTTTGTTGCCCGTTCAATTTTTGCAGGTTCAGCTGATCTTGGTGTCTGTTTGCATACTTCTTCATCAGGGTTGGATCTCCCAATGAAGGTATATTATAGATAAACTTTTGCTTAAATCTTTTCTTATATTTAAAACACATCATCATCTGCTGTCAGGTTGTAGACATGTTTGGATGTGGTCTGCCTGTTTGTGCTGTTTCTTATTCCTGGTAAATAAAAATCTCTCTAATTCTTTCAAGCAGTCATCTTTTTTACTGAAAGGATAATACAAAGTTTAACTTTTGTGTTGACTTTCATGAAGCATCACAGAGCTTGTACAAGTGGAGAAAAATGGCCTTCTCTTCTCATCGTCATCAGAGCTTGCTGATGAACTCATGGTAAGTCGGTTATACCAGAAGGAATATTCAACTAATGTATGTTTTCTTTATGTTTGTTAAGCTATCAACTTTTACAGATGCTTTTTAAGGGTTTTCCCGATGGATGTGATGCTTTGAGAACACTAAAAAACGGGGTTTTGGAAATGGGTTCATCTGCAAAATGGGCTACTGAGTGGGAAGCTAACGCAAAGCCATTGATATCCAAGGTAATCTCACTTTTCTGTGTACATTGGGTCGTTTTAGAGGTGGCAAGATAGGCGGGTTAGTTAACGGGTCAAAACCCATTTCGTTTTGCTAGGTACTGAAACATGCTGGCCCGGGTTGACCCACTAACCCTTTTTATCTTTTCTTACTAGTTTTCAAATTAATGGTTAGTGGGTTAACTACGATTACAAATATTAATATCAGAACAATAATCTAAATCTTTGAGCGAAAACCCTTACCGGTGGTTTTCAACCTGTTTGACCCATACGTATTTAGCTATTTTTTTTTTAATTTGATCACTTTGACTATTGAGATAAAACAAAATCCGTTCATACATAAACAGGGTTGATGCATTGAACAAGAATTTAATTTTTTGAATTTTCAGGTGATCTCTGGTAAATTGAGTTGATATCAAGTTCTCGATAGTGGTGCTGCGCTAAGCTTCGAACAGATCTAAGTTTTGAAGTTTAGTTTTTGAATTGAACTGTGCTTTATACAATATACAATATGAAGATCTATAGCATTAATAAAACTGTGCTTTATACAATATACAATATGAAGATCTATAGCATTAATAAAACTACAATATAGTTCAGTTTATTAGCATTTCATAAGAATATACAACGGAAAACAATGATTGTTATTTAGGAAACTTATGAATTCATACGGCTTTCGTTCACCTTTGAGACTGCACCAATTAGAATCGGGCTTCTGAATCTTACTTAGATCTACAGCTTGGGTGTAGCCGGGTCCGTGGAGCATCCCACTTGGTGACATCTGGTTTTGGGTTATCTCTTTGAGCGACGTACTATCACTCATCGCGATGGTTAGCTCAAATTCATCGCGTAACATCTGAAGGACTTTCTTCACTTCAGCTTCTCCTTCAGCAGCCAATGAAAACACAGCGGGTCATCCAATCTGTAGAATTCCGCAACTCAGTTGTTCAAATATACAACCCTACAATGCATACAATAGTACTAGTTTTGGTTAATACTACAAACAAATGTGCCCAACGCTCAAGTTCCGGTGCCTTGAAAACATCTGCACCCTGCTTGAACCCACCGTCCAAGAATACGGGTACACGCCATTTTGTAGCTTTCACAACCTGACCAATGTTTTTTTTTTTTTTTTTTTTTTTTTAAAAAAAAAACAAGTTATTGCATAAAAAGGTAACCAACTTTGACTGGTTCATGGTCGAACTTCACGGGTCTAAATAAAGATGTAGATAATTCAAGATTCAGATCAAAGTTGGTTACTTTTTTATATAATTGTATGCTTTAAGAAAAGTTCGATAATCGATACCTCCTCTAGAGCCATGATGGTGGCTGCTGGCTGGGACATAGTCAAGCTGATGAGCTCCATAATTGGATACAATACCCACAGCTCCGGCTTGACTAACAAACCTTGCTGTAGGATCAAAACACCAAAGAATGTAAGCTTTAAAAATACCCTAAACATAGAGAAAATTACATGGCTTCTTAACCCTTCACAAAGATCGGCATTGTAGTGATCACCTGGAGCCACTTTACATCCAGTTGGAAGTTAACCATATGTTCCAAAAAAAGTCGACGTGGTCAAAGTTACTTACACCTTAACTGCCTTGGAGTATGACCCTAAGTGATCGCTGGAGCCACTTACATCCTGTTGGAACCTAACCATATGTAACCAAAAAAAAGTTGACGTGGTCAAAGTTACTTACACCTCAACTGCGTTGCAGTATGACCCTAAGTCACACTTTAGAAAGCCTAACACCAATAAGAATCCGGGACCTCAACCTGTTTTATTATTGTGACAGTGAGAACCCAAACTGTTAAACTCACGAGACCCACTAATACTTTGCTAACCTATGGGACGAGGTAATATGTAGCTTACGCTGGCAGGTGGCCTTCAACGAGGTTAAAGGCATACATAACAATATATTAATATAAACGATACATGCATACACCCACATGGCTTACAAGATTCTTGAGAAAGCATTCGGTTCTCTTCTAGAGTCCACTGGTCCTCTGCACCGGATGCATAATACTAATAGTCATCACTTTTGGCGACTTCTCCTTGGCGATTGCTTGCTATTCAGTTACATTGGTTACCTCCCTCTTTCTTGCTTATTTTCTTCAAACAAGATCTTGATCCACATAAAAATACACAAATCAAACTTCACCCTCGATAGTTATAGGAAATTATATCGCGATATATTCTCAAACCAACATAATACTCTAGTTATAGTCGTCCGAGTTCTTTCCATTATCCAGATAATAAAAAAACAAGTAGATTAGATATCCATCTAGGAAATGTTTGTATGATTATGCGGTTATATAAGTTATATAACTGTTTGATAAATCATTGGTAAATCATGCACTCATTATGGAATCAATTTTAAGTACAAAACTATTAGAACCTAATAAACAATTATGTTGCTACAACAAATATAGGTCCGGAGAGGGTCTGAACATTCCAAGGTCGTCAAGCCTCTGACCTCGTCTGCTGCCTTAAGGGGTTGCACCAGCAGCATGAAAGAACTAGTCAGAAGGGGTAAAAGGGTTAAAGGGTTTCAGTTCACCAAACGCAGGTCGTGGTGTCCCTCTACGTTGTAAACGTAGATGGGAGGTTCAAAAGTTTTGATATTTTAGTTGTTATGATTCTGATTTGGGATCAACCCAAAGTCAGAATGTTGTTATTATTGGTTAACTTAAGAAAAGATTAAACATAAGAGTATGATCTTGAAGAGAGGAACTCTTGATCCCAAGTTACAACTAAGGACCATCCACGTAAGCCGATGAAGGCTGAGACCTGCGAGTAACAGAGCGTGATTCCGCATGTAGTGGCTGTTGGAGCCAGCTTGGTTGTGGAATCAGCATGGTTGTGGATTGCTAAGAATGTATAGCAGCAACTCGGAGGCTTGAAGGCTTCAGCCTGCTGCTGTTGAAAATATTATTAGAGAATAACTCTAGAGAGAGTGTTTAGAGAGAGAGAGAGAGAGAGAGAGAGAGAGAGGTCTTGTGTTCAGACCAATCAGAGTTGTATCACATGGTTTGCCCTTCTATTTATAGAGTGGGATGGGTTAAAACCCTAATGGGCTTGGGCTTGACCCAATATTAAATTTAATGATTTTGGCTTCTTGGGCTTGGCCCAATTGAGTACCCTACACCATCAGCCCCCTAGTCTAGTTTAATGTATATATGCATGTACATTATACTAGACTCAAACTATTCATTATCTTTGCGCTTTCTTCCAACTTTTGTTGTTTTGGTGAGTGTTTATTTGTAGATACCTTCGTGTAAGTAGGATAAATATCAACAAACAAACCTTAGCATAATGAGTTTTGGAATGTGTTAGGGTTTAAACCGATAAAATTTGAAACTTGTTTAAGTTGATGATCTTGAAAGCTTATTAGGGGGTTTGAGCTGATGAGCTTGAAAGCTTATTGGCATTTAAGCTTATAAGCCCTTAGTTTGGTGAAAGCAGCTGATGAGCTTGAAAGCTTATAAGGATTTAAGTTGATAAGCTTTGCAGCTTGCTAAGCCCTTATTTGGATGGAGGCTATGGAGCTGAATATTTCTCCATTACTTGCTTCTTTCCTTGTTAGCTTGTATTAGCTTCAACATATCGGCTATTGACCTTTTAAGTTTTCGCCTTTTGAGCTTAATTTTCTAAGCTTGTTTGTTGTATTGGCGAAGTTATCTTGAGTTGTGTGATTAAAACCATCTATATCCCACATGTATGCTCCTTTGGACGATATTCCCATAATTTTGTAAAATATTTTTTGGAAATATCTTTATTACGGGCACAAGCCTTTAGAAGATGGTTCATTCAAATGACTATGGCAGTTTAAATGCTTGTAAGCATCAACAAAGTAGCTACGTATCACTAAATGATTTTAGCTAGGTGCACTTACAGAGGTTTTTAGCAAGTCACGTTTTTGAACAAATGTCGGGAAGTTAATCCGATATATAGTGGATTATTATATTGACCGAATGGTCGATTTCTAAGCAAGATAGCAAATGAGCTTCATATGACAGAAGGAAAGCTGCATGTGTACGAAGGAAGGCTTCTTGCACATAAAGGTGAAGCACATTGCCTTAAAGGTTGACTTGATATGACCTGACTTGATAAAAAGCTTGTACGCGTTCTAAGCTTTGAAGGCTTTAAGCAAAGTTATTGTTTTTGTTGACTAAAGCATATAGATTTCATCCTTTAAACAAAGTGGCTTGGCTTGACAGCTGAAAAGCTCGTGGATTTCATCCTTTAAGCTTATGGATGAAATCCATCACTAGCCTAATTCCTTGTGCTATCAAAGTTTTGTGATAAATTCTTTCTTATGATACAAGCGATGGAATCGAGTAGACAGAAGCAAACAAGGTTAGATAGCGAATTTCTTTATTTACGAACGTTCGCTTTTGATTCTTATTCAGGAGCCTTGTTCATAAGACGTTGAGTGTATGACCTTGCTAGCGAGCTTCTTTGATGCAAACTTGACGTATGACTTATGCTTGTAAGCTTCTTTCGCTCGAAGATTGATATGAGCTTCCTTCGCTCAAAGCTTGATATATAGAGCATGTCTATAAGCTTCGTTCGTATGAAGTTGAGCGTCTTTTATTGACATGACTAAGTGTCCAAATCTATTGATTTGTTTCTTTTTGCATTAGTTGCAACAATATTTCTTTGTGATAATGGATGATGTTCGACATGAGAACGTTTAGCACCGTTTTGGTAAAGTATCATTCGTTGTGTTGTTTGGGAAACCTTGTAGGGTTCCATTTGGTGTTAGCCTTGTATGGCTAGAAAATTATCGTATGGTTGTGGTATTATGAACCTTTCAAGTTGTTTGGGCTTGACATGTGATGAATGGTGACCGATCATGGCCATTTATGCTAACTTTCATGTATGTTGTTTTGTGTATGGCCTAGTGAAATTGTTTCACTTTTGAATTGTACCTTAGTGTATTTTTGTGATTGTGGATGCTTGCATGTTTGCATGTTCGGATGCTTGCATGTTTGGATGCTTGCATGTTTGGATGCTTGCATGTTTGCATGTTTTTTCTTTGTATTTGTTGGGAAATGTTTTACCGGTAGCACCTTAAAAGGTTAAGTGCTGCAGTCACTTATCCTTAAGGTAGTCTAGGCAAACAAGTCGCCACCTATCCTGTGTACACTACTTAGTGTTTTTGCATTTCGTAAGTTTGTTTAGAAAACTTAAGGAACAATTGGTGTATGCTGTTCAAACCCGTCTATGAGACATGTAAAGGAAAATCTTTGTAGGTCTCATGGAGTTGGATTGATCTAGGAACTCACCCCTTATATAGGTCCATTCAACCCTTGAACCTATTGAGCAATGTGGCCTGGGAGCTCATTCCCTTACATAGCCCTTGCCATGGAGTTTCTTACTAGGTTCTCAACCTGATTATAGGATAGAAAGACAAATCTTGATAGAGAATATTATGATTCATTCATTTCATGATAATTAAATGTTTACACAAAGAAGTGGTATAAATCTCTTGGCCATTTGTAGTTACATTGAACCTTTTAAGGTGATCTCATCCCAATGTTTTGGGACTTTCTTTCCTTCTTGGTCGATTAAGCTTGTAGGAACCACCATTGTGAGCTTCGAGCACAACGTGTCGTCCTTCCTATTTTGGACCAAGCTTTCCAAAGTTTTGTTTTTGCAACATGTAAATTGTCTTTTAGGAAGACACTCGTGTGTTGTAGCAAAGTGCTTTGGCAAGGTGTTGGTGTTTTAACAAATCTTCTTTGGTTGCCAAGTAGCTTGCTTTGTTATTTTGCCAACAGCTTCAACGCCTTAGCATTGCAGTTTGATTCGTCATTAATCTTTTTTTTATGTATAGCATGATGCTTCAATGCTTCTACGTTTCTGGTTTTATGCTTCTATGGGGCTTGATCCTTTTTGCTACGGCTATTTTGTAGCCTTAGGTGTATTCAATAAATTCGTGGTCTTTGTAGTTGCTAAATCTCCAAAGATGGTTGAAGGCTTAGAAGCTTCAAAATCCGTATTCATGTTTAGCTTAGGTAACATTCTTTCGAGATAGATTTTTTGGGCAAGCGTTTGCGCTTAGTGTGAGTGAGAAGCATTGATGTTTTAGCAAGAGTTTCGGCGATTGAGCAAGTTGCTTTGGATAATCTTTGTTGGTGTATGTTTTGTTCATGCTAAAGCCTTAGTAGAGGGCAAGTATTATCATAGGCGGTTCACCTAGTTGTGAGTTCTTAGAATAGAACTTGTTTGCTATAAGGACACTTTTGCTTATAGCTAGTTTGATAGCTTCTTCCTTTAGTTAAGTCCTTTTGCTTTTTAAATTGCAAGAAGTAGTGTTCATACTGGAGGTGAACGTATGCCTTGTTCTAACCGTGGTTTTTGTTCAAGGATTGATAAGTTGTTGCATATTAGCAAGATGCTTGTATCCGTTTTAGCTTTAGAGCAGAAGTCATGACATATATAGCTTCTTTGTCCTCCTATGCTTATTGTATAGCCTTCAAACTTGTAAGCTTCATTTTTTGTATCTGAAACTTCTAAATTTCTAAGCTTCAGTTGTTGTATTTGAAGCTTATAAGCTTTTAAGCCTGTCGTAGTTGAAGCGTTTAAGCTTTTTAGCTTCTATTAATGTTTTTTGAAGCTTTTAAGATTTAAAGTTTATTTTGTTTATTTTGAAGCTTCTGAGCTATTTTTGAAACTTCTAAGTATTTGAAGCTTTTAACGACATGTTCGAAGGAGTTTATGTAAGAATCATGTCAAGTCTACCAATGTTATCATGAACATGTGATGTATTTTGACTTTTATCATCCTTGAGGTATAAAATTTGTGTTGGTAACGAATTTGACTTGTTGTCGAGCTTTTGTAGTTAAAAGAAGTGATACGTTGTGAAGCTTATGATCTTCCTGGCTTCTGGGGTGATAACCTTTGAAGTCCATAACCTTTTAAGCATTGGAGGTTATGGCTTATGAAGACCTGTGAGGCTTAAACCTTCTAAGCATTGGAGGTCATGGCTTATGGAGACGAGTGAGGTTTAAACCTTCTAAGCTTCTGAGGTCTTGGCTTATAGAGACCAGTGATGTTTAAACCTTCTAAGCTTCTGAGGTAACAGTTTGTGAGGACCTACAAAGCTTAAAACCTCTTGTGTTTGTTAGAGTTTGTAATGACCTTTGCGGTTTATAGCCTCTTGGATGAACAATTCTAACTTTGTTCACTAATTGTAACATTCGCAAATTTTTAAATAGGTTAATTATAACTTTGGGGATCTAAAGTGACAATAATCCATAGTTGAAAATCGTCTAAGCCATATTTTTTTTCGTAACATTTGGGGTAGTGTTATAACACCCCGAAATTTTAAAACCTAAAAAAATAGTAAATAATTGACAAAATTTATTAGTTTAAATTGTTGCCCATTATATGTTATATAATTATGATTTTATAAGTTTAGTTGGCAAAATAAAAGTTCTTTGTCAAAGGAGAAATATGATTTTAAATGCACACAAGCATTTTTTTTTTCAAAATGGGAATTTAATATAATAAATTCATTATTTAATAGTATTAAAAATAATTACATTTGTTTGACTAACTTTTTAATGCTTAAAACGTTTTCTAATAACTAAGAATTTAACTATTTTTTTAATGCTCTCTTGCCAAGAATTAAGTATAAATATAAATCAATCATTTATATGTTGTGCTCATCCATCATATAATCTTTTGATTGGGATATTGGCTACATCATTTTTCCTTTACATCATTTTGGTCGCAACTACCAATTTCTATTGGTGTCTTTAGTCATCGATAAGGCTACTATGAGTATTCGAGCGATGACAATGATGGAATACAATTACTTCTTTTTACAATGATAGTAAAGTTTGAATATGCTCTTTAAGGTACGGATAACCTATATCTTACTTTCATATATTGCATGGATTATTGCTATGTTACTTTTACGGATTAGGGATCATATTTCTTTTCTAGTATGAATGAAGTCATTGTTTTTTTTTTTTTTTTTTTTTTTTTTTGTATGAACCGTTTGACTGTAAAGTTTAAATGCGTTCAATACAAATTTCATTTCTAAATGCTATTATGATTTGATACGTTTTATTTATTTTATTGAATCGTTTTTTTATTGATTTTGTTACATTCACTATTCTAATTATATAGAGATATTTATTTTGTCACATTATATAAATTGTAATATTTATTTATTTAAATATATATATATATACACACACACACACGTATTTATATACATATAACTTGACATTTTCATACTCATATTGTTTGTTGGTGTTTAACTTTAGACATGTTTTACATATGTATAATCTATATATTACATTTTATTTTGTTACTTTCAAAGTCAATATTTAATTATAGACGATTTGATTTACTAATATATTGCTAGTCATTTGATTCTATTTTAGTCAAAGCTATAAATCTATACATATACGTTTATATATTTATTTCATGATATTAATATCGTGTGGATATATTAAATTCTATTTGATCGTGTCATTATTCATACAAACCATATTTACCCTTTCCGTTTTATATAAATACAAATTGGTATTTTGGATTATATATTTTTCGTTACATTATACTATCTAGACATTTTAGAGTCCTAGACTAAAAATCTAAACTCACATGAACTTAGAAATCTCCAAGTCATTTCAATTCATTTTATTCTATTGCTCATAATTATATTATTCACTCTATTAGGGTAATTTTTGGATTTACCCAAACCGCTACAACTTGTGCAAGTCGTACTTGCTATTCTTCGCAACTAGTGAGTATATCTTTCCCATTTTTACTATTTACTCTTTTGGGGTGACTCATGTACAATTATTACTAAACTTACGAATGTTATTTACAAAGCAATGTGCTCTTGATATGTTTTGTGTGAATTGTATGAACGATTTGTCAAAGTCATTAACCTTTGGGCCGCACCTAACAAAGAGTAGTACTACGAATTATATTCCTTGGTCATTGTTATGGTTTTTCTTAAACGATGTGTGAACGATTATTGATCGATGCGTGAACGATTATTGAACGATGTGAGGCTTGATTTTGACCCTTTTACATATTACAATATCATAGCACAAAAATTGCGAAACATTTTTCTATTATATGTATTCAAACAGGGTATGCTCACCAATACATTTTTGTATTGACCAAATTATTTTCGTACATGTTTCAGGTTCGTATGAGATCACTTTTAAGCTTTTGAAACCTAGACTTACATTTGAGATTTATTGTATTTTGGTTTTAGTTGCCACTTTAGAATTTTGTATCTTGTAATTTCTTTTAATGTAATAAACTATTTAATTCAATGTATCAATATTTTCACTTGCATGAGAAAAAAAATCATGAATGTTACACTATACTTATATACTTGCATGAGCGCACATTTGGTATGCACAAAACTTTTCTCATTTAAACTTTTAATTTTCTAACTTCGGGTCAACTGTCAAAAGATTTTGAAACTTTTACTTTGGGTATTAGACAACTACTTTAAAATTTATCAAAACATAAATGATGTGATATTTTTTTAAAACCTACTTGCCTTTTTAAACACATTTTGTTTCATAGAAACCGTCACTTGAAAGGCATTTCGGGACGAAATTATTTAAAGTAGGAGAGACTGTAACATTCGCAAATTTTTAAATAGGTTAATTATAACTTTGGGGATCTAAAGTGACAATAATCCATAGTTGAAAATCGCCTAAACCATATATTTTTTTTTTCGTAACATTTGGGATAGTGTTATAACACCCTGAAATTTTAAAACCTAAAAAATAGTAAATAATTGACAAATTTTATTAGTTTAAATTACGTTATATAATTATGATTTTATAAGTTTAGTTGGCAAAATAAAAGTTCTTTGTCAAAGGAGAAATATGATTTTAAATGCACACAAGCATATTTTTTTTTTCAAAATGGGAATTTAATATAATAAATTTATTATTTAATAGTATTAAAAATAATTACATTTGTTTGACTAACTTTTTAATGCTTAAAACGTTTTCTAATAACTAAGAATTGGTGGCCCAATGGTAGAAGCAAAGCTTCTAGGAACACCTAAGGGCTAAGGGGAAGGTCATGGGTTCAAGTCCCACAAGGAGTGAAATTTGCCGTTCAAAAAAAAAAACTAAGAATTTAACTATTTTTTAATGCTCTCTTGCCAAGAATTAAGTATAAATATAAATCAATCATTTATATGTTGTGCTCATCCATCATATAATCTTTTGATTGGGATATTGGCTACACCATTTTTCCTTTACATCATTTTGGTCGCAACTACCAATTTCTATTGGTGTCTTTAGTCATCGATAAGGCTACTATGAGTATTCAAGCGATGGCAATGATGAAATACAATTACTTCTTTTTACAACGATAGTAAAGTTTGAATATGCTCTTTAAGGTACGGATAACCTATATCTTACTTTCATATATTGCATGGATTATTGCTATGTTACTTTTACGGATTAGGGATTATATTTCTTTTCTAGTATGAATGAAGTCATTGTTTTTTTTTTTGTTTGAACCGTTTGACTGTAAAGTTTAAATGCGTTCAATACAAATTTCATTTCTAAATGCTATTATGATTTGATACGTTTTATTTATTTTATTGAATCGTTTTTTTATTGATTTTGTTACATTCACTATTCTAATTATATAGAGATATTTATTTTGTCACATTATATAAATTGTAATATTTATTTATTTAAATATATATATATATATACACACACACACGTATTTATATACATATAACTTGACATTTTCATACTCATATTGTTTGTTGGTGTTTAACTTTAGACATGTTTTACATATGTATAATCTATATATTACATTTTATTTTGTTACTTTCAAAGTCAATATTTAATTATAGACGATTTGATTTACTAATATATTGCTAGTCATTTGATTCTATTTTAGTCAAAGCTATAAATCTATACATATACGTTTATATATTTATTTCATGATATTAATATCGTGTGGATATATTAAATTCTTTTTGATCGTGTCATTATTCATACAAACCATATTTACCCTTTCCGTTTTATATAAATACAAATTGGTATTTTGGATTATATATTTTTCGTTACATTATACTATCTAGACATTTTAGAGTCCTAGACTAAAAATCTAAACTCACATGAACTTAGAAATCTCCAAGTCATTTCAATTCATTTTATTCTATTGCTCATAATTATATTATTCACTCTATTAGGGTAATTTTTGGATTTACCCAAACCGCTACAACTTGTGCAAGTCGTACTTGCTATTCTTCGCAACTAGTGAGTATATCTTTCCCATTTTTACTATTTACTCTTTTGGGGTGACTCATGTACAATTATTACTAAACTTACGAATGTTATTTACAAAGCAATGTGCTCTTGATATGTTTTGTGTGAATTGTATGAACGATTTGTCAAAGTCATTAACCTTTGGGCCGCACCTAACAAAGAGTAGTACTACGAATTATATTCCTTGGTCATTGTTATGGTTTTTCTTAAACGATGTGTGAACGATTATTGATCGATGCGTGAACGATTATTGAACGATGTGAGGCTTGATTTTGACCCTTTTACATATTACAATATCATAGCACAAAAATTGCGAAACATTTTTCTATTATATGTATTCAAACAGGGTATGCTCACCAATACATTTTTGTATTGACCAAATTATTTTCGTACATGTTTCAGGTTCGTATGAGATCACTTTTAAGCTTTTGAAACCTAGACTTACATTTGAGATTTATTGTATTTTGGTTTTAGTTGCCACTTTAGAATTTTGTATCTTGTAATTTCTTTTAATGTAATAAACTATTTAATTCAATGTATCAATATTTTCACTTGCATGAGAAAAAAAATCATGAATGTTACACTATACTTATATACTTGCATGAGCGCACATTTGGTATGCACAAAACTTTTCTCATTTAAACTTTTAATTTTCTAACTTCGGGTCAACTGTCAAAAGATTTTGAAACTTTTACTTTGGGTATTAGACAACTACTTTAAAATTTATCAAAACATAAATGATGTGATATTTTTTTAAAACCTACTTGCCTTTTTAAACACATTTTGTTTCATAGAAACCGTCACTTGAAAGGCATTTCGGGACGAAATTATTTAAAGTAGGAAAGACTGTAACATTCGCAAATTTTTAAATAGGTTAATTATAACTTTGGGGATCTAAAGTGACAATAATCCATAGTTGAAAATCGCCTAAACCATATATTTTTTTTTTCGTAACATTTGGGGTAGTGTTATAACACCCCGAAATTTTAAAACCTAAAAAATAGTAAATAATTGACAAATTTTATTAGTTTAAATTACGTTATATAATTATGATTTTATAAGTTTAGTTGGCAAAATAAAAGTTCTTTGTCAAAGGAGAAATATGATTTTAAATGCACACAAGCATATTTTTTTTTTCAAAATGGGAATTTAATATAATAAATTTATTATTTAATAGTATTAAAAATAATTACATTTGTTTGACTAACTTTTTAATGCTTAAAACGTTTTCTAATAACTAAGAATTGGTGGCCCAATGGTAGAAGCAAAGCTTCTAGGAACACCTAAGGGCTAAGGGGAAGGTCATGGGTTCAAGTCCCACAAGGAGTGAAATTTGCCGTTCAAAAAAAAAACTAAGAATTTAACTATTTTTTAATGCTCTCTTGCCAAGAATTAAGTATAAATATAAATCAATCATTTATATGTTGTGCTCATCCATCATATAATCTTTTGATTGGGATATTGGCTACACCATTTTTCCTTTACATCATTTTGGTCGCAACTACCAATTTCTATTGGTGTCTTTAGTCATCGATAAGGCTACTATGAGTATTCAAGCGATGGCAATGATGAAATACAATTACTTCTTTTTACAACGATAGTAAAGTTTGAATATGCTCTTTAAGGTACGGATAACCTATATCTTACTTTCATATATTGCATGGATTATTGCTATGTTACTTTTACGGATTAGGGATTATATTTCTTTTCTAGTATGAATGAAGTCATTGTTTTTTTTTTTGTTTGAACCGTTTGACTGTAAAGTTTAAATGCGTTCAATACAAATTTCATTTCTAAATGCTATTATGATTTGATACGTTTTATTTATTTTATTGAATCGTTTTTTTATTGATTTTGTTACATTCACTATTCTAATTATATAGAGATATTTATTTTGTCACATTATATAAATTGTAATATTTATTTATTTAAATATATATATATACACACACACACGTATTTATATACATATAACTTGACATTTTCATACTCATATTGTTTGTTGGTGTTTAACTTTAGACATGTTTTACATATGTATAATCTATATATTACATTTTATTTTGTTACTTTCAAAGTCAATATATAATTATAGACGATTTGATTTACTAATATATTGCTAGTCATTTGATTCTATTTTAGTCAAAGCTATAAATCTATACATATACGTTTATATATTTATTTCATGATATTAATATCGTGTGGATATATTAAATTCTATTTGATCGTGTCATTATTCATACAAACCATATTTACCCTTTCCGTTTTATATAAATACAAATTGGTATTTTGGATTATATATTTTTCGTTACATTATACTATCTAGACATTTTAGAGTCCTAGACTAAAAATCTAAACTCACATGAACTTAGAAATCTCCAAGTCATTTCAATTCATTTTATTCTATTGCTCATAATTATATTATTCACTCTATTAGGGTAATTTTTGGATTTACCCAAACCGCTACAACTTGTGCAAGTCGTACTTGCTATTCTTCGCAACTAGTGAGTATATCTTTCCCCTTTTTACTATTTACTCTTTTGGGGTGACTCATGTACATTTATTACTAAACTTACGAATGTTATTTACAAAGCAATGTGCTCTTGATATGTTTTGTGTGAATTGTATGAACGATTTGTCAAAGTCATTAACCTTTGGGCCGCACCTAACAATGAGTAGTACTACGAATTATATTCCTTGGTCATTGTTATGGTTTTTCTTGAACGATGTGTGAACGATTATTGAACGATGTGTGAACGACTATTGAACGATGTGAGGCTTGATTTTGACCCTTTTACATATTACAATTTCATAGCACAAAAATTGCGAAACATTTTTCTATTATATGTATTCAAACAGGGTATGCTCACCAATACATTTTTGTATTGACCAAATTATTTTCGTACATGTTTCAGGTTCGTATGAGATCACTTTTAAGCTTTTGGAACCTAGACTTACATTTGAGATTTATTGTATTTCGATTTTAGTTGCCACTTTAGAATTTTGTATCTTGTAATTTCTTTCAATGTAATAAACTATTTAATTCAATGTATCAATATTTACACTTTTAGTCCCTGAGCTATTAAACAATCGCACTACGTGACACCCTGATGTTTCCGCCATCGGTTGGAGTGTTACACTAATTGAAGAAAGTGGTTACATTTATTGACTCATTGTAGCTAAAGCGGTGTTAAAGGAGGATGTCTGGGAGGTATTGATTTGTGTACACAATGATCTCTTCTTTCATTCCTTAGAAGTGGCCTTGTTGGCATGGGAGGCTTTTTCTTCCTTGAGTTGTTTATCTTTTCATGGGGAGAAAAGCATATGCTTCAGGTGGCATGCGTGTCCCATTGAGACGTTAGGTTGTTTGAACACAAGGTTAGTCTTGATAAGAGGTTCGCCTTTCCTTGAATAATGTTGACCCAATATAGTAAGCCTTTAAGCTTCTTAACTTCTGCGAAAGAAAGTAGCTAGGCTGTTGTTTTGAGTTATTGTGTTTCTTTGCTATGGTAAGATGCTTGAAGGCATCTCAGCATTTGAGTAAATAAGTTGACATGTGTAACTGTTTTGCTTCTTTGATTCTTGACTTCTTTTAAATGTGGGTTTGTCCACACGAGCCACCAGCCCCCCAGTCAGAAGTAGTCATGACATGGTGATGAGTGATTCTGACTTGTAACACCCCAAAACCGTTTGTTCGTCTAATTATGCCATTAGGCGTGAATAGCAAAATTATTAAAACGAGATCCGAACAAAGAAAGAACACAGGTTATGTTCTAACATAGAAATAATCTAGTTAGAGTTATTGATCTTATTAACAAGCTAATTGACGTGTGCGTAACTATACATATTTTACAATGGATTTTAACACACGTTTTGCTTTAATATTTATAAAAATGGTTTAGACCTTAATATTAAAACACACACAATAGGGCAAGTGTACCCTGTCATATATGTAGTAACGTACAGATAAGAACCAGATATCGATCCATGGACGCGCGCGGAGCAATTGTACTAAAACTCTGTCCCCGATTTACCAGTAGGAAAAGATAAGTTTGAGTTTTGTTTAAAACTAAATTAATTCTAAAACATATAAATAACTTAACTACGACTCCAAATAGAAAATATAACTATATAAACTATATTTTTGCCAATCCTAGCATGTTATCTAAATATAATAAGTAATATAGGCGCGTGATCAACATTCCCATTTTCCGACAGTTAGTGTCCCTTTCGGGCATCCTAACATGACAACTATACAGAAAGCTAACACGAATACACACGTTAACCGCTTCAAGTCGTTCATTAGCGAGCAGCTGATATGATCTCACGCAGATCTTCTAAAGATAAGTTAGTCATCCGTTAAGAGTATTCTAACCTCACTAATTTAGGGAAGCGATACCGAATACACAATACAGCCACTTAAACTAGCATAAAGTAGAGCATTTCACAACCTATTCCATTTTACCAACTTTGACCCCAGATCTACTAAGATCGCTATTTTTACCAAAATAACTAACAAAGATCATTAACCGTGTCAAAGACTAGTAACGGCACCATTAGGCTTTTCAAACCCTTTTACGTGCCGGTAAGCATTTTTAACCGTTACTCGACTGACTTTAACCAAACCAATACCCGGTTACAATTTCATGGCATAAACTATTTAACAAGTTAACTAGTCTACTACCGGACGATTAAACGGACGGTTTTTCAACATTTATCCGCCTAACACATTCGACAATCGCTAAAGTCATTCAAATACAGCTACAAATCCATCAACAACGAAACAAGGTTGCGCTATGATCATCAAGATCTAATACCTGAAAAACGCCAAATTTATACAAAACATGATTACATGCTAAACGATCGTTTTTTCTACTAAAGATTACTAAACATGATTACTAGACTATAATGTATTACATAAACAACACAAACAAGCTTAAACAAACTGATTTGAATCAAATGAAATCATAATAGATCAAACCATAAAACTCGAATGTGATGGATTGGATGATGATCGATGATCCGGATGAGTTCCCGAGCTCGTTCCTCGTCTTTGCAGCTGCTCACATGTCCAGAAAATCGCCCAGAATCGCCTCTCCAAAACCCAATATTTGATCAGTGGGTTCTGCTCTGTTTTTATAGAAATTTTGATCTTTGGCACGGCCGTGCGCATAAAGTGCACGGCCGTGCACTTTAACTTTTTGAGTTGACGTGCAAGTGGGCAAGTGGTTGGGCTGCTCCTGGAAATATCTAGATATTCCGCACGGCCGTGCACCTAAGGTGCACGGGCGTGCGGGTCTGGTTGTGGCCGAGTGCTGATGGTGCACTGCCTGGTGCACTGGCAGTGCACCCGGGAACTTGAGTCGCACGGGCACCCGCACGGCAGTGCTGATCAGGGTGCCCGAGAACAATAGCTGCACGCCAGGTCGCACTGGCAGTGCAGCTCGTCTGTGTCCGAGTAACCTGAGTCCGCACGGGCGTGCACCTGGGGTGCACGGCCGTGCACTATTTCCAGACTTGGCTGATTTTGCAGAAACTTTCCGTCTTGTCTGTTTTTCGCCCGGTTTCTTCGACTTTGTTCGTGGGACGCCGTTTAAGACCTGCAATAAACATATGAAGCGGTTAAGTACCGAATTCGTGCAATTATGGTCGAAAACGCGTAATTTGGGAGTTTAATCGGGGATTTAAATATGTATATTTTAACGTATATCAAACCTCCCCACACTTGAACTTTGCTTGTCCTCAAGCAAACACTTAAACAGAAATAAACGAAAAACTCGCCAAGTGGCAACAAAGACAAAATATAGCCTGTACAGACGATAATAGACAAGCCGACAAAGGTATATAAACAGGTGATAAGATAACTAAACAGCAACGACTCACTTCCGATCTACAAACACGCAAACCCGTACACGACTCACAATGTTCACACACACTCGGTTTTATTTATGATACATACGTGTAATGTGTATGTGTAAATCGCTCCATTGCCAAGACAATGAATCGTGCAATATCATAAGCTTGTCAAAAGATCTAGTCTTCACCAACTAACTTGTGAAAAAGCACAAATCAAGAGGTCTTGTAAGGGTTGTAATGTTAGGCAAAGGTAGGGGTGTGGAATGGATATTTAAAGTGACAAATCGGCTAAAACCCGGCGGTTATGTCTAACTAATAGCAACAACTACAACTGTACAATAAGAATTCTAATATAGGCGAATTTTCTTTTGAAACGGGCTAAACACAAACTTTTAACTTTAAAGCTCTAAAAACTGCTCAAATCACTGCTAATTCACCCTATTTTAGGGTGTTCTATTTTTCTGGATTTTTTTTATATACATATCTATGATATATATATACTAAACTGAAACTGAAATATAATCACCAAACGGGTTCTAAATATATAAACCCGAAACAAACTATTTACAACGTAAAAACTAGTCAAACAATAACCTAAACCGAGCTTTAACACAAAAAGGTTTAAAAGAAAAAGGCTATTTGGTTTAGTGGTGAAATGGTGTGGTAAATAAGAAAAAACACGGGATTAGGTTCAACATGGTTAACTAGTGGATAATATATGGGTGCGGGAAACAGATAGAACGAAAAGAAAAGGCTAAATCAAAAGGGTATCCTAAATGCCTCAATCATGTTCGTACAATCTCACACGTATCTGGTCTAAACAAGTATACTAGTGACAAGTTCTAAACTGCACAAAACATCCGGCTCACTCGCAAGCATGTCAAAGAAATGTAATCTATTCTAAGGCTCGAACGCTCACGTAACCGGAAGGAAATGGGTGCAAGTGTACGAATATAACACGCTCGTATCTCATCTGTTTGTCGCGCCTCGAGTTATCTTTGTCAAAATTTAGTTAGGCTTGATGTTTATATGAGAATATATACATATATGTACTTTTAAAGGTTTTTTTTTTAACATATATATATATATACAAGAGGACAAACACGATTATAATCCCTCCCCACACTTGAACTTCACATTGTCCCCAATGTGACAATAGAAAGCGTTTATGAATTAGCTATCTATAGTGGGAAAAAGGAGAATAATACTCCCCTTTAGTCGATAACTCGAAAAGTACAGTGATTGCATTGAGCATCCATACGGGTGCTCGCCGCTTCCTGCACTATCACCATTCTTGACAAAACCAAAAGACATCAAACACATCCGTACATCATCACAATTATTCAAACAAAGCAAATATACTGAAAATTAAAGTGCAGAAAAGTAAATAGTTCAAATGCAAAAACTAAAAAGTCTTGGGTACGCAGACCCGAATACGAAATGCATAAATAAATAAAAAGTACTAACAAATGCATGCAATAGATTGCCGTGGCTACTGGTCGTCGTCGTGGTGCTGACCGGAGCTTCCTGGCTGGTCGCCAGGAGCACCATAAGGGAATGAGGGAGGGTTACTGAAATAACCCGGATGCACCTGCTCTAACCCAGCGAAAAGGTACTCAAAACTGTGCCTGACATCCTGCTGCACACGATCCATAGTGGACCGCATGTACTGCTGGTCCTGCCTGATCTCCACCTGGTTTGCACCGATGTTGTGCATGTTCAGCTCCATCGCCTGGAACCGCTGGTAGAACTCAGGGTATGTCGGGATGCCTGGAGGCCACTGCTGGTCCTGGGGCTGGAAGTGCTGAGGAGAGTGGTGTGGAATGTCGTGTGGCGCGTCACCACCGCCTCCTGCATGCTGCTCCTGCATCTCCTCATCCTCCTCGTCCTGTGGTGGCACGGGGTCCCATATAATATCCTGACTAGTAAGTCGTGGACCCCCGTCCGTGTCAGCTAGCAGGTTCTGAGACCTGAGTGATCTAAAGTCCAGCATAACCCCATTAGTTACCCATGTCAGCGTGGCCCTGACCTCGTCGGTCAGAACTCCCAGTGCCACTACAATCTGGGTGACGTACTCCCCGCCATGGATCTCACTCCCGTCCTTGGTGCCCCCAGCAGTGAGAAAGAACTCGGCCATTCGTGCGGCCAAGTTCAGCGGGGCACCCTCGTAGAAATGATACAGATAGAGAAGATCGGGAGTGGGACAGTTCCCTGAACTGTCCTTTCGGCCACAGATCATGTGGCTGAACACATGGTGCAAGAGGCGGAGTAGCGGGTCCTTAATCCTAGTGGCCTTGGCAGACCTCGGATTATAAGGTCCACCAACAGCAATGGATGCCCAAAATGCGGCCCGCTCGTCATTATCCACGAAGCTGTGGATCCCGCAAAAATCCTCAGAGTCAGTCTCTAAATGCTCATATATCCCCAGCTTCCTTCCCAGTCGCGCAACCGACCAATGGTACCATTTTCCACAAAGCCTAAACCGAATGTCTTTCGAATGGAAGTCCTTATACACCCCCTCCTTTGGTTTTTTGTAGGAGAAGGATGATAAGAACTCGATCGTAATCTCTCTGTAAACAGGCTGGTTTATACTCACAGTTTCGCCATCTGGGGTGAGACAAATCCATCATATCGTTCACGCTGATTCAGCGCGGTGAGTAGGTCTAAGTTAAGCCGAATAGGAACACCGAATGAGTTCCTCCTAGCCCAGAGCTTCATGAACTTGTCGATACATGGCGCTTCCTTTTTGTCACGGTTGTCAAAGCCGAGGAAAACATGAGCCATCTGCATGCAAAAATTAATATACAGCTGTTAGTACACAAAAAACGGAGGTCCCGGATGCCCAAAACGGACCTGCGCGCATTCTGACCTGATCTGTTACTGATGCACGGTGCACGGGCGTGCAGGCCTGGTTTTTCAGGTCAGAAGCAGCACTGCCTTATGCACGGCAGTGCTGCCTGATTTCTAGGCTCGCACGGTCAGTGGCACGGCCGTGCAGCCGACCGTGCACAGTCCCAGGACTTCGAAAATTTTCAGAAAAAACCCCCAAATCTCAAATATAGTTCAACAAAACTTTCACAATAGCAATGATTTGGGCCTGGGTGTGCACGGTTTCAACAACAACACAAAAAACTACACTACATTAAACTAAAACAAACCAACATTAGTGGGTTTATTAAACTTTATGAAGAAAACCCACAAATCTTGCCCTAAAAATTAAAAGTAAGACAGATCTAAACTAAAAATACATGAAATAGGTGCAATATTATGAAGGGGTTCATACCTTAGTTGATTTGGAAGGAAAAGAGCGAAGATTCTTGGCTAAAGATGATGATTTTCGGCTTTTTTAGAGGTTTGGAATGGGTGTGCAGCCGCAAGTGCTAGGGTTAGGCAAGTTATGAAGTTAAAAATGTATTTATAGTCGTGATTTTGGGCTGGGCTTTTTGGCCCGCACGGTCGTGCGCCTCGGCCACACGGCCGTGCACCCTTCTTGCACTACCCCTTGCACGCCTGTGCTGATCAGGCTTGCTGGTCAGCCAGGTCCGCACGGCCGTGCACATCTTTCGCACGGCCGTGCACAGTCTGCAGAGTTGCAGATTTTGCAGTCTGCAGCTGCGCAGCCACCCTGGTTAGTCCTAAAACATCATTTTAAACCATTTAAACCTGTTTGTCAACTGTTTGCGCTCCATTGCTCCTTCCCCCTTTGTTCAAAACCGGTACGAACCTGCACATTACTCGAAACAACATTAAACTACGAAAATTTAAAATAAAGCAAGTAACATATACACTAATTACATATTTACCCTTTGGCGCGCCCATACACGCCGTGCTATATTTATTAACGAGTCGCTAGCTAGACTCACTTCCCCGCACTTATTAGGCGCGCGGGTCGTAGAGATCGATCATCTCCACGGATTTGTCAACCGGTCCATCAATGTAAACTTTGAGGCGATGACCGTTGACTTTGAAAGTCACACCCTACGAATTTTCAATCGAAACAGTCCCGTAAGGATATACTTCCTTAACAGTGTACGGTCCTGTCCATCGGGATTTCAACTTTCCTGGAAAGAGACGCAGGCGCGAGTTGTAAAGCAGGACCACGTCGCCTACCTGAAAATCTTCTCGGTGTTTCAGGCGACTGTCGTGCAATCTCTTTGTGCGCGCTTTATACAATATCGAGCTCTCATAGGCTTGTTGCCTAAGCTCCTCCAGCTCGTGAATCTGTAAGAAACGGGTCTCACCGCCGGTCTTAAGATCCAAATTTGCCGTTTTAAGAGCCTAAAATGCCCTATGCTCCAGCTCGACTGGGAGATGACACGCTTTGCCATAGACAAGCCTAAAGGGAGTCGTCCCAATAGGCGTCTTGTAAGCCGTCCTAAAGGCCCACAGCGCGTCATCAAGCTTGTCCGCCCAATCCTTGCGGTTTTGATTAACCGACCGCTCAAGGATTCGCTTCAATCCACGGTTAGTGACCTCCACCTGTCCACTTGTCTGTGGATGATACGGGGTGGATAACCTGTGGTGGACACCATAACGTGCTAACGCGCGATCAAGCTGCGCATTGCAGAAATGCGTGCCACGGTCACTAATCAATGCCTTTGGGGCACCAAACCGTGAGAACAAGCTCCTAACAAACCTCACTACAACTCGGGCATCATTTGTGGGCAAGGCTTGCACCTCGGCCCACTTTGATACGTAATCAACAGCCACGAGTATATATCTATTGCCCCGTGAGGAGGGGAACGGTCCCATGAAGTCTATGCCCCAAATGTCAAAGACCTCACAGACTTGAATCGGGTTTTGCGGCATTTGGTCGCGTGCCGATATGTTCGTCGCCCTCTGGCACGAATCACAAGCACCAACCAGTATCTGGGCGTCACGAAAGAGTGTGGGCCAGTAAAACCCGGAGTCTAACACTTTCTTAGTAGTGTAATTCGCTCCATGGTGACCTCCGGTAGGCCCCTCGTGACAATCGCGCAAGATCTGCGCCGCCTCCACCCCAAACACACAACGGCGAATCAACTGATCCGCCCCGACCCGGAACAAAAATGGGTCGTCCCAGAAGTAATGCTTTAGGTCCGCGAAGAACTTCCTCTTCTGCTGGTGCGACAATCCTTTGATGAGGATCCCGCACGCGAGGTAGTTCGCAAAATCCGCGAACCATGGTGATACATCTTCCACCGACTCGACGCTCATCAAGAACTCGTGGGGAAAGTTGTCATTAATGGTATCCCACGCGCAGTTCTCGGCACCATCATGCTCGAGCCTGGACAGATGATCAGCAGCGACATTCAGGGCACCCTTCTTGTCCTGAATCTCTATATCGAACTCCTGCAGCAACAGGATCCACCTAATCAGGCGCGGTTTCGCGTCCTGTTTGCTGAAAAGGTATCGGATCGCTGCATGGTCCGTATAGACGATGGTCTTCGACAGTACCAAATATGATCTAAACTTGTCGAACGCAAATACTACAGCACGAAGCTCTTTTTCAGTCGTGGTGTAATGCTCCTGAGCATCATGTAGAGTCTTACTCGCGTAGTAGATCGGGTGGAAGTGCTTGTCCTTCCGCTGTCCCAAGACCGCCCCTATCGCGAAGTCACTCGCGTCGCACATAATTTCGAATGGCAGCTCCCAGTCGGGTGCTACCAATATAGGGGCCTCAACAAGCAAACGCTTCAGAAGGCCAAATGCCTTCACACACTCTGCACCAAACACAAACGGTGCATCCTTTTCCAACAAACGGGTCATCGGTCGGGCGATCTTTGAAAAGTCTTTGATGAATCGCCTGTAAAATCCCGCATGACCCAAAAAGCTGCGGATCGCTCTGACAGAGGAGGGTGGAGGGAGCTTAGAAATGATATCTACTTTGGCAGGATCAACCTCCAACCCACTTTGGGAGACCTTATGCCCCAGGACTATTCCTTCCTTCACCATGAAGTGGCATTTTTCCCAGTTTAGCACAAGACTGGTCTCTTCACACCTCTGAAGCATCCGCTCCAGGTTCCCCAGACACTGATCGAACGAACTCCCAAAAACGGAAAAATCGTCCATGAACACCTCCATGGAGTCCTCGATCATGTCATGGAAAATGGCAACCATGCAACGCTGGAAGGTCGCCGGCGCATTGCACAGTGCAAATGGCATACGCCTGTAGGCGAATGTGCCAAAAGGGCATGTGAAGGTCGTCTTATCCTGGTCCACAGGATCGATAGGGATCTGAAAGTATCCAGAGAAACCATCAAGGAAACAGTAGTACAACTTCCCCGACAGTCGTTCCAACATCTGATCGATGAATGGAAGCGGGAAGTGATCCTTGCGGGTGGCGTCATTGAGCTTGCGATAGTCAATGCAAACTCTCCACCCCATGACGGTCCTTGTAGGAATCAACTCATTCCTATCATTTGTGACCACCGTCATGCCACCCTTCTTGGGCACGACGTGCACAGGACTAACCCAAACAGAGTCCGAGATGGGATATATCAATCCAGCATCAAGCAGTTTAATTACCTCGGATTTAACAACATCTTGCATGTTCGGGTTCAGACGCCTCTGGTGCTGCGCACAAGGCTTGTAGACATCCTCCATCAAGATTTTATGAGTACAGAAAGAGGGATTAATCCCCTTGATGTCTACGATCTTCCAGGCAAATGCCCGTTTATGAAGTTTCAGAACTCTCAACAACTCGCTCTTTTCTTCCACAGTCAATGAAGACGATATGATCACCGGTAGACGCCCCTCCTCATCCAGAAATGCATACTCGAGATGTGGCGGGAGCTCCTTCAGCTCTAGAGACGGTGGGTCCTCAACAGACGGCTTCGCCTTCTCCTCTTCCTCTCGCTCAATTTCCACAAAACGCCCCGGACTTTGGGAACCATCATCACCGATCTGATAGACCGGCTGCTCATCTATATGGCCCTCCTGCATAATGCCATCTAGGCTCCCACACAACAGATGTGTGTCCGAAACATCTCTCTCCCAAGCACCTCTGACATGAGAGCTGACACACTGGTCTACTATATCAAGATAGTATAGTGTATCGTCTTGGCTCTCAGGATGGCACATTGACCTCTGAATGTCAAAAGTCACGTGCTCATCATTGACTCGGAGTGTGATCTGGCCCGCAGCCACGTCAACAATCGTCCTTGCCGTGTTAAGGAAAGGACGTCCGAGAATCAAAGGGACTTTAGAGTCCTCATCCATATCTAGGATAACAAAGTCCACAGGGAAAACAAATTTGTCAATCTTGACAAGCATATTTTCTACAAACCCCCGTGGATACTTGATCGAACGATCAGCGAGGCGAATACTCATCCTGGTGGGTGAAGGTTCACCCAGATCCAACTTCTCGAAAACCTTATAAGGCATAAGGTTTATGCTGGCCCCCAAGTCTGCGAGTGCATTACTGACAGTCATATCACCTATCAGACAAGGGATGGTAAAGCTACCAGGATCGCCCATTTTCATGGGCAATCTATTCTGCAGAATTGCAGAGCAGTTCTCGTTCAACAGAACGCAGGACAGGTCCTCAAGTTTTTGCTTATTTGTGAGGATGTCCTTCAAGAATTTGGCATACTTAGGCATCTGTGCTAAGGCCTCAACAAACGGGATGTTTATATGTAGCTGCTTGAACAGCTCGAGAAATTTCCCGTATTGCGCCTCGTCTTTCTGCTTCCTAAGTCTACCAGGATATGGAACAGGAGGAGTGTAGTCAGTGACTGGCTTCGGCAGCTGTGCTGTACTTGCTGGGACTCGCCTAGCGTGCACCTCGTCCGAAGACTCAGTCTGGACCGTCTCAGTGATCGGTGGTGAGCCCGATGTGTCAGGTCCCGTGGTTTTACCACTCCTCGTCATTATGGCATTAACATGCCCCCTTGGATTCGGCTCAGTGTTGCCTGGAAGACCACCCTGCTGTCTCTCAGACATCATCTTTGCCATCTGGCCAACCTGGTTCTCTATGGCCTGCATCGACGCCTTTTGGCCCCTCATCTCTCCCTCATAATTCGTGAAACGCTCCTCATGCTGCTGGTAGCGCTGCTCAGCGATCTGATTGGAATTAGAGGTGTTGGTAAGGAGCTGAGACATCATTTCCACCCGCTTAGACATACCATGAGGGGCGTGCGGTTGGGAGCTGCTCCCGGCGCCCTGGTTCTGGTATTGGTTCGGTCTCTGCTGGGACGATTGACCACGAGCCTGGTATGGCTGTTGGTTGGACTGGTAGGACTGTTGGTTGGACTGGTAAGGCTGTTGGGACTGGTAGGACTGTTGTGGTGCGGCGGCTCTCTGCTGGAATCCGAGAGGGTTCTGGTTCGAAGTACCAGATCTCCACCCGAAGTTCGGGTGATTTCCCCAACCCGGATTATAAGTGTTACTGTAAGGGTTATTCTGGGGTCTCGTTTGATTACCCATGTAGTCCACTTCCTCGTGGCCTGTATACATCACCCCCTGAGCACACGAGCCAGGCTCGTGAGATACCCCGCACTCCACACACAAACAATCGGACTGCGCTACATGTTGCTGAGAGTTATCGAATCTCGTAGCCAGAGCCGCTATCTGTGTCGAAATCGCCGTATAATTATCCACGGCATGCACACCAGCCTTGGCAGATGAAGACCTAGATCTATCATTCTGCCGGGATTTAGATTTTAGGGACGCCTTCTCGATAATGCTCCACGCTTCCCTAGGAGACTTTGTTCCTATGTCTCCCCCAGCGTATACATCAAGGCGTTCCTGAGAAGCATACCCGAGTCCCTGATAAAAAGTTTGCACCAAATGCTTTTCGAAAGCTCATGGTGCGGGCAACTCAAGAGTAGGTCTTTAAACCTTTCCCAGGCTGTGTATAATGATTCATCGTCATCCTGACGAAATGTCATGATGCGATTCCTCAGTTTTTGTGTCTTTTCAGGAGGAAAATACTGCTGCATGAATTGTTGTGACAACTCTGCCCAAGTCGTGATCGACCCTGCGGGTTGTGACAGAAGCCAAGTCCGGGCTTTGTCCCGCAGTGAGAATGGGAAGAGTCGGAGACGGATAGCATCATCGGAGATGCCCGTCATCTTAAAGGTGGCTAAAACCTCTAAGAATGCAGCAATATGTCGGCCTGGATCCTCGTGCTCCAGTCCACCGAATTGCACCGAGTTTTGTATCATATTCACGATACTAGATTTGATCTCGAAATGGTCCGCCAAAATAGCCGGACGGACAATACTCGGCGCGAGTCCATCTCCTCCTGGACGACCACTATCATTCAGCGGAATGTCGTCATCTGCCATGATAATGTCGCTGTGGGCGTCCGACCCGTTGTCGTCGGCCAGATCGTGCCTCGCCTCCTCAATTGGGACCTCAACAATAGGAGCAGCAATAAGAATATCAGAAACAAGACGCAATTTATGAAGTCTAATCCGCTCGCTTCTCCTCAGGCGCCTTAGCTCCTCGTCAGAAAGATCACCAGAAGTCCCTGGGTTTGTGGACATCAACCTGCATGTAAGAATGATACAGTTGCAACAGGCGAATATATGACAAACCCAAAAAGGCGATAAAAGACAGAAAAATAAATAAATGAAATAAAGAATCAATAAATTCATGCGAAAATAACTGAGCGCAAATATATTCAAGAAAATCAAATATAAACAAATAGAATCAATAAAATGAATAGAAATAAGCAGACTAAGCCTAAAACTATACAAAGAATGAAATCAATAATTAGTCCAAATACGAACAAATAAATCTAATTAATCAAATAACGAACAAATCAAATTCATAGACAAACCAATTAATCCAATATTCAATAAATTAAATCTGTCAACATCCTAATGAACGAAAAATCAAATCAAACAAATCTATAAGCAGATAAATGAACGAATCTATATGCAACCTATAAACCAATCTAAAATTAATCCAATATATCAACAGACAGATAAATCTAATAAAAATTCAAATAATCATATATGCAAATTATTGAATGAAATAACGAATCAAAGAAGTATAAACAAGTATTCACAAGCATGTACACTGGTAAAAAGTTGACTCGGTTCGTTCCTAAAGCTCGTCGCGTCCCCGGCAACGGCGCCAAAAACTTGACGTGTGCGTAACTATACATATTTTACAATGGATTTTAACACACGTTTTGCTTTAATATTTATAAAAATGGTTTAGACCTTAATATTAAAACACACACAATAGGGCAAGTGTACCCTGTCATATATGTAGTAACGTACAGATAAGAACCAGATATCGATCCATGGACGCGCGCGGAGCAATTGTACTAAAACTCTGTCCCCGATTTACCAGTAGGAAAAGATAAGTTTGAGTTTTGTTTAAAACTAAATTAATTCTAAAACATATAAATAACTTAACTACGACTCCAAATAGAAAATATAACTATATAAACTATATTTTTGCCAATCCTAGCATGTTATCTAAATATAATAAGTAATATAGGCGCGTGATCAACATTCCCATTTTCCGACAGTTAGTGTCTCTTTCGGGCATCCTAACATGACAATTATACAGAAAGCTAACACGAATACACACGTTAACCGCTTCAAGTCGTTCATTAGCGAGCAGCTGATATGATCTCACGCAGATCTTCTAAAGATAAGTTAGTCATCCGTTAAGAGTATTCTAACCTCACTAATTTAGGGAAGTGATACTGATGTGTGTAAATGTATATATAAAAATAACACAAGCTTTAATTAAAACGACTCACCTAAAAACTACACACGCACGGCAAGTGTACCGGTCGCAAAGCAGTAAACAGGTAAGACCGAGTATCGAACCCAAAGACGCGAATGCAACTCTAGATCACAACCTATACCGAATACTAGCCTAAATAAATATATACTTATGTGGGGGGATACTTTAAACTAATAATTATAAACTTAGAAGAAACTAAATATAAATAAAATAACTTTAGTTGCTTATAGGAACGAGGGACTTGGAGAAATCGGATAGGAAGAAGGCTGGTTACTTAGGTAAAATCCCTAGACACTAGCAATAAATCCTGAATCTGGTAATTAACTTGAGACCCTATTCTTACCTAATAAACCTCCTGTCAAGGATAGCTCACTAGACTTAAGGCGGGACAAGTGTAGAAATGCTAAGATGGACCTGGATCGCCCTAGCGTACCAAAATCCCATAGAAATCAGATTAAAACCTCTCCTGGATTAAAACCCTCAAACTATGAAGCAGACTTAAACTCTACTGAAGAAAACCTAGGAAAACTCTAAACACGGACAAGTAGCGACTCCCGCCCTAGCGCTTGCCAACTACCGAACAATGCCTAGTTAGTTACCTAGCGAACTCGAGTTAGATTTCTCACCCTCAAGAATGGACTGCACGCCTTAGTTAATTTATTATATTAGTTTGTTATACTTGTGTCGTACTCCAACTCCAAATACTAGCACGCTAACCTAAGTTGACGAACTAGATTGATTTCAAGACCTAGGGGGTATCTCTACATGCCTAGCTCTACAAAACCAATAAACAAACTTCAAATAAAATTAACACCAACACACATATATCAAATCCAACAATAAAATTAAAGTCATGTAATCCTACACATCAAAATTAAAAACCAAGAATCATTAAAAACTGCAAATTACGTGTCTAGTTCATAAACCTAAGCAACCATAAAAGTCTAGCTACTCATAATATTTAGAAACATAAATTCAAAGTTTATAAAAAACAATTTTATCATGTCTATAAAAATATAGAGCGAAAACTAAACCTAACCCAAGGCTCGTTGGCTTTTGATCTTTAACGTGCCCGTGGCCTTTACTCCTTCCGTGCTCGTTCGCTCGTCACCGTATTTGGCCGGTGCCTTTGTGTCTGTATGTGCAAATGAAAGGAATTGGAATTTTCCTTTTTTTAGTCAATCCCTCGTGCGCCGCTTTTCTATCTTTTTGTCCAATGAAACATATATCCCCTTTGATAAATAATGCGCCGCCTCTTCTATTCTTTAGTTTCAGTATCTATGTTGAAGTATATATGCCTTCTTCAATATTTTCTTCTTTTCAATTGGGCCTCCAACAAGTCGACTTGTTAATTAATCACATTTCTTTTTTTCTTTATTTTTTTATGACCATTATTATTATTATTATTATTATTATTATTAAACTTATTATTATTATATAGTGGTATAACTCCGTGCTCTTGACTCGGATGTTCTTGACTTGACCAAAGTTCATCGTTTACGCTCCAACGTCCACACGGACACCTACCAAAATATAAAATAAAATAAATAAATAAGTACTAAAAATTAATAAAAATCTATATAATGACAAAAATAGGCCAACAAACGAATACACGCCTAAAACTACTAAAAACCATATACAAAAGACTCAATTATAACTTAAAATACATAGGAGAATAGATGTGTTTACGACACATCAGATACCGAATACACAATACAGCCACTTAAACTAGCATAAAGTAGAGCATTTCACAACCTATTCCATTTTACCAACTTTGACCCCAGATCTACTAAGATCGCTATTTTTACCAAAATAACTAACAAAGATCATTAACCGTGTCAAAGACTAGTAACGGCACCATTAGGCTTTTCAAACCCTTTTACGTGCCGGTAAGCATTTTTAACCGTTACTCGACTGACTTTAACCAAACCAATACCCAGTTACAATTTCATGGCATAAACTATTTAACAAGTTAACTAGTCTACTACCGGACGATTAAACGGACGGTTTTTCAACATTTATCCGCCTAACACATTCGACAATCGCTAAAGTCATTCAAATACAGCTACAAATCCATCAACAACGAAACAAGGTTGCGCTATGATCATCAAGATCTAATACGTGAAAAACGCCAAATTTATACAAAACATGATTACATGCTAAACGATCGTTTTTTCTACTAAAGATTACTAAACATGATTACTAGACTATAATATATTACATAAACAACACAAACAAGCTTAAACAAACTGATTTGAATCAAATGAAAGCATAATAGATCAAACCATAAAACTCGAATGTGATGGATTGGATGATGATCGATGATCCGGATGAGTTCCCGAGCTCGTTCCTCGCCTTTGCAGCTGCTCACATGTCCAGAAAATCGCCCAGAATCGCCTCTCCAAAACCCAATATTTGATCAGTGGGTTCTGCTCTGTTTTTAAAGAAATTTTGATCTTTGGCACGGCCGTGCGCATAAAGTGCACGGCCGTGCACTTTAACTTTTTGAGTTGACGTGCAAGTGGGCAAGTGGTTGGGCTGCTCCTGGAAATATCTAGATATTCCGCACGGCCGTGCACCTAAGGTGCACGGGCGTGCGGGTCTGGTTGTGGCCGAGTGCTGATGGTGCACTGCCTGGTGCACTGGCAGTGCACCCGGGAACTTGAGTCGCACGGGCACCCGCACGGCAGTGCTGATCAGGGTGCCCGAGAACAATAGCTGCACGCCAGGTCGCACTGGCAGTGCAGCTCGTCTGTGTCCGAGTAACCTGAGTCCGCACGGGCGTGCACCTGGGGTGCACGGCCGTGCACTATTTCCAGACTTGGATGATTTTGCAGAAACTTTCCGTCTTGTCCGTTTTTCGCCCGGTTTCTTCGACTTTGTTCGTGGGACGCCGTTTAAGACCTGCAATAAACATATGAAGCGGTTAAGTACCGAATTCGTGCAATTATGGTCGAAAACGCGTAATTTGGGAGTTTAATCGGGGATTTAAATATGTATATTTTAACGTATATCACTAATAAAATAAAAAAACTAGCTTGAATAGCTAGTTTCATAAGAAAATGACATTCGGGGATTTTGGAGGGACCATAGTTGCCAAAATGGCAAACTTGTGTGTTAATAATAATAAAAAGAGGAAGAACACACACTTGTGTGTGTGTGTCGTATATCATCAGGAGAAAGTTCTCATTCACCTCCAAAACCTAAACAACAAATCCTTGCTCAAATCCAAGCCAAATCAAGGGGTTTTTCAATGCTTTAGCAAGAAAGGGATCATCTAAGGCCTAATGAACATCAAGGTACCTTTAATTCGTGTTGAATTTGATGTTAAACTCGTTTTTGATTTGGGTCAAAATCTAGGGTTTTGGCAAAACGTGAATTTATGAGTTGTTAGAGGTTTCTCTAGCTTTAGGGAGCCTCAATTAGGTATAATTCGGTTATGAATCACATTCTACATGTGCATTTGATTTTGACCATATGATTATGTGAATATGTAAGATTTGGGGTTTAACCTCTAGGTTGAAACCACACATGATTAGTAGTTTTGGGTGACTCTTAGGAGTTCTTATAATGATCAAATTTAGTTGAAATGCCTAAATATCTTGTTATGATAATAATTAGATACATGGCTATATTTTGGTTAAACTTAGAATGTTGAAAACTAAGTATATTGGTGGATGCACACCAAATGTTTGATGAAATGCCTAGGTGAGTTAATCTCAACTAGACATGTAAGAAAATGGCTATGGATTTAGCTAGTAATGATAATGAATACATGATGTTATGGATAGAGAACAAAATTCCATATTATGTATTCTAATAATCAAGTTTGACATGTTCCTAAGTTAGGTACAAGAACTAGGGATGCAAACGGGTCAAACGAATGCAAGTCGGATACTTATGGAAACAAGAACGGATGCGAGGTAAGTTTACTTACACTACTATACTATGAACATGGGTCAAGTGTTGTATACCTTGGTTTTAAATTTTGATGTGGGAAGAAGGTATGACCCCCAAGGGGTGAAACCTATTAAATGGGCGATTTATGTGTATACATGTTAAAACAAGATTTATGATAGTAAACGAATCAAAGTGTGTTGATCAAATGATGGAAATCATCAATTGGGTCAATAGACAAAACTATGTGGTAATCAAGAATCTAAACTCAAGTTTTGATAAGGAAAACAATCGCGTGAATAAGGAAGATATGCAATATGGGTAAATGGGTCAAGTGGGGTTGCCACTTGCCTATAGTTAAAGTTGGATTATCATAGGATTATGAACCGCAAGACTTATTGTCAAATGGTGAATGATCACCCTTGAGTCCCGAGAGACTAACGGGTCAATCTAGAATGTATGCAGGAGATCAATAGGAAGATGGGCACTCGATGCCTAAGAAATCATAATGGGTGCAAGTCATGGGTCAATGCCACCCGGTAAGTCCGTAGTTAAATAAACGCCTTTGGGCGAAGCAATATGGGTGCTAAAGCAACCCACATAAAGTGTGGGTGCCAATTAGGTAAGTTATTTTCAAAACTATGTCTAATGCGCGCTAATGTGCTTAGAATTGATCAAATTGAGAACAATCATATGAAACAGTGAAAATCTAAGTCCGTAAGGACTTAGAAGTTTTTAAACAGGTCATTGAGTCAAAAACAATGGATTTCAATCAAGAAGTGTCGCCACGAATGGCTAAATCGAAAGATTTGGCTAGGAGGGGCATTTTGGGAATTTATAAAGATTTACTAAAGGATAAATCTAATAATCGGAATCATAACGAACAAATCGGACAAACACTTTAGTTGATCAAGTGTATAATGACTTGACAACATAAACTAGATGCATTGCGCATGGTCAAATGGTGTTTGGATAAGTTAAATGTCTAAATGGGTCAAATTGGGTAAAAGTCGCCATAAACCTTCAAAACTAAGAACCGGATCATGGCGACATAAACGGGACCATAATTTCAGTCAAACAAAGGTTTATTTAGTCGGCAAGTCATTACTTAGGCTTAGGGAATCATCAAATGCAGTTGCGATATGATTCCCATGCTTAAAAATCACCAAAAAACGATCAGAAGCTTTGCGCGGCCGCGCGCTTAAACCGACCGGCCGCGCGCTTTGACCTGCATGTCAGCATGATCTTTAAAATTCCATATAAAATCGTAGAAAAATCGTTAGGAGGTGTTCTTTATATGCCTGGAAAGCTCTCGGAGCGTAGAACAATTCGCATTTGAAAGTCGAAGTCGGATTTTGGGTTTTAGAAGGGGTAAAAGCGATCCGAACAGCTGCTGCGCATAAGTTGCAGCAGTTTGTTCTCCTGATAAAGGGTCGTTTGGCTTGGTTCGTTCTGTTTCGACGTGTAACGACTCTCATACTAGTTTAAAGGTATTATTGAAAATCCACTAACCATTCTTTGTGTGATGGTGCTAGGTAAACATTTAAGGGACGACCCGGAGCAAGGATCAAGTCGCGAGAAGAACCGAACACGCCCGAACACTCATCAAGCTTCCGCACTAGAATCTAACGAACTCCCGTTAAAAACACAAACTTTAATACATTCTTTTTTTGTAGCAATGATGTAAAATTTACTGGAACTAAACGTGTATGGGATTCATTAAGTTGGGTTTTCATAATTTACCAAAGTTTTAATCGGGAGTGGTTTAAGTAAGGTCCAAACCCGTATGATTTGGGCATTGATCGCGTGATTACGGGTTAGGGTCTTACAAGTAGTATCAGAGCCACAAGTTTGAGGGATCCGAGTGTCGGGAAGGATACTTGGACTCAAACGGTGCGCTTAAAGTGTTAAAGGGTGTTCGGTTCGTGGCTTGATCGAGGAATCTGGTAAGTAATATCAGTAATAACAATCCGGGTTTGATCGGAGATTGTTATAAGTAAGCAATGGTGATATCGTGTAGATGCACGCTATCTCAAAAGTTTGGTAAAGAAAAGGTTAGGTGGTATGGGACCTAGCCAAGGATTTATTCGGGCAACGAAATTCTTGCGTTACAAGAATAAATATTACTGTAATGATGCATACTAATACCGACATGTCGTGTTACTAATCAATTGGAATTGTAAATGTGACAGGTATGAGAACATCTTAATTCGATCAAGATGGGATCGAATGATTCACCCAACGAAGTGGTGGAGGGTTCGGGAGCACGGCCGAAAGCATGCTCGCTAAGGACCAAGTCAAGTAACTACTCGAGCTAATGGATCGGTAACGAAAGGGAACATAGGAGCAACTATCAATCAGGTACACGCTTGAAACCATGTCATGCTTATTAGTGTGCAACTTTCACTCGATGAATGATAGTTGCATACAACAACATAAGACTTGGGAAAACTGGACGGGAATTCACATTCAGAGTACAAATTCCCAAGTGAAACTAAGTTGGAAATGTGCATTATTCACAATAGTGAAGAACCAATGCACAAAGGAAAATCTAAACACGGAAACCAGGAATGAGGATAATCATCCTGTTTAATGTTTAAAACGTAAAGAATACGGAGTCGTGTAGTGGTCACATCAGTGAATATGATCACATAAAGTTTTATGAAACGAAAACACATCGTTGGTTTAAAATGAGTAAAGGTAAAACCAAATATCCAATAAATATCAATAAAAAGGTTTTACCAAATAAAATAGGGGGCATAAGCATGAGCTGAAAATTTGCTTGCATAGGGTGTGATGCCTTAATTATAATAAGTCCGTGTGTACCATATGCGAATTACTTACCCTGGCCAGGTAAGTGTTAAACATATGATACCATGGGTTTCTTATGATTAATACATATACAACCTATGTAACAAAGGCTTAGTAAGTGTGAGGTGCCGGGGGGATTTTGGACGTAGTCCACTGTCTAACATGGCAGGGATGCAGTCCATGCATGACCTTGAGCGAGGCACCAGCTGGAATACGCTGGGCTAGAAAAGAGGACAACAAACTGGAGCGTTTGGACGTAGTCCACTGTCTAACACGGCAGGGATGCGAACCATGCAAGACCTTGAGCGAGGCACCAGCTAGAATACGCTGGGCTAGCAAAGAGGACAACAAACTGGAGCGTTTGGACGTAGTCCACTATCTAACACGGCAGGGATGCGAACCATGCAAGACCTTGAGCGAGGCACCAGCTAGAATACGCTGGGCTAGCAAAGAGGACAACAAACTGGAGCGTTTGGACGTAGTCCACTATCTAACACGGCAGGGATGCGAACCATGCAAGACCTTGAGCGAGGCACCAGCTTATACGTTGGGCTAGCAAAATGGGCAATATACAATACGAGTTATCCTGGGTTGATACAAAGATTGACTTGAACCTTAATCAAGGTTTAATCATAAATAGATTCAGTTCAGAAATAAAACTTGAACCTTAATCAAGGTTTAGTCATAAATAGATTCAGTTCGGAAATAAACTTGAACCTTAATCAAGGTTGAGTCATAAACGTATTTAGCTTGAAAACAGACTTGGACCTTAATCAAGGTTAAGTCATAATTAAACTCGGACTTTTATAGAAGGTTAAATTCGTAAAGAGAAACTTGAACCTTAATCAAGGGTTGAGTCATAATCACATTCGGGTAAGTCATGAATCTTGGGATTAATGACCTAAAACAGCAGATTGGGGCCGTGATAAATCAGTAAATCTTTCAACCCACGGGTTAAGGATGAAAAGTGTAAACTGCAATAACATTAGATTGTATCGTTGGTACAATTTAAAGCAAATTATGATAACAGTTGGGTTGTGTAGTTATTACAATCTGATGCAAACCGTGATAATAAGAGATTAGTCGATACAATACGTTGTAACGACGAATCAACACCAGGTTGTATGAAAAGAAAACCGACCTCGATTTATATTGAGACCGGTAATCAGAAAGAGGACTTTTAGAAACTAAGCGTTCTAAATATATAAACGATTTGAAATCTAAAACTCAAAAGTCTTTAAACGGGTCGGTTGGGGCAATGACCACCAATCGAGTTAGCAAAACGGGAACTTGGGTAAACCAAATAAATGGCAAATTCTTAAAATAAGGATTAGCCAAAGAAAGGAAAATGTTAGTGTAAAGCAAGGTTTATTTATAACATTCAAGCAAACTAAAAAGAAATGAGGGATGGATTCGGGGATGAATCCAAGAAGCTAGAAAACGGCTAAGTTAAAAAGCTGGGTTAGTCTTGGAAACCAAGACAAATTACTTGTTACAAATGGACGCATAGACATGTATGCATATGCATGTTACAGTCGTGGTGTCACAGTAGATGCCCTAAGGTGCCAGATAGAATGGACTCTTAAACCATTACATCATTCGTGATAATAGTAGAAGGGGATAGTCTACGGATCTAGAGAAGACCTATGAGAACATAAGTAGCTAAGATGTCGGGTAGGGGGTAAGTATGTAAATATTGCCCCTTGTTAACCGAAATAATAGAATGACTTAAGTCATATTATGAAAGCTAAGGCTTCCATATAATAAAAGTTAGAAAGCCGAGTAAAGGGATACAAACAATAAGTATATAGTCCTACTCGTTAGACTATAGAATGTTAAGGGATTGTGCGGTGCTCAAAATTGATTAGAGAAACTAAGGTTCTTTGGTATGACCAAAGCAACAACACAAGAAAAGTTTCGAGGACGAAACCTCTTTAAGGGAGGTAGACTTGTAACACCCCAAAACCGTTTGTTCGTCTAATTATGCCATTAGGCGTGATTAGCAAAATTATTAAAACGAGATCCGAACAAAGAAAGAATATAGGTTATGTTCTAACATAGAAATAATCTAGTTAGAGTTATTAATCTTATTAACAAGCTAATAAAATAAGAAAAACTAGCTTGAATAGCTAGTTTCATAAGAAAATGACATTCGAGGATTTTGGAGGAACCATAGTTGCCAAAATGGAAAACTTGTGTGTTAATAATAATAAAAAGAGGAAGAACACACACACTTGTGTGTGTGTGTGTCGTATATCATCAGGAGAAAGTTCTCCTTCACCTCCAAAATCTAAACAACAAATCCTTGCTCAAATCCAAGCCAAATCAAAGGGTTTTTCAATGCTTTAGCAAGAAAGGGATCATCTAAGGCCTAATGAACATCAAGGTACCTTTAATTCGTGTTGAATTTGATGTTAAACTCGTTTTTGATTTGGGTCAAAATCTAGGGTTTTGGCAAAACGTGAATTTATGAGTTGTTAGAGGTTTCTCTAGCTTTAGGGAGCCTCAATTAGGTATAATTCGGTTATGAATCACATTCTACATGTGCATTTGATTTTGACCATATGATTATGTGAATATGTAAGATTTGGGGTTTAACCTCTAGGTTGAAACCACACATGATTAGTAGTTTTGGGTGACTCTTAGGAGTTCTTATAATGATCAAATTTAGTTGAAATGCCTAAATATCTTGTTATGATAATAATTAGATACATGGCTATATTTTGGTTAAACTTAGAATGTTGAAAACTAAGCATATTGGTGGATGCACACCAAATGTTTGATGAAATGCCTAGGTGAGTTAATCTCAACTAGACATGTAAGAAAATGGCTATGGATTTAGCTAGTAATGATAATGAATACATGATGTTATGGATAGAGAACAAAATTCCATATTATGTATTCAAATAATCAAGTTTGACATGTTCCTAAGTTAGGTACAAGAACTAGGGATGCAAACGGGTCAAACGAATGCAAGTCGGATACTTATGGAAACAAGAACGGATGCGAGGTAAGTTTACTTACACTACTATACTAAGAACATGGGTCAAGTGTTGTATACCTTGGTTTTAAATTTTGATGTGGGAAGAAGGTATGACCCCCAAGGGGTGAAACCTATTAAATGGGCGATTTATGCGTATACATGTTAAAACAAGATTTATGGTAGTAAACGAATCAAAGTGTGTTGATCAAATGATGGAAATCATCAATTGGGTCAATAGACAAAACTATGTGGTAATCAAGAATCTAAACTCAAGTTTTGATAAGGAAAACAATCGCGTGAATAAGGAAGATATGCAATATGGGTAAATGGGTCAAGTGGGGTTGCCACTTGCCTATAGTTAAAGTTGGATTATCATAGGATTATGAACCGCAAGACTTATTGTCAAATGGTGAATGATCACCCTTGAGTCCCGAGAGACTAACGGGTCAATCTAGAATGTATGCAGGAGATCAATAGGAAGATGGGCACTCGATGCCTAAGAAATCATAATGGGTGCAAGTCATGGGTCAATGCCACCCGGTAAGTCCGTAGTTAAATAAACGCCTTTGGGCGAAGCAATATGGGTGCTAAAGCAACCCACATAAAGTGTGGGTGCCAATTAGGTAAGTTATTTTCAAAACTATGTCTAATGCGCGCTAATGTGCTTAGAATTGATCAAATTGAGAACAATCATATGAAACAGTGAAAATCTAAGTCCGTAAGGACTTAGAAGTTTTTAAACAGGTCATTGAGTCAAAAACAATGGATTTCAATCAAGAAGTGTCGCCACGAATGGCTAAATCGAAAGATTTGGCTAGGAGGGGCATTTTGGGAATTTATAAAGATTTACTAAAGGATAAATCTAATAATCGGAATCATAACGAACAAATCGGACAAACACTTTAGTTGATCAAGTGTATAATGACTTGACAACATAAACTAGATGCATTGCGCATGGTCAAATGGTGTTTGGATAAGTTAAATGTCTAAATGGGTCAAATTGGGTAAAAGTCGCCATAAACCTTCAAAACTAAGAACCGGATCATGGCGACATAAACGGGACCATAATTTCAGTCAAACAAAGGTTTATTTAGTCGGCAAGTCATTACTTAGGCTTAGGGAATCATCAAATGCAGTTGCGATATGATTCCCATGCTTAAAAATCACCAAAAAACGATCAGAAGCTTTGCGCGGCCGCGCGCTTAAACCGACCGGCCGCGCGCTTTGACCTGCATGTCAGCATGATCTTTAAAATTCCATATAAAATCGTAGAAAAATCGTTAGGAGGTGTTCTTTATATGCCTGGAAAGCTCTCGGAGCGTAGAACAATTCGCATTTGAAAGTCGAAGTCGGATTTTGGGTTTTAGAAGGGGTAAAAGCGATCCGAACAGCTGCTGCGCATAAGTTGCAGCAGTTTGTTCTCCTGATAAAGGGCCGTTTGGCTTGGTTCGTTCTGTTTCGACGTGTAACGACTCTCATACTAGTTTAAAGGTATTATTGAAAATCCACTAACCATTCTTTGTGTGATGGTGCTAGGTAAACATTTAATGGACGACCCGGAGCAAGGATCAAGTCGCGAGAAGAACCGAACACGCCCGAACACTCATCAAGCTTCCGCACTAGAATCTAACGAACTCCCGTTAAAAACACAAACTTTAATACATTCTTTTTTTGTAGCAATGATGTAAAATTTACTGGAACTAAACGTGTATGGGATTCATTAAGTTGGGTTTTCATAATTTACCAAAGTTTTAATCGGGAGTGGTTTAAGTAAGGTCCAAACCCGTATGATTTGGGCATTGATCGCGTGATTACGGGTTAGGGTCTTACAAGTAGTATCAGAGCCACAAGTTTGAGGGATCCGAGTGTCGGGAAGGATACTTGGACTCAAACGGTGCGCTTAAAGTGTTAAAGGGTGTTCGGTTCGTGGCTTGATCGAGGAATCCGGTAAGTAATATCAGTAATAACAATCCGGGTTTGATCGGAGATTGTTATAAGTAAGCAATGGTGATATCGTGTAGATGCACGCTATCTCAAAAGTTTGGTAAAGAAAAGGTTAGGTGGTATGGGACCTAGCCAAGGATTTATTCGGGCAACGAAATTCTTGCGTTACAAGAATAAATATTACTGTAATGATGCATACTAATACCGACATGTCGTGTTACTAATCAATTGGAATTGTAAATGTGACAGGTATGAGAACATCTTAATTCGATCAAGATGGGATCGAATGATTCACCCAACGAAGTGGTGGAGGGTTCGGGAGCACGGCCGAAAGCATGCTCGCTAAGGACCAAGTCAAGTAACTACTCGAGCTAATGGATCGGTAACGAAAGGGAACATAGGAGCAAGTATCAATCAGGTACACGCTTGAAACCATGTCATGCTTATTAGTGTGCAACTTTCACTCGATGAATGATAGTTGCATACAACAACATAAGACTTGGGAAAACTGGACGGGAATTCACATTCAGAGTACAAATTCCCAAGTGAAACTAAGTTGGAAATGTGCATTATTCACAATAGTGAAGAACCAATGCACAAAGGAAAATCTAAACACGGAAACCAGGAATGAGGATAATCATCCTGTTTAATGTTTAAAACGTAAAGAATACGGAGTCGTGTAGTGGTCACATCAGTGAATATGATCACATAAAGTTTTATGAAACGAAAACACATCGTTGGTTTAAAATGAGTAAAGGTAAAACCAAATATCCAATAAATATCAATAAAAAGGTTTTACCAAATAAAATAGGGGGCATAAGCATGAGCTGAAAATTTGCTTGCATAGGGTGTGATGCCTTAATTATAATAAGTCCGTGTGTACCATATGCGAATTACTTACCCTGGCCAGGTAAGTGTTAAACATATGATACCATGGGTTTCTTATGATTAATACATATACAACCTATGTAACAAAGGCTTAGTAAGTGTGAGGTGCCGGGGGGATTTTGGACGTAGTCCACTGTCTAACATGGCAGGGATGCAGTCCATGCATGACCTTGAGCGAGGCACCAGCTGGAATACGCTGGGCTAGAAAAGAGGACAACAAACTGGAGCGTTTGGACGTAGTCCACTGTCTAACACGGCAGGGATGCGAACCATGCAAGACCTTGAGCGAGGCACCAGCTAGAATACGCTGGGCTAGCAAAGAGGACAACAAACTGGAGCGTTTGGACGTAGTCCACTATCTAACACGGCAGGGATGCGAACCATGCAAGACCTTGAGCGAGGCACCAGCTAGAATACGCTGGGCTAGCAAAGAGGACAACAAACTGGAGCGTTTGGACGTAGTCCACTATCTAACACGGCAGGGATGCGAACCATGCAAGACCTTGAGCGAGGCACCAGCTTATACGTTGGGCTAGCAAAATGGGCAATATACAATACGAGTTATCCTGGGTTGATACAAAGATTGACTTGAACCTTAATCAAGGTTTAATCATAAATAGATTCAGTTCAGAAATAAAACTTGAACCTTAATCAAGGTTTAGTCATAAATAGATTCAGTTCGGAAATAAACTTGAACCTTAATCAAGGTTGAGTCATAAACGTATTTAGCTTGAAAACAGACTTGGACCTTAATCAAGGTTAAGTCATAATTAAACTCGGACTTTTATAGAAGGTTAAATTCGTAAAGAGAAACTTGAACCTTAATCAAGGGTTGAGTCATAATCACATTCGGGTAAGTCATGAATCTTGGGATTAATGACCTAAAACAGCGGATTGGGGCCGTGATAAATCAGTAAATCTTTCAACCCACGGGTTAAGGATGAAAAGTGTAAACTGCAATAACATTAGATTGTATCGTTGGTACAATTTAAAGCAAATTATGATAACAGTTGGGTTGTGTAGTTATTACAATCTGATGCAAACCGTGATAATAAGAGATTAGTCGATACAATACGTTGTAACGACGAATCAACACCAGGTTTTATGAAAAGAAAACCGACCTCGATTTATATTGAGACCGGTAATCAGAAAGAGGACTTTTAGAAACTAAGCGTTCTAAATATATAAACGATTTGAAATCTAAAACTCAAAAGTCTTTAAACGGGTCGGTTGGGGCAATGACCACCAATCGAGTTAGCAAAACGGGAACTTGGGTAAACCAAATAAATGGCAAATTCTTAAAATAAGGATTAGCCAAAGAAAGGAAAATGTTAGTGTAAAGCAAGGTTTATTTATAACATTCAAGCAAACTAAAAAGAAATGAGGGATGGATTCGGGGATGAATCCAAGAAGCTAGAAAACGGCTAAGTTAAAAAGCTGGGTTAGTCTTGGAAACCAAGACAAATTACTTGTTACAAATGGACGCATAGACATGTATGCATATGCATGTTACAGTCGTGGTGTCACAGTAGATGCCCTAAGGTGCCAGATAGAATGGACTCTTAAACCATTACATCATTCGTGATAATAGTAGAAGGGGATAGTCTACGGATCTAGAGAAGACCTATGAGAACATAAGTAGCTAAGATGTCGGGTAGGGGGTAAGTATGTAAATATTGCCCCTTGTTAACCGAAATAATAGAATGACTTAAGTCATATTATGAAAGCTAAGGCTTCCATATAATAAAAGTTAGAAAGCCGAGTAAAGGGATACAAACAATAAGTATATAGTCCTACTCGTTAGACTATAGAATGTTAAGGGATTGTGCGGTGCTCAAAATTGATTAGAGAAACTAAGGTTCTTTGGTATGACCAAAGCAACAACACAAGAAAAGTTTCGAGGACGAAACCTCTTTAAGGGAGGTAGACTTGTAACACCCCAAAACCGTTTGTTCGTCTAATTATGCCATTAGGCGTGATTAGCAAAATTATTAAAACGAGATCCGAACAAAGAAAGAATATAGGTTATGTTCTAACATAGAAATAATCTAGTTAGAGTTATTAATCTTATTAACAAGCTAATAAAATAAGAAAAACTAGCTTGAATAGCTAGTTTCATAAGAAAATGACATTCGAGGATTTTGGAGGGACCATAGTTGCCAAAATGGAAAACTTGTGTGTTAATAATAATAAAAAGAGGAAGAACACACACACTTGTGTGTGTGTGTGTGTCGTATATCATCAGGAGAAAGTTCTCCTTCACCTCCAAAACCTAAACAACAAATCCTTGCTCAAATCCAAGCCAAATCAAAGGGTTTTTCAATGCTTTAGCAAGAAAGGGATCATCTAAGGCCTAATGAACATCAAGGTACCTTTAATTCGTGTTGAATTTGATGTTAAACTCGTTTTTGATTTGGGTCAAAATCTAGGGTTTTGGCAAAACGTGAATTTATGAGTTGTTAGAGGTTTCTCTAGCTTTAGGGAGCCTCAATTAGGTATAATTCGGTTATGAATCACATTCTACATGTGCATTTGATTTTGACCATATGATTATGTGAATATGTAAGATTTGGGGTTTAACCTCTAGGTTGAAACCACACATGATTAGTAGTTTTGGGTGACTCTTAGGAGTTCTTATAATGATCAAATTTAGTTGAAATGCCTAAATATCTTGTTATGATAATAATTAGATACATGACTATATTTTGGTTAAACTTAGAATGTTGAAAACTAAGCATATTGGTGGATGCACACCAAATGTTTGATGAAATGCCTAGGTGAGTTAATCTCAACTAGACATGTAAGAAAATGGCTATGGATTTAGCTAGTAATGATAATGAATACATGATGTTATGGATAGAGAACAAAATTCCATATTATGTATTCAAATAATCAAGTTTGACATGTTCCTAAGTTAGGTACAAGAACTAGGGATGCAAACGGGTCAAACGAATGCAAGTCGGATACTTATGGAAACAAGAACGGATGCGAGGTAAGTTTACTTACACTACTATACTATGAACATGGGTCAAGTGTTGTATACCTTGGTTTTAAATTTTGATGTGGGAAGAAGGTATGACCCCCAAGGGGTGAAACCTATTAAATGGGCGATTTATGCGTATACATGTTAAAACAAGATTTATGGTAGTAAACGAATCAAAGTGTGTTGATCAAATGATGGAAATCATCAATTGGGTCAATAGACAAAACTATGTGGTAATCAAGAATCTAAACTCAAGTTTTGATAAGGAAAACAATCGCGTGAATAAGGAAGATATGCAATATGGGTAAATGGGTCAAGTGGGGTTGCCACTTGCCTATAGTTAAAGTTGGATTATCATAGGATTATGAACCGCAAGACTTATTGTCAAATGGTGAATGATCACCCTTGAGTCCCGAGAGACTAACGGGTCAATCTAGAATGTATGCAGGAGATCAATAGGAAGATGGGCACTCGATGCCTAAGAAATCATAATGGGTGCAAGTCATGGGTCAATGCCACCCGGTAAGTCCGTAGTTAAATAAACGCCTTTGGGCGAAGCAATATGGGTGCTAAAGCAACCCACATAAAGTGTGGGTGCCAATTAGGTAAGTTATTTTCAAAACTATGTCTAATGCGCGCTAATGCGCTTAGAATTGATCAAATTGAGAACAATCATATGAAACAGTGAAAATCTAAGTCCGTAAGGACTTAGAAGTTTTTAAACAGGTCATTGAGTCAAAAACAATGGATTTCAATCAAGAAGTGTCGCCACGAATGGCTAAATCGAAAGATTTGGCTAGGAGGGGCATTTTGGGAATTTATAAAGATTTACTAAAGGATAAATCTAATAATCGGAATCATAACGAACAAATCGGACAAACACTTTAGTTGATCAAGTGTATAATGACTTGACAACATAAACTAGATGCATTGCGCATGGTCAAATGGTGTTTGGATAAGTTAAATGTCTAAATGGGTCAAATTGGGTAAAAGTCGCCATAAACCTTCAAAACTAAGAACCGGATCATGGCGACATAAACGGGACCATAATTTCAGTCAAACAAAGGTTTATTTAGTCGGCAAGTCATTACTTAGGCTTAGGGAATCATCAAATGCAGTTGCGATATGATTCCCATGCTTAAAAATCACCAAAAAACGATCAGAAGCTTTGCGCGGCCGCGCGCTTAAACCGACCGGCCGCGCGCTTTGACCTGCATGTCAGCACGATCTTTAAAATTCCATATAAAATCGTAGAAAAATCGTTAGGAGGTGTTCTTTATATGCCTGGAAAGCTCTCGGAGCGTAGAACAATTCTCATTTGAAAGTCGAAGTCGGATTTTGGGTTTTAGAAGGGGTAAAAGCGATCCGAATAGCTGTTGCGCATAAGTTGCAGCAGTTTGTTCTCCTGATAAAGGACCGTTTGGCTTGGTTCGTTCTGTTTCGACGTGTAACGACTCTCATACTAGTTTAAAGGTATTATTGAAAATCCACTAACCATTCTTTGTGTGATGGTGCTAGGTAAACATTTAATGGACGACCCGGAGCAAGGATCAAGTCGCGAGAAGAACCGAACACGCCCGAACACTCATCAAGCTTCTGCACTAGAATCTAACGAATTCCCGTTAAAAACACAAACTTTAATACATTCTTTTTTTTTGTAGCAATGATGTAAAATTTACTGGAACTAAACGTGTATGGGATTCATTAAGTTGGGTTTTCATAATTTACCAAAGTTTTAATCGGGAGTGGTTTAAGTAAGGTCCAAACCCGTATGATTTGGGCGTTGATCGCGTGATTACGGGTTAGGGTCTTACAACTAGAGGCGCATTTTACTGTTTTATTTGATTCTTTTGCTTGCGAGATATAACTTCTTGATTGAAGCTGTTGTTATTTCGGATCTATAGGTCGTTCACAGAATAGAAGCTTGTTTGAAAGCTTGCGACGTTGGCGATTTAAAGATCCATAGGTTGATGTGTTGAACCATATGTTTATTTTGACATTTCCTTATGTTAGCCTTAAAATAATGTTACAATGTTTGCATCATAAATGTATTTGTGGCTGTTGGTTAGGAAATGTGTTTGCTTTGTTGACTTGGTCGTTAGTTTAAATGGTTTATGTGTAGCTTTTGAAGCTATTTAGAAGTTGAAGCAAAGCTTCACGAATGATTAATTTGAATGCTGTGAAGCTAAATTGTTGTGAAGCTTCAACGCACAGTGGTCTAAAAAGCTATAAGGCTTTAATGAATCTCGTAGCCTAAAAGGTTGTAAAGCTTTTATGAGTAGCAACCTTTTAAGGCTGTAAAGTTTCGAGAATTAGTGGCCAGAACTGATATAAAACTTCCATGAAAATAGCCTAAAAAGGTTAAACGCTTCATTGTATACTTGGCCAAAAGGCTGTGAAGCTTTGATGAATTGTAGCTTAACGTCTTTGGAGCTTCCGCTGGAATAGCCTAAAAGGCTGTAAGGTACTAGAAACCTGAAAGACTTTTAAAGCTTTGATGAACAGTAGCTTAAAAGGCTTTGAAGGTTTGATAAATAGTAACCCAAAAGGCTTTAAAGCTTCAACGAGCAATAAAATAACTAGGTCTTTACATCTAGCCTGAAAAGCTAAAAGGCTACATGGCTTTTCTTTTTTGACTTTTGATAACACTTACTTTTTGTTTAACCCACATGGGTTGTCGGAAAAAGCAAGCATATATCTTTTTGTTTTTTGTTATTAATTACTAAAAGGTTGTAAAGCTTTAGGAAATAGCAGCTTGAAATGATGTAAAACTTCCATGAGAAGTAGTTTTAAAAGGTTTTAACGCTTTGTCAAATACTAGCCTAAAAGGCTGTGAAGTATTTATGGTTAGTAGCATGAAAGGCTTTAATAATTTTGATTATCGGTAGCTTAATTGGCTCAAAAGCTTTTAAGAAGTTGTAGACCTTTAATGGACAATGGTTTAAATGGCTTTAAAGCTTGAATATCCTAAAAGGTTATAAGGCTTTAGGGAATAGTAGCTTGGAAGGCTTTAAAGCTTCCATGGATAGTAACCAAAATGACTTTAAAGCTTGAGTGAGCAATAGCCTGAAAGGCTTTAGAGAACAGTAGCCTGAAAGGCTTGAAGGCTTCGATGAGCAATAACCTGAAAGGATTTAAGGCTTCGATGGTTAGTAGCTTGAAAGGATTCAAGGCTTCGATGGTCAGTACCTGAAAGTTCTGTGAAATTTTGACGAATAATAGCCCAAAAGGCTTTAAAGCTTCGTAGAACGGTAGCTTAAAAGGTTGTGGAGATTTGGTGACCAGTAGCCTTGAAGGTTAGAAAACTTCGTTGGACATTGTGTTAAACGTCTATAAAGCCTCAAGGAGCAATGTATGGTATGCATAATCTGGAAACGTTAAAAAGTTTTGATGTATAGTAGATCTATGCACCTGCAAAGCTGAATAGTAGTTTGAAAGCTTAAAAGGTTGTAGTAGGTCAGTAAGCTATAAAGCTGTTGTGAACAATGAAGTATAGAGTTGCAGTGAATAATATCTTGAAAGCTTAAAAGCTTCCGTGTACAGTAGACCTATAAGCCTAGTCTGAAAAGCTGAAAGATGCTCTGTGCACAGTAAGGTTAAAGGGTTCATGCTTTTATCTATTGGGTAAAAGCGTGTACTTTTGTCCTTTTTTGTAAATTTACTTTCCCAAGATTTTTGACCAACTCAATGTCACTCTTGTAACTTTTGTGAATATATTAAAAAGATGTGACGAAAATATATTGGGAAGGTATGTTTGAGAACATGTTGTTGAGTATAACTTTTCTATTTAAGAAGAAAATGAAAATGCTAAATATTTTTGTCATATTAAAAAGTACTTAACATGTCAGCTTTTGTAAGCCATAAAAGACAAGTACTATCATCTTTTCTGAACACTCAAATTAAAGGTGGCCTAGTAAGTAGGCTTTGACTTTTCTTTTTAAGATGTACATTTTTTATCTTTCAGGCCATAAAGTAAAGGTAAAAAGTGGATACCTTTTGCTTTTCTATTTTTTTTAGAAAGTAAGTATTTACTTTATTTTTTTCTCTGTTTATGTGTATATGAGTGTGGTATAGAAAGTGACTTTTTATCTTTTTGTAGATCATGAAAGACAAAAAGTGTAGTCAAGATTTAAATCGTCAAATAGCAAAAAAGCAAGTTATCAGCTAGTAAATAGCTTCTGACTTTTCTTTTTTAGATAGTGCTTTTCTTTATCTTTTATGTAAAAAGTTGTAATGTCTCTGACACACTTTTTGTTTATTCACATCAAAAGATTCCACAAAATTAAACATGGTTGTACTTTACACACTAAGTGGAGTGTATAATATATAGATAAATAGAAATGGTTGTACCATACTGAATGAAAACATAAATTCATTTGGACGTTTTTATGAGCAGCATCATTATTATATTATTATTTCTCTTTTTGTGGAAATGAAAAGAGTTATGTTTATTCATTTTTAAACCACAAAAATGTTTTGGCAACATGTGATTTTGTGCATAAACTTCTTTAAAGCAAATGAAGTTTATACATTACATGGTGAGAAGGATGCATACACAGATATTGCCATCACGTGTGTAAGAGGCGTAGACGCGACCTCATGGAAACGTTCTCTCCTAACGTAGAAAAGAACAAAGAAAATAGATCGACGGAGCCGAACTACAAAGAGTTTTTTCTGTTCTAAGGGGTTGCACCAGCAGCATGAAAGAACTAGTTAGAAGGGGTAAAAGGGTTAAAGGGTTTCGGTTCACCAAATGCAGGTCGTGGTGTCCCTCTACGTTGTAAACGTAGATGGGAGGTTCAAGAGTTTTGATATTTTAGTTGTTATGATTCTGATTTGGAATCAACCCAAAGTCAGAATGTTGTTATTATTGGTTAACTTAAGAAAAGATCAAACATAAGAGTATGATCTTGAAGAGAGGAACTCTTGATCCCAAGTTACAACTAAGGACCATCCACGAGTAACAGAGCGTGATTCCGCATGTAGTGGCTGTTGGAGCCAGCTTGGTTGTGGAATCAGCATGGTTGTGGATTGCTAAGAATGTATAGCAGCAGCTCGGAGGCTTGAAGGCTTCAGCCTGCTGCTGCTGAAAATATTATTAGAGAATAACTCTAGATAGGGTGTTTAGAGAGAGAGAGAGGGAGATAGAGAGAGAGAGAGAGAGAGAGAGAGGTCTTGTGTTCAGACCAATCTGAGTTGTATCACATGGTTTGCCCTTCTATTTATAGAGTGGGATGGGTTAAAACCCTAATGGGCTTCCTTATTGGGCTTGGGCTTGACCCAGTATTATATTTAATGATTTTGGCTTCTTGGGTTATTGGGCTTGGCCCAATTGAGTACCCTACACCATCAAATTACAAACAGTGTCTTAAAGATCTAGTGGGAAAGGGAAAGAGAGGTGGTTATATGGTTACATAACCGTCTTATATATCACTGTTTAACAATAGATACACGGGTCTATGCGATTCTCACAATTCTTTACTTAAAACTAGTCATGTAATTGCATAACTGCCTCTCTGTTTACTCTCCGTTCTATCTTTGAAGCATTGTTTACAAGTGTTTATCAAGTTATCACGGATAACACGCTTCCACAAAAAATATAATGAACCCTTGAGCAACAACACAACATGGGTTTGAAAGTATACCTCCTGGGCAATTGGATATCTCTGATGCAACTATTGAAAATACTAAGTATAGATAAGCAACAATAACCTTTTTTTTCCTTTTAAATATAAAAAAAATAGAAGACAGTGACAGAAATATTTACAGAAATAAATCAAGAAAATGGAAATGGATGAAGACAAAAAAATAGATGAGTGATTGGAGGTTAGAAATGAAAACATAATCTAAAGGGAAGTTGCGTTTCCTTCACATGATTCAAGGTATTTATACATGACGATTTTAACTAAGTATAAATTCATACTAAAGTGATTTATTTTAAGTGTTCTCCTTTTAATGTTCTCTTTATCATAGAAAATACATTACAAACAAGCATTGTACTAGTGTTGCATAATATTGTTAACGACAATCACTAAATTATTAAGTTAAGAATAGCTTGTATGTATTCTCAACTTAATAAAAGGTGAGAGAACATGTAAACACGAACATGTTCAATGTTAGGTTGAAAATGTCCACACTATTAGAAATGTGTGGTGGGTGAATTGTAGTTCAGACGGGCTTCAATCTGATGCACACCCTATAGGCCTATACTAGTACTGATCTTTGATTCTTTGATTCAAGTTATCCTATAAATTCGGATTGAGGTTCAAGCCGATTTTAATCTGATGCACAACCTTAAAAATAGGTGTATACGTTAACTCGCATGTTAACAATGAAATCATCATGCCTTTATATCTTATAAATACTTTTCTACACCTTATCGAGACTATTCAATTTATACCAAGTACCATAATCATGAATATCTATATCTATATTTATATTTATACTACTATATAGTGCATTCTAGATAAGCAAAAAGGTAATTTAACTTCATTATATAAAGGACATCATTGTAATTTACATCAAATTATTATAAATAAAAAAAATAAGGTAGAGATAACCCATTTTTTTCTCAAACCAGTTTGGGTTTAAAACAAGTTTGGGTTCTTTTAAGTTTTTTTGGCCACATTGACACGGGCTAGAAACCACGATAGACCAAAAATAAACTAAACCTCCTAGAACCGATTTGCGTTGGGGAAAACTAATTTTTTTTTATTTTTACAATATTTTATTAACACATAATTGGGGAATGTTACATCGCGATAGCGGGCAGGCGAGCAACAAGCTGCGCCGCTACCCCTTTCTGGATGGCAAACCCTAATATACTAAAAACGAACCCATGCCCCCTAGAGTCGAGATACTGCTATGAATAACCCGCTGGACTCTGGTTAGGAAACAGATGGCTTCCGATGCCAATGAGCCAAAGGTATCAAATGCCAGGGGTATGAAAACAAGTTGATTCTCCTCACAAGCTTTAGCATGTTTCTCAACTTTCTTCGCCTCTGCTTTTCGCACCGCTTGCCCTGCTACAAAACCACTATCCGTCAAACCAACCAAGGGAGATACACCTGTTAGGTCGACACAAGCGTGTTTCCCCCCGGCCCACCCAAAGACAAGCAGGTCTGCTGGACATATTTGAAACCAAGCAACTTCTTACATTGAACCGCGTGTCTATATTTGAAACCATGCAACTCCTTACAGTGAACCGCGTGTTCCTCGTATTTGTCCAAGCATGCCTTACGGCAAATCGGACAGACTTCATCTTCATGGTACATGGGGATCACCAAACGATATTTAAGGATTGCCCTGTATTCAACCCCAGACATGGTTTGGCCCAGACCTTCGATTGGGACAACATTCAGGAAATCTTGGGCATGGGGGCTTTGCAAGCATTCAATAACTGCCTTTTGGCGGGGGGACAGATCAAAATCTTCACCCAGGCTCTGTGCGATTTTGCCAAAAAGGGCATTCGCCAAAGTTTTCTGAGGCTTTTAGGGGGGCGATGTCCTTGTTAGAAAAACCGCAAATATCAAAACTTGGGAGATAGTCATTTATCCTTTCGAGGGCCTGCACGTAGTCCAAGTCCATGTCGACAATCCCGCTATTCCTTAAGATGTGGTCTTGGAGATTCCAAGACTGAGCTCGCGATGCCACAAAAGCATACACCCCAACATCCTTTGCTGAGAGGAGCCCTAATCCTCCCAAACGCATCGGCAAGGACGCCAGTCGCCATTGTAGGTCACCAAAGAGCGGACCCTCACACACCACTATGTCTTCGATGGCTTCCCGCAGACCCTTGTCAAAATATGATATTATTACTATTAATATTTTAGTTTTAGTTTTTTTATTACTGTTATTATTACTATTTCGTCTACATTTCCATTTAACTTTCATTCAAAATTGGTTTGTCCCGCTGTGTAGCGCGGGATCACCTCTAGTAAAATTAAAGTGACAGAAATAAACCGTCCAGTTTTAAATACACTGGTGAAAAAAAATCACCAAACTTGACTCATCCCTTCACCAACCAACAAATTTCTAAAACCGAATCAAGTGCCTGAACTGGTTAAACCCATAAACTGTCAAACCAAGTCGTATTTCCCGAGTCATATTTAACCTTTAACATGTGTCCATCCATGCAGGGGGCAACTTCTCGGGTCCCGACCCCACCGATTTTTGATGCAGTGGTGGAATTTTGCGATTTTCGTAGTAAATTTGAGTCCGGCCCCAATCAATTTGATCTTCTAGCCACTACCGATCGAAAAAAAATTAAGTCTCGCCCACACCGATTAGTAAACCAAGTTTCACCGGTGCATCCAAGCTAAAGTTACCAATTAATGCGACTTTTAGGGAAAGCAATTGTAACCACTTTTTTAGTATCACATGATCCCACCGACTAATGTGAAACCCTGCCGTTACTCATGGCCTTTCACATCTCTATATGAAATTAATAATATTATTATTATCATCAAATCGGATCAACCTTCGGTAATCGATAATGGCGGACCAGAATCATTCAGTATCGCCTGTAAAAGATGGAATGCTGACGTATTGTTACCTCCTTCTTTACATAGCTCTATCCAGTGGCCAGATCTTCTTCAATAAGGTCGTTTTCTCGTTTTCTAATAATATATATTAATATTGTTACATTTTCTGATCACAATAGGTTTAGTTTGGTAGGAATTAATGAGATCTGTTAGGTTTTTGCATTCGATGTTTATTATTTCATCAGGAAACGTTCGTTGTTTGCAGTGTATACGTAGCTAGATCAATTGAGGTTTATGTGGATAGTTATGATATTCTGAGTTGTTTTTTGGTTAATGTTGTTGAAGTTAAGTTAGGTGAATGTAGAAGCAGTAGGTTTAGGTTGCACATTGAACAAACAATTTGCCCAAATTGAAGCTGATAGGAGGGGGAATGTTTTGCATTTAGATTAAGGGATGTACCGCCGTGGGAGCTGAAGTGAGGCTCTAGAAACCAAAAGTGCAATTAAAGGCCCTTGCTTGGAAAATGGGCCCAGACGCATGAAGCGAGGGCTTTTGATAACTATGGTGGAAAGTGGAACCATACCCCATGGTCTTAGGGAACTGTGGGCAATGTAGTATATAGGATTTTGAAATATAGTATTTCGCCATTTCGGGATAAATCTTTCATTGCATTTGTTGGTGGTGAAGAATTAGTCAGGGATGATACCTTTGTTATATGAGATAGGCTTTTAAAATAAATGGTGAAATAAAGGAGAACACGACTCATAGGATAAATTTCAGACTTTCAGTGCTATCCAGTGAAGGATATGAAGTAAGATTAGTTTTAAAATTTTAAGAATACTGGAATATGCATACTTAACATTTTTAATTTAACAGACCATGAATGTTCCTTAGTGTGACATTGATTATGCTAACTGTTATTAATTATCCTTCTAATGTGAGAGTGTGTCGAGTAACTATCTCTGCTATAGTGCTATGTGCCTATGTATGTTCTTTTTCTGATTTTTGAGGAAATATTGATTGGGCTAAGTTTTACTTGTTTTTTTTTTTCTTCTGTGGTGATGTAGTGGGTTTTGTCATCAAAGGAGATAAACTTTCCATATCCACTTGGGTTGACACTTCTTCATATGATTTTTTCATCTGTGCTTTGTTTTGTACTCACTAAAGTTCTCAAGGTAATAAAATGCTTACATCATTTGTATATAACTTCAACATCTAGGTATCTGTAGATAACTGCCTTCTAGAATATGTAACAAAAATTTATATTTACTTGCAGATTTTGAAAGTTGAGGAAGGAATGACACTGGAAATGTAAGTGTTAACTGTTAAGTATGTTTTTGTCCTATTTGACATATGAATCATATGAGATCTGTTCCTAGCGGGTGGTTCATGTTTCAATGTGCTTTTAAAACCGGTTATGTTAGAATACATGTTCAATAGAGGGTGTGTGGATGTGCCTATGTACATCAGAAGTTGTAATAACTAGAAGTTGTTTTGAGTGCTTGGAAAATTATGATTTTCCAGTGAATGACTATAGAAAATGCTCAAAAAGATTTCCATAATTTTCTCTTTGAAAATCAGTCGCAGCTAATATGAAACTGATTATTTAAGTTATTCGTAATGACGTAATCAAAATCACTTCATCTAAACACTATCAATTGAGTATTGCGACTTGAAGTTGCAATAATCAGATAGTCAATTTGATAACCCACATCCGAACACCTCCTAGTAAGTTGGTAAATCTTACAAAAAGTATGTTTAACCAAAAGTCTGAAATAACACAGATTGTTGACTACTCAGTAGACAGCTTATTTTGGTCCCTGTGTAAAAAAATTCTTATACAAATGCTATATTATTTTTTTTCTTTTTGCTACGCACTATTTTATGGTTAATCACCACTTACAGATACACAACATCAGTCATTCCAATTGGTGCAATGTTTGCTATGACTCTTTGGCTTGGAAACACTGCATACATCTATATATCTGTTGCCTTTGCTCAGATGTTGAAGGCAGTCAGTAAGTTTATTTGATATTATTTTGAACTGATCTCTGTCTTATTTAGTAAATTAGTGTTCTCATTAGCTACACATAGAGGTGGCGTTTTTTTACGCATTTACTTGTAAACAAGTTGACCCGGATTAAAATTAAATAACTTTAGCTAAAAGGGAATGGGTTGAATGAGTCAAAAGTTGCTCATAATGTCATTTATAATGCATAAAGCCTCATAAATCAGTTTAGACTTTTAGGTAAAAAAAATTAAAATGGCAACATACTTAGGTTGGTGATCTATTTTGGCTATTGTACTCAGTAATGTCCCGATCTTGTAATTATACTTGAAATGATCTAGTTTGGTAATTTGATCACCGAATGACTGGTTTCTTGCTTGTGCGGTATGTTTTTTTAAGAGGTGGCTTATCACTAAAATACCAAACTAGACCATTTAGAAAACCTTAATTATCGAAACTAGCTCCTTAAGAAAAGTATAATTATCGGGTTAGGACTTCATTGAGTATAATTATTTAGAAGGACAATCAACCTAAGTACATTTTTATTTTATGACATCAGCCTATCATCGAGTATAATTGTGAGTATGGTCCTTCAATCATGTTTTGCACCCTTGTTATTTATAAAAGTTTTGGACAGAAGGTTTTGGGCCAAACCATTTTGACGTGCTACCCAACCCCCTCTCCTGACTCATTAATTTTATCATAATAACTTTTGACTGACTGATGTGCAGTGCCTGTAGCTGTTTTCATTCTTGGGGTGGCAGCTGGACTTGAAGTAATGAGCATGAGGATGCTTCTGATAATGTCTGTGATAAGTTTTGGAGTATTAGTAGCATCTTATGGGGAAATCAACATTAATTGGATTGGTGTTGTTTACCAAATGGGGGGTGTTGTTGGTGAAGCTTTGAGGCTTATATTTATGGAGATCTTTGTCAGGAAAAAGGGTCTGAAATTGAACCCCATTTCCATGATGTACTACGTGAGCCCTTGCAGGCAAGTTCTTTTTTCCCCGTCTATACCCCTAGAGAATATATGTGGTGTGGTCCTTTGACCTATTTACTTATGAATGGACAAATTTGGGTTTGGTTTATCTTAAACGGGTCAGATGGGTCAAACTTATGAGTTGTGACAAGTTGGAAGTCACCGAAAGTTTATTTTTAATGTTAACGTCATAAGTTGCTTTCAGGATTGTTGTTGTCGTCATTGACTTGTTATAATTATAAATAAGATTATTTCAGGGGTTTGCTTAACATAACCTGTAGGTCTACGATTAACCCCAACTTATGGTTCTTTTTTTCTTTCTAGCAATAAGTATTTGTCAACCAACTTATGCTATGGTTAACAATATTTTTTCGCAGTGATAACAATAATAATAAAAATCATGGTTGTCAAGTTGACTAGGGAATTGCGAGTACTCAACCTAGGTGGGGAGTACTCGGGGATTGCTCATTGAGTAATAATGTGGTTAGCTGTCAACTTAAGGGATGTGTGTAGCATTTTTCTCGTTTTTATCAAAGACAAAAAAAAAAATGGACAAAAAGTGTTTGTGTATCAACCCAACCACCGCAGCCCTTTTTGGCCCATTAACCAACCTACTGGACCTGCCATCATGCTACTTCTAAAAAAATATTATTTCTCTTTCCTGCCAGCGTTTTACTCTTTACATTTCTGTCCATGTGAACAGAATCTTGATTCGCTGTGCAGCGCTCTTTGTCTGTTAGTTCCATGGATATTTTTGGAGAAATCGAAGATGGATGCACATGGGACTTGGAACTTTCAACCACTCGTGTTAACACTCAATTCTATTTGTACTTTTGCTCTAAATCTTTCGGTTTTCCTTGTGATTCAACACACAAGCGCTCTCACAATCCGTGTAGCTGGTGTTGTCAAAGACTGGGTGGTGGTCTTATTGTCAGCAATTCTTTTTGCTGATACAAAGCTCACCTTGATAAATATCTTCGGTTATGCAATAGGTAACAGTTTCCACCTTTTATCCCGTTTTTCCTTTCCTTTTTGTTCTTTGCAGTTAACTTGGCAATGTATACAGTTGGAAAGGAATAAAGAGCATGAAAACAAGAGAATTATGCAATACTTTGTGTTTAAATTCATCATCATTTTCTTTTTGCAAACATTAGTTTTCACTAGAGGTGGAAAATTGGCGGTTTGGGTTACGGGTCAAATTGGGTAACCTTTTGGTATGGGTTGAAATGAATCAGGACCCATTTTACTGGAGGTGGAAAATTGGGGGGTTGTGGAAATTGGCTAACAGGTCAAATCCGGCAGCGTTTTTTACAAGTTGACCCAAATAAATTTTTTTAAACGTATGAAAACATTATAGGTGGAATATTGGCAAGTTGTACCGGTTGGGTAATGGGTCAAAATGGATAACTTTTTATACGGGTTGAAACGGGTCAGGTTGACCCAATACAACTTTGTCGACCAAAATTTAAACTTATGAATATTTAATGAGCCAAGGCCTAAGAGCGTTTGGATGGATATAAATATAATTGCGGACATTGTTACTGTTAATGCAGCCATTGGCGGTGTTGCAGCATATAATAACTTCAAGTTGAAAAAAGAAGTCACCAGAGCTGCCATTTCTGATAATAATTCCAGTTCCTCTCCTATACCATCAGCTTCTTCTTCCACTAAGGTTTCTAGCTAAACGACACATGGATCCACTCCATCGATTAGTTGTATCCTTCTATATAACGTTTTTTTCTAAAATCACACAGGAAATACATCTTCAGATGGAGTAGAGAATAGTCAAAAGCATCTGTATTCTGTAGGTCTGAATTTTAGTATAGCATAAAGTTGTAATTGGTTTCTTTTGAGCACCCCATAATTGCCAACTATAATCGATGGATGCTCATGTTGTAATAGCGGACATCTTGAAGCTGTGTTTCTGAAATTAATATTGTTATAGAGCTTTTGCTTCTGCAACTTTTTTTGCAGGTGTAGTGTCTGATTTTAATTCTGTAAAGAAACTAATGAGAACCGTGAGAAGCGAATGAATCTTTGTACATATGATGATGTTTATGGTTTTCTGAAGGTTTTTGTTTCTCCTCTACAACGTCGTAAGATTTTAGTACAAATTATAGACGTCATATGTCTCGAATAGATGTATGTATGAACATGTAAAGTTAAAATAATATCATCATTTTCACAATAAGTCCAAACATAAATCCATTGTTTTCGCAGATCTAACATTTGTATGTCAAAAATATGTTCTTTGTACACACAACTTTGTACCAAAACCATCACTATGAAAATGTGCAGTTAACACGTATACACAAACCAAGTCTTAAAGAAACTAATGAATGCATAGAGGAATAGAGGATACATAATGAAGAAACCTTTAGCTGTCGCATTCACCTTGCAACCTTGTTCAACGCGCCACCCCCGTTTGCTTTCTAGACTCCATCCGCTTTATAGCCGTGAATATGCATGCTCCGACAAAGAGGGATTTTAGATACCTTTTAACGCTCAATAAATTGCCACCTCATAACACCATGGGCTTTAGCCCATTAGGCATTATTAACAATATTAAAAAAACTTGTAGTCATAGGGCTACAATTGTTTCTTTTTGTCACCGCTAAACTTATGATGTTTTTGCTTTGGCCACCGATGGGTTTCTTCTTTGTCAGGCCAGACGATATGGGGGCTGTGAGAGGCCCGTGGCCCTGCTACGTGTGACGTGATGCCACTGTTACATCACCCCCTCAATGGCCACACGTGGCAACCGTGATAATCCTCACGTTCTCCATGGCCCAAGCCCATCCAATACAATTGCGTCCTATTCAATTCAAGCGGGTGGGGAGGACCATCACCACACCCCTAAGTTAGTGATGGAGGATGATTGGAGGTATGAAGTGATGTGACGGTAACGTGGAATACCTTTCGGCCTTTGTTGACTGGTGCACATGGCTTATTTTAAGCCATACATCCAATTCCTCGATCATATTTTCTATATCCTTGATATCATGTGTGCATATCACGAGTTTATTGGAAATGTAGTCGTTTTCTAAATTTTTACGGTTTTTTTTATCAATATAAAACATGTACCGATATCCTTAATACTCTGCTGTGCATATTACAACTTTATTTTTTGGTTTTCTCTTTCGGTTGATATAACAAATGTCAGTACCGTAACGAACCGATACCGCGTAGCAAGGGGAAGCCCACTAGTGGTGTTAGTTAATAATAATAATAACAAAGTATTAAACAGGTGAGAAGGCGCCTGAGGGCAGGGGAAACACGGGGGAAAGGCACCCGGCATGCCAACGGACTCCTTCAACACCACACTCTCTATCCTCCTCTAACCCTAACACCACCACCCTCACCTCAATCACCTATTCAATTCAATCCAATCAACAAATCAATCAATAGATTATTATTATTATTATCATCATACCTTCTTTTATGATGCGATCCACTACATCCAGTCGACGGTGTGGATCCTTATCCAATGCTTCCTCAATAGCGACTCGCCATTAATGGCAGGTTTGCAGATGACGTGGCAGAACGGTTCGTTACTGAAGAAACGGAAGACCGGTCCTCCGTTAGGGTTCAGAAACCTCGGTAACACGTGTTATCTTAACTCTGTTCTTCAGTGCTTAACCTACACCCCTCCTCTTGCTTACTTCTGTTTACGCCGTCAACACTCCGCTTCCTGTATGTACTCTTATTAATTCTACTTGTTTTAATCCGTTATTATATGCATCTGTTTGACCTATGTTATGTTATTGTGTATTTGTTGAATATGCATTCGAGTAATTGATTACACGTGTTTTCCTTAATTTGAGTGTATGAATTATAAAATATACACTGATAGCAATATAGCATATATGTTGATTTGAGCGTGTGAAATTTGTGTGTAACTTTCAGAATTCATATAAAATTCGCACTGATAATATATGTTTTCCCTAATTTGAGTGTAAATTTCATAGTCACATACACACACGTATCGACGCATTTATAAGTTTTGTTAGGATCAAACACACGCATACTAAAGCAGTAAACTAACACGAGGAGATAAAGTCGTTCTGTTGGCTGACCCAAGTCCCACTGTGCTGCAACTAGGGTTTCTTTTATTAACTAGGTGCTATAGGGAATTACAAGTACAATGCATCATTATATAGTATAATTCGGGGTTTAGGAAGCTTAATCCCGCATAGGGCTGGCTAGGACTAAACCTAATTTTACTGGAAATATAAAACATGTGGACCGAGGCTAGGACTGGCTAACCTCCCTTGGTCGAGCCTCCACACCAGATTGCCCAATAAGTTATACCTAATTTTTAGCATCATGATTATTAAATAAGAATTCGAGTGTGAATTCGAAATTTACACGGGTAACATATGTTTTTTTTTCTTTTAATTTGAGTGTATGAATCTATGTTTGCGACTTGCCTATCTAGTCTAAGTTAATTGAATTTGAGTGTAAATTTCAAAATGCACCTACACACACACGTAACTAAGTGTTCATTAGTTTAGCCTGTTTTTTTATCATCATGATGGTTGAATACAAATTCGAGGGTAAATTTGAAGTTTCACACTGAGAACATATAATTTTGTTAATTGAGTGTATGAGTTTGTGTGATCAATTTACTAGATTCAGTTTGTTGATACTGTTGCGACGCGCTTGCAGGTGACTCACTGCCTCAGCAGGACAAGAAGAGTGATTGTCCGTTTTGTCTACTAGAGACGAGAATTGCTCGTTCTCTTAACATCGATTTACCCATAGATACACCTGGCAAGCTCATTGGTGGATTGAAACTCTTTGCCGAGCATTTTCGCTTGGGAAGGCAAGAAGATGCACATGAGTTTCTTAGGTATGTCATTGATGCCTGTCACACCACGTCTCTTCGGTTGAAGAAGTTGCAGCAGCAAAAACGCAAGCTGATTAGTAATGGCGGAGGTGATAGCTTTAGTGGCAGTACTATAGTTAAGGAGATATTTGGAGGAGCTTTACAGAGCCAGGTGAAGTGTCTTGCTTGTGGCAATGAATCCAATAAGGTTGATGAGATAATGGATATCAGTATTGATGTAGTGAATAGTAGCTCTATTAAGGAAGCTTTTCAGAAGTTTTTTCAACCCGAGAGACTAGATGGGAATAACAAGTACAAGTGTGAAAGGTAAGCGTGCCATCTTTGTCATATTTCTCACATATGTCTGTTTATAACTCTATATATCATGAGATATAACCTTGTGCTTTTGTAGTTGTAAAATGTTGGTAGAAGCAAGAAAGCAAATGTCTATCCTTCAGGCACCTAACATTCTTGTAATTCAACTAAAGGTGGGTTCTATTAGTGGCTGTTTTATTAAACTTCTTTAAGCATCATGATAATTGGTAATAATTAAGCTTTTCTTTTTGTTGGATAGAGGTTTGAGGGAATATATGGCAGGAAGATAGATAAAGAAATTACTTTTGAGGAGGTATTAGTTCTTTCAAGCTTCATGTGCAAAACAAGCCAGGTACGTAGTGCAATTTTGTTAATATTTTTAACTTTGATTATAAACTGTTTTCTCATCAACTCATTGGAACAATAAAATGAATAATGACAACTTCAGGATCAAGAGTGATAGGATTTGAAGCATTAGCTAAAATGCTAAATATGTTTATCTAGAGAAAGGTGTTGTCTAATATGTAAATTAGGGAACCTTATATATGTAACGCAACGGATAGCCTACAAATCAAGTATGTTATGTTCAACTCGTTTCCATGTAGATTTGATTTTTAGATATATTTTCTTCTAGCTTGGTTTGTTTACAAGGTGTTTATTTTTAGTACTTACTTAAATTTATGATTATATGTTGAACACTTCTTTATAGTATGTATTTATATTCTCAGTTCAAAATTGGGAGAGTTAGAAGTAGTTTCATTTTTGTTAGAAATCATCCTGAACGTTTTTGTATCTTAACATGTGTCTTCTTGTTACTCAAATATTTAATTACTCTACAGGATCCTTACCCAGAGTATAAGCTTTTTGCTACCATTGTACATTCTGGCTGTTCACCTGATTCAGGACACTATTATGCTTACGTCAAGGTTTGTCTATGCTTTGCTATAATTTATCATATTCAATAGTTGGTATTAGAGTACCAAGTTCGACCGGCTTACTTTTGAATGTGTCGTTCCGGGTTATGTTTTCATTCCTAACACGTCAAAATGGGTTGAAAGTGGTTTAAAAAGTATGATGTGTAAAACATCCTAAATCATTTTATTTTATTAAAAGTTTGGCTAAAATCGAAACGGTACTACTTTTGTAACTAACTACCCATACATTAGCCGTTCAAAACAAAACTACCCATATATGCCACTAGTTATTTATAAAACCTTTATTAAATCTGGACAAAATGTGTTTCAGGTCAGGTGGTATTAAAAAATATCACTTTTGGCCTGTTACTTGACCCGTCCATTTTGTCACCTCTAATGTTGGTTTTAAACGTGCATACAGGATGCAGTTGGCTGTTGGTATTGCTGCAATGATTCTCATGTTTCAGTTTCAAGCTTAGAAGAAGTTTTTTCTGAAAAAGTCTATATCCTTTTCTTCTCTCGTACCAAACAGAGGCCCGTTCCACCTAACAGAAGTTTATCTACTAATGGAACAAAATCAAATGGCTTCAATGGAAATGATACCTCAAAAAGTCTCAAGTCTAGTCATCAGAAGTCTACAGACTCGCAACAACAGAAGGTTGATCCTGCTCCACCTTCTAAAGTTGACAAAATTTTTAATGGTCCTTCAAAGAAGCCAGTCAGTTTTGAATTTACGGGTGCTAAAAAGGCCCCTACATTCATTGTTTGTAATAAAGAAAACAATGGTAATAATGGCGACGCCAAAGCCTCAAACTCTAAGAAGAAAAGCGACAAAAAGATTCCATTGTTCGAGGACAAAAACGGAGTTAGCCAAAATAAACATGTTGCAAATGGCAATGTAGAGATTCATAGGAATGGAGATGAGTTTGTTGCAAATGGGTGTAAGAACAATACAAGAAATGGAACAGAAACAGGTAAAATGCATAATGGTATTGCTAAAAACCTTTCTGATGAGTCAGACTCACAGAGGAAGCATGAAGAGCAGAAATCTTGTGATTTGCTTGCTGAAGATCACCAGTCACTAGCAAAACATGAATTGACAGAAACGTATGTTACTTCCCACCTTTAGTTAATGCTTCACTTATTTGTGATTTCTGGATACGGTTTGCATTGATAAAATTGCAGTTAGATAGTTTGACGGTAAATTAGGTGTAAGATTTGATTATGTAAACTGAGAGTCTGAGAGTAATTAGTAATAGTCCAAAGAGGTAAGAATACAAATATACAATTTTATCATAGCAAAATTAGGATGAGGCATGAAAAAAATCTTTCTGGATATGTAAAAGGAAATTTAAGGAAGGAAGGTAGGTGCAACTGGATAGCAAACATGAATATGCAAACCCTCAAGGGGGCAACTAATTATTCAATTAACATGTATAAAAGTAATTATGTAACTGTACATTATACAATTGCATCAGTAAGAAACTTACATTTATAAAAGTAATTATATCAAAATTGTATAGAATACAACTATTTCAAATTTAGTTTCTCTCAGCACCGGGGAGGCTTTTTAGTTTTTACCTTGAAATTTAGTTTCACCAGTTAATCGCTACTTGTACTGTGATATATATAGTTAAGGAAAATCGATTTTGTTTTTGTTTTTTGTGTTATAGTTTACCATATTTGGATTCTCATAATATTTATGGAAATTATTTTTTTGGCATGTGTCAGTCTTGTGAAAGAAGCCTCTGCTTTTTTGCGAAATTGTGGTTATTCAGATGAGATTGCCACTTTCATGCGTGCCAAGAAACTTAGTACACGAGATGAATGCAATAATGCGTTACAAAGGAATGAACTTAAGTAAGTCCCTTTCTTCCGTGCAATTATTTTACTGCGAATTAATTGTGCAAGTTAGTTTTTGTTTCATACAATGTTAGGTTTTCAGTGCCATAATCCCATGCTTGGAAGATTACTTTCTGAAAGATGCTGTTTAACCATCCTAAATCTGACCCTTTTCATTTAGTTGTGATTACATGTGTAGTAGTACTTTCTAGAAAATAGGTTCATATTTGCTATGGAGACCAGTTTATTAAAACAAAATCTGATAAAGCTCTACATTTTCACATGATTATGAACTGTTTAAAACATAGCAAGTGAAGTTGAAGTTTCACGATTCTAAGTTAAAAGTAGGATAGATATGTTAACATTTATTATTAACTTATGTATAGGTATTATTAGTATCTAATAGGTAATACTTTTTGGAGAAAGGTTAGGATTAATGTGTTTAGTAGGATACCAATTATATCTATAATAATGGATTAAGCATATTACCTTCATGTTCAATAAGAGAATACAATTAATCAGTTGGCATCTTTGGCTAGTTACATTCCCTGTTCAAAGTGAGTCGACAGGAGATGCAACATCTTTTTTACACCCTTCGATATCACAAACCTTGCTTGAGGCTTGTCTGAAGTGCGAGGTGCACGAGGCAATCAGGCCAGTGCCTCTGGACCTTGAGGTGGCACCACATGTACTTTTGGGTCAAGTTTGGTCAAAATTAGGGTTTGTAGGAGACTTGTATGCAAAAACAACCAACAAGATGTAGAAATTTTGAGATGTTTGCCTGGCAATAGGTTGATATGTAAAACAGATGAGATAGAGCCGTTTTTTTGCTGTTGTAAATAAAGGTTATTTGGTTGCACATAGAACAACGCCTCACATATGTGATGCGTACGTGCCTCGGCTTTTCGAACTTAAACGCCTTGGGGTGCATCACAATTTATTAAGCTAAGGTTGCACGGCATGAAATGTGTTTTTGGGGTATGTTTCTTGCTTACATGGTATTAGATTATGTTTGTTATGTCAGCTTAATGAACCCATGTTACATAGGTGACGTGTTAATATCACCTACTCAGGCAATTAGTCGGTCTAAATATCTAATATGCTAATGCATTATCCAAAATTAATAATCATAATAATAGTTTATTTATAATCATTTCATATTTCCCTATTGAAAAGTGGATTTCATGTTGAACTTTTATCATCAATCGGAACTAATTGTGTTTACATTACATGTCAATATGCAGGAGGAAAATGATAGTTGATGCCAAGGCTACTCTTATCCCTCAAATTCCCAATACGTTGAAAGCTGATCTCGTCAAACGCATTAGATCTCATGTCGTTCAATGAAACAAAGGGTTGCATGGTACCACTACTCACCAGACTCCTATCAATTCAGTTTTTTTTATTAGTCCTATTAATTCAGTTAGTAGCAATAGCAATGGTGGCAAAATGAACGGGTCAGGCCATCTAGATAATGGGTCAAAACTGGTTTTGGTTGAAACATGCCATATTTTTTAAACGTGGCATTGGTTGACCCGCTAATACCTTTTTGTCCACTTTTTATATTTTTTTTATAAATATAATTAAGCTAATTACAACACAAATATGCAGTTTTACACTAATAACTCTTAAGTCATTGCTTCGACCGACTTTTAACCCTCTTTTACCTAAACCAGTTTTCAACTGTTTTGCAGACCCCAAAAGGTGTGGTGAGGTAGATACGGGATGCCACGTCAGCATATGTATGTATTTTAACGAGGCATATAGGCGTGGAAACACGAGGACGGTTAATTTTGTTTGATTTTAGTATTTGTATGGAAGGTTTTTGTTAATTGTTTGGAAAGTGGTTGGTGAGAAAGGGAGGCAGGCTGGTGTAGCAGAGAGTTCATTAGTAACGGTATTATTAGATACATATAACATATACATATATTCTTTTTGTAAAGTATAACCTTTTTGACAGTTTTTTAAGGACTAAAGTTTGGTTAAATATGCAAATCAATAAATTATAGAAATCGTTTTTAGAAGAAACCAATAGTTACAAAAAAGTTATATACCAAGACTTGCAAATACAAACCAGTTCGAAGGAGAAAGTAGTTTGCTGAGTGGATATAGCTCAGTTGGTAGAGCTCTGCTCTTGCAGTTGGGTCGTTGCGATTACAGGTTAGATGTCTAATTGTTCAAGCAGTAATGATAGTATCTTGTACCTTCACTTTTTCTAAGTAATGGGGAAGAGGACCGAAACATGTCACTTAAAGGCTCTACTGAAACAAAGATGAGCTGTCAAGAACGTAGAGGAGGTAGGATGTGCAGTTGGTCAGATCTAACTTGGATTGTACATGGACGATAGTTGGAGTCGGCGGCTCTCCTAAGGTTCCCTTATCGAGGATTTTTTACCTGTGTTTTTGGAATTTCTTTCGCAAGTTGTAAGATATGCTACCTAGTCGTGTACGTATGACTTATAGTCTCAAAATAATGTAATGCATCTTTTGTAACCACGAGATATGAATCCTATGCATATTAGCCAATGGATGAAACAATAGGCTCAATGGCTCATATAGGTTTCTTATAGTTATCGAGTATCGTTTGAATTTTGATACCCAATTAATGAATTAGCAATAAAAAGTCATCAAATAATTTATGTGTGAAATTGTCATATCGAGGGGAAACTGATGTCGTTTCTGATTTTTAATTTCCAAGATTAATAATAGCACTTATGCTTCTTTATAGTTACTGGCGGTTAATATTAGTATACCTTTCTCACTATATATACAAATTATCTATACTATATTATAATGCATGAGAGAATGATAGTTTAAGATACCCAAAAACTAAAAACTTTATTTTTATTAACCACCTTAAATAAGGGTAAAATAGTCATTCAAACACGTTTACAATTTAGTACCTCATTTTAGTTATTTTAATTCCCTCATTTTTAGTTAGTAGTTACACTTTTCTCCCCTTCACTGTAAAGTTATAATTCTTTTTAATACTATCATAACTTTTAAACTATTATGTTTTAAAAACATTAAAAAATAACGTGACGACATGCTCATTTTTATCGACGTTTCGATATTTGTCTTAGTCAATATCGACGTGTAGATTGAAATGTACAAGAAAGAAATACATTATGTACAAGTGATTATCGCATTGCATGTTTAATTAAAATAATCCAAATTTCACCTACAACGAAATGTTTTATAGCTAAAACTTTAAAAGATGTAACTAATATTGTTATAAGGTACATTCAATTGAGGTAGAAGTAAACATAAAGCAGCTAACGCGTTATTTTAAAAGAAAATATTATAAAGCTTGAATAGACATTAAATTAAAAACTAAAATGCATGTGAAATTTGGATTACAGATCAACATAATTTGGACACACTTAAAGAACTTAGACATGTTTATTGTTAATATGGATGTTGAATCATAACATCATTTCATAACCAAGTAAAACTCAAAATCGTAAAATCAAATTTGGTTTTAAATACTATTCCACCCAATAATGAAAAATTCACATCAATCAAATGCAACAATTAAAAAAACTATATAGGGCACTCGAAATCTACATATCAACAATGTTGTTAAACATTATGGTTCATCCTTGCTTTGACAGACAAATAATTTGTCACACGGTAACAATACTACAAAACAAGTCTGGGCTCTAAGAATGCTTTATCACATTTGTTACCGATAGATTCAATTGTAGTTTCTTTAAATAATCAACATTAGCAATATGTACATATGTATATGAGTATGCATGCATATATTAATAGGTATACACATAAATATAATTAACTAAAAGAAATCTCATTAAACTTTTAAATATACATAATTAGCTAAATATATAAAACGTTAAAATAATCAAGTTTAGAAAATGTAAAAAGGCATTGTAGATATTAATGGTAGGTAAATTTCTTTTAGAAACCCCGGTTGCATCAATTTGGCAGAAAACACATGATGTGTATTATATATCCATGTGATATTAACATCTATGTTAATGACAACAAAACGCTATAATTTGAAGGAGGTTTTTTTAACAAAGTTTTAAAAAAATAAAAGAATTGAATTCGGTATTCATAGAAAACACAATAATTTGTTAACACTTTAGTCAAGCACAAACAAAATTTCCTAATTTAAAGGGGAAGGAAAATCATGAATTTTAAAATTTAAACCATTTACTAACCTACTAAAGTTTTCTTGTAAATACATAGTAATGCACACCTATTTCACTTGCTAAAATACTTAGCCATGGATCTAAATCTGAGTTCAAAGGTTAAAGCTTCTAATGTTGGTAATTTGTTAGTTTATGGTTTTATTCGTCCCATTTTACTAATTATACATTTTTATACATATCTTAATCATTTAAATGTTAATTTATTGGCTTTGCAGACTTATTTAGATGAAAAATGTAACACCCCAACCGATGGCGGAAACATCGAGGTGTCACGTAAGAATGAGTATACAGTAGCACATGGTAATCAAGTTTTAATTGAAATTTATTTAAAGTGCAAATACCCAAAGTTGAAAATACATAATGAGTTTTGAATGGAATTCTAATACATCAAATAACCAAATAAAGCATAAACTTCAATTTGTCTTCTCATGCTAACACTCTAGTCTTCACGCATCATTGTTTCCTGTTGAGTTGTAAAAATGGGGGGGGGGGGGGTCAACTAGAAGTTGGTGAGAATACATAAGCCATGTCAAGCAATTAAGTTTAAGAATAAAAGTTTAGCAATTCATATGTCTATTGTAAGTTTAAGTCTACATGAATAAACATGAAGTGTTGAATGCACATAATCAAACCTCCGACTAGTTTAGGTCCATCCCGTCATCCACGGTTCACCTTAATATCATGTTGGAAAGATAACAATCACCCGCGCTCCCAATAAAAGATGGTCAACGAATCTAGGTGGGATTGTCAATCCAATAAATCTATTATTGAGTATCGCCGGCTTGGCCATAGCTAATGATTATGTATGTTGAAGCGTAAGTCTAACTGTTGTTGTTGTCTAAATCATGAGGCATTAAAGTTTACAACTAGACATGTATGTAGAATTGCTTAAGTATAATGTTGCAAGTATAAAGAATTGCATAAACATGGTTACGTAAACTCACCTTAGCAAAGTATTAAGTCTCGAGAAAAAGTATAAGTGTAGCCCCAAAGTTGCCAAGTATTACCCTATGTATAAGGTAACAAATAAGTCTAAGTCTTTCTAGTCTACAAGTACTTTCTAGGGTTTCGAATTGGGGATAAGTATTTGTTTGATTAATAATCAAATTGTTTATTAAATATAAGAAATTCGATAAATAAATAAACAAAAGTCTTTGTGTAAACTTTAGATTAAAAATGGTCACATTAAAAGGTTTTAAGTATGAAAATAATTTTTATAAAATTATTTTCCTAAAAATAGAATATTTAATCTATTTATTTCAATTTGTCAAAATATAACTTTAATATCTAAAAATATTAAAATTTAAGAGTTTTCAAATTAAAATTTGTATTTCTGTTCTAAATATACAGAAATAATTTATACAAAATTTTGGTGCAAAAATATTGAAAAATGAATTTATTATGATTTATTTATGATTAAAACTAATAAAAATTGATTAAAAATATTAAATAAATGATTTTTCAGAAATAAAAATCATTTCAGAAAAGTTTAATGTTATATAAACTCAGAATAATTTTTGTGGGAATTTATATAATCGTTTTGATATTTTTATAGAATTTTATAATTAAAATAGAATAAACTTAAAATATTTATTATATATATTAAATAAATAATTTTTGGAAAACTAAAAATTGTATGTTAAACTTTTCTACTAGAATAACATAAAATAATTTTTGTAGAATTTATAAAAGAGTTTGAGTATTTTAAACCAATTTTTAAAATATAGGTGAATATATATAAAGCTTAAATGGTAAAAAAAAAATGTTTTGTTGATGCTGGGAATCGAACCCGGGTCTGGGACCGGTTCGCGTTTTAATCACAAGCCTAGCCACCAACTGGGCTAGACCCTGAGAACGAATATACCAGGTTTGGACTTAATTATATAGTATACGTGAAAACTGATTTATAAACTTTATAAAAGAAAAGAATAGAAACCGTGAAAGGTGGGACTCGAACCCGTGTGCCCCGGTTAACAAACAGACAGACACAACCACTTGATCTAGATCAGTGGTTGTGTTTGGTTTGTTTTTGTTTAAAATAAATATACAAGTCTGTAGAGGTGTTCTTCCCCAATTCAAAACCATCGAGCCCTAACTTATGCAATAATCTGATTTACACAACAATAACCCAATTGATCATAGGGTTATTGTTGTGTAGTGGCCGATGAACATAACCCATAAAAAAAGGAACTTACAAAGCTTAATTCGTGCTTATGGAATGGTCAACAGAAAAGTCAACACACGATCAAGAAGCCTTGAAAGATGATTTAAATCAGAAATTGGAGGTGAAGAGAGAGTAATCGGCGAGTAAAGCTTGCTGTGAAGTGTTCAATTTATAGTGTGAGGGCTCGGGTGAACGAATTGGTAAGTTTGACTCGATTAAAAACTAGGACGCGTTAATTGAATATAATTGGGAATGTTTTGATGATGATTGGTCGTGTAATGGACGCGTACCAGTCAAACAAATCACCAATCATTCCATATCAAGGATCAAACGCGTTTGTATGGGTTAATTATGGTTAATTGTTCTTCACAGTTGACTTTTCAAGTCAACTGTTAAGACCCAAATTCATTATATAATTAAAAGGTGTGAATGCATTGACAGGAAAGTAGTGTAGCTCAGTTGGTTGTGTGGTGTGTGCACGTTGAACCGGCTATGAGCTCGGGTTCGAATCCCGGCCCAAGCCTTTAATTTTTTGATAATTATCTTAATAATAATAAGATGTTATAAGTATATAGTATAATATAAGGGGTCCAAATGCGTCACAAAATATTTTTAAAAGACGATAAATGATGAAACTTGACGTTTTATTAATAATAATCGTAACGTACAAGAATTTTAATGCGAAATGTTACAGTCTCCCCTACTTTTAGAAACTTCGTCCCGAAGTTGGAGTTGGAGAGTCTGGTGGAAAAAGATGTGGATATTTAGACTTCATCTGGTCCTTGCGTTCCCAAGTGAACTCTGGACCTCGTTTAGATTCCCAACGAACCTTAACGATCGGAATGCGGCTGCGCTTGAGTTTCTTGACTCCAGTATCCACGATCTCGATGGGTTTCTCGACAATGTGCATAGTTTCATCGATTTGCACATCTTCAAGAGGGACATGGAGGTTCTCATCTGCTAAGCATTTCTTGAGATTCGAAACATGAAAGGTCGGGTGAACATTGCTTAGCTCGGGTGGAAGATCAAGTTTGTAAGCCACTTTTCCAATTCTGTCAAGAACCTTGAATGGGCCTACGTATCGAGGAGCTAGTTTTCCCTTTCTACCGAAGCGAATCACTCCCTTTCAAGGGGATACCTTAAGAAGTACAAGGTCTCCGACTTGAAATTCCAAGGGTTTACGACGTTTATCAGCATAACTCTTCTGACGACTTCTAGCCTTGAGAAGATTATCCTGAATGAGTTGGATTTTATCTGTGGTTTCCTGGATCAGTTCGGGTCCAGTGATCTGGGCTTCACCAACCTCAGTCCAACAGACAGGTGAACGACATTTACGACCATAAAGTGCCTCGAAAGGAGCCATGTTAATGCTGGCATGATAACTGTTGTTGTATGAAAACTCGACCAAAGGAATATGAGAATCCCATGCACCACCAAAATCGATGACACATGCCCTGAGCATATCCTCAAGTGTCTGGATGGTTCGTTCAGTCTGACCATCTGTTTGAGGGTGATAAGCAGTACTCAGGTTCAACTTGGTACCCAAAGCGTCTTGTAAAGAATCCCAAAAGTGAGAAGTGAAACGACCATCACGATCAGAGATAATGTCCAAAGGTATACCATGACGACATACGATTTCACTTACATACATCTTTGCTAACCTTTCCACGGAATATTTCTCACGAATAGGTAAGAAATGGGTTGACTTGGTCAAACGGTCGACAATTACCCAGATGTTGTCAAAACCTTTGGGTGTACGAGGGAGTTCAGTGATGAAGTCCATTGCTATGCTCTCCCATTTCCATACAGGAATTTCTAGTTGTTCGAGCATACCAGATGGTCGTTGATGTTCAGCCTTAACCTTTGAACAAGTAAGGCATTTTGCAACGAAAAGAGCGATATCTTTCTTCATACCAGGTCACCAATACGAATAACGAAGATCTTGGTACATCTTGTCAGCTCCAGGATGAATAGAATAACGAGACTTATGAGCCTCGTTCATAAGGAAGGTACGAAGATCATCACGGTCAGGAATCCAAAGTCGGTTGAGAAAATAGAGTAAACCATCAGGTTTGGTTTCAAGTTGAGTCTCAGCACCACAAGACATTTTGTCGTACATGTTACCTTGGGTGACTGAAGTATGTTGAACCTGGAGGATAAGATTCTGAAGATCAGTACAAACTCTTGCACAATGAAGTTTGATTCGCTCTTTACGACTGAGTGCGTCAGCCACAACATTCGCTTTGCCAGGATGGTAGTGAATTTCGCAATCATAGTCGTTAAGTAACTCAACCCAACGCCGTTGCCTCATGTTAAGATTTTTCTGGTCGAAGACATGTTGGAGACTTTTGTGGTCCGTGAAAACCACACATTTGGTTCCATAAAGATAGTGTCTCTAAATCTTAAGAGCAAAGACGACAGCGCCCAATTCAAGATCATCGGTGGTATAATTCTTTTCGTGGGTCTTGAGTTGCCTAGACGCATAAGCAATAACCTTGCCTCGTTGCATGAGAACACAACCAAGACCTTGGTTTGATGCATCACAATAGACCACGAAGTCATCATTACCATCAGGTAGAGACAGGATAGGACCTTCACAGAGTTTCAGCTTAAGAGTTTCAAATGCTTCCTCTTGCTTTGGTCCCCACTCATAAGGTTTACCCTTGTGAGTTAAGGCAGTGAGAGGAACATCGATCTTGGAGAAGTTGGCAATGAATCGACGATAATAACCAGCCAAACCAAGGAAGGAACGGACTTCTGTTGGAGTTTTAGGAACACTCCAATCTTTAACAGCTTCGATCTTTGCGGGATCAACATGAATTCCGTTCATATCAATGACATGTCCCAAAAATTGAACTTCCTTAAGCCAAAATTCACATTTCGAGAACTTGGCATACAATTGTTCTTTCTTTAGGAGACCCAAAATTGAGTGAAGATGTTGTTCGTGATCAGACTTTGATTTTGAGCAAATCAAAATGTCATCGATGAAGACGATCACGAATTTGTCGAGGTAGGGTCTAGAAACCCGATTCATTAAATCCATAAACACTGCGGGAGCGTTGGTCAATCCAAATGGCATGACCATGAATTCATAATGACCATAACGTGTACGAAAGGCTGTCTTGGGAATATCTTCATCGTGGACTCTAAGCTGATGATAACCAGAACGAAGATCAATCTTCGAGAAGTGGGTTGCTCCTTGAAGTTGATCGAAAAGATCATCAATCCTAGGCAAGGGATAACGATTCTTGATGGTGAGTTTGTTGAGTTCTCGATAGTCGATACACATCCTGAGAGATCCATCTTTCTTCTTAACGAACAAAACAGGGGCTCCCCATGGAGAAGAACTGGGGCAAATGAAACCTTTATCAGAAAGTTCCTGTAGTTGACTGGCAAGTTCTTGCATCTCAGAGGGTGCAAGACGATAAGGAGCTTTGGCGACAGGATTTGCACCAGGAACAAGATTGATCCTAAATTCCACTTGTCGAGCAGGAGGCAGACCAGGTAAATCCTCTAGGAAGACTTCAGGATAGTCCCGAATGATTGGGATGTCTTGGATACTTTTGCTCTTGTCCTTCTTTTCTATCACGTTAGCTAAGAAAGCCGTATACCCCTTTCGTAAGTATTTTTGGGCAGTAGTACAAGACATGAGCTTAAGCTCGCCACAAGGCTTTTCACCATAGATCTTCAAAATATCACCAGATTCGAGAGGAATGCGAATGACTTTCTCAAAGCATAGAATTTCAGCACGATGGGTTGACAACCAATCCATGCCTATTATGACATCAAAGCTTCCAAGATGCATAGGAATGAGATCGATAGAGAAAGTATGTTCATCGAGGTTCAACACACAATTACGAATAATAGAATCGATCGAGATAGACTTCCCATTAGCTACCTCTACCACTAAAGGTTCCTCTAGGTTAGTTTAAGGTAAGTTAAGTAAGGGTTCAAACTTTAGTGATACAAATGACTTATCAGCACCCGAATCAAATAATATGGATGCATAGTGGTTATTAACGAGAAACGTACCATTAAACACCTCGTTGTTGTCGCGAGCCTGATTAGCATTGAGGTTGTAAGCGCGACCTCGAGCACCTTGGTTCTGGTTGCAGTTCTGGTTTTGGTTGCGGTTTTGGTTCTGGTTCTGGTTTCCAAGTCTAGGGCAAGCATCCCTATAATGTTCCGTGCTTCCACATTCATAGCACTGGCCATGAACAGGCCTACCATTCTGAGCATTATGAGCTGGATTATTTCTGGCAGGGTTGTTTTGGGTGGCAGGGATTTGGCAAGCATTGGTGTAGTGTCCATGCCGCTTGCAGTTATTACATTGGCGGCATGGTCTGTCAGCAAGATGGTGGTATTGACAAGTGTTGCAAAGTGGGTGGTTCCCGACATACGGTTTCTTGGCTGGGTTTTGTGCTGCAGGTGGGGTGGTAGCAACCATGTAGTTCCTAGCCTTGCGCTTCCTGTTGCTTGAGGTCTCAGGCTTGACCTTAATAGCGGGCTGAGGAGTGTCTTTTGCGGCAGTCTTCTTGGTGTTCTTGCGAAAAAGAGTACCGTTCTTCACATGATTATCGGTGAGAGTAGCCGCCAGGCGTTTGGCTTCCTCCAAGGTGGCAGGATTCCTTCCCTATACCGTGTCCTGGATTTGCATAGGCAGACCACCGATATACTTCTCGATGGCTATAGGTAGAGGAGTAACTTTATGGGGCAGCAACAAACTGAGCTCGTGAAAGCGGGTATTATAAGCAAGGTTTTCCCCACTATCTTGAGCAAGGGTATGGAACTCGTCTTCCAGTTTCTTAATCTCGTTGCGGGGACAGAACTCATCTTTCATAACCTCCTTGACTTGATCCCAGGTCATAGCAAGTGCAACTTCAGTTCCGCGGGTGCGCTTTTCCTCATTCCACCAAGTGAGTGCTCGTTTGTGAAGAACACTCATGGCATAACGGACCTTAAAGTTATCGGGACATTCACTGTTAATGAAGGTATTCTCAATACCCTCGAACCATTGTAGAAGACCCGTGGCTCCTTCTTCTCCACTGAACTTATGGGGATTACAGGTATTAAAGTGCTTAAGAGTGCAAGCTGGGAGACCATTCCCGTTTCCATTGTGGTTTCCATTACCGTTTCCGTTGCCGTTTCCGTTTACATTACCGTTTCCGTTCATCTGGATGACTTGAGCCAGTAAGTTAGGAACCAGAGTTGCGATCTGTTGTGCCATTTGTTGAGAGATGATCGCAGCCAGTTGAGCATTAACGCCATTGTTGTTGTTGTTGTTGTTATTGTTGTTGTTGTGGTTAGTGTCGTGTTTATGGTTGTTGCTACTTTCCTCTTGGTTTTCACCACTGTTATTGCGAGTGCTGCGACGTGGAGGTATGATCTGTAAGAGACACAATGAAATGAATGAGGTAATATAAGGAATGTAATCATTTATTCATTAATTAAAACGAATAAACGAAAACGTTGACTTATCAAAGATTCTAGATTCTAATAACATAGTGAAGACATGCTTTAGCCTATAAGTGAACACTCATCCCGAGAATTCCCAGGTAGGCATCTGGGTCCCTCGTCTGATTGGGATATATGCGCAATGCCAGCCTAGACAGAAGACTCAGAATACAGGCGTTCACCTTTCCAGATTGCACGTGTTCGTTATTAAAATCTAGAACTTCGACGAGATCTCAAGGTGGTTCAAGCTAAACCTGAGGATTTTGTCCTATAAATCTAATGGTGGATCAGGATTGCAGCAGACGAATAGGAGCAGTCACTTGTAAGGCTTAGGGTTGTATAAGGTATAGGATAGGGATAAGATTAAGGAAGCAATTAGGGTTACAAGTAAGAGAAGCAAGTACTGTTTTAAATCCCTAAGGTTATAGTCTAGATTATTTTCTAATAACCTAATTCCCTATAACCAAGGCTCTGATACCAATCTGTAACACCCCAACCGATGGCGGAAACATCGAGGTGTCACATAAGAATGAGTATACAGTAGCACATGGTAATCAAGTTTTAATTGAAATTTATTTAAAGTGCAAATACCCAAAGTTGAAAATACATAATGAGTTTTGAATGGAATTCTAATACATCAAATAACCAAATAAAGCATAAACTTCAATTTGTCTTCTCATGCTAACACTCTAGTCTTCACGCATCATTGTTTCCTGTTGAGTTGTAAAAATGGGGGGGGGGGGGTCAACTAGAAGTTGGTGAGAATACATAAGCCATGTCAAGCAATTAAGTTTAAGAATAAAAGTTTAGCAATTCATATGTCTATTGTAAGTTTAAGTCTACATGAATAAACATGAAGTGTTGAATGCACATAATCAAACCTCCGACTAGTTTAGGTCCATCCCGTCATCCACGGTTCACCTTAATATCATGTTGGAACGATAACAATCACCCGCGCTCCCCATAAAAGATGGTCAACGAATCTAGGTGGGATTGTCAATCCAATAGATCTATTATTAAGTATCGCCGGCTTGGCCATAGCTAATGATTATGTATGATGAAGCGTAAGTCTAACTGTTGTTGTTGTCTAAATCATGAGGCATTAAAGTTTACAACTAGACATGTATGTAGAATTGCTTAAGTATAATGTTGCAAGTATAAAGAATTGCATAAACATGGTTACATAAACTCACCTTAGCAAAGTATTAAGTCTCGAGAAAAAGTATAAGTGTAGCCCCAAAGTTGCCAAGTATTACCCTATGTATAAGGTAACAAATAAGTCTAAGTCTTTCTAGTCTACAAGTACTTTCTAGGGTTTCGAATTGGGGATAAGTATTTGTTTGATTAATAATCAAATTGTTTATTAAATATAAGAAATTCGATAAATAAATAAACAAAAGTCTTTGTGTAAACTTTAAATTAAAAATGGTCACATTAAAAGGTTTTAAGTATGAAAATAATTTTTATAAAATTATTTTCCTAAAAATAGAATATTTAATCTATTTATTTCAATTTGTCAAAATATAACTTTAATATCTAAAAATATTAAAATTTAAGAGTTTTCAAATTAAAATTTGTATTTCTGTTCTAAATATACAGAAATAATTTATATAAAATTTTGGTGCAAAAATATTGAAAAATGAATTTATTATGATTTATTTATGATTAAAACTAACAAAAATTGATTAAAATATTAAATAAATGATTTTTCAGAAATAAAAATCAGATCAGAAAAGTTTAATGTTATATAAACTCAGAATAATTTTTGTGGGAATTTATATAATCGTTTTGATATTTTTATAAAATTTTATAATTAAAATAGAATAAACTTGAAATATTTGTTATATATATTAAATAAATAATTTTTGGAAAACTAAAAATTGTATGTTAAACTTTTCTACTAGAATAACATAAAATAATTTTTGTAGAATTTATAAAAGAGTTTTAGTATTTTAAAACCAATTTTAAAAATATAGGTGAATATATATAAAGCTTAAATGGTAAAAAAAATGTTTTGTTAATGCTGGGAATCGAACCCGGGTTTGGGACCAGTTCGCGTTTTAATCACAAGCCTAGCCACCAACTGGGCTAGACCCTGAGAACGAATAAACCAGGTTTGGAATTAATTATATAGTATACGTGAAAACTGATTTATAAACTTTATAAAAGAAAAGAATAGAAACCGTGAAAGGTGGTACCCGAACCCGTGTGCCCCGGTTAACAAACAGACAAACACAACCACTTGATCTAGATCAGTGGTTGTGTTTGGTTTGTTTTTGTTTAAAATAAATATACAAGTCTGTAGAGGTGTTCTTCCCCAATTCAAAACATCGAGCCCTAACTTATGCAATAATCTGATTTACACAATAATAACCCAATTGATCATAGGGTTATTGTTGTGTAGTGGCCGATGAACATAACCCATAAAAAAAGGAACTTACAAAGCTTAATTCGTGCTTATGGAATGGTCAACAGAAAAGTCAACACACGATCAAGAAGCCTTGAAAGATGATTTAAATCAGAAATTGGAGGTGAAGAGAGAGTAATCGGCGAGTAAAGCTTGCTGTGAAGTGTTCAATTTATAGTGTGAGGGCTCGGGTGAACGAATTGGTAAGTTTGACTCGATTAAAAACTAGGACGCGTTAATTGAATATAATTGGGAATGTTTTGATGATGATTGGTCGTGTAATGGACGCGTACCAGTCAAACAAATCACCAATCATTCCATATCAAGGATCAAACGCGTTTGTATGGGTTAATTATGGTTAATTGTTCTTCACAGTTGGTGATTGGTGATTTGTTAAGACCCAAATTCATTATATAATTAAAAGGTGTGAATGCATTGACAGGAAAGTAGTGTAGCTCAGTTGGTTGTGTGGTGTGTGCACGTTGAACCGGCTATGGGCTTGGGTTCGAATCCCGGCCCAAGCCTTTAAATTTTTTGATAATTATTTCAATAATAATAAGATGTTATAAGTATATAGTATAATATAAGGGGTCCAAATGCGTCACGAAATATTTTTAAAAGACGATAAATGATGAAACTTGACGTTTTATTAATAATAATCGTAACGTACAAGAATTTTAATGCGAAATGTTACAAAAAACATACGAAAATGTGCACACCAATATCCATACATGCGTCTAAAGTAGCGTCTAAGGTTGAATTTATTAATGTTTACTTTTTAATATTAACATGGTATATTGTACGTGTTTTATTAAAAGATAATGATGATAATAATGTTGAGATTATTTGCTAGGTGCAATGTTTAGTCCTTACAAATTTGATCTTCAATGTGAATTTAGTGAAGATGTGATATCAATATTTATTTCATCTTCTATTAACTTGTGTATTAAATATTTTTAAATTATTAAGAATCAGATGCATGAAACAAATCGGAAAAGATCTAAGAGGCCCTTTGAATGGAAATGGAGTCAAGTTATTAATCTAGACAGTTCTGGTGAAAATGACAAAGAAAACGTTTTTTATGACACTTTAGATAGGAGAAGATGGGGGGAAACTCATCCTCACCAAAAGATGTGATAATCAAACATGAAGATATACAAGAATTTCCAGTGGTCGCTCCTGATGACGAATGGTGGGCAAACGATCATGCAGATTTGGAACGTGTATGACTAAATTGATCTCATGATTCAAATAATTCACATTTGAGCTTTTATTTTTCAACTTTTATGTTTATAATACTTATTTTCTCTTTCGTTTGTTACTTTATTTCTTGAAATACTTTACAATTTAAATGTTAAATCTTTTTAGTTACTAGACATATTTAACGCTTATAACGTATATCCACCACACTGATGCTACTGCAAATACTATACGAATTTAAAATAAGTACTTCAATGAAAAGTGTCACTCCCATTGCATCGCGCGGATTTTCTACGAGTTTATTTATATTGATAGAATGATGAGATGTCTTAATACTTATTTTAGGTGTCCCCATGAGGACATAATGAAACCAATAAATTGAACCGTTAACAGATAAGAGTTAATGAAAAAGAAGGTTAAAACAGTTTGGTATGTTGTTAGGATACAATCGATCACTTTGTGTGACATCGAATAAAACAATCTAACAAGTGAGCAGTGAAGATCCATTTTGAAGATAAATAAAAATGATCTAACTACTATCGACTAAAAATATTGTAGACAGTGGCAAAGCTTGAGCGAAAATTTCGGGGGGTCGGAAATCACCGGTTACGGGGGGTCAAAACCGTATATACCAAAAAAGTTCTATACGGATACCATATAATCGGAACTTCTCAGTGAAAATTTCGGGGGTTCGGGCGCCCCTCCCCGCCCCTATAAAGCTACACCCTTGATTGTAGGATGGTAACTTTTCATGTCCCCCCGACTATTTTCTATACTCAAATACAATTTAAGTATATATTTCAATAATCACCACATGCCAGTCAATTTCAAAGTACATACATTAAAACGATCTAAGAGGCGTGCATGGTGGGGTGATTAATTATCACGTATCAACTAGAAATTTACCTGGTGTTTAGAAATGATAAGTTACATCTAACCGTCTTAGCAACCTTTGTAATCAATGTTCTTAGCAACACCAATCAGAATACAAATAATAATAATAATAATAATAATAATAATAATAATAATAATAATAATAATAATAATAATAAATAGATTCTTACCAAACTGGCAACATTTGTGAATATATATGTAGTTAGCGGTGTCTTATATGTAATAGTAGGCTTAAAAACATATATATACTATGTTAACATGATTAATGAATTACTTTAACACATTGTGTTTTTTTTTATGCATAAACAAAAAGCCCACTAAAAAGTCGTTTTTCTTTTCTTTTTTGTATAGCACTATGACATTCGTTGGAAATATAATAAAATGCTTGTTAGTTTGGTGCAATTTTTTTTTTATTTTTAAAAAATGTGATATATAAAAGTTATTAACTTTTAAATTGTGAAGGAAACTTCATGTGTCATGCATATAAGAAAGACAGACTTTTAAAAGAAAATCAAGGTGGAGATGGCCTCACTAAAAACCATATGTCTCACCTCTATTATGTTATTATATATATTATTAACTAGGGTCAAATTATTCTACACAGTGTATAAAAAATGAGAACGGTGCGAATGATACAAAAAACACAACAGATTATGAAATATGACACAATGAGTCGTAAAATATAACACAATGGCAAAAAGTATAACACAATGCTGAATAAAATCATACAAATGACACAACGATAAAAATAAGAAAAAGACACAATGCTACTTAAAAGACACAATGATATAACATAAATTCTAAAAACTACAAGCTAAAAATCCAAAAACGTGAAAATCTAAAAACTAAAATAGTAGGGTTCGATGAGACGGTTCCAATGCCGCTTGAATGAATTCAATCGGAGTCCGTTTGATACCGTTCCTACGACTTCCTATTTTTCTTTCACTATGTATTTGATCCTAACCCTTACTAACTATACTTAATCAAGACTTTTCATCCCTTCCTTTCATTTTCTTATCTTTTGTGTTATTTATTTACCTAACCCTAAATTTACTTAATCAAGACTTTTCTCATCTCCACCTATATTTTTCTTATTTTTTATGTTACGTTTGTACCTTTCTTAATCAAGACTCTTCTCTGTCTCTTTTCTTACATATGTTTTTTTTTTCACCTTCTCTTATTATTATTGGTGTTGTACATAGTGCTAATAGATGATACAATAATGAACCAACATAATATTGTAGAATTTTCTACGCCTAATGAACCAGAACAACACCGACCGATTCACTACACGTCATGTAAAAAATATCACACACCGCTAAACACAGGGTTGCCATACACCTAGTTAATATATCTTTCACAAAAGAAGAATAAAAGACTGAGAATATATAGAAACACAAATTTGCTAGCGTTAATAATCTCATTAAAAATTACACATAAACCATTGTATTTACCAACGGAAAATCTTACAAGCTTCAACAATTTTCCTATTTTAACTTTGCATCCATATTTTCACAAATCCCCTAAACTGTGCCAATTTCCTAACCGTACCATTGCTGATTTGCTTCTATTTTCAAATAATAAAAATTTTCTATAAAATCCCAATTTAACACTTAAACCCCTTATCTTTCCCCACTATACACCCAAACCCCTTCCACAACGACCGCCTTTTCTTAAGCAACGCCAAATGACTAACATGCGCCTTCCCACCTTTCTTAACCGTCACCCCCTTCACCTCCGGCGGCCAGTACATCCTTATCAACGGCCACTTTATCCCATCAAAAAACGGGTGCCGCTTAATATCCGTCGCACCTCTGGCGCACCCTAGCCTCTCCCCCGGATCCTTCACCAACAGTTTCTCTATCAAATCCTTAGCCTGCGCCATCCCTCTATTATTATTATTCACTTTCTCAAACCTAACCGTCTTTTTCACTATATTATTCAGCGTTTCCTCTTTACTCCCACCCCTAAACGGCGTCGTTCCGTATATCAACTCGTATATTAATATTCCAAACGCCCACCAATCAACTCCGTTACCATGACCGTCACCGGAGACCAACTCCGGCGCTAGGTATTCATGTGTCCCCACACAAGACTTCGAAAACGCCGTCGTTGGCTCCGCCATAAACTCCGGCAACTTTTCTTCTCTCCGTCCACCGGAAAACAAACAATTCCGGTGGCTGACGTCATCAACCGGGTGATCTAGCTTAGGGCTGACGTCAGCGGTGAAACATAAATCGAAATCTGACAACATAATGTGTCCGTTGTCACGGATAAGTATGTTTTCCGGCTTCACGTCACGGTATATTATTCCGTTAGAATGGAGGTACTCTAAGGCTGTTAATACCTCAGAGACGTAAAACCTAACGGCGTTAATGGGGAAACGGTAGTTAGGTTGCTTGCGAAGCAAGGAATGTAGGTCGCCGTTAGTACAAAAGTCTATAAGGAAGCAAGTGTAGTGAGAGGCTTGGATATGTGCATAGAGTGTAGGAACAAAAGGGTGGTCTAGTATGGACAATATTTGTCCTTCGGTTTGGACGTGTGAGAGTTTTTTGCATGTTAGATAATTATGGTCGATTACTTTTAGGGCAAAGGATGCGTGATCGTTATCGCGGACGCGGCATTGGAAGACGCGTCCTAGGTTTCCGGATCCGACGTGGCGGATGAGTTTGAGGTGGTGGAGGTGGAGGGTGTGGTCGGGTGAGAGAGTTGTAGCGGCTCGGATTGCGGACCAGTTTGGGTCGTGGGTTCGGTGAGGGCGGTGATGGTGGTTAGGAATTTCGGTTGAGGAAGTGGTAATTGTTGAGACTGAGGAGAGTCGAGTGGAGTCGTTGAAACTTAGACATAGGCTAGAACTCGAGCGTGCGCTAGTTGTTGTGGCGATGGATGTGGAACTGGTGAAGCTGTAATCGAAATCGGAATTGTAATGAGTTAAAGTATTATTCGAATAATCGTCTTCCATAATTTTTTTTAAACGGCGAAACTTCTATATAAATATAGAAACGGACTAGCAAAAATTTGGAATAACCAAAGAACAAAAAGATAATGTTATTGTTGAAAAGATGATTAGGGTTTGGTTTATTTATAAGTGTAACGTGTGTGGTGTTGGAAGGTGTTTGGTTGACTTTATAGCCACGTAGTTACGTTGGAACTTGCAGTTTCAGTTGTGCTTATCTATAATATTTTTATAATTATTGAATTAAATATTTATTCGTTATTATTATTTTGCTTAAGATGCCTTAAGTGGCCTTCAATTTAGCCCAAATGGAACCGACCACCCTACTTCGCATTTAATGTGGTTAAATCATGTGAGTTTAAATTATGAAAAAAGTACATGTTATTATTGGTATTTTATGAGAAGGTTAATTATTACGTACGATCATGCGCTTGTTGAATTTTTTTACACAATTTTATGTAGTTTTGAATATTAATGTAAGAGTGAACCGCATGAATTCACACATTCATGTTATGGTTAGTAAAATGTTAAGGGTGAAGTTGTTGAGGGTACTGAGGTACCCTCACAGTCAGTCACGGATGTACCGCCGGGCTGGTTTCAAAAGTAGTGGGAGAGTGGTGCGTAGATATGGTGAGGCTCTTATTTATGACCTTCCCAATTATCTCTCACCCTTAAAAATTTACTTATTTAAAAAAAATAAAAAATGTTTAGGTAAGTATAAGTTGAATAGATTGTAGTAATTAAGTGATTAATTGGTTTTATGGTATATAGTGTAAACGGCAGGCATGACAATGCACGATTTGTGAAATGAAGGGTAGCTAGTGTGTATGAATTATTCTTGTTTACGCGTTTCAAAGGATACTCTACTTTATTCTCAACACATTATTCGCCCTTAGCAACACGCTTTCTAACTTTGGATTGTTGTTTCAAAGGACACGCTGAAGTATTCTCGCTTACGCTTTCATATGCTAATAATTATATTTGTTAATAATGCATATTTGTGATCTATTTTAAACAGATTTTGTTGTACACATCCGTTTGATTTGGTTATGATGTCCGTCTGTTGAGAAATTTGCATAATTGTTGTTGCCTAATTACGCATTTTGAGGTGATATGCATGTGCTTATTACATAGACATATTGATATTATCTATTTTTCTTTTCATGATTTTAGGCGATTGTTGTGTGTTTATCGTTCTAACTTTTCACAAATTAAGTTGTATGATTGATGAATTTATAGGCCGAGTCTAATGATCTAATGATCTAATTCTATGTTTCAGGCATGCATGATGCATATTAACTTATCTTACCACTAAGATCATGTGTGGTTAGTGTTTAGCTATATGTTTCTTTATTGTTAGCTTCTTTGATTTGTTACTTGTTTTATCTGTCATTACTTTTTAATTAGTTCATAATATATTTATTTAGTAAGAATAATGTGTTAATTAGTCATCTCTCCTGACGTACTCCTAAATGATTATAACTTATAAGTTGATCAAACTTTATTGATTCAATGATGACAAACGTTAAAAAATACTTGGTTTAATTTTGCAAGTAATCACTTGAGTGTATGTACATATATAGCTGGCTCATGAGTATGTAATGTAGAGTTGATAAAATTTTTATCAACCCAACACATTATGATCTGACTGTTTTTTTAACTTGTTAAACAGTCTCTTTGTGTCGGTTTAGTATCAAGTTAGTTCGTTAATTATCGTTTTTCATGTTTTTAAAATAATTTATCAATGTCAACATTTGGGACCTATGCAAATCATGATTATTTTTTTTTATATGGTCGTTAAAATCTAATATGCGAACCTTTATTTTAACAATATGATCTTGAGGTACATATTCTCTTATTGTTAAGTTTTATGATAACTAACCATAGATTTTATTTTATAATATAACATAATACTATATATTTAAATACTATTAAATATAAAATATTTTGTAAGCGAATCCGAACAAAAATATGAAATAACATCAATTTTCCATGGTGCTTTTATGGTGTGGTCTGCTACGTGGGCAACACCTTGCTCCACAATGTCGGTCATCTTATTTCCATATGATAAAAAAAGGTTGATGATAATAAAATGGCCAAGTATTATACTCGCATATATAATTCACTCAAATAATGCTTTACCCATGTAGTTATTATTCTTAGCTTAATTATTAAAAATAAAAATAAAAATAAAAATAATTTTCCTAACCGGCCATTAGCACATATATATGATCAACATGTTTGTAGGACTTACAAGTTAATTTTCTTAATAATAATTAATTTGTAACCTATTTAAGTTAGAGATAATAATTATTGATTTAAAATATAAAACCAATTTTATGCTGCGTGGTATATGCACTTGCATAAGAGTCTTATAAGTCAAAGTTAAAACAAAAGATATTTCTTGTAGTAGTCTAATTTAATTTGTTTATGTATTGAACGTCCCCTCTAGTTTATATGAATTATCATTTTGTTATTATAAGAAAGAATTTCATAGATCTCTATCTAAGCTCACAAAATTTCATTTTCCCCAAAAACATAAATTTCGCTGCATAATGCATTATGTTCTTCTCAAACATTACTGTAGAGTAGGGATCAGCATTTTTTCCCGAGTACCTATACCCGTACCCATACCGTACCTGTACCGGTACCCGTACCTGTACCGATTTTGAGTACTCGGTATAGCTATCGGTACCCACTTTTACTGATTTCGGTATTCGGTACTTTCGGTATCGGTACGGGTAAAAATGGTACGGGTACCGAATTCTATATACTATTGAATTTGATTATATGTTTTACTTTGTATTATGGTATATATGGTATCCGTATCAATTTTACCTATTTGGTACATGTACCATATTGGTACATGTACCAAAATTTTCTATTTGGTACCCATATAGTATTGATACTCGTAATTGTTTACATACTTGGTACCCATACGAGTGCTTAAAAAGAAAAAAAAATAACAAAATGGTACCAAACGGGTACCGTACCGAAATACTGGTCCCGATACCCGTACTCGTACCTGTACCGTACCTATATATTCGGTACGGTACTCGGTACCCCACTTTTGTTCAAATTCGGTACGGGTATTTTCGGTACGGGTACGGGTATAGGTACGGGTACGGTACCGATCTCATCCCTACTGTAGAGGGAATATATAAATTATAAAATTGCTTCTATAATTAACATATTAGTGGTTAAAAAAATAATTAACATCTTAGTGAAATGCTAACAATAATAACTTAAAAAACAGACCAGACAAGGCAATCTCTACTCTTCACTTGTAATAAAAGAACGTTAAGTGTTAATAAATTGTCTAATCTGACTCGTTTGACTTTATTAAAAAGTATTTTGAGAGCATTCCCAACCCATCCTCCATTCTCTCCCTCATTCTTAAAATTTAAGAAAATCTCACAAAAACTCACTTCATCCTATATCCTATCTTCATACCTCATTTCTAAAATTTACAAAAAACCTATGTTGAGCCCCCATATATGAGGTCCTCCATACTTCCCCATCTCATTTAATAATAATAAAATAATACAAATTGAAAGTGGAGTGGTTTGATATAGGTTGTGAAGAAATAAAATAATGATAAAAAAACTTATAGTGGATATGAATGTGGAATGGAATGTGGGAGACTTTGAAAAAGTAAAAGACAAATTTAGAAAACTGTAATTTTTCCTTAAATTATATGATTGGAGATGAAGGACGGGCTATGAATGCTCTGATATATTGCATAAATCGTTACAAATCACTCCAAATTAATTAATCGATTAAAAACTTATCCTAAATCTTATATAAAATATAATAAATAAATTGTCAGTCAAACATAAAAAAATGGCAAAAGAATTAACCTTCCATATATATCAATTTCAGTTCTAGTTGAAGTTTCCATATATTTCATTTTGTTGATTTGAGCATGGTCTATACAACATACAATAATAACTAAATGCATTTGGGACCCCCAAAATCAAATCGGTTTGAATTATATTTTGGATGTATTAACATTAAACTTGAGTATGAAGTGGGGTAGTATCCTTATTATAAGTTGGGGAATCATAAAAAGTCGTGGCTCAAAAACATTCATAAAATTTACCCGTAACTTGCACGCTAAAAACTACATTAAATTCAGTTTTGATTTGGCTCAAGTCGATTGATTTATACAAATTTCAAAACAAATATGCATCAAATGGAACTTGCTTTTCTGCTTGTATTAAACTTTAACTCAACTTTGTATATTTACTAGTAATTTTCATAATTTTAAATTGTTAACTGGTCAAGTCGAGCAACAAGTTAAATTACATAAGACGGATGCGAGCTCAGCTTCCAACTCATATAAGTCATAAAAAATCGAGCCAATCTCCTTGCCTTGTTGTTGTCTTCGGTACAAGTTAGTACTAGTAGGTAACCCCGCGTTGCGGTGGAACTAAAAATTGCATCAAAATCTATCAATTCATTGCGATAAAATACGTCCAAAACTTTTTATTTAAATGATATATTAAATAAAGAATACCTACAACAACATAATATAAGTATTCTCATCTCAAGTAAAGAATAGAGTTAATAGCCAAATTCGTCCCTGATGTTTGGTCCAGTTTGCCACTTCAGTACAAAAAAAGTTTTTTTTTTTTTTTGCAATTCAACAAGTGAGGTTTGGATTATTTATTTATTTATTTTTTGCTATTTTTTTCCTTTTCACTAGCTCGGTTAAAAAATAACGTTAAGGTCAGGGGTAGGGTTGTCATTTTACCACTTTAATGAAGGACAATTTTGAACATTTGAAACCCTATGATCTATCTATACATCTAATAAATAAAACTCTATTGTGACACATGGCACTCCCATATTGCACCATCAATTATCTCTCCTTCCCATATTGTGCCATGTGTCTCAACAATAGAATTTATAAACTTTTCTTTTTTTTTTTTAATCCAAAATTCAACTAAAACATAAATATGGTCAAAAATCATCTCACCTCTCTCTTCATAACTCCCCTTTTTAATTACAATTATAACAATTATTAAGTTTCCTTCTTCACGTTTCCATCCTTTTGTTTTGCTTTTTTTAAGTCCATATGTCCTTCTCACACAAAACAATCATCTTCTCAAGAAATTTTATTTAAATGTTTTTTAGGGGTTTTAGGTTTTTGACAGAAATTTTGATGCTTTTTTTTTCTAATTATTTTGGTTAGATGATTTGATTTTTTTTCTTGAAAATTATATCTTATCTAATTAATTATTTAGAAGGGTTTGGATCCGACACATCAAGGTACACATCGTATTCCTAAATCTTTGGTTTGGATTCATCTCCGATTTAGTTTCTATTCAGAAGGGTTTCTTCTTACTATTCGTTATTACTTTTTTTCCGGTTTGGATTCAAATGGAGATGGTTTATGAATCTGTCTGTGTTTTGGCCATCTGAGAAGCAGTTTTCTATTAGTCTCCATTAGGTGTGATCTGTTTTTTGTTTTCATTTTTTTCTGATATAATTATATCTTAATCTTTCGTGGGAGATTAATGTTTTTGTGTCTTTGTTTTAACTCATAAACTATGATTTAGCTTTCAATCTTTGATTTTTCGTGCATTATTGTTTAGGTTTAATAATTTTTTTAGTTTTAGGGTTCATGTTTAGGTCTAATTGAATCTGGTTTTGTTTTCAAATTTGATAGTGATCAAGAATCTATGAACATAAGAACACAGTTTTCACAGCTCCTGAGCATCTGAAAATGGGAAGATTTCTTGATCTTTTAGTGTTTAAGTCTATGTAAGTTTGGATGTTAGTATTAAATAGTCAGTTTTAGGGTTCATGTTTTTTTTTTCTTTTTCATACTGATTTTAATACTTTAGGCTTGAATCTATATTTATTAGGCTAAGATTGTTTAAAGTGTTCAAGAATTTTCATCAATTGTTCTTATTTTTTCTTGAGGATTTAATATAATTCGGATCTTCATATGATTGAGAGAATGTTTTTTAGTGAAACTCTTTTGTTTGGTTGGTGATTGGATGGATCATGGATCTCGGATTTGGGTGCACCCGATTGCATCATGTCAAAATCGGAAAGTGGTTTAATTTTTTTTAAAGAATCTACAATCTTTTCTATTTTCAAGCTTCTAATTTTATGGAATGATTTAAAACTTCCGATTTATGGGGATATGGATTGAATGATATTATTTAATGTGGATTTAATTATATATTAACTATATTTACGCCAATTTATTACACAATTTGATAAAATGTTTTAAATCTTTAAGTTTTTATGTCAAAGTATGGCAATGTTTGACTTTTATATGTATATATTTGTGATTTGTGATTTATCATTGTTGAATAAGATTAATTAGTATGTTTGAAAACATAGTAATTTTTTCGTAAATCATTAATAGCAAAGTCAAAGTAACGATTTTTTTTATGTAAATTACAATCACTCTAATTGTAACTGTCAAACAATATTTGGTACATTTTAGACTTTAACATTTTCATCAGAATTAATTTATTTTATACATTCAAAAATTAAGATTTAAAAAACAATTATTTTTTAAAGTCAACTACATTTAAAAAGACAAATAAATTGTTAATTCTTTGATTTGTCAAATTACTATTTTTAGGTTATAATTAGCATTTATCATGATCTGCATAATTTTGGAAACATCTAATTTTAATAATTATGATTTCAATTTGATTAATAACCTTTGAACATAATCGAGTTATTATTAATTATTAATCATATATATATATATATATATATATACATATAACTGTTTTATAAAGAAATTTAAATTTGAATTTTTATAAAAAAAAATTAATACGCCTGATTTACCTTTTATATAATCAATTTTGTATATTTATTTTTTTGTAAATATACTATGTTTACATACTATTTTCGTTAATATGATTATAACGAATTATCAATTTCAAATTTCAAATTAAAATTCAAAATATTTAAATTCAAATTAGACAAAATTTTAAATTTTGTTTAATAGTGGTAAGAAATTACACATACTAATTATCTTTTTCATTACACATTTTGAATGACTTAATCTTTTAAAAAATTAATTTTTTGATGTGAAGTTAATAATAGTAACCATTACACCTATTTATTATTTTTAAATTATGATTTCTTAATATATTTAAAATATAAAAATTAATAATTTAGGTTGTAACTTTCTCAAATTATTTACAAGTAAAAATTAAAAATTTAAATACTAGAATTTTAAATTATAGATATCCGTTAAACTTTAAAAATATTTGAATACTAAATGTTTTATTTAAATATTTAATCTGAAAAAATTGAATTTAAGATTTATGGTAACATTTAGATTTAGATTTAATTAACACGTTTAAAATATTTAATTCAAATTTTTGAATGATTTGAATTTTTAAAATTTTGATTACTAGAATTTGAATTGATAGATTTCAATTAAACTTTATAAATATTCAAATAATAAATGTTCTATTTAAGTATATAATTTCATATTTTTGATATCTATATTTTAATTTTTAATTTTTTTAACATTATAAAAATTCTAAATTTTGGATAATAATGGTAACAATAAGACTTAATTATAACATTTAATTCAAATTTTGAATTATCTGAATATTTTAAAAAATTTCAAAATTTGAATTTAAATTCATAATTGTAACAGTTATTCCTACTATGATCATTAAAATAGAGATATTATAATTAGAGATTTTCTAATATATTTAAAATTTAACAAATAATAGTTTTAAAATTTAACAAATAATAGTTTTAGTTATAAATTTCTTAAATTAGTTACAAGTTAAAATTCAAATTTTGAATACAAGAATTTGAATTGATAGATTTCAGTTAAACTTTATAAATATTCATATATTAAATGTTCTATTTAACTATATAATTTCATATTTTAATATCTATAATGGTAACAATTAGACTTAATTATAACATTTAATTCAAATTTTGAATGATCTGACTCAAACGGTGTCTTACTTTTACTCCCTCCGTCCCATTGGAAGTGTCCATATTCCCTTTTTTATTTGTCCCATTTCATGTGTTCACTTTAAAAAATTATTAGCCAATTTACAAATTTACCCTTAAAAACACTACTAAAATAAACAAAAAATATGATAGACCCACATATGACAAGGGTATTATTGTCATATGACAAGCAAAAAAAAACAATAATTTAATATGCCTAAAACTTTGTGTTTTTCAAACCAAGACACTTATAATGGGACAGCGGTAGTAACATTTTATCAGAAATATTTTTCACTACTATTTATTTTTTACTAGATAGTACTCCTCAGATACCATCTGATAACACGATTCATGTGAAGTTCCAAAAGCGTCAATTCCCAATATCCGTATGTTTCACAATGACCACCAATAAAAGCCAAGGATAGTATCTATCGAAGGTTGGATTGTATTTAAGAGAACCTGTATTCTCACATGGCCAACTTTATGTCGCATTGTCAAGAGTTAAAAGCAGGGCATGAGTGAAATTACTTATACTTGATGGCAATGGGAATGTCAAAACTAAAACAAAAAATGTGGTGTATAAGGAAATATTTAGTGATATTTGAATAAAATGTGTATTCGTTGGTTTTAAATTTTAATAAAATATTTCTACTGTATTTTTCTTATACGTTATACTACAAATAATCGTACGTTAGTGAACCGCGTGTCCACACGGGCAAATATCTAGTTATTTTAATAAAAGAAACCCATCAGTTGTATTCCCCTACCCCACCCCACCCCCTCTCTATATATCTCTCTCTCTCTCTCACACACACATACACACACACAAAACTCAAAACACAGACAATCAAAATTTTCTTCAATGATATTCCTCATTCTTCTCATCTCTCTCTCTCTTCAAACACATAATCAAATTCTCTCTCTCTCTCTATCTCTACAATCCCACTCTCTGACCACTGTAGAAGACCACAGACCACCAAACTTCAACAGTTTCTTAAGTTGGTCAACATCTCTAGAACGTGAGGCTTGTTGGATCAGTTCCTCACTTGTAAACAAATTCTTATCAAGAACACTTGCTATGATTTATCAAAGTGTTTAGCACATCGAAAAAAGTATAAGTGTTCTAAGTTAAGATTTCACTTTTAACAGAAGTTATTACTCCCCCTTAGTTAATGCACTAAAGTAGTAAATGAGAATCAAAGCAATGAATAAAACAGTAAACGCTATGAATGATTCTCAAAATATCTATATGAAATGTTACTACAAAAGATTGTCTAAAATAGAGGGGATGAACCCATCTATTTATAGACCAAAGAGTACAGACATTGGAAGTATTCAAATGATTATAATAATACCACAACAGGCTGTATTATCTGCAACTTGTTCATAAAGTAATTTAAGCTAATATAAAACAAAACTGCTGAAGATCAAGGGCGGTGGAAAGCTTCCAAACGTAATCTGTTAGCCAAAAGCTTAGAGGATACCTTACTAATCACGCACAAACAATGATTGTAAAATCTTTACGATATGTTGGATATGATATGATCCTTAATTTTTTTTTTATTTTATCTTTATTCAAAGTATATTTAAATTGCATTCCCTTTATAAATATATTGCGTACCTTGTATCTTTCAAATGGGCCTAGTTGGAATATGTTATGAATAATTCAAAGATTTGCTCTAAAGACATGACACGATGATTGTCTAAATAAACAAATAATATTGAAATTCCATTTTGAAATTCACCAAAAAACCAACTATCATCAAGTTTATATCTATTTAATTTCATATTTTAAATTGATTTTTATATTTTACATATGAAAAGAAGGGGAGAGATAACATACAAAACTTCATTAACATGAAAAGCGTAGGAATGCTTATTAGCCTTTAGATGTAGGCGATGACATGATGGTAATTATCAACATTAATCATGGTCGGCTTAAACAAACCAAGAATAAATTAGGAAAAATGTTCAAAACGTTTTCAAATCGAAACTTTTAATTCAACAGACTTAAATCGAAACTTAATTTAAGCCATTTCAACTCGATTAAAACATTTTGAATGATTACACAATAAAAAACAAAAACAAGACGATTACATTGAACACAAACGTAAGATCAGTGTTTCAATCTAAATTCCATCATCTAGATCTTTCTATCTGTACAATACATCCACAATCCTTGATTTTAATTAACAACATATAATCAAGATGTAAAACTAAGTCAATCATACAATCATCCCTCGTAGTCAATCGTTAAAAAAATTGTTTATCGAATGAAAAAAAAAACAGAGCATCATTATAATCGTATAAAAGTATTGTCAATTGAATCGTGAATTGAATAGATCGTCAATCGAAAATAGTTAATCGATCATGAATTGAATCTTGAATTGAATCTGAATTATTGTCGATTATAATTGAAACGTGAATTGAGCTGTGATTGATTGGATCAGAGATTAACGAAACAATAAAAGGACTAAATTACCCTTCTAATCAACCAGGTTTAGGTTAAGTACATTTAACTATGGTTTTCACGTGTCATTCCCTGATGTCCTATCCTTCTTATATTAATAAATTTTGAACCGTATACTTTCTCATCAAAAAGAATATAACTGTATAAGATTTGGCGTAGCATTGCAAAGGATGATAAGCAGCAATAAGTTAAAATATATATGTTTATTTATTTATTTCCTTATGGTTTGTTTTCAACACTCACTAAGTCCTCCTCAATCATTCTCTAAGTTTGATGCTTTTATTTGGTATATGTTATTTTGAAAGAATATTTTTATAGATTTTTTTACTCACACTCATAAATGTATAAATGTTTTGTTGCATCTGTGGTTTGACTAAACGCATGCTATAAAATACCTTAAATGTTTTTCCATGAGTTCAACTTGCACTCACTTCCTACTATATATAACACTAGATTAGAGACCCGTGAATTTCACGGGTTGAACAAAAGATAAAATGAGAACCGACAAAAGATGTATATTAAATAAAATAAGTTTATTGATTTAAGTAGCACTTTGAAAACTAACATGAAACAAAATATGATATAATATATATGTAACTTTTGTTTGTGCACGAAGTAAACGATAAGTAAATCACATAATTTCATCGATTTCGCGTAGAATTTTCCTCGAAACTTTAAACTACAACATTACAAACTCATTATCAATATAATAGGAGAAACCAATATAAATCATGAGTTCATGACTTCAAGTATATTAGTATTCAAACAAAGAAATTACAAATGCAGCATCAATATCATGTCAACCCCAACTATACAAACAAAAAAATTGATTTTGAATCAAGATTTATTTTAAGCCAAGATAATTAATGAGAGAAAACTTACAATTGTATCATAAATTGGAAGGCGGGGAACCACACCTTCAATTTCTTGGTTTACATCATCATGACCAGCATCCATATTATGATCATTGTAATCATCATCTGAGATAATTTTTCTTTGACATATTTAATCCTGTAAACGAACTAAACATCCATGAACTGTTTGTGAACTTGTTTGGCGAGAAGTTCGATTATTTAATACATGAACGCCAATTTTTGTTCATTTAATTAAATGAAGGAACATGAATAAATGCTAAAATTATTTAGGAATAATGGAAATAAATAATCCTAACTATTGACTATTGGCCAATAACAGTCCCAACTACGAAAATCACCAATATTGGTCCCAACTTTCGACATATTGAAAATCAACGGACCCGAACTAACGGAGGCTAACTCCGTTAGTGTGATGCTGACGTGGCATGCTTAGGTGGCAAGATGATCCTATGTGGCATCCTACGTGGCAAAATGATCCTACGTGGCATGCCACGTCAGCATCACACTAACGGAGTTAGCCTCCGTTAGTTTGGGTCCGTTGGTTTCCAATATGTCGAAAGTTGGGACCAATATTGGTGATTTTCGTAGTTGGGACTGTTATTGGCCAATAGTCAATAGTTGGGATTATTTATTTCCATTATTCCAATTATTTATATATGAGTTATGCAAGTTTTAATAACGTATTACAAATTCCTATGAATTTGAGTTATTTGAAAAAGTTTAGTGTTTCCCAATAAATGATATATGAGTTATGCAATGGTTGACCTGAACCAAAGTAATACTTTTTTAAATTGGCTAGTTCTGACCCGAACTCTTTAATCCGCCAAGTCACATTTAAAATCACGTCAATAATGTTTCTTGTGCTTATTAAAAAACAAATTATAATAACAACAGAAACAATAACTCAACTTCAAAGACTTTATATCACCACAAACATTTTAGCAAACATGTGGTGTGCATATACTTTTTCCTATGTAAAAGTTTAAAACAATTACCGGTCATGAAAACATTATTTGCATCAACCTTACGTAGCCCATTACGACCTGCGCCATGATTACCTATGTTGACTCGCTACCCAACCCAAGTATTTTTCCACCTATAGATAAGGATAAAACGGTATGACCATGAAAAGATTCAATAATTCATAGGAAAATTCAAAATCTACAAATGAGACTTGTGTTTATTGGTATATAAAATTGATGTCAAACAGTTCTTAAGGAGGTTCCTATAAATGAAAAGTGTCACTTATGTTTTCTATTCATCCTATTCTAGTGTTTCCATCGACTCAATGCCAATGCACATCAGAGATGTAACACCCCAACCGATGGCGGAAACATCGAGGTGTCACGTAATGACGATTGTTCAATAGCTCATGGACTAAAAGTGTAAATATTGATACATTGATTAAATAGTTTATTACATTGAAATGAAATACAACGATTCTAAATGTCACCTAAACTGAAATACAATGAATCAAAATCTAAATATGAATCCGAAAGCTTAACGAATGCATCTCAAATAACCTGAAACATGTACGAAAATAATTTTGTCAATACAAAAATGTATTGGTGAGCATACCCTGTTTGAATACATATAATAGAAAAGTGTTTCGCAATTTATGTGCTATGATATATGTAATATGTAAAAGGGTCAAAATCAAGCCTCACATCGTTCAAGAAAAACCATAACAATGACCAAGGACTTAACTCGTTCACGTAAGTAACCAAGGGATATAATTCGTAGTACTACTCATTGTTAGGTGCGGCCCAAAGGTTAATGACTTTGACTAATCGTTCATACAATTCACACAAAACATATCAATGAGCACATTGCTTTATAAATAATACACATAAGTTTAGTAATAATTGTACATGTGTCACCCCAAATGTAACACCCCAACCGATGGCGGAAACATCGAGGTGTCACGTAGTGACGATTGTTCAAAAGCACATGGGCTAAAATGTAAATATTAATAGCAATAAACTTTCATTATTCAAAACGAAATACAATGAGTCTTAATAGAAATCTCAAACATAAATAATAAATTTATTTAAGCTCTAGGTCCATCCTAAGCGTGAAAGCAAGTAAGATCAAACGTCACCTGAAACATGTACAAAATAATTTGTCAACACATATAATGCATTGGTGAGTACATCCGGTGGATATATATATTGTACAAAACGTTTCGCAATTCCTGTGTTGTATACCATTTGCAATTATGTAATTTAAGTAATGTCCGTTCAAAATCAACCCTATGTAGTAAGTATCAAGAATCAAGAATCAAAATATTTTTAGTAATATGAATCACAAGACAATGACCAAGGTCTCTCAACAGAGTCACGAGGGGTATATACCATAGTACTATTCATTGAAATGCCAGGCCCTCAAAGGTTAATGATTTTGACAAGTCATAGACACACAAATTAACATAAAGCAAACACACAGGAGAATTGCTATTTTAGTAAGAAGTAATAGAAACTTGATAATAAGTACATGAATCACCCCAAAAATAGTAAAACAGTAAAAAGGGGAAAGATATACTCACAGTTTGCGAAAGCGATCAAAATCCACTTAAGCGATTGCGAGCTAAGTAGTGAGAATTCCGAGGAATTCAACCTATAACGTATATAAATACTAGTAAGGTAAAGTCTACAAAGTCTAAGGTATCTAGGGTCTAAGGCATTAGGGTTTGCTAAGTCGATTTGGGGAATTAGAGATTTTATGATTAGTCGAATTAATGTAAAAGTTGTATATTAAAAATAATATACCAAAGTTTGTAATACGATTTAGGTAATATAATTATTACCGATTAAATATTTAGATAACAATACGTTTGAATAATTAAGACAAAATAATTTAGTTAGTTACTTTAACTAAATTAAAATAATACGATAATCATAAATATATAAATAAATAATTTTTGTGTTACACAACGATTCAACAAAAAAAATAATTAAGACATTAATTCATACGAGTATTTCTATTTTATAAGAAAAACATTTATAAAATAGATGTTTAATTTGTATAAATAAATAAATGTTTTATTATATCTAACTAAACGTAAATAAGACTAATAATACTATACGTGATCCAAAAATATTTATTTTATAGAAAATGGATGATTTCTGATGTAAACATATTAGAATAATTTTCCCATAATTTATATAAACTTATTTATATTTAAAACTGATTTAGTGAGATTAAATCATGTTTAAATGATTAAAAATGGGAAAATTAATAAAAATAAATGTTTTATTGACCAATAATTTTTATTTCAGTTGAGAATGGTTAGAAATAATTACTCAAAAAGTTTGAGATTAAAATCATTAAAAATGAATTTTTTATCAATTATTTACGATTAAAACAATTTAATTTAATAAAAATATAAAAATAAAACATTTTTCAGAAAATAAAATTGTGGAAATTTTCTTTATGGTTTCAAGAAGCTACACCTAAATTTTCATAATTTTTGGATTAAAAATGAATTTATTATGAATATTTAAAGATATAAATGTATTTGTAAGTAAATAATTAAGAAATGAAAAATAAAACAAAAAAAGAAATACAAATTCTGAAAAAAAAAAGACTCTTTGCTGCCATGGGGACTCGAACTCGGGTCCTTTCCCAACACCACCACCCACTAAACCACTAGACTACAAGCTTCTTTGTTGATTTATTTGAAAGTTAAATTTATTTAACCATTAATACATAACCATCTTCTTCCCCAAAATCACTCTAAGAACCCTAACCCTAGACCCGATTTCAATCAATCCCAAATCGATAGTATAACAACCTGAATTCATAGGGTTAATAACAAGGGAGATTGAAATAATAAAACGGCAAATAAATTTGGTACTTACAGTACACGATTTGCGAGAACAAGAGGTGAACGGCCAAGCGCGTTTTGGGAGTCGATTCAAGGACTTTGGTTGTGTTTAAGATGTAATTACAAAGGGTTTATGTTATACAATCGTGTCTGAAAGAAATTCCATCCTCAATTTATAGTTTTTCTGATTAAACGAAGGGGTCTTTGAATGGTTGTAATGGTGCGACGGTTACACCATTAATTCAAGGTTAAATCTTGTTTAAAGCGTGTAATATCAATCGAAACTGATGGAGGACGATGGAGAAACGTAAATCAAACGACTAGGGACGTTAAAGACGCATTAACTGTGGTGTTTTAAGGTTGGCCGGAAAACTCGCCGGATTCTGGCCAAAAGATGCTGCCGGAAAAACGCGTGACACAGGTGGGAGGGAAGACAAGATTTTGAAGTTTTCAGTTTTAACATATTTGGTCCCTAGAGTTTTCATATTAAGTTTAAACCTTCAAAACTCTAAAATTTGTTTATAAATCTTTAACAAAACTTAACCAAAAAAAAAAAAGTTTTTATAAAACTTTAAATATTTAACTTTCTTAACCTTGAAGTTTTATTGTTTTCAAAAATTATGAATTTTTTTTTTAATATGTTAAGGAAACGCAACGTTTGAATGTATCATGAGATTTTAAACATTTGACTACCATGAAGAAGCAAATAATATTAATAATAGAAAATGACTGAAATTGTATATGTTTACATACCGTAGGGACTAGAGTTGTAATAATGTCAAAATAAAAGGGGCGGATGTCACACCAAAAGAGTAAATAGTAAAAAGGGGAAAAGATATACTCACAGTTTGCGAAAGCGATCAAAATCCAACTTAAGCGTTCGTGAGCTAAGTAATGGGAATTCCAAAGAATTCAACCTATAATGTGTAAGAATACAAATAAGGAAATGTCTAAAAGTCTAAGGTAACTAGGGTCTAAGGCATTAGGGTTTGCTAAGTCGATTTGGGGAATTAGAGTTTATGATAAGTCGAATTACTATAAAAGTTGTATATTAAAATAATATACTAAAGTTTGTAATTAGGATTTAGGTAATATAATTATTACCAATTGAATATTTAGGTCAACATAAGTTTAAATAATTAATACAAAATAATTTAGTTAATTACTTTAACTAATTATTGTAAATAAATACAATAATAATAAATATTGCAATAAATAATTATGAGTTACACAAAGATCCAACAAATAGTAATTAAGATTTTCAAACATAGAATTATTTCTATTTTATAGGAAAAGTATTTATAAAATAGATATTTAATAGTATAAATAAATAAATGATTATTATGTCTAATTAAACATAAATAAGACTAATAATACAAGACATTATCCAAAAATTCTATTTTTATAGAAAATGAATGTTTTCTGATGTAAATCAATGAAAATAATTTTCCCATAATTTTTATAAACTTATTTATATTTAAAACTGATTTAATGAGATTAAATCATGTTTAAATGATTAAAAATAGGAAAATTAATAAAAATAAAGGTTTTCTGAACCAAATATTTTTATTTCAGTTCATAATGATTAGAAATAATTTCCCAAAAAGTTTGAGATTAAAATCGTTAAAAATGAATTTTTAATGAATTAAATATGATTAAAACGAATTAAATCAATAAAAATATAAAAATAAAACATTTTCCAGAAAATAAAAGTGTGAAAATTTTCTTTATGGCATCAAGAACTACACCTAAATTTTCATAATTTTTAGAGCAAAAATAAATTTATTATGATTATTTTAAGATATAAATGTATATTTATAATATAAATAAAGAAATAATAGGATGATATAAGGGTTTTGAGAAGAAAAAAAAAGAAAGAAAGAAAGATTTGTGCACAAGGGGACTCGAACCCGAGTCAGAAGTTTACCAATACCCACACACAACCATTACTCCAACTTATTAGTTTGTTAAATGTTTCAAAAGATAAGATTTTAACCCATAACTCCAAGGTGTCATCTTCCCCAAATAACTCTAGCCAAAACCCTAACCCTAACCAAAACTAATAACCCGATTCAGACAAGATAAACGTTTAGAAATAGAGGGCTTTCAAGAAGTGATGTACAATTAACAAAACGGCAACGAAAAATGACACTTACAATAGCGTTTAATGATCGAAAAAGAAGAAGAAAGGGCCGAAAACTAAAGAGCCGATTATGAAGCTTTCTGACTTGATTTGTGATAATTATTTTGTGGGTTTATGATGTGAAACTGACCGCTAAACTCGCGAAAAGAAGCTCGCCGGAAATTTGTGGCCGGAATAATTCCGGTGGCCGGATCTTTCCGCTGGAAATACGTGATGCCAGGAAACAATGATTTCAAAATTTTGAACTTTCTTGCCATGACATTAATGGTCCCTATATTTTTAACTAGGTTAAATTATTATGAAACTATGTTAGTATTTCCTTTATAAAAAATTAACTTGGTTAACTAACTTAACTTAAAAACTTTCAAAACAATTTAAACTTAATTTTTTTATACAAGCTTTTACGAACACGTGTCCCCATACGCATTCGATTAAAACTCATACCCAAACCATAATAAATATAAACGATAAATTTTTAGTTCGCTCTAAAATTAAATTTGAAAACGCCAAGATTTACAGGGACTATAATGGAAATATTTGAAGGACTATTATTGTCAATTAAATGATAGACGAGGGTGACGGATGTCACAAGAGATTTAAGCACTACAACTTTGCATGGGTTAGCGATAACAATAATATATGGCTTCATAGATTTTTGGATAAGTTTGTTTTATTTCAGTTCCAAGATCTCGCTCGATCCTATATTTCAACACAAAACACATTGTAATATGTAAATAATTTCCAGAAACTCTAGAAGACTTGTAAGTCGTATACTACTCATGTTGAATAAAACATAAAACGTTAAGTAAAAAAGGTGTTAAGATACATGATATAAGTAATATGTGAATGTAAAAATATGAAGCAAATGTCGCTAAGTATTTTATTTAATTGTTGTGTGTCCAACTGTCCGTACAAAACTGAGCTAGAGAATAAAAATTTGAGTACTTTATAGTGATAAGTAACATAGTAGCACTAACATCCGAAAGCCTATTGGTAATTGAAGGTTTGCAGGATCGTTGAGAGGGTTTGAGTTTGAGAGAGAAAATGATAAACTTTAAGAATCAATACATAAACTAAAATGATACAATGTGTTTGGTATTTATACAAATGAAGGGTTGTGACCCTTGACTTCTAACCGACACAATGTTCAGTTAAATAACCGACACACCTATTCTAATCTTAGGATAACTAATATATGTGTCAATATATATACTTAGGATAAAGGAGGAATATGGGAAATAAGAATTATATATCTAACATTCTCCCCCCTAATTCTTGATTTCCCCAAGGTCTTCAACTCCTATGAGACTTCGCATCTCTATGAACTTTATCCTTGGTAATGCCTTAGTGAGGATGTCGGCTTTCTGCATCTCTCCACTGATATGATCAACTTGTATCTGCTCATTCTCTATGCATTCTCTGATGAAATGATACCTTGTGTTGATATGCTTTGATCTGTGAGTTCGCTTAGTACTCCTTGTAGCCATATTGCTTGACATGCTGCTGATGTTGCTGCCATAAACTCTGATTCACATGATGATAAAGCTACTGTGCTTTGCTTCTGACTTGTCCATGTGATAGGTGAATCTTTGTAGTAGAATATTGTTCCTGTGGTTCCTTTTCCATCTTCTTGTTCTCCATAACTGCTGTCGCTGTAACCAATGATTTCTGCTTCTTTTCCTTTGCTGTATTGAATTCCATAATTCAATGTGCCTTTGATATATCTTATCAAATGTTTAACTGCCTTCATGTGAGTCGTCTTTGGCTTCTCCATGAATCTGCTCACGTATCCAACTGCGTAGGTGATATCTGGTCTGGTATGTGTAAGGTACCTTAAGCTTCCAATTAGCTTTCTGTATTCTGTCTCATTGACTGGTTCACTCTCGTCTTCTTTAGCGAGCATCAGACCTGGTTCCATTGCTGTCTTTGTTGGATTGCAGTCTTCTAGTCTAGCTTCTTTGATAACTTTCTTGGCGTAGGCTGATTGCTTCAATTGTATCCTTCCTTGTGCTTGGCGTACTTCTATTCCTAGATAGTATGTGAGTGGTCCTAAATCACTCATCTCAAACTTGCCTTGCATTTCCTTCTTGAAGCTTGATATGTCCTTCTTTGAACTTCCTGTCACTATTATGTCATCGACATAAACTCCTATAATGATTGTTGATTGTCTTGAAGTTCTCTTGTAAACTGCTTGTTCTTGTGGACATCTTATAAATCCTATCTCCTTTAGGATGTTGTTCAGCCTTATATTCCATGCTCTTGGTGCTTGCTTTAAACCATATAGAGCCTTCTTTAGCTTGTAGACTAGGTTCTCTTTTCCTTTCTTTATGAATCCATCTGGTTGTGATACGTAGACATCTTCCTTTAATTCACCATGTAGGAATGCTGATTTTACATCCAAATGATGTACTTCCCATCCTTTCTGTGCTGCCAATGCTAGTAGTAGCCTGATTGTTTCCATTCTTGCAACGGGTGCAAATACTTCATTGTAGTATATACCTTCTTGTTGTACATACCCTTTTGCTACTAATCTGGCCTTATGCTTGGTGATCTGTCCACTTGCGTCTCTCTTGACCTTAAATACCCATTTTAGACCTATTGGTTTCTGACTTGTGGGGAGCGTAGTCAGTGTCCAAGTATTATTCTTCTCTATAGAGTCTATCTCGCTTTCCATTGCTTCTATCCATTGTGGGTAATCTGCTGCTTCTTTGTAGTTTGCAGGTTCTTCATCATATGCTAAATATAGATGTTCATAATCTTCTGGTCTAAGAGGTTCTGTGGCTGCATAGATGTCATTAAGTGATCTAAGGGCTCGAACTGGTCTATGTAAGGAGCCTGGTGAGTCTTCTAACTCTTGAGTACTTGTCTCAACTGCTGGATCACTTGTCGGTGTCTCTTGTACCGTTATTGGAGTTCTTGTAGCTGTGATTGGACTTCTGAAGAATTCATTATCACTCTCTTGGTCTTCACTGTCGTCATCATTCTCTTCTTGTACAGCTTCACTTTCTGAATCTCCATGTATCCCAAATCTTGTCCAAGATGGTTCGTCTTCGCTTCCTTCTTTCAAGTAGTTGTCCCAATTCCATGGTTCATTCTCTATGAATTGGACATCTCTACTGACATGTATCTTCTCTTCTATGGGATCATATAATCTATAGGCTTTGGAACCATTTTCGTTTCCTAGATGTACCATTTTCTTGCTTCTGTCTTCTACAACAACAACAACAACAACAACAACCGTACCCAGGAAATCCCACTAATAGCAACGCTATTCGTAGGGTCTGGGGAGGGTAGGATGTAGGCAAACCTTACCCCTATCTTTAGAGATAGAGAGGCTGCTTCCAGAGAGACCCCCGGCTCGACAAAAACAAAATGCACACTGTATATTAATGAATAATTAGGCAATCACTAGACACTAAAAAAACAAAAATAAAATAAAATAGTGGATGTATAACATGATACAACTTACAGATATATTTATATATATATATATATATATATATATATTTATACATGCATAGAGGCCAACCCTAAATCCTAAGTAGTCTTAAATCCTAAAAATCTTTAACTTTAATCCTACGTCTCCACGAATTTCTGTCTTCTAACTTCTTCAAATAGGGCGTCGTTACCTTTGCATATGCTGTGCATCCAAATACTCTAATGTGCTTGATATTGGGTGCCTTTCCATTCACTGCTTCGTAGGGTGTCATTCCCTGTACTGCTTTAGTAGGTAACTGATTTAGTATATAAATCGCTTGTCTTGTTGCTTCTGCCCATAAGTTCTGTGGTACGTTCATAGCCTTTAACATGCTTCTTGTCATACTCATTACTGAACGGTTTCTTCTCTCTACTACACCATTTTGCTGAGGTGTGTAAGGTGCTGTAAGCTGTCTGAGGATTCCTCTGTCCTCACAATACGTGGTAAGTGCTTTAGAAGTAAATTCTCCTCCACGATCCGTTCTTAGTCTTTTGAGCTTGTGACTCGTCTCTGTCTGAGCTTCACTTAGAAATTTCTTGAAATTCTCATAAACTTGATCTTTTGACTTAAGCATGTAGATCCACATATATCTTGAATAATCGTCAACTATCAGGAAGAAATAGTTGTTGCCTGCTAATGATGTGGGTGTAATCGGTCCACATAAATCTGCATGTACGAGTTCTAGAGGTCTCGTAGCTCTAAAACTTGCTTGAGAGGGAAACGGAAGCCTGCTTTGTTTTCCCGTAATACATGCATCACATACTTGAGATGGGTGCTTGATCTTTGGTATTCCACGTGCCATTCCTTTTATGCTTAACTGTCTTAGTGAATCAAAATTCACATGTCCCATACGTGCATGCCATAACCATGCAGGTGATACTATTCTGGCTTGTAAACAAATTGGATTTGTTATTCTGAGCCTTACTTTGTAGAGTCTATTCTTAGCTCTTGGGATTTTCATCAATAGGTTGCTGAAGGCGTCATAAATCCATAGATAATCATTCTCCATAATCACTTTACATCCATTTTCTGTAACTTGCCCGAGGCTTAGGATGTTGCTTTGGAGTGTTGGAATGTAGTAGACTTCTGTAACTAGTCTTTGTTCTCCATTGTTGCATTCCAATAAAATTGAGCCTTTACCTTTGATGTTGACACATGATCCATCTCCAAACTTTACACTTCCTGCTATCTTTTCATCTAACTCTGTGAAATAGGAGCGTCTTCCTGTCATATGATTGCTTGCTCCATTGTCTAAATACCATATCTCATTTCCATTATCTTCACTGTGATAACGTTCTGGTATGACTTTCTTCTCCTCTAGAACTACACTTCTTTCTTCACCAACTGCCATAAGTAATGTGGGATCCTCTTCTTCCATTACTAGGTGAGATTCTTCTTGCTTACTTCGAGGTTTAGGACATCTGGGAGCTATGTGTCCTAATTCATTGCAGTTGTAGCATATTACACTGCTGCCATCCTTCTTGGGCTTGTAACTACTGTCGTCATGACGATTCTTAGTGGGATTTCGATCACTTCTCTGATCTTGATGGCCATTTCTGTCAAAGTTCTTCCTCTCATTTCTTTGACTTCTATTGAACTTCCTAAAGTTCTGTCTACCTCGATTCTGATTGTAGTTCCTGTTGTTGCTGTAAGGCCTTCTCTCTTGCCTTGTAAATAACAGCTTCTCTTGACCGGCTGGTCCATATTTCTTCTCATCTCTTGACTTAAGGCGTTCCTCATAAGCTTTAAGTCTACCAAGCGCTTCATCTTAGGTCATGGTATCTATATCTGAATATTGCTCTATGGATGCAATAATCTGTAGGAACCTCTCTGGTACGGAGTCCAGCAATTTTCGTACCAACATCGACTCTTCAATTGTCGTTCCTAGGGTTTTTGACTTTGTACTAATCGCACTTAATCTACCAGCAAACTAGTCTATGGTTTCTGTCTCTCTCATTGATATCATCTCGAATTCTGTGCGTAATGATTGAAGTCTTGCTTTCTGGACTCGGTCAATTCCAATAAATCTTGTCTTTAATGCTTCCCAGATTTCTTTCGCTGTAGGATGTGATGCCACCTGCATCACCATATCCTCTGGAATTGCCTGAAAGAGATAGGCAATCGCTGTCCTATCCTTCTTTACATCTACCGTCGACGTGCCTTCTGTGGGTTCCACTACTTCCCAAAGACCATTTGCACTCAATATTGCTTTAACACGAATAGCCCAAATCGTGTAATTTGTAGATGTCAACATCGGTGTCTGGAGGCTGAAAGTGAGAGTCTCCTTTGTGACTGTCTCTTTCAATACTGTCTCTTTCGACATTGTGGGTTTAATGGGCGTCTTCTGCGGACTTTTGTTCTTCTTCTTCCCTATTGTCCAAATCTAATATGGACTATCCCACACTTCTATGGAACTTTGTTTGACTACCCTTGTCAAACACGACTATGATACGTAGGGCTGGCAAATCGTGTCCCTAACAGGTTAACAGGTCTCTGACGCGCGCGAACAAATCAAGTTCTAAACATGAACACGACTCGTTTAACTCATTTATATCTCATGTTTATAACACAGTTTTATGTTTTATGTACCAAAAAAGGGAAATGAAAGATTTTTGACTCTTAATTCTAAGTATTAAAAAAAGTCAAAAAATCAAATAGTGTACTTTTCAGTCAAACAGGTCTTATCGTGTCTTAACAGGTTACCCATTGCCAGCCCTACGTCTTGAAAATATTCTTGATTAACAAAGTTTGATGCTTTGTCAGGCCCACAACAAAATATCAAGATCCTTGCTATAATATTTCTTTATATCACTAATGTTCCAAATTCTAAAGTCAATCCTATGACTTGATAATCCTCCAACGATGATTGATTAGTGTCTTGCAACAACACCCTTTGTCAATCCAAAACACCTTTCTAAAAACAAATCACTTGTTTTTCTACTATGCTTCAATCCTTTCTAATCTTTTCTAATTTTTTGTTCAATCAGTGATAAAACCCAACAAACAAACACTGATATAATTCTAACACAATATACCCTCAATAATAAAATATTATGTTTTATGTTTGACTTTCGAAAGTCAAACTTCTTCTTCTTCTTTGTTTCGAACCCACTGCCCAACCCGAATGAAAAAACACTTCGTTTTTTTGATAACTTTTTCTGATCGATCACTGATTTCGAACATATCTCTTTGATTCTTGAATCCTCAATACAAGAATCGGATAAACGAGTACGAAAAAATTTTCAAGGTTTCGGTCGCCTTTTGATCCGAACCGAAACTAAAACTTAATCCCTTTAAAGTGATACCAATTGTTATTTCTGTTAACAGATTGATTCTGTTTTATATTTGATATCAGAAATCAATGTTTAAATGATAAAAGACTTAGTTTTTTTTGAAAAAAAAAATTGGCGGGAAATGTTGTTTACGAACACGAACAGAGTGATCGCTGAAAAAAGTTGTCGTTTTGATTTGGATTAAGGTTTGGTACTCGATATTAATCTATAAATGAAGGACGGGGATAGATATAACCGATTAAACGTGTTGAAACGATGATTCTATACAATCCGGTATCTCGTCGGAAGTTTCTGGTTTGGCCGGAACTTCTTCTCCGGTTGCCTTTTCCTTATGAACGGTTATAATCTTCGATGTATTGATCTTACTCGATCCTGGTTGGCCTTGAATGATTGTTCCGATGAATTTGAACGTTTATGTCTTCTATCTCTGTTCTTTTTCTTTCGAATGAAAAACAGAGGATTGATATCTTCTTTGATAATTGTTTGTGATCGGATGGAACAAGTAACTAACCGCTCTGATGCCAAATGAAGGTTTGCAGGATCGTTGAGAGGGTTTGAGTTTGAGAGAGAAAATGATAAACTTTAAGAATCAATACATAAACTAAAATGATACAATGTGTTTGGTATTTATACAAATGAAGGGTTGTGACCCTTGACTTCTAACCGACACAATGGTTAGTTAAATAACCGACACACCTATTCTAATCTTAGGATAACTAATATATGTGACAATATATATACTTAGGATAAAGGAGGAATATGGGAAATAAGAATTATATATCTAACAGTAATAACAGTTTAAGTGGATTTTTCTACACTTAAATATTAAAATAAAATAAAATAATATAAATTACCTTCCGCCCCTTAAGCGGGTTATGGTTTGGTCACCTACCCGAGAGACCTTACATGTAAAGAATAATAAAAGTCTTAAATGAAAACTTAAATCTTAATTTATTTTTCTTTAAATCTTACTCTCTGTTGAGTTTTGATAAATGACATAATTATCAGCTCCAAAAAACAATTCAGCTGTCAACCATCCATAAATGTCGACAAAGATGAATAAAGAATTATGAGAATGTTAAGGCTCATGGGCATAACCATAAGGTAGATACAAATGCTAAAGCTGAATTTGTTCAGGAGTATAACCATAAGCTAGATAAGAATGTTAAAGTTGAAATAGTTTAGGAGATTAACCAAATAAATAAAAATCCATCCTGAATTGGTTAATCATAAGCTAGACAAGCCCAAAATTAATGACTCAAACATCTCATAATGGAGGTTCAAATGAGTTGGTTGGATGACAAAATTTTGTAACATATTAGGCAGCCCCACTTCCTGTTGCTAGTGCAGGAGCAACTTTTCATTTCATCTAAAGGATATAAGGTGCTACTTCGCTAGTTATCTGCATAAAGCAATAAAAAGTGATGCAATTGCTGAAACAAAACGCTCAATTAATACCAAGGCATGATACTTTCCAGTTGATCTGCAAACATTAAATTTGTTAATGTGAATTTGCAGTTAGCATCACATTCTTCTTCAACTCCAATCCATTTGAAGATTATTAGCAGCAGCTTTGAGGGCTTTGTTTTCCGGTTGAGCGATCATCAGAAGCAACCCAGTAGGTCAGTATGTTTAATTTGAACATATCAGCAACCTATCAGTTGTTTTTTCGTTAGCACACATAGACCATGCTACTTATAAGGTATATCGTTAGCACACATTTACTCGGATAAGGTATATTTGAACCGAACGACTTTCTCAACACAAGTAAAACATGATTAAAATGACACTATAATCACAAAGTTAGAACTTGCATACCCTTTTCAGCATCAGAACTCTATCTTGAAGCCCGCCCACTGCTCTATCATTCTCCTGTTCATCAATTTCATGGGATGAGTAATATGAAGTGGCCCTAATACCACCATCTTCAACATCATCAAACAGACGGATCTGCCTCCACGAACATCCCTGATGTAAATTTAATCAAGTTTAATTATATAAAAAGGCACATCCTAGTACATTGATAAATATACCTCTTTATCTCTGAAATCTACAACAATAAAAATATTCAGAACCAAAAACAATAAAAAGATAAAAAAAAACTGTATATAATATGCATACCTGATAATATGAGATAATCTGCACATTTTACCAACAGTGAAGGAACAGGCTTGCTAGATTCTTGCCGCAAAGACACCAAGTACTCTTTAAGGGATGTAGATGAATACATTGTGCATTTAAATAGTGTATAGCACCCAAGACTACGCTTTTAATGGTTTCTGTGATCAAGTTTAACATTTCATAAATAGTGCAATGACCAAGTAAATGGAAAATGAGTGACAAACAAATTCATACTACATTAGGCTGCAAATATAAGCATAAATGTATAAATTTCCCAATCATCACAGACAGATTATTCATTGACACCCACTCACCCACCCATCTATGTCCTCTTTTTGACTTCTGTTTCATCCTTTCCACACAAATTAAGACCTCCATATGCTTTATTTGCAACATTAGACAATAGATGTACACTGTATACAAAATCTTACCTCAAAACCATCTATAAATGTCACACCCTCAAAATCCACTTGCGAAGTTTTACCGCGAGGCGCATGACAAACCAGGATCCAAGTCAACGATCACAATAAACAAATCTAAATGAACATATGCAATTTCAAAACATAGTTTAAAAATCCCCAAATACAGCGGAAGCTTATTCTCAAAACATAATCCAAAAGTAAACCAAATTATTTAATGTTCGAAAACCATGCAACCCTAACTAGACGCCGTGCAGACGCGTGCGCCCTAGTTCCATAGTGCTACCTTAGCGACCTGAGAAAACATGTAAGAGTTACGTCAGCACAAAAATGCTGGTGAGTTCACAGGTTTTGTAATCAAAGTATCAAGTTCAACCTGTCCATACTATATCAATTTGTAAACCAAGTACGCTAGCTAGGCGTATGTTTTGTTACTACAACGATTGGAAAACCATTACTAACTCGCAAACCCGATGTTGTGCCCGAATAGTAAACATGTTCCTGTTTGAGACAATATGCACTCGCCCGGCCCTCCAAGCCGACGAGCGGGGTTGGTTACTCCCAATAGATCTATTCACATTTCCCCGTTGTGCTAACCCGCACATTCATGGTTTCCCCCGGGACTTCCAAAGATCGTATAGTAAACCATAGAAACCCATAGTATGACAGTTGCTACCAAAACATAAGTTTAACACATGTTTTCTCCCCCGAAAAGTGAAACCAGTTAAAAGAGGGGCCGTAAACTCACCTTAGGTTGCGTTACTTCGTAATACAAATAAAATCAGCAAGCTATGCTAGCCCCGTAAGGCGGCGACCTAACATATGACAGTTACAAGTAATTAGACTAATAACCCGTAGGTTAGTTAGTCCCTAGATGTCCAGACCATAACCAAGTTCGTTTGAAACCACTGTGACTGTTAAATTAACCCAATGTACAAGACTCGACATCCCATTGGTGACCCGAGACTCCCCGTGTTATACTTGCACTCTCAAACATACAATCATGCAATCACACTTAACATACGTTAAAATCCAACAAGTTGCAGCACGTAGTTCAAGTATCTCATAAATAAGTCCGAGCACATGTTACCAAGTTATTAGGTATGTTACGGGGTTCCTAGCATGTTCCTAGGTGTCAAATCGGGTCTCGGAATGTCAAAATACACTTACAGCAGCAGTACAGGCGATTAGGAAAAGTCAACTAGCGATTATGAAAGTCAACAGGCATTTAGGAAGGCTAATCGCCTATACTATAGGCGATTAGGGTTATATGGTATGCAAATCAGGAGTTTATAGGCGATTACGTCGTAAGGCATGCAATTCAGGGCTTAACTAGCAATTAGGATCGTAATCGCATGAAGTAAAGGCAATTAGACTCCTATTCGCCTATACTATAGGCGATTAGGGCATCCTATCAGGCGAATAGCCTCCTAATCGCCTATAGCATAGGCGATTAGGATTGCTAATCGCCTATAGCCCAGCTGTTCCAGTTTTTCGCGCGTTTAACACTCCAAATCAAATCCAGAACGTGTGTAAACATCAAATATCAATCAAACAACCATATCAAACATATTTCAATCAAAATCCTTCGTTTAACCTCGTTCTATCAGCCCTGCATGCAACCATGTATCCCAAAAACAATACACATAGCATGAAACATCATATTAACATGCATAACCGTAACCCTAATGAACAATTACTCAGATTTCATCAACATGCTATCATCATCAATCTGTAACTACCTTAATATTATGTTATCAATCCTTCTTGAATCACAAAAACCCTATCTTTTAATCATAAACACACATACAACATGCATAATAGCTAGAATCCAATTAACAATGATTATTAACGAATTTCAGAAGACACATACATTTATAAACAGGTCTGGACCATTAGGGATTCAATAAAAACATTATTAAAGATTGCATGAATGAAAACCACACCTTAGATTTATGATAGATTGATGTAATAGGCTTGAAATCGTGTATTTTGATCCAAAATCGTGTTCCAGAGGTTGTGTGTGTGTTGGGACGAGTTGTGGGACGACTAGGGTTGTTATAATGAAGTTTAGGAGGTCAAGTATTGTATTTATAGTCGTTTTTAGTCGTCCAGCACGTTATAGGCGATTACGCAGCAGCATCAGGCGAATAGGATTGCTAATCGCCCTCCCTATAGGCGATTAGCCTGCTATTCGCCCCAATACATGTCCCATTCGCCTCCCTATAGGCGATTAGCCCTCCCTAATCGCCTATAGGGGTTGATTCTGCGTATTTTGCGCGTTAAACCCCGTTTTAACATATGTTAACACACTTTCACATACCGACAAGTCACATAATGATTGTAAACACATAATACTTGCAAACAAACACATTCACACTCGTTCACCAATTCCCGGGACTCGAGACTTGTATGTTCCCTATGCTCTGACGATTCTACGAATCGTCACCCCTTGTACACTTGGTTAAGGACTGACATCTAATGATCCTCTATACTAAACTAACAGTTCCCGAACCATAACACAACTCAACTAACCCAGTTAAGTATAATATACGCGTGACTCGCTAAGGTAGACTTTAATCTAGACAGCGTTGTTAACCGGAATTTGCCGGGTGTCACAATAAATCAATCAACCATGCCTGAATGTCAATGCATCTCTCCTTATCCCCTGCCACGGGTGCCGGGTGACAGCTTTTCTTTGCTGCGCTTCGTTGGCTGAAATTAATAACGGAGTATTAATATACTTTATAAGAAAAACAACGGGTTCAAAATCAAACCTAAATCGAATTAATTGCTTTGACTATTTGCTTTTTAGTAATTTTAAGAGTCGAAACATGATAAATATACATATGTATTAATATGTTAACAAATTATTTATATTGATTTTAGAATAAGACAGAGAACTTGAAATAGAATATGAAACTTTTGAATAAACTATTTTTTTTAATTCATTCAACCAATTACTGGTTGTTCATGACTCGACAGATTCAGAATTATTAAAATTACTGGTTGTTCATGAACTATAAGCCTTGAAGCAAACACCGATATCCACCCTCGCAACCGCAGATCTGATTAGGGTGTGACCAAATCAATCAGTAATATCGAACCATAAGAACAATCAAAACCCTAAATGTTTAGAGGGTTTAAAAATAAACAAACCAAAGCATACCAGTAAAAAGAACATAGAGCGGTACTGCAGGAAATACCAAATCTTAAAACCCTAGATTTTTGAATTGCGAGAAAGAAAAAGGGATGATGGGGGATGGGGCAGATAATTAGTGATGAGATTCAAACCCTGGATCTTGTATAACCTGTTTTATAAGAAAAACATAAATTAGGGTTCATGAACTGTAAGCCTTGTACAACCTGTTTTATAAGAAAACCATAAATTAGGGTTTCAAAAATATAAAACAAAGATTAGTAGAAAGAAAGAAAATAATAACATAACCTGTGATGGAAAGAAGTTGACGGTGGTTGTGGGGAGTTGTTTGGCGGAGACGACGCAGAAGATGAAGAATCGTGAAGAAAACCGACGAAGATTGTATGGAAGGGATATGTAGATGCTTGAACCAGCCCCAAACAGCGATATCATCTCTTTCATAACCCTAAGAAATTATAAAACAAATCTGAAAGAAAATAAAGCATGTAACTTGTTTTCTGGTTGTTGGGAATAAACAATTAATCATTATACAACAGATCTGAAAGAAAAGAAATCGGAATACCAACTTCAATCTTGATGAAGGATATGAAAGAGATAACATATTAGGGTTTTGAGAACATATGGAGCAGCGACTTTTTGAAGGAATAAAGGTTTGATATCTACGGTTCTAAGTATGGATACGGGTCATGTAAATGGGTGGGCCCGCCTTTAGTAGAGGTAGATTGTAAGCTTGCCATGTGGATTATGATGTGGGGCTCTAGTAAAGGAACAAGTGTCCCCCTAGTTACTCATTTATTAGTAGAGGTAGATCTATCATTTTTTTTTTGAACGGCCAACTAAACAATGCCGGGTACTTCGTACGCGGCCCCCCGGTGGCAAAGACAGGGGCACAGCCCGGCCCACCCCGGACGCACGAAGCCCCTAGCCCGCCCGACAGCCCGCTTCCAGGGAAAACCCGACCCACATACCCGCCCGAAGGCACGACAGTAGTGAACCGGTAAAACTTGGCGAGATCAGAACTCGAACTCATGACCATAGGCTGTCATCCATCATTTCTCATTATGTCCTTCGTGGGAATCGAACCTGAGACCTCCAAAAGAGATCCCTGGTCCATTCACCAACTGAGCTACCCGTGAACGACATAACATCTATCATTACAAACATATCACTAGATAACATGTATGTAGTTATGTGATAACTATTTTCCTTTACATTGTTATTGATAACGTTTACATAACATATGCAAATCTGTTTTTGATCAGAAGGTGGAAGTGGCCCAATGCTTAAGTAGTGTTCATTATTGAAATGAAATATGCTCAAGAAGATTACATATAGTATTTGTTTGTGATTATAAGTTTGATTTGTATATGTCTAATCAAATTGATGAATGTGTGTATAATTAGACATGGGGAGCCACCAATTATTTGCTTATTTTCTGATGCAACGTATTCATCTAGTATATAGCATATCATTTATATGATATTTAAATATATAGTTCTAGTCGACCATAATAGTCTACATACTTGTTTTGATATTCAAATATCTATGACGAGTAATGATCACGACGTTGACCAGACCATATAACAATAGTGTAGACCAAAGAAAAATATGTGTTTTGTGTTTGTTAATGTCATGGGCGAGAGTTGATCGGTTGAGGACTTGAGGTGGTGAATTTCTATGATATAATTTGATGATGTAATATATTGTACTAGAAAACTTGTGTTATGTATATAATAAACCAAAGAAAAAAACAGTTTTATTAATTTTGTAAGTTGTATATCTTCAAAACTAAAGTAGTTTTACTAAAAGTTTAGATTTACTAAGAAGAAAAAAAAAATTCTAATTTGTGTACGTCCAGGAAAATAAGTGTCAGGAAGGGAGGAAATATACTTTAATTTGAAAAAAAAAATTGAATTTCGCCCCATAACACTTTTTACCTAGAGGTGCACAAATTAGAGTTTTTCTTCGAATCGGTTCAGGCAAGGGCGGACCCAAGTGTAGTCCAAGGGGGCGGCCGCACCCCGTAAAAAGAAATTTGAATGTATTTTATAGGAAGCATCTAGATCGCACCCTTAAAAGTTTGTTTAAACCCTCCGATTGCACCCCCAGAAAATAAATCTTGGGTCCACCACTAGGTTCATGTTGGAATTTTCAACAAAAGCCAACATATAGGATTACAATCCGGTTTTTGTTAGGACTAGTCGGGTCGGAACCGGGTTAAAGAATTCAAAGGACCGAGTTTGGCTGGTTTGAAACCCGATTTTGGCCGAATTTGGTCATGTTTAAGCGGGTTCAAACATGTTTTATGTGATACCCCGCAATTTCAGGTTCTTACTTTAACTAAACTCTAGTTACATTTCTTTCATTCTACTTAACTAGGGTTAGCTAGATAGGACACACGTTGCACAGTTATAGGTTAATAACTGCATGAAGTGGTAATTCAGGGAATTACTAGACTGTATACATGAGTAGTGAACCTCGGACGTTGGTGAACAATGAAATTAAATAATTGTGAATTAATTGATTGAGATTGATTGCAATTATGTGCTTCTATGAAACTCGGTGAAACTATGTGAAAACTGTATGTGATTTCGTGAACTTAAACCGAACACGTTAATAAAAATCATAATAGGTGGACCATTAGGATGGTTGGGGTCTTAACACAAGGGGTTACACTTGTTATAGTCCAAAATAGCGAAAGCATCGAAGGAAACAGGCAGGGCACCCGGAGCGAGTCAGGGAGCTGTGAGCGGCCGCTCACAGCCTCCGCGCGGCCGCTCGCGGGGGTCTGTCGAACCCTAACCGACTTAAACTAATATTTGAACAATCTTAAGCCTCATACAACCCCTAAACTCAACCCTAATCGCCCCCTACTGCCCTATTACGAAAATATCAACCCCTAACACCTGCTAAGGCTCAAGAACATCGATCGGGAAGCTTGGAGAGCATTCGGTTGATAGTTTTGAAGTGCTTGCGGTATAACATTCAATCTCTTGTGTTTTAATCTTATTTAACATGTTATTAAAACCTTATAACTAAGTTTGTCCAGGTCTGAAACGTTTTCATAAAGATCAAAACTCGAGGTTTATAAAGATTGAATGGGTTAAACATAATCTTATGCGATTAGTAATTGATAGGTTGCATGTTGTGCATGTTTATGGTGTTTAGATCTTTAGGGTTTATGGTTTTGCATGTGTTATGATAGGTTCTGATCATGTTAGGTCTTATGAATGTTTTATGATGGTTTTTGTAACAATTGCGTTTCTTCATAACTTTATCGTATTTGCATTTTAAACCTTGTGTTCGTCTTTTGACGTTTGTAATAAAATTTGCCTTGTATTGGTCGTTACATCTTCTTTATCTATGTGTTAATGGTAATTTTGTTAATGAACGTGTCGAGGGACGTTGGAAAACGTCTAGGTTTTGCGAGGAAAAAAAAAAGATTTAAACTTAGTATTATAGAGCATGTTTGGCTCTCCTTATTTCCACCTCCTTATAACTTATTACTTTTCTAAAAAGTTGATAAGTTAAAAAAGTGTTTGGGAAATATGACTTATCACTTCTCCTTATGAGGTTTTATAACATGAATAAGGAGTTTTTGAAAAGTAAGTGGAGAGTAACTTTTCAAAACTCCTTATGACTTTTTGTAAAAAGTTATAAGGAGGTGGAAATAAGGAGAGCCAAACATGCTCATAGTGTGAAATTCATAAAAGAAAAAAATATATACATAGTTTTAGAGTTTGGATGAGTTTTAGTTAGAAATACTTAACATTGGTTAAGTTTTATGAGGAAAACAATTGACCAAACTAACCAAACTAAACTTGAGGGGTTAAATCTGCCAAACTTCCAAAGTTGTAAAGCTGGAAAAAAAAAAAACATATCAGATTCCGGCCGCATTTCCGGCGACCGGAAATCCCCCTCCGGCGAAGCTTAAATCATCAAATTTTAGACGTTTCAACTAGTTTTAATAATTGGAATTACGTTTCTCCATCTTAATCTCACGAACCCATCTCATAATTGGGTCATTAACGTGATAATTATTAGCTTTTAATCCGGGTTTTCTAATGAAACCGCCGGAATTCTTTAAGGTGATTAAAACACGACATTTGCGAGTCCCTTATAAATACCAAGTGTGGGAAACTTCTTCTGCACTCATTCCCTTAAAAACCCACCAAAAATTTCACGTAAAACCTGTCCAGAACCCGTCCTATTTGCGAAAACAAGCTCGGCCCTTGAAGCTCAATTTGCGACTTCATTACGCCTTGTGAGTTCTAATTTTTTATGCCATTTTGTTTCTCATTCATCCCTAAACAAAAGCCCTATGGTTCAGACGTGTAATCATGTTGAATTGAGGTTGATTGTGTTGGGGATTAGGGTTAGGGTTTATGTTAGAAATTTGGGGAAGATGATGTTTGTAAATATTAGTTTAAAGTTTTATTTTTCAAACAAAATAACAATCTAGTTTCCTAGCCTAGTGGTTGTGTGTGGGACAGCTCAAGACAGCTACTAAGGGTTGAATCCCCTTAGCAACAACAAGTTTTTTTTGGGGGTTTTTTCTTATTTCAGCAATCCTTGTCCTATTATCATTTTTTTTTATTTATTAAATATATATTAGTCATAATCTTAAAATATTCATAGAAAATTCATTTTTACTCCAAATATTATGAAAATTTAGGGGAAGCATCTTGACACCCTAAAGAAAATTGTCATATTTTTATTTTATGGAAAAAAACATTATTTTTGTATTTTTCTCGAATTAAATTGTTTTAATCATAAATAAATGATTAAAAATTCATTTTAAGTGATTTTAACCTCAAATTTTCTGGAGATTTATTTTTATGAATAATAAACTGTAATAAAATGTAATTTCGCATAAAATGATTATTTTTTGTTATTTTTACTAATTTTAATCATTAAAACACTATTTAAACTCATTAAATATGTTTTAAATACAAAAAAATTGAGAGAAATTATGAAAATATTATTTTTAGTATTTCACACCATAAAATAATTATTTCTCATAATAATATCATTTTTAAAATCATATCTTGTGTTATTTATTCTATTTATATTTAAATTAGATATAATAAATTATTTAATTAAATATAAATCATAAAATCTATTTCGTGGTTATTTTTCTATAAAATAGAAAATATTCCTATATGTGAAATACATAAGTGTTTTAATCACTTATTAAATTCATCGTGATATATTTATTTCAAAACTGTCGTTCAAATTATTACTAACAATTTCATCTTCCCTATACGAGTCTAGCAAGCCCTAATGCCTTAGATGTTGGTTGTCTTAGACTTTTAAGACATTTTCCTCATTTAGTGTTTTATATATAGATTGAGTTCCTCGGAATTCTTAAGCCTTTACGACGAATTTTCTCAGAATTTATACTTAGCGAAACTGTGAGTATATCTTTCCCCCTTTTTTTACTATTTTACTACTTTGGGGTGACTCATGTACCTATTAATCAAGTTTCTATTTCTTATACTTAATGCAATTCTCATGTGTGTTTGCCTTATGTGATTTGGTGTGTATTATGCTTAATCATTAACCGCTGGGCAGCCTAGCATTTCAATGAATAGTACTATGGTATACCCCCTTGAGACTCTGTTGAGAGAATCTTGGTCATTGTCTTGTAAATTCATTATTCAGATTTTTAGTCATGTGTTAGTCATTATTCATAGGCTTGGTTTTGACTGATACTACTTATTACATATTTGCAAACGGTATACAACACATGAATTGCGAAACATTTTTCTTTTATATATATACTATATATATCAAACGGGTGTACTCACCAATACATTATATGTGTTGACAAAATTGTTTTGTACATGTTTCAGGTGACGTTTGATCTTACATGCTTTCACGCTTAGGCTGGACCTAATGCTTAAATAAAAGATTGAATACTTATTTAACTATGTTTGAGATTTTTATTAAGATTTTTGTATTTCCTATTGGATAATGAAAGTTTGTTGCTATTAATATTTACAATTTAGTCCATGTGCTATTGAACAATCGTCACTACGTGACACCTCGATGTTTCCGCCATCGGTTGGGGTGTTACAGTTTTTGATTATCGTTGCTCGATTATATGAATACGTGAGTAGTTTAAATAAGAGTTTATGCATGAATAAAATCTGGACAGAATGTTTGGGTCAACTTGTAGGGTCTGTTACATGGCTTAAAGATGTTGGTTTTGATGATTTCTTTGCATGGTTGTATTATACATGGTCTTAGATTTTCATAATGGGCAAAATTGCCTGATTTGGACGTTGTTTGAATAGTTTTTTGAATTTTCTTTGATTAAAGGTCATATCAGATTTTCGGATTAACAAACTGAGTCAACTTTAAACAATCATAACTCGAGTTTTACAAGGAATTAAGTTATGAAATTTGGACAGTAGGTTAAAATTGGAATAACTTGGTTTTTCCAAGTGGATTCATCCCATTTGGATGAATACACGATTTTTGGGAATTTTTCTACTAAACTAATCTGTTGCGCATATTTTCTGAACATAGCTGTGTTGCGTGATTTTTCATAATTTTTATTCAAGGTTTTATTACAAACTAAAAATATTGATTTGTCCATAGACCCCCTAGAATATTTAGTAAAATTTTGGGAGTCTAACTCACTGGATAAGTATTTTTAATAAATTAGTTTTCATGGCACATAATCTGTCCTAAAAACACAGATTGTGTAATAAGTGTTTACGTGACTATTTGGAGTCTTATGTGGTATGTAATTGACATGAACTTGAATGGACATTTATATGAGATGCATATGAAGTGTAAAACTGATGATAACCAACATATTCACCAACGGGTCCATAGGGTTACTTATGCATGTAGAATAGCTAGGTGTCACTTACACGGTTTTGAATATTTAAGCGTCTTGGACAAACGGGTTATATGGTGTAATGGTATTACACATATACTCACTTAGTGACACATGTAATAGGGAGTCGGTAGCACACCCTACTTTAGAAGTTTGGATTTACTTGCTTGCATACTAAGGTGAGTTTCACTACTTTTTCTCAAAAGCATGCGTCTCTGGTTGGAGACATACACATTAATTCCTGGTTGGGAATTACTTACTTTTCTAGTCCGGTTTGTGACTACTTTTACATCTCGGGTTTGAGATGCTTTGACTCCTGGTGTGGGTCGGGTTTTACGAATCCTTGTGTGGATTTCGCTTTAATCAGTTTGAAACTTTTTCGGTCCTTTGTGAACTAAACACTCTATCACTGAAAGTCCTTACATATTATTGGGTTAGTCGCTGGAGGCGAACGAGGTATTAGATGATAGCGCTATTATGTTGTGCAGCAACCTCATGTTTGCGATGCTGGGAGCATGGGCATGAACTTCTAACCACATCTGTTATGCTAGTGTTGATAGACACTAGTTCCTAAGGCAGTTTAACTTATGTTAACACATTACTGAAGGTTCCCAATAATCACCTGTTTAGTTGCAATGAGTGGGTTAGCTACCCCTGACACGCTTAAACTGATGACACTTGAACTTTGAGTTTACGATTACTTCATACTTGTTATCCAAACTGTGAACTCACCGACTTTATGTTGACACACGTTAGTATGCTTTTGCAGGTAATTAGGTATGGAGCATGAGTAGGGCATGCATCATGTAGTGTCATGGGAATATGAACACTTAAACTACTTTTGAGTATTTAACTATTTACTTATGGTTTTGGGCACGGTGTTTTGCGCATACTTTTACTTAAATGTTTTACTATTTTGCTTCCGCTATTGCTTAATTGGGTTGGTTAAAACTTTTAAACTTGGTTTTACAATAACAAACTAAATGGTTTGGGCATTTAGAGTCGTTCATGTGACTTATGGCTATGGGATCCTGGTTTGTCATGCGCCTCGCGGTATAAATCCCGCAGTGAAAATTTGAGGGTGTGACATTTCAACCTATTGGATTACAACCCTATATAGTACAAGTCAGTTCCTATCCTAACCAGTTCTTTGTCAAACCGGTTTTAACATCGGTTCAAGGTTACAAACTGATTGAGTTTTCATAAGAAAAATGTTAAAAACCCAGATTTGTGGCCCATTAATAATATGGATTGGGCTTGGCCATTAATAATTCGTACCCAAATCTTATTATACACCCTTCATAGAGGTGATCAAATCTTTTTTTTTTTTTTTTTTTCAAACCGGTTCGCTACAGTACCGGTTCCTGGTTGAATCGGTTTTGGTTCCAAACCGGTTCGGTTTTGGACCGGTTTTGTCGATTCATAAGATCGGTTTCGGTTCGGTTTGTTTCGGTTTCGGTTCTTAATCGGTTTTTTCGCGCACAATTAGAAAAGAAAAAAATAGGCCGATAAGAAAAAATATAAACATAAAAATTTGACTTTTATTATTTTTTTCAGTTTTCGAAATAATAAACTAGGAAAATGAAATACATAAAAACATAATTCAAGGTAGAGTTTGCGTTTGGTTGGAGAAAGATACCACACTTTCTACAACGTGCCTTTTTTCGCCATTCGACAAAAGACACAAGTCGGAAAAAAAACGGCTTCTTAGCTAAATAGTTCGGCGTTTCGTGTCGTCTCAAGATTACTAACAATGGTGGGTTGGTTTGAGGATCGGTTTGAGATGGGTTTGATGAAGCCATGGAATCATGTAGCAAAGAAGCCAAGCGGAAAAAAAAACGAGCGAATACTATTGTGTTTTTTCGGTTTTCGGGTTCGTTTTTTGCGTTTTTGAGTGTTGTGATCAACCCAAAACATCTAAAACCTATTTATACTAACTTGGGGTGGCAAAATTGTGATTTAGGGTGCAAATTAACTGTCAAAAACATAAAAAATCGAGCCACCGGCTAGTTTTTAACGTCTTTAATCATCCAACGATTCGAACCGGTTTTTGTGTTCGGTTCACGAACCGGTTCAGTTCGGTTTTGCTGGAAAAAACGAGGAATCGACCTTAGAACCGCCGGTTTATATATGGAACCGCACCGGCTCATTTAAGAACCGGTTTTTGAACGAACCGGTTCAGTCTGGTTTTACCGGTCCCGGTTCGGTACCGTTTTTTTTTTATCACCTCTACCCTTGCATAGTTGAATGCCTGCTTCCGTAACCAACGCGTTTCTTGTTCGAAAATCGAAACATACACATAATAATAGTAATAAATAATAATAAATTGTTTAAATAAAATTTGATTATTTGTGTTGTTGATAGGGTTTTATAGGTTTATTAATATTAATTAAACTATTATAGACTCTAATAATTGCTGATGCTGGATGTGGATAGAAAACCCAATGACAACAGTAATGACGCTGATCATCAAAAGAATAATAATAATATTAATAATAATAAACGGAAGCGGTGGAGATTTATTATTGCGGCTCTGATCGTACTTTTAGTTGCCCTGTGTTTTAATCAATTGCGGCATTCTGTTAATTATTCACTCCTTCATGAAACCTATATTTGTTCCAAGGTATGAATCAATTCGATCGGTTTAGAAGTGTTTTTTATTTATTTTTTTGTGAATTTCTGCAATTGTGATTGTAAAAGAAGTAATAGTACACTGCACTTTACTTGTAGTTAGGGTTTACTTAACCGAACACACGATGGAACACGAACAATTAAGCGAAAGCGGTTTCTTGTTTATGTTGTTTGTTAAGAAAATAGACATCTGGAAGCAGCCTCTCTATTCTTAAGGGTAGAGGTAAGGCTGTCTACATCTTACCCTCCTCAGACCCTATCTTAGTTTTGCTATAGGTGGGATTAACTGAGTATGATGATGATGTTAAGAAAATAGACATGTTCGTGTTTGTTTGTTAATAGTATAAACAAATGGTTCACGAGCGTAACGAACACAAAGAATGAACGTTAAGTGAACATAACTGGTAAAACTAGAAAATTTAAATGAATATATAAATGAACCTAGAAAAACAAACGAGCGTAAATGAATGAACAACCACATACATAAATGAACGAACGTGATATGATTTCCTGTTCGTTTGTTTAACTAAATGAATGGTGTTATTTGTTCATGTGTGTTCATCTTTTAAATAAACAAACGGTTGGTTCACTGAATGCTTGGTTCGTTTACAGGGGCTAGCTAAGAAGAACGTATTCCGGTAAACGGTACTAATTTGGCTTGTTTTGTTTTTGATTTCATGAGTAGGATACTTGTGAAAATACAGGCATAGTTGAGGAATGCTGTTGTGATTATGAGAGCATCAATGATATTAATGGAGCAATATTACATCCATTATTGCAAGAGCTTGTTAAGACACCTTTCTTTAGATATTTCAAGGTCTTATTTGATCCAAACACTAGTTATAACTTATAACCTTTCTAATTGTTAATTTATTGAATATCATTTAATTAAGTATGTATTTAAGTTTACATGTGATAGGTTAAGTTATGGTGTGATTGCCCATTCTGGCCCGATGATGGGATGTGCCGCATGCGTGATTGCAGTGTATGCGAGTGTCCAGAACATGAATTCCCGGAGTCTTTTAAGAAGCCATTGCTGCATATTCTTCCAAAAGATGACCCTGTTTGTCAAGAGGGAAAACCTGAGGCTACCGTTGACCGTACCCTAGATGCTAGATCATTTAGAGGCTGGGTAGAAGTTGATAATCCATGGACTCATGATGATGAAACTGATAATGGTAATACACAGTAATCATTTGAATGGTGCTTAATATTCCATTGACAGTGTTAATTGATGGTTTGAAAATATGCAGGTGAAATGACATATGTTAATCTGCAACTGAACGCTGAACGCTATACAGGTTATACAGGGCCGTCGGCAAGAAGAATATGGGATGCTATATACACAGAAAATTGTCCAAGATGTAAGCATACACACCACACACACACACATATGATACAGAAGTGCAAACTGCATAATATTATATTGAAAATTACACTTTTCTCGATTTGGAAACCAATTTAAGTTAGGCGCATAGAAACCAACTTGCACTTTGTTACCGATGTTTCAAAAATTGGCGTCTTATCTTGTTTTTCCTTGTATGCCGCACAACTTCCAATTTGACATTCAGTAACTATTTAAAAATAAATTTATAAAAAAAATCATTTTTCAAACTTTTATATAAGTCTATTTTTTAGTGTTGGTTGGTAAAAATCAGTAATAAATTGCAAGTTGGTTTCTAATTGCGCCTACTTTAAAGTTGGTTTCTAAAACTGTGAAGAAGTGTTTTGCGCGATATAGTGAACTTGCAGGATCGTCTTTCTCGTGCAGATGCATATGGAGAGACATGCCCAGAGAAAAAAGTCCTATTCAAACTAATATCTGGTCTACACTCCTCAATTTCAAGCCATATAGCTGCTGATTATCTCCTTGATGAGACTACCAATAAGGTTAACTATAATTACCTGAAAAATATTATGCTATATCAAGAAACTTTTATATAGGAGAAGAAAATAATAACTAACCATTTGTTAACTACAATTACAGTGGGGTTCAAATCTTAACTTGATGCATGATCGTGTCTTGAAACATAGGGAGCGCGTGGAAAATCTGTACTTCACTTTCCTGTTTGTTCTTAGAGCTGTGACAAAAGTGAGTGCTCTTTGTGACTTTTTTTACATGATTACTTAAACAAATTTCCTTGCCGATTTTTCTTTTCTGAAGTATGTGCCATATGTTACAGGCAGCTGCTTATTTGGATCAAGCGGAGTATGACTCAGGTAACCATATGGAGGATTTGAGAGCTCAGTTCTTGATTCGGCAACTGGTTCACGATTCTAAATTGCAAGATGCATGTGCTCTTCCATTTGATGAGGCTGAACTGTGGCAAGGCCAAGGTGGGCCCATACTCAGGCAGCAGATTCAAAATCAGTTTCGAAACATCAGGTTTAGCTTTTCTGAATTCTGAATTTGTTATACTTATGATCTTTAAACATAATTGACATTGAACATGCTTATGCCCAATGGGGGAACAAAGTTACGAAATGAGGTGGTAATTTCTGGCCATTTACTTATAAATGGGTCGATTCGGTTCATGTTTTATTTCTAACAGATAAAACGAGATATAACAACCAAGTTAGCTAAGAAGAAAGTGGTTCAAACGGGTTGAAAGTCGCAAAAAAAACATGATATTAATGCATGAAACCTCTTATAATGTCTATTATTGTAATAAATAATAATGTAGTATTTATTTGTCGTTTATAAGCTTTCGTAAAAGGTACCAACCCGTTTCGATCCATGTTAAAAAATATTTTTTTGATATGTTATTCTGTTGCCTACAGTTCACATTTGTCACATACAGTAGGATGTTCAAAAGTTTATGATGTAGTTTTTCATATTGCTGTTATGATCATGTTTGTGACTAAAACATTTTGTATGTGGCAGTGCACTAATGGACTGTGTAGGCTGTGAGAAGTGTCGTCTTTGGGGAAAACTTCAAGTTCTCGGGCTTGGAACTTCATTACAAATTCTCTTCTCTTTTGATGAACAGGGAAACCCGGATCCACACGTTAGTCTTATATGTTTTTACAAATTTGTACTTGTACTTGCTTTTGTTTTTACTAGAACCCGCAAAATGGGGAATTTGTGGTGATGGGTCAAAATGCGCAAATTCGTTTGTTAACAAGAATAACATGTTTTATTAATTATTATACGTGAAGTTTGATTCCATTATAATATTATTCCAATAATAATCGAATCCTTTCTAACAAAATAATCTTAATCTTTTGAATAAATTGATCTTGGAGGTTTAGGTCACAATCTATCTAATGGACCATTTTGCTTTGAAGCTATTTTTATTATGTTTTTGACCTGCAGAAACATAACCTTAATCGACCCATTCAAATGGGCAGATGAAAACATATATATAATTATTTATTTATTTTGTTTGTGTTATTACAGCTGCAGTTACAAAGAAACGAAGTGATTGCTCTAATTAATCTACTAAATCGGCTATCGGAATCTCTTATATATGTTAATAAAATGAGAGATCAGGTTGCTATAAACCCTCTGGCTAATCACATCGGTTTAATTGGCGGACAGTGGAAGTCATCAATAGCCCATTGGTACAGTTTGCTGCTAAAACTTCACATTTTTATCGGCTTTAACTAGTGGAAAATTTGAGTTTGAGCCATTGTTTTCAGGTGGAAGAAGCTCTCAAAATCTAACCAACCATAGTTAGCAGACCAACCCTGAGTTGAAGATAAAACCAATCAAATGAAATGAAATGATCAGTAAGATGTAAGTTGGATGATTTTGATGGTGTTTGTAGGCAATTTTCTATACCCTGTCTTGTGACATGGATTAAGTTCATATTAAATTAGCTTGATACTTGTTTTACAATCCATAAGAGCTGACAAGATTGCGGGTTAGGCGAATCAGGAAACGGGTCAAAACAAGTCATTATGTGTAGGCTGAAATGGGTTGGGATTTTCTTAACATTTTTTATGTTAATTAATGTGTTGATCGTGATTAAATAAGTTGAAAGTCACGAATGCGTTGTATGTTTATGGTCATGTCAAAACAATTTTATGAATATAGCAATGAGATATGCGCCCAAGTCCGCGTGTCACATTTTACCCCCTCTGAAGATGGAGATGCATTTTTCTGTGTTGTGTATCATTTAATACATATAGACAAGATATTTTTTGGAATACGCAAATCGGAAAATCATGCAGATCATCTTCAGAAATGAATACATCAATAACTAGTGGCGGAGCTTGAACTTTTAGATGGTGGGGGCGGACTCAATATATATAAAACTTTTGGGCGAAAACTAGGGAACTAACACTACTGAGCAAAAAAAACGGTAAGGACTGAGGCACCCTCGGGCCCTTCTAAGCGTCACCCCTGTCAATAACTTATTATCTATAGAGTGAGGGCCTCACTGTTCCATGGTTGTAAACTTCCATAAGAAAGAATCAAAACTGCCAACCACACCTTATCACAATAACCATTTGTGTAATGATAATAACAAATGTATTCACCGGCAAAGAATAAGGTTTCAACATTCATCCATGTGACAAAAAGGAGCAATACACGATCAAAACATTTGATCCACAAACATGGTTGCATTTTCCTGCTACCATTACAGCTTTCAAACTCGAGCTTTTAGACTATGTGAAATGTCGATTTTCGCCCCTCTTTACGAAGCTCAGATTCTATTTCTATGTACAATGTAGTAGCATACAAGTATGATAGAAGACAAAACTAAACGAATCTTTCCTAAACGCCCATAATTTCCGCCTGGAAATCCGGAGAAGTTGATCATTTGACTCATGCTAAAATGTTTGGTTGTCGAGAATCTTGTATTGGACTTTTGTCATAACAAATAATCATAGGATGAACAGTGGGATTACTTTTATATGTTTTATTGGTATTATATCTCGATTCCAGCTTCTTTAAACGCGGCTGTCATAGTACTCGATGCTTCTTCAAGTGTTCGTCTTTTTTGAATAGTATTAAACGCTTCGATCACATCACCTTCCTCCCATTCATTAAAATCATCAACCCCAATCCCACACTCTAGTCCTGCATTCACCTGTTCAAGAAAACAAAGATATTAATTATTTATAAACCTCATGAATTGCTTTTTAGAAAGAAAAAGTAAGGGTAAACTATTACTGAATAATATGGTTTTTATAAATTACTTATAAAACTAAAAAGTGAGTATAAAGTGTTTGCGGGTCGGACCCTGGCCAAACGCAGATGTAAGAAAATGTTGAACATAACATACCTCTTTCACGTCTTCCTTAATCCGTCTCAAAGAATCAAGAACGCCAACAAAAACCGTCTTTCCTTTCCTCAGAACCCTAACTCCACAATCTTTTGTTACTTTTCCGTCCGTCACCATGCATCCAGCAATCCGCCCACTTCCACTGCTAAAACACCGCCCGAACATCTGCAGAACCAATTGGTACTTGATCCTGCAAGATAACCAAGACTTCATTTATTTAATTACATCAAACTACACAAAGAACACAACATCACCCATGATAATTAACGCTATAACTATAACAAGATGCCATGATTTCGAGCCACTTATGCTAAATGGATCAAAAGGGTAAATTTTAAAACTTTAACCAAATGGAAACTGGTATAATTGGGCCCACACAACTCAAATGAGTAAAAAATATACATATATATTTTTTTTTAATTCAAGAAAAGAAAGATAGTAAGTGTTCAAAGGTCAGCCTGACTCGGCCCCATTTTTACCCCACCCCAGCCATTTTGGCACCCTCTAACTATTGAATTTGAACAAACCTCAACAGGGGTCTAGTAGTCCCCTTCCATTGCGGCTCGCACATCATCAAGAAGATCATATATAACTTTATAAATCCGTATTTCAACGCCCTTATTGTCAGCATAGCTTTTAACAGAACCAGGTGCTTTGACATTAAACCCAAAAATGATGGCTTTACTTGCAACCGCGAGGTCAACATCACTAGTGCTAACGTCACCAGTTGCTTGTAAAATAAATTTCAAAGTGACATTATCTTGTGGGAGCTTCTGTAACGCTTGTTTCACAGCTTCAATTGATCCCTAATCATGATTAACATAGTTTTAGACGCGTTCTTTGAAGCATTATCACATACTAAAGATAAAACCCTTGTGCATGTACCTGAAGGTCGACCTTCATAACAAGGTTCAGTTGATGTAAATCTAATCCAGAATTCTTGCCCGTTGTAACAGCAGAAGCGAAGGACGAAAGTGTAATTCCTACCGTCTCCAGCTTTGGCCAATATACGTTCATCCCGTAATGATATCGCACGTTCCTCTGCCCTCTCTCGTGCAATATCAAGTGAGTCAACCACCTCAAATTCATCACCGGCTTAATGGGACATTGTTTAATCCAATCACCTGCAAAATATGCATTTCTACACACGTCAGAGGTGTTCGGGTGAAAAGGGTCATTTTTTTATTGGGAAAACAGATTCAGGTTGAAAACACGTCATTTTCTGAATGGGGCAATTAGATTCGAGTTGAAACTGATAACTTTTTTAACATGTCAAAAGGACGGGAACCAAATAATTGGAGTTAAATTTACCTGTACGGGTATTGATGGCCCAGCCTCATCAACTCGCTTTCCCAGCATCATCAAATAAAGCTCGGACCTGAAAATATTGAATAACGGGATGTTTTGAGCCATCAAATAAGATACGTAAAGATCGTGATACTGGAAAATTATTTAAATGTTTTTTACCAACCTTTCCAAAGGCTTCACCACAAACAACTACATCGCCCTTTTTAAGCGTACCATTTTGCACGATAAAAGTAGCTACAGGTCCCTTTGCTTTGTCAAGACCTGCTTCAATTACGGTACCTTTCGCATTTCTATCAGGATTAGCCTTCAATTCTTGCAGCTAAAAATATAGAAAAAGAACGCAAAATTAGCATCTCAAACTAATTGATGTACATACATGAAGTTTTATGAAGTTAAACTTAAATCCCTTTGGTGGACCAACAACTACTAAATCTAGAGCATAACGCTTAATTGACTGGTATCTCATGCAACTAAAGTTTATTGTTCAAGAGCTGTTACCTACTGTTCTTTCTACCTTGAACAAAATTTGATCCACATAGTGGAACTGGTAGTACATCAACACATGGGTTTAGAGGTGGCAATTTGACCATTTCAGCGAACGTATCCATTCAGGTTATGTTTTTTAAGAGGTTGAACTACTATAAAAGACTAGCTAAAAGCAAGGGGCCAAATGGATTGAAAGTCATGCATAAAACCTTCTGAATCATTTCACTAAAGCAATTGAATTATTATTAAAATAATGTAAAATTTGTAATCATGCGTGTCAATATTAAATACAAAATAAATTAGAAAGTTTAGACGAAAAAATTTCTGGACAACACAAGTTGACCCTGTTTCAACATGTGCCAAAATGTATCATTTTCAAAACAACTACCCCCCCCCCCCCCCCCCCCCCCCCCCCCCCCCCAACAACAAAAAAAAAAAAAAAAGGTAAGAAAATGGTATATGATTATGAAGTAGATAAATTTTACCTCTGCAACAAGCATGATGGTTTCTAACAAATCATCAACATTCTTGCCAGTAAGAGCACTGATCTGTAACGGGAATTTTATTTTTATTGACAATAATATTAACCAAACACTATTAATATTATAACTAAAAAAAAAAAGGAAACGGGTTCTGCCCTGCACCTGAACCATAGGTACATCACCACCCCAATCTTCTGGTTGGCAACCATTTGATGAAAGCTCTTGCATAACTTGCATTATTCGATCTGAAGCTCCCTCCTTATCTATCTACAGGAATCAAATAAATATATGTCAAAGTTATGTGACCAACATCGTAAGTGTGACAATTCAATTACATGTATCATACCTTATTAATAGCCACAATTATTGGCACACCGGCTGACTTGGCATGGGCTATGGCCTCAATTGTTTGAGGGCGTATCCCATCATCTGCAGCCACTACAATAATTGCGATATCAGTGACCCTAGCTCCACGAGCTCTCATCGAACCAAAAGCCTGCAAAGAATTTATTTTTTAGTCTCCAATGGGCCAAATTATAAAACTTGGCATAAAAAGAAGGAAAAAAGATGGACCGGGTAAAAAATACACCAACATGCTCTCAAATGCTTAAACCTCATATATTTCTTATCATAAGGGTTGTTAAACAAAACCAACATTAAGCTGCTAGAATATTGATTTCTATATCCAACATTATGCCTTCTTTTAACAATATAGTTCTTATTATCCTACCAACTCAAAAACTGAACTAAAATGTCAATGGGTCGGCCCACCTGACCCGATTTTTTTTTTTTAAATACATGCTTTGACCTGTACCCAAATCCATAAGACTCCAATTGATTTACCTCATGTCCGGGGGTGTCAAGGAAAACACATGCTCGCATTGTACCATCAATAGGCACTTGAACCTTATATGCACCAATTCCTTGTGTAATCCCGCCAGCTTCAGAAGCTGCCACCTGTTAAACATAGAGAGTGAAACTTCAATCTCCAGCTAAAGTCCAATTAACAATACACAATAAATGTCATGTTTTTTTCATTCTTTAGTAAAAAAACTAACTTATAAATGCATGGTGTTATCATAAAGTAACGAAGCATTGGTACCAACCTTGCTTTTCCTGATATAATCCAAAAGTGTTGTCTGTCAAATACAAATACCAAAAAACATAGAAGTGACATTAGCACAAAGTTATCTTTAAACAAACTTAAAGCACTAAATGTTGGTAAAAATACTTACTTTTCCGTGATCAACATGACCCATAATAGTGAGAACAGGGGGTCGATCTTGTAAATTATCAAGATCGTCTTCATCTAAAATTTCTTTCTTTTTCGCCATTTCATCTATTTTAGCTGGACCCACATCAATAACTTCCACATCGTAATCCCTACAAATCATTTTTACCATTTCTTTATCCAATTTCTGCACCCCGTCTGGCTTAATACCCTTTGCATAAAGATGACCAAGAATTTCACCTTCACTAACCGCCAAGTTATAGGCTAATTCATCAACTAACATACCTTCTTCATCAACTTCCATGAGTTCAACCTTAACCGGTTCAGCCTCCCTGGCTAACCGCATTCTAACAGCTTTTCTACTAGCTTTACTCCATTTTCTACCCTTTTTCGCACCCGGGATTGCAACATTAAGCTCTGATGTCTCATCATCATGCATTTCATCATCATCTTTAGCTTTGGGCCTACGGGCCGGTGCACCACTTTTCTTTCTAAAATCATCCTTAAATTTCCCAGGAGCCAGTGTCTTTCCTGGTTTAGGTGGTGCTAGAACAGCTTGAGCCATCAACGGATCAACGGCTGGTCTTTTAGACGCAAATTTATCAATCAAAATTGGCCCGCTTCTCTCTTTTGTTTTTGTACCAGAATCATTTTCATCAGTAGCAGCAGACTTTGGGGCAGCTCCTAAATCTTTCAAGATAGGTGCTTTTTTTACAGGTGGAGTAGCAGACGGTTTTGATTGTAACTGTGGCTGAACTCTTTGAGGTGACTGGGGTGGTCTTAACGGAGCAACCGGTTGACTTTCGACACTCTCGGTTACCTCCGATTTAACCTTCTCATTCGGGATTTTCTCAGTCTTTGTACCTTCTTTCACAACCTTCTCTACACTTGCAACCGGATTCCCTTTCCGCCAAACACTTTTAAGCGTTTTAGCCTTTCCAGAAGCCGCCGCATTAACCCGACTTCCATTATTCATATTCGGTGAAGCTGCCGGTTTTCTATTCGACATTTCTACCTTCTTGTTTGCTTCCAACTTCTCAGCTTTATCTAACACCTCACCCAATGACTCAATCACCTTATTTCTCTCTTCTTGTCCACCAACCTTCGAAGAATTCGACCCAGAAACTTGCTCTACCTTAGTTTCAGGCGGTTTCAAAACAGGCCTTCTAGCAGGCTTAAGCAACAGATCAGCAGCAGCATTATCATCATCATCCTCATTGCTACTACTATTACTGGTGGCATTATTAAGTGATCCTGAAGTCCCTTGATCAGCTATAAAACTAGTAGTCACAGAATATTTACAAACAGAAACATACCTCCATCTTTTCCCAACCAACAGGCTATGATAACCACAATAACTACTACTGGGAAAATAAACTCTTTTAATGGATAAACGGGTTCCTTCCAACTGGGCAGAAGAACAAGTGCAAGTACTTCCCAACCCCACTAAAGAAGCAAAAGAAGCCATGAATAATATTACTTTCTCATCCACAGAGGCAATTCATCAAACACCTTGTGTGCAATAATAAAATTCACTTCAATTTAAGTCCTGAACAACTCAATTCAAATAAAGATATGATTTTTATGTTAAAGATGAGAGTTTTACCTATGGGAAATGATGGGTGGATTGGATATAAGTTAGAAGAAGTGTAAGTATGTGTGTGTGGTTGTAGAGGGAAGAAGAAAGGGATGAAAACAAGAGTGTGTGTGGCTGATTCTATGCCTCTTATCAAATGATAGGAGTCCATGTGTCTGCTCAGCTGATAAGGTTCAAGATTTTTCTTTTCCTGTCGTCCGACCAAACCAATATTGCAAAAAAAAATTCCCATAGATACTAGATTTTTTAACGGTTCCTACTATTTTTGAACATTTTAAAATGAGATAATTAAACAAATTGTCCTTTAGTTAATACTCAAATTGAATCCTATGTTCTTTTCGGAAATTTTTCACTCCTTACGCGCTTTGTTTTATACAGTTGTTACACCCTATGTCTTTTAGACCAAACCAGGTAAAAAACTCAGTTAACTTATACACATGCCCCTCACGTGAGGGGTAAATCTATCAATTCCCCCTCATTTCTTCATGCTGAAAAAAATGGTAATCTAATTATTGACCTATGATACAAAAATGTTGGATATGTGATCTTCCAGTTATTTAAGATTAAAAAACACTAGCATTTTTTTTCGTAATCTGACATGATGTGTGGATTTTTATTTGCATCTCGACTTCTGAAAATAATATGGTGGAGGAAGAAATGAGGGTGAATCAGGTTGGATATATGAAAATCCTATCTGTTAATTTTTTATTCTGATACAAAGCCCTGATTTGCTACGAATGATTGTTATAAACTAGCAGGGGAAAAGAGGGTGAGGGTGAAAAGACAGGTTTACCCCTCACGTGAGGGGCACATGACAAACTTAACAGAGTTTTTTAACTAGGTTTGGTCTAAAGGACATAGGGTGTAACAACTGTATAAAACTAAGGACATAAGGAGTGAAAATTTTTCAAAAAGGACATAGAATGCAATTTCAGTAATAACTAAAGGACAATCTGTGTAATTCTCTCTTTTAAAATCTTATTTTGATACCGTTGTACGTTTTATATTTGCCAATATATGGCGTATATGGTTATTTACTAATGGCATACGTCTTTTGTCAAAACTTGTATTCTGGACTTATACGCTCTATGAGGGTGTTTGGGATTGAGTTTGGAAATGCAAAAGTGCTTTTGGTTAGAAGTGTTTATTGGCTTATGACTTTTTGTAAAGGAGTTTTAAAAAAAAAAAAGTGTTTGGATTAGCTTTTGGGATGAGAAACGTCAAAAAGTTAATAGATTGTTTTTTTTAAGTGTTTCGTTTAACTTATTGTGAATATTGGTTGTATGGGTGGTAGATTTGTAATTTTTTTCCAAAAGCCAGGATTTCTAACTTTTCAAAAACAGTTTTTTCACCCTTAAAAGCCAAAAGTTAAAACAAAAAGTGCTTTTGGGTTACACAAACAGCTTATTGACTTATTGGCTTTTGGGAAAAGACAATAAGTCAATAAGTTGTTTTGAAACTCAATCCCAAACACCCTTAATATGGAGAGTATAGAAACAGTTAAAAGACAAGCATTGTATATTCTTACGAGGGGTCTGACATTCCTGATTCTTATTTGGATATCAATTTCGCTACAATGTCGTGTTGGGCCAACTATTTATTTGGTAAATTCTAGCGATTCGTTCCAGATTCTTGCGAGGGGTTTGGCATTCATGATTCTTACGAGTTATGAGAAGCCGTTGCAGCCAATGAGGAGGTCATGTCTTGTGTTTGTTTTCTTGATAAGAAACCTTGGTTGCCCGACCTAAACGCGGCAAAGAAATTAATTGTTTTTTTTATATATGGCTTTAGATTTACTAGAAACTTATTTCAGGAACCTGTCTCTGACGGTGAACCTTCATACGTATAACAGGACTATACGGGATATGGATACGAGGGTAAACCCTTATACGAATAACACGACTGTTCGCGATACAACTACGGCTATGAACCTTCGTACCTATAGGAAAACTATTCGGGATACGGCTACATGGGAGAACCTTCATACGTACAACAAAACTATTCGGACCAGTCATACGCGGACGAACAAATCAAGAAGGACTCAGTAGATGATGAGGAAGGCCCTTACCTCGCTTCTTCTAAGAGATCTAGGTTCAACAATGCTTAATTCTCGTTGGCTTTGACATCCACATTGAGGGTTCGTAGTGAGGTAACCCCAATCTCAGCAGGGATGACGACTTCAGATCCAAAGACAAGGCTGTTGGGGGTCTTTCTAGGGCTTGTTTTTTTGTTGTTCTTATGGCCCATAGGACGTTAGGAAGTTCCTCAAGCCATTTACCTCCCTATTTGTCTAATCTAGCCTTGATCCTTTCAACAATACCATGGTTCATTCTTTCCACTTGTCGGTTGGATTGGGGGTAGGCCACTGAGCTAAACACTTGTGTAAATTTGTATTCTTTGCACCATGAGCTGAAAGGCTTCTCAGCGAATTGCTTGCCATTATCGGTGACCAACACTTCGGGGTGGCTGAAGCGACATATTATGTTTTTCCATACAAATTTAATGATTTTCTTCCCCGATATCTTCCCCAAAGGCTTCACCTCATGCCATTCTGTGAAATAATCTACGACCACAAGCAGAAATTTAACTCCTCCTTTGGTTGGGGGGAATGGTTTAACGATTTCTATCCCCCATTTGTAAAATGGCCATGCTGAGTTGATAGGAACCAGGTCATGTTTCGGGCTCTTGGGGACGGGAGCATGTATCTGGCAAGCTTCACATTTCTTAAGTTACCCGGTGGCATCTCGGTGAATGGAGGGCCAAAAATACCCTAAGTTCATGAGTTTGGCTACCACCGATCTCGGACTACAATGAGCCCACATATTCCTTCATGAATTTCTTTAATCAAGTATTGACTTTGTTCTGGACCAACACAACGGAGCAATGGGGCTAGGTAACCTTTCTTATAAAGGATACCATCTTTCAACACATATTGCCTAGACTTGATCTGAACCCTTTCAACTTCAGTATGATCAGCAGGTAATTCACATTCCCTTAAGAATTTTTCTAGGGGTCATCCAACTTGGTCCATTATCGGTGATCACGTCTTGCACCTCAAGTTCTAGGATGAGGGAGACTTGAGTACTTCGAAGAGTACCTTCTTAGTGAGGTGAGCGAAGTTCAAAGAGGCAAGCGTGCTCAATGTATCTGCCTTTTTGTTTTGTGAGCGGGGAACATGTTTGATTGTGCAAGATTGGAACATGTTCATTACTTCTTTTACTTTATCTCGATACTTCTTCATGTTTAGTTCTTTAGCAGTGTAGTTGTCGTTCACTTGGCTAGCGACTATTAAGCTTCTTCATCTTCTTAGCAAGCTTTAATCCAGCTATCAAGGCCTCATATTCGGCTTCATTGTTGGTTGTTTGAAATTCAAGCCGAAGAGCATATGTGAATTCCAAACCTTTAGGGTTAATAAGGACAAGACCAGCTCCTGATCCTTTGATGCTGGAAGCTCCGTCGGTAAAAAGCTTACAGGCTTCAGGATAAGGGGGCTCATCGATTGTGATGTTAACTTCGGCCACTTCTTTCTTTGGAATCTCTACAATTAAATCGACAAGTATTTGTGCCTTAACTGATTTCCTAGGGACGTAGGTGATCTTGTGCTCACCTAGTTCACAACCCATTTGGCTAATCGTCCTGAGGTTTCAGGCATTTCAAGCACACTTTTGATGAACTGGTCAATGACAACCTGTATTGGGTGTGCTTGGAAGTACCTTCGAAGCCTTCTGGCTATTTGCACTAAGGCTAGGGCCAATTTTTCCAAAAGAGGGTACTTGACCTCTGCTAATTTTAAAGATTGATTGAAGAAGTAGACAGGTACCTGAGCCTTGTTTCATTCTATTGTAAGGACGGAACTAAGGGCTTCTTCGGCAACCAAGAGGTAGACAGAGATCGTTTCCCCTGGTTTAGGAGCAGCGATGGTTGGGAGGGAAGCTAAGTGTTGCTTCATTTGGTTGAAAGCTTCCTCCACTTCTTCGGTCCATCCGAAGTCTATCTTGTCAGTACACCCCTTCAAGGTTTTGAAGAAGGGCATGAACCTTTCAGCTAGTTTAGACATGAAACGCTTCAAGGCTGCAAGCTTTCCATTCAGGCTTTCCACTTCTTTCTAGGTTTGAGGAGACCTTGTGTCCAGGACGACTTTAACCTTGCTGGGATTAGCCTTAATGCTTTGTTTTCCAATAATGTGTCCCAAGAACTTGCCTTCTTCACATTCCAGAATTCGGTTTCCAGTTTCTGTAGTTCACTTCGCGGGCAATACTTATCCATCAGCATGGTTTTCAGTTCGGTCCACGAGAGATTAAAGGCAGCTTCATGACCCAAGGTATGCACTTGTAGGTTCCACCATGTCAGTGCTTCATCTTGGAAGGTGCAAGTGACACACTTGATCTTTTGGTCTTCTAAACAACCATTGATATCAAGTACTGACTCGATTTTCTCGATCCAACTGACTATACCAATTGCTCCTTCTGACCCACAAAAGTTCCAAGGCTTGCATGCCATGAAAGTCTTGTAGGAACACCCACGCATGGTATTCTCTACTTCTGCGGAGTCGGAACGAATGGCTTATCAGTTGATGGAGTCAGCATAAGATAAGATCAAGACTAAGAAGGGATAGGAAAAAGCTTTACTAGTCTTGGGATCCTGGGTTCTGCGTCGGCCTGTTGCGCCCGAACCGCCACTAGAATCGGCGCGGTTCACTTCATGTTGCGCGATAGCCTATGCAATTACCCTGGCTAGATCCGCTGAGGTGGTCGGAAAAGCTTCTTCCTCAGAAGTTGTTCAGGTGGTCCTTTTGGGAGGCATGTTCGTCTAATACACAATATTAAAAAAATGAGACACATATCACTGTATAATATTGTCAACATATGCACCAATCAAAACAACCATACAATCAACACGAATGACAAACACGATCACAAATGCACGACACAACACAACAACAGTATAGGAAACCAAAATATCGAACTTTCATAGAAAGTTTAACATACTTGATGGGATTTTGTTTCTGCATAAAAAATAAATGGCATACTGCCTTACAAGTTTTAAACTACTACTACTAGTACAATGCATGATAACCTACGGAGATCGGGGTGGGAAAGCAGCAGACAAGGCTGCGACTAGGGCTGTTCAAATCGCTCGCCGCTCGTGGATCGCTCGTCGCTCGTTCGGAAAATGCTCGAAAAATGCTCGCTCGATCTTCCGCTCGGTTGTATATGAGCCGATCGGCTCGGTTCGGTTTGTAAATGAGCCAAGCACGAGCAAGGTACGCTCGGCTCGGTTCGGCTCGAATAAATTTTTATTTATTTAATAATAAATATACACACAATTTACAGATAAATTTATGGCTTTATATATATAAGATTCTATTGGATTTGACTCAGTATATGCAAACAAAATATAACCAGCCCACATAACTCTATAAAAAAAATCAACACTAGATTTAATAGTAAAACAATAAGTCATGAGGTGACAGTCTTGACTTCTTTATGTTATTAGTCGTCCATCGCTAATTGTCGCTTGATATCACACCTACGTCAGAATGCAACAATTGTTCTCTGACGTATGCTCATCACCTCACCAGCCTCAATCTAAGCCTCATCCTTGGACATTGGGATCTCAATATTAGTGTTATCATCGGACATTTCGACCTTAGTTGTCACCTGACAATGAAAACATCGAAGAAAACATCCCAATTTTATGATCGTCCATATTATTCTCCGCTCGATTTTCGCTCGGCGCTCGCTTGTAACATCGCAAAAATTTCCCCCAACTCTTTATATGTAAAAGCCTTAATCTATACATCTTTATCATTCCTAACACACAACTTATATATATATATATATATATATATATATATATATATTAATAATAAAAAAAATAATAATGATAATAATAATAATAATCAGATATTTTTATAACCAAACTTATACACCTATCTTAACCCAACCAAGCCCTTAACCAAAACCCAATACTTTTGAAGCCCAAACTATCAAACCCAACCCAAGATTGGCCCACACTTTCTTCTCCCTCCTCTAGTCTGTTTAAAAAAAAAAAAAAAAAACTTGTTGAAGCCGGGACTCGAACCCGAGCAACAACCGGCCCAAAATACAACACTCACCAAACCAGCTGGGCTACATCATGTTTACTGATTTTACTTAATCACAAATAATTATAAACCTCCAATATTTATGACCAGTCAAACAAAAGAAGTCAAACCCTCGAATAATCAGCAATTATCACGCGTTTTTGGGATCTATTTCCAAATCGAAACATACCATATTGAGTGCAGGCCGAATTCCGAGTTATTTGCTGTCAGGGACGCGTTAAATCCTAAAAATTTCGCCTCAATTGAATCAATTTGCGACTATATATAGTCTTCTTAAACCAAGAACCCAATTCGTCCAATCTAGTTGTTTTTCTCGCAATTAAACCTACCCACATACACATACAATGCCGATTTGCATAACCCCCACATCTTTTTCCCCGTTTGATTAACTCTTCTGTAAGCAATTTGGAGTTTTATGTTCGGGTCGCATCTTTCACGCATGAACACTCGTTTGACCTGATTAATCCTATTAATCTATACACATTGATTCGCGTTTAAGGTTTGTATAAAAGCCCCTTATTCCCTGTTTGTTTTAATTCAGAATTGATTCGATTGAAATGCTAGGGTTCATAACTCATGAATTTGGGGAAGAACAATCAACTGCAATATCAATTAAATATATTTAGAAACAAAAACATTAACCATCTAATCCATGGATCAGTTGGTAATGCTTGATGGTTTAAAAATGTGAACCGGCCCAAGGCCCAGGTTCGAGCCCCTTGTGCTACGCCCCTTTTTCCTTCCTTTTTTAAGAATTGTTATTTTTTTTTATCTATTGTTATATTAACTTAAACTTATGTTTAAAAATACCAAAAAGGACTTATAAATTCTAAAAAAATTTATTTTATGTTATTTAAATGTCAGAGGTTATCATACAATTTTTATTTTTTCAAAAATCTTTTATTTATTATATATAATAAATATTACAAGTTTATTCCATTTTATTTATAAAATTCTATAAAAATATCAAAACAATTATATAAATTTCCATAAAAATTATTCTGAGTTTTTATAACATTAAACTTTTCTGAAATGATTTTTATTTCTAAAAAATCATTTATTTAATATTTTTAATCAATTTTTGTTAGTTTTAATCATAAATAAATCATAATAAATTCATTTTTCAATATTTTTGCACCAAAATTTTATATAAATTATTTCTATTTATTTGGAACAGAAATACAATTTTTAATTTAAAATTCTTTAATTTTAATATTCTTAAATATTAAAGTTATATTTTGACAATTTGCAATAAATAGATTTAATATTCTCTTTTTAAGAAAATAATTTTATAAAAATTATTTTCATACTTAAAACTTATTAGTGTGACCATCTTTAATTTAAAATTTACAAAAAGGACTTTGTTTATTTATTTATCAAATTTCTCTTAATTATTAAACATCTTATTTATTAATCAAACGAACACTTATCCCCAATTTGAAACCCTAGAATATATTCGTAGACTAGAAAGACTTAGACATATTTATTACCTTAATTATAGGGTAATACTTGGCATCGTTGGGCAATACATATTCTATTTTCACGAGACATAACATTTTGCTAAGGTGAGTTTACATAGCCCCTTTTCTCTTTTACATTTTTGGGGTGAAACATGTTTAAACATTTTATACTATCATTTACTCATACTTACTTGTGATTCAATTACACTATCATTCTATCATTTGACTGTAACAAAAAGACACAGTACAATCATTAACAATGATCAAGCCGCCTGTTTAGATTATAGCGCTATAGGTCTGACAAACCCATCCCCCCGCATAAATTCAGGGATGATCGATAACAGTAACAACATTTAACTAACTTGCGAGTTAGTCATCAGTCGACACAAGGTTTGATTGTACAAAGACGCATTGTTACATGTCGGACTCATACTCTATCATTATACAACTGTGATTGTTGTACAAACTATTATTATCTATCATATTCCAAAAAACCTATGTATTCTCACCAACTTTTGTTGACCCAAAATATTTTCAAACTTAACATGTTTCAGGTTATACTTGCTTGAAGATTGAGTTAATACTTGAAGATGTGTGCATAGTATTATTCATTTTGATGTACGAATTCTTGTAGAACAATTGTATGTAATTTATTTAAATCAATTAATGAAATTTATTATTCACCATGTGCTATTGAACAATCGTCAATACGTGACATCCCGATGTTTCCGCCATCGGTTGGGGTGTTACATCGCTCGGAAAATTTGCGCTCGAAGAATGCTTGTTCGGTTTTTGGCTCGATTGTAAATGATCCGCTCCGCTCGGTTCGGTTTGTAAACGAGCCAAGCACGAGCAAAGCTCCGCTCGGATCGGCTCGGCTCGTGAACAGCCCTAGCTGCGACAGCTGCAGTCATCCTCGCCTCGAGATCGTCAACTCTAGCCTCAAGCTCGGCGACACGCTCCTCAGCTGCGGCGCGTCCCTGATCCGCCTCATACACACGCGTACCTAACTCTGCTAAACGATAGAGGAATGGATCCCGGGTATGACCCGTTAGATAGAGATCATCCTCAATCTCCTGAACTCTCCCTCGTAGTACCCCAATCTTAATGTCGTGACGTCCAACCACGTCCCGCACAGAGTAGAGGGTGTGATGCACGGGAGATGGCTCAAAGCCGGTGGGTAACGGAGTGTCTGAGGGAGGCTGAGACGACTCACCAATCTCAAAGGTGGAGGGAGCCTGGTCATCAGTGTCCTCATTGAAGTAGGCCATGAATCCATCCATGGTCGGTAGGTAAGTCCTCTTACGAGCATGAGATCTCTTAAGTAACTTCTTCTTGGGTGGCTCAGGTGCCTCTGGTGCTAGGGGCTAGGGGTCTGCAGGCGTTGGAGGCTCAGGGTCAACCTGGGCAGGAGCCTCGGTTGGAGCGATAGGACCCGGTGGAGGAAGTACTCGTTTATGAGGTGTATACATCAGGCGCACACCACCCGGATACGGTCGATAAGAACGGAATTATGGCATCCTAGGCTCTGGATGCGGTAGTGATGCATCCTCCTGCTGTGCCTCTCCAGCTGGCACAACATCCTCGTCGTCCGAAATGACGTGGTCCACCTGCATGTGGTCCTCCTCGACGTCTGAATCACTAGAATCGGGCTCATAGACCTGCTGAATGTCGGCGGTGGGAGGGCTGTCGGGTACAACCTCCTCCTCAGAATCGGTGATGATGATAGGGTCCTCGTTGTGTGCCATTATCCTGGAAATCAATGAACACACGTGTGTGTTAGTATGTAGTGTACTTAATATATCTACTAAAGTGTGAAGTATGTAACTGGCATGGAACTTGCGTGGCGCGTAGGGATACTTGTTATGTTTCGTTTCTTTGGAAAAGCATTTCAAAAATAAATTTTGTTTAGATTATAGTTGACTCAAAAGAACCTTAGTTCGCTATAACCTTGTGCTCTGATACCACTCTGTCACACCCCGCCTAAGGCGGAAACACGGGGTGTAACTGAAATGATTTCCAAGCACAAAAGTCACACGAGCATTATTTAATAAAACAGGAATTACCATTTAAAACATTCAAGTCTTACAAAACATAACATTAATTGTTTGAATTAGAAACCCTTGTTAAAAGTGTTTAGATCAAAACATCACAACAATAGTTCAAAAGATGGCATCCCTTGAATTCTCGTATGCGACCTTTCCAAGTTCCATGCTCCATGCCAATTTTCTAGAAAAACATGCATGAAAAATATATGGGTCAACATAAAGTTGGTGAGTCCACGGGTTTTTGTATGTTGGACCTATAATCCCAAATCCGACTAAATTACTGTAACACCCCAACCGATGGCGGAATCATCGAGGTGCCACGTAGTGACGATTGTTCAAAAGCTCATGGTACTAAAATGTAGATATTATTGAATAATCCAAAATTGTCTTTCATGGAAATGGAAAATACATTGTCTACATGAAATGTAAATATTGAAATAACTGAATTAAAATAAAGCACTAAATGTTCCTCGCTAAAGCACTAGATCAAACTGCACATAAAACATGTACAAAAATAGGTTTGGTCAACATATGAAATGTTGGTGAGCATTCCTAGTTTTGATATATATATAGTAAGTTTAAAAGATATACAATTCAAGTGCAAGCTACAGTGCAATTATGTAAACTATGTATCATACACATGAGCGAAATCAATCCTGTGACTGTATAATGTACATTTGTACTTAGTGAAATCATTAACATTGTACAAGCCAACCTTAACATTGGATAGCGCTATTTGGATTGACAACCCGCCTAGGTTGATTCTCCCCCTTATTAATCAAATAAACGTTTATCCCCAATTCGAAACCCTAGAATTCCATGTATCCTAGAGTTATTCCCTTACACATTATCAAATTCTTTAGGTTGATTCTTTGGGATAATTCCAACTCATATTTCGTTGTCCAAGTTCAATTTCAAGCTATTACGTGAACAGTGAGTATTTCCTATCCCCTTTTTGCTTTTATTCATTTTTGGGGTGTTACATGTACACTTATACAAATTACAAATACAAGTTCACATTTTTACAATACAATTCTAGTACTATGTGCATTTGCTTACAAACGTGCTTTATGCTTAGACATTACATGTAGAATACATTTGTACTTAGTGAAATCATTAACATTGTACAAGCCGACCTTAACATTGGATAGCGCTATTTGGATTGACAACCCGCCTAGATTGATTCTCCCCCTTTTTCATCGGAGAATCCGTGGCCAGTGTTAAGCTTTTTATCCATTTATTGGATAAGTACACCGCCGTTCATCAGTACATTATACAGTCACAGGGTTGATTTCTCTCATTTGTATGATACATAGTTTACATATTTGCACTGTAGCTTGCACTTGAATTGTATATCTTTTAAACTTACTATATATATATCAAAACTAGGAATGCTCACCAACATTTCATATGTTGACCAAACCTATTTTTGTACATGTTTCAGGTGCAGTTTGATCTAGTGCTTTAGCGAGGAACATTTAGTGCTTTATTTTAATTCAGTTATTTCAATATTTACATTTCATGTAGACAATGTATTTTCCATTTCCATGAAAGACAATTTTGGATTATTCAATAATATCTACATTTTAGTACCATGAGCTTTTGAACAATCGTCACTACGTGGCACCTCGATGATTCCACCATCAGTTGGGGTGTTACAATTACTGCCTAGCCAGGGCAATAATTAATATGTGATCTGACATGAGCCCATAACTAAACCTTGACATGTCGTGTCTCGCCCATTGTACACTCAAGATAATGAATAATTGTGAAATACTAGCACTCTTTTGATATCTGTCATCCGGTCAGAGCGACTGACCAAGAGTGGGGGTGTCAACCCAATAGATCTATTCTAGTGTTTCATGGCTAAGTCCATAACTAATGGTTATGGTATGATGTATGACACAGGGGCTTAATGGATCTTGAACCTTGATGTCTCATATTCACATAATAGTCATGTATGTAATTGAAAACTGAACATTGTACGCATGTTTTCCCCCGAAAAAATGTAAAAACAGTGAAAAGGGGCAATGAAACTCACCTTATGGTATGTCTTGGTAATGAACTAATGATTCTGAGCTAGAGAGATCGACCTATGTGTCCTATGTAAAAGAGACATTTTAGGTCTATGTTACTTGTACTGTCTACAAGTTGTTCTCTTGTTACGCTTGTCCTTGTAACTTAACTCTTTAAGTTAAATGTGTCTTTGATGGAAAGATTTACTTATTTAATGACTTACTTGTCAAAGGATACAATGTTTACCCTTTTAAATGTTCCACATTAGGGTTCCTAATGTAGTATTTTCCAAAATATGAACTTCATGGTTTTGTGTTGAAAGATTCACTCTCTTTATGTAAACTAGTGATCTTTGACAAAAAGACAGCTTAGTTTCTTGGAAAAACATTACTTTTATTTTGTGAAAAGCAAGCGTTTTATATACTTTGATGTGCTCATGTGTTGAAGGTTTCACAACTTTTGTCTTGCTATGTGTATAGTTCTACCATGTTTAAGTATGTTTAACTTATTATTTTCATACTTGACAACTTTTGTGAAAATAATAATATTTCATGTCAAAATATTACTTTCTTGAAAACACGTGGATCTTTGTAAGCTTTGTCATAATCTAACAAATTTCAACACTATGCCTTATGTTAATGAGCTTAGAAAACATATAATTTCCTCATAAAACTTTCGGCCATTATATATATATATATCCATATATATGTTCGGCCCTATGTGGGTGTGAATCCATACATTTACTAACTAACATAATGTATTTTAAAACATGAGTTCATTCACTTGCTTGATTAAGTTACAAGAGTAGACATGCTAGTGAACAACTTTGTATTTATAAGACTATGTAAAGAAATAAAAACATAAGTTTAAGAAAACAATGTTATACCTCCTAGTGTCTTAAGAAAAGAGGGAGTTAGGGGCCTTGTACAACTTGGTTATGCTCCTTGTACCCTTAATGATCCCTTGAAAGTTAATGGTTACTTGTAGAGACTTGTGTATGGGTGGTGGTTTGTAGTGGTGTGGTGGCCGAGTAGGGTGGTGGTGCGGCAGTGGTGTCGTGGCCGAGAGAAAGAGAGGGAGGAGTGGAGGGGTTGTTAGTTGTTTGGTGCACTTCTAATCCTTGGCCCTTTATATATATATATATATATATATATATATATATATAAATATATTAAAATTGGCATGGTATCATGACTTAGGAAAGGTGAAAGGAAGCATCTTTCCTTTTTGGTGTAACATCAAATGTGTTGTGGCCGAGAGAAAGAGAGGGAGGAGTGGAGGGGTTGTTAGTTGTTTGGTGCACTTCTAATCCTTGGCCCTTTATATATATATATATATATATATATATATATATATATATTAAAATTGGCATGGTATCATGACTTAGGAAAGGTGAAAGGAAGCATCTTTCCTTTTTGGTGTAACATCAAATGAAAGTGGATTTTGGCTTAGATTGTGGGCATGTTATGGAGTTGATGTGTGCATGGTGCACCTTGGGACGAGGGGGCCGAAATTAGAGAGTGTTTGGGAGGTTTAGGCTTAGTCAACTCACTTGGAATTGACATATGATAATCATGTTTCTAACTAGATGTGGGACGTTATGGGATTGATGGGGCAAGATCAAGAATCTTTGGTGCATGGAAAGTGCAACTAACAAAGATGGTAAGTCAATGTTTCTTGATCCATGTAGTGATAAAGCTAATTACCATTCTAGTGTAAAGTCTTAGGAATGTGGGGATAAGACATATGCATGAGTGTTGAGTGCAAGATACAAAGATCTTACACACATATGTATGTGTTGTGTATATATGTATGTATGCATGGGTTAGTTATTTTTGGTAAGTCAATGGTTATGGAAGGAATAAGTAGAAAAGTGTTTGGATAATTGATGTGGAATCTAGGTGACTTGAAGTGATGGTTCATTGATGTGTAAGAGTTTGATCTTTGAAAATCACAATACACCCATGTGTGTATGTGTATGTCGTCGCATACATGTATGTATACACATATATATCTTTTTGAACATTTTAATACATATATTGTATAAATACTTGGTCCCTTGTTATAATTAGATGTTAAGAAGGGTCTTTTTACAAGCCTATGTAACACAAGATAATATTTAATTGTGTGCACATTATATACTTTGTAACTAGTTGTATTACTAGTCGTTCATGGATGTTGTGTTCGGATAATCCTTGTGTATGGACATTGTTTGATTTTGTCCTTGATTGAATCATAATTGAAATATTATGTATAATTGTATGAGTTTTCCAAACTAAGGTTTTCGGTGTGATCTCTCTATAGCTCAGGATAACTACTCAATTAGTTATGATATTGCTCCTACTAGTGGACCTAATGCTAGACTGTAAGTATCAAAATTGACTTGCTGAGGCCCTGTATGGCTCAATTGTATTGAAACATGTAAAATGAAATGCCATGCACAATGTGTACGTGTAGTTAAGTGTACGGATATGGCCTGTGATTTCGACGGGTGTCACACAATGTAGGCTCTTCGTGTTGTTACTGAACCTGTTGGGGCTTCAACCACTAGAGGGTCATGACTCTTTTCTCCCTCTGGTGGGGGGAAGCACACACATTGATGTTCCCAAGCCTCCAAGCGAGGACGTTTGCTTCGAATTTCTTGTTCAAGGAGCACCATGTTAACTTCTTTTTTCTTCCCTTCGGTCATGTTATCTTTTAATCCCTTTATTAGGTGAGCAAGTTCTCCTGACTTGACGGCTTCCTCGATCCTTTTCTTGAGTTGGAAGCAATCATTAGTGTGGTGTCCTTTTTCTTCATGGAACTCACAGTATTAGTTAGAATTTTCGTTCCTTTTTGGGCAGGGGTTGAGGAGGCCTGAAGTTGTGCTTGACTTCTTCAGTGGTAAGGATTTCTTGTGGAGCTTCGGTGAGAGTAGTGAAGTTCACAGATCTATCTCTGCTTGAAGGGTTCTTCCCATCAGACCTTCAAGAGTCAGATCCCTTGTGACGTTTGTCATAGGATCCAAAGCTTCTCCTTTTTCGTTGAAGACTTGAACTTCTCCAATTGGCTGCTCTTTTCCTTTGTTCTTTGATATCTACAGCTTCCCCCCGGATGTGAGCTTCGGCCCGTTCAAGGGCTTCTTCAAGGGTCCTTGGGAGACTCTTATTGAAATCTCTGGTAAGGTATTTGGAGGTGATGGCATTCGTGAACCCTGCAACCATCATTTTTTCATCGGCACCGACATAGGTGAGACCTTCCTTCTTGTAACGTTAAATGAAATCTCAAAGACTTTCATCATCCCTTTGCTTAATCTGGAAGATGACGGTTGCATCCTTGACACATCACCTTTGCTGGGAGAAATTGGCTAGGAACCCTTTGCCTAAGTCATCAAAGGACCAGATACTCCCAGCGGGAAGGTCGTTAAACCAAATCCGGGCTGAACCCATGAGTGTTTGCATAAACATGAGGCAACACTCGGGGTTACCCTACTTTTCCATCCTACCATCACCCGAAAAGATTTGCAAATGGTATTCGGGATCCTCGGTACCATCATAGGTCTTTATGTGTGAAGTCATCTTTAGCTTGGTAGGGAATTCATAGTCGGCGATTTGTGGAGAGAAGCACGAGAGGCTGCTAGGCTTGTTCATGTCATTTTCGATTCTAGTGTTGGTGTTGCCATTCGAGTTACCTTGATGTGTGGCTAGTGCTTAGCTGATAAGTTGCTGCCAAGGAAAATGAGCCATCATTTCTGGCATAAAGTTGAAGCCTTGAAGGCTTTCGGGAGTTGCCGTATAGTCAGTCCCCATAGGCATGCTCATGATTGCACTTCGAGCCATTGGTGGGGATGTTATGGCTTGTTCCCAGAAGGTTGGTGCAGGAGGTGGAACACTAGAGATTGGTGACTACAAGAGTTGGTCCAGAGTGACTTCATGCCACACGGGCATGCTTGGGACCAAAGGTTGGGAGGTGAACAATGGAAAGGAAGCAGGGCTTGACCTCCCGGCCTAGTAAGGGCTGGTGTTGAATGGACTGAAGGCAAAGCTTCGACCAACCCCTAGATGGGAACTAGCAGCTTGAGAGCTTGAAGGGAGAATGTGAGGAGGAGGAGGCCCGGGTGCAAGTAAGGGTTCCTTCTCGTCATAATCTAGCCAGATCCTCACTCCTTTTTCCCTTTCCTTGCAACTCCCTCGGGTGTTAGATCAATGCGTTCGGGTGTTTGCATAGGGCCGAGTTGAGGAGATGCCACCCCTGAACGAGTGGGAGTGAGGGTTTGAAAAAGAGAGAACTCCGGGGACGAGAGTCAGACGAGGAATGATTTCATTTTATATGTTTTTTCCTATTTTATATCCATGCATTTTTTATTTATGTTTCTTAATTTAATTAAATTTTTGTAAGAAGATCAAATCGAAGTTAGCTTTAACGTTGGTTTATTGCAATTATTTATAAGATATACTATATTCTTTGTTGAACTTAATAGAATGATGCCTTTGGCGAGTTGATGGATCCAGACACGCATTTCCAGCTTCGATTTGATCTTTTTACACATCTTATACCTTAAGATCTACCCTACCTTGAAGAGTCGGACGAGGAATGATTTCATTTTATATGTTTTTCCTATTTTATATCCATGTATTTTTTATTTATATTTCTTAATTTAATTAAATTTTTGTAAAAAGATCAAATCGAAGTTAGCTTTAATGTTGCTTTCTTGTAATCATTTATAAGATGTACTAGATTCTTTGTTGAACTTAATGGAATGATATCTATCACACATAGAGTTGTGTAGCGGTTCAAAACCCAATTGAATAGCTAAAAACTGAAACGTTAACATGCTAAATATAATAACCAAAATTGAACCCTAATTAACCAAAAGCGAACCCTATAATAACCTACTTGTTCGGTTCGGAACCGGGTGAAACGATTCTTATGTAAACGACTTTTGGTCAGAACCGATTGTCAATTAAATCCTAAAATTAACAAATAAATAAAAAACATCAAAATAATCAAACCAACCAAAACATATAAGAACATAACATTCAAAGTTCAAGTTACCCAAAGTAAAAGTAGCAACAATAAAAAGTTAACCATACAACGAAATTTAAATAAACCCATTCCACCTTTTGTCAAATAAATTGTGCGAATAAATTATCTTCAAATTTCATTTGATCTTCATCTTCTAATCAACATCTAAATAAAACCAAGTATTAAAAATAAAAAAAGAAACAAATAGAATTAACAAAATAGTCTTTAGTTCCAACCCCGTTCCAGGGGTTCTTTAACTAGAACCGTCGATTTTAACCGAAACCGAACCATGAGCTATTTTCACCAAAATATATGAACCGGAAAACCGGCTTTAATACCCCAATTTAGTTCAGATTCAGCGGTTTGGTTTCGATTCCCCAAGCTATAAGTGGGTTTACTTATTTTGATTCAGTTTATTCGGCTTTTCCCCCTCGCCCTATCTAACTTACGAAAGTGTTTGACAAACCAAAAGTCCTTATCATTTTATCTTTTCGTTTGGTCTTTGTTTTGGAAAAGTAAGGATTTGTAACTTATCAAAACTCCTTATGACTTATTAGTAAATATTTACCCAATAATACATGCCCTCCTTTACCTAATAAGCTAAGCCAAGCATAATTCTTACAAAATAACTTATTGATTTATTGGCTTTCCTCACTACATAAATAAGTTAATCCTAACACTTTTTTAAAAACTTCATTTTAAAAAGTCATAAGTTAAGAGAAAGTATTTGATACAAAGTACCTTAACCTACAAAGTGTAGGAAGCCACCAAAAGTGGCCACATGTAACTTGACGGTTACAACATCTGAAGCCAATTCAAGGATAATATAGACTTTTCCATCTCTCATTTAATCACGTAATAATACATTCCCTTTTTATCGTTAAATCCGAATTCAAAATTTTTATAACTGATTTCACAATATTCCATCATTGTGATGTTTAATTGTGTATTAGATCTAATGAAATCATACTCTGTAAATAAAAAAAAAAGAGCATTCATCAAATGAAGAAAAATCATACTCTGTAAAAAAAAAATAAAAAAAAATCAGAGCATTCATCAAGAAGAAGAAATCATACTCTGTAAACAAAAAAAAAGGGCATTCATCAAACGAAGAAGAAATCATACTCTGTAAACCAAAAAAAAAAAAAAAAAACAGAGCATTCATCAAACGAAGAAGAAATAAAGTTCAGAGATGAACAGAGGCTGATAGATAACTGTTTTATATTGTAGATATTACTGAGTGCGTTTTATGATATCACTGAGTGCGTTTTATGTTTTATGTTTTAAGTAAGTACGTTTTATGATATCAGTTAATGCGTTTTACGTTTTATGTAAGTGTGTTTTATGATATCACTGAGTGCGTTTTATGATATCACTAAGTGCGTTTTATGTTTTTACACTGTAAGTTAATTATCATCAACATGTAAGTGCATTTTATGATATCACTAAGTGCGTTTTATGTTTTTACATTGTAAGTTAATTATCATCAACAGGTAAGTGCGTTTTATGATATCACCAAGTGCGTTTTATGTTTTAACATTGTAATTTAAATATCATCAACATGTAAGTGAGTTTTATGACATTACTAAGTGCGTTTTAACAAAATGATCACGTGAAATCAATAAAATCAATGAAAAACTGAAAACGTGTTTATAACTTTCATCAAACGCACGAACAAGCTCATTCATTCTATTGCTTCACATGTTTCATACAAACGTAATTTTAGGGTTTTCATTTCTTCATTTCTTCTTCGTTTTGATGAATGTTCTGTTTTTCTCTCTTTTTTTTGGTTTACAGAGTATGATTTTTTTTAGTTTTAAATTGTGAATTCCACGATTATAGCAATTGATAATAACTGTCTATAAATGAGATGATTTGGGAAAGATTATTAAAAAAATCTCAAATTATTATACTCGCAATTTGTCTAATTTGCTATTCTCTTGTTAACTGAAACTAAAAACACGCGTGCAATTAATTTAGGATGATGTTTGATTAAAACCCAGATCGACGGTCAGGATTGCTTCTTACACTTTGTATTTTAAGGAGCCTTTGTACAACAGCCTCTCTCCATAAGTTAATAACTCTTTTTAACCAAAAGTCATTTTAGATTTAAATAAGTTTATCCAAACATGCCCTACATCCGTATATTTAGTCATCTAAAATTTAGATACTGTTTTTACTTGAATGGCTAAATGTCGTCACCACTAGAATTCGAACCCTCCTTACTTTGAAGAGGTAAAACCTTATCTAACACATTGATATCACTAGGCTAAAACCACGGTACACTATTAACATGTATATGACATAAAAATACGGCACAATTAAGTGTAGAGGATCACGGACGAGTCACGTGGCTACGGAGCTACAAAGTCCTGTAGTTGGCTACGATCCCACATACATAAAACGTAAAAATATCAACTAGCAGCATCAGCATCAGCATCAATTTCAGTGATCAACAACACACACAAAACATATATGTATATTTATTATATGTATAATATCTCTTCCAATCAATAATGAGGGAAGAAGGAATCAGCTCATCAGGTGACCCTTTACTTTTCCCCAATTCTCCTCCCCCTACCGCTGCTGCAAGGTATAATAATAACCCTAACCCTAATTTTCCTTTCATTTTATTCAATTATACCTTTATTTGTCACTTATTTGTTCTCTGTCGAATTAATAACAATGTTCTTTGTTGAATTGATTGATATGGGAATCATTAATTGTTGGATTAATAATAAATTTATAATTAGGGGTTTTGGGGATTTTATGTCATTTGTTTCGATTAGGCACGTGGCTTAATTGGGGAGTTTCGTAATTGTGTTTTTATGGATTTGAATGTTTTTAATTGAAGTTGATTTTGTTTCCATATCATCAAATTTGTGCTTTTGTTGTTTAGAATGCTATAATTGAACCAATTGGGCTGTTATAGTCTCGCTCGTGACAGAATGTCATGTCCGAGCCAGCGGTTTTACCAGATGTAGGGCCTTTGGGTTTCCCGTAGAATTAGTCTGCGATCGTGAGGGTGGCCTTTTGCCTAGCGTGCAAATGAGCCGAGCTGAGCCCGAGCTTTCTTTTCAAATATGGATCTCAGCTCTTTGGTAGTTTTTCAAGCTCGAGCTCGGCTTAGGCCCGGCTCGTTTAGTATTTATTAGTTAATGTATTAAATTAAAAGAGTGCTAGCCTAAAATTGAGTGGTTTAGTAGAATATATTATATGTATATTTGTTGTGATTATCTGGTTAATTTATTGACGCTCTTTTTTCAGCTCTGCTGGAGCATCATCACCGGCGGTTGCAACGAATGCGGGCAGTGCAGATTGGTTGGGTCATGGTCAGGGGTCAAAAGCTGGTTCACTGTCACGAATTAGTTCGCAGCCCATGTGGATTTCTTTGAGTACGAGTGCTGGTGGTTCGGCTCTTGGTTCATCCAAACCTTCTTGTAGACCATGGGAAAGGGGTGATCTTCTAAGGCGATTGTCGACATTTAGTCCTGCTAATTGGTTTGGAAAACCTAAGGTTTGAAATCAGCTTGTTTGATGTTTAAAGTATTATATTTTTGTCGAAAGTTATGTTAGTTTACTTTGTTATCGTCTTTCGTGCAGGCTGCTAGTTCACTATCCTGTGCTAGAAGAGGTTGGGTGAATGTAGATGTTGATACGATTCAATGTGAGTCTTGTGGGGAAAACCTGAAATATAATGCGCCAGATTCATGGGTTCATACAGAAGGTGAGTGTTGATATAATTAAGTTAATATGCCAGGCTGGCGTGTATTTAGATGTTTATTCTCTGTTTAAACAGGTGAAAATGGTGAAGAATTTGCTAACCTGCTTGATGAAGGACATAATGCCACATGTCCTTGGAGAGGGAACAGCTGTGCTGAAAGCTTGGTTCAGTTCCCTCCTACCCCACCATCTGCTCTGATTGGTGGTTACAAGGACCGTTGTGATGGATTGATTCAGTTTCCTTATTTACCAGTTGTGGCTAATTCGGCTATTGACCAGATGAAGGTTTCAAGAGGTCCAGAAATTGACCGATTTCTAATCCATTCTTCTGCTTATCCGGCAGACATTATGTCTGATTCGGAAACAAGCATATATTTACGTGTAAGGAAATACTGTGTTCACAAATGTGTTCTTTGCATTTAGCAAATATTTTTATCAAAATTGTAACTTGTTCTACCATCAGGCCCAGAAGTTGATAAGCCTATGTGGATGGGAGCCTAGGTGGCTTCCTAATGTTCAAGATTGTGAAGAGCATTCTGCTCAATCAGCTAGGAACGGTGGTTCATTCAGTCCTATAAAAGATTATGACCCATTACAAGATCGAGGCCCAAACAAGAAACTTGTCTCTAGTTCAACCAAAAAAGGTTCTCGAGTCAGGTCAAAATATGAATCTGGATCACTGCTGTTGGATTGTACGTTATGTGGCGTCACAGTGAGGATACTGGACTTCGTTCGTGTCAATCTTCCTGCTCGTCTTGCTCCTAACAACATCGATGCTCCTGAAACAAGTAAAAAGATGGCAATCACTCGTGGAGCAAGTGCTGCTAGTGCCATTAGCGGGTGGGTGGCTGCTGATGGGGCGGAAGAAGAGCAGACAGAGGACATTGATGAAGCTGCAAATTCAAATGTCAGGATGGATTTAAATCTTACAATGGGGAGTGGCTTTTCTACCGGACATGGGCATAAACGACCCATATCTGAATTATACCAAGATGTGAACTTAGGTCGGGATCTAGTCATCGGGCAGCCAGCTGGCAGTGAGGTTGGTGATCGTGCAGCATCATATGAATCTCGAGGTCCTACTACTTTCAAAAGGAATGTTGATGAAGGTGGGTCCACTGTTGATAGACCACATGGGCTGATTCGCCAGGCGGATAGTGTTGAGGGTGTTGTCATTGACCGTGATGGTGATGAAATCAATGACAGCAAGACGTCCACAGGCCCATCTAAACGAGCCTGTGAGTCATCATCCGGTGCTGGTCCTAGTCAGACTTTGTATTTTGATATTGGGCAGGCTGGTCCTTCAAGCCAAGGCCATGAACATGCAGCTCGGGCTTCTTCTGTTATTGCCATGGATACAGTTTGTCATAGTGAAGATAATGATTCTATGGAAAGTGTCGAAAATCATCCGGCTTTTATTGATGAAGTCAACTACCCGTCCACGTCAGGGATTCACCCTGACCCAAACGAAACCTCAGACATGAACCATAGTATCCAGGCTCAACAAAGCACGTGCCCTCCTGCGGTTTGGGTCAACAGTGAAATAGGTGTTAGCAGCACTAATGATGATGAAGTACTGAATACTGAAACCGCCACAGTTTACAGGCGTGATGGTCCTAGTTTGGCTGTTAGTGGTGGTAGTGTTGGAATGGCTGCGAGTCATGAAGCTGAGATTCACGGTTTGATTCATAGGACCGAAAGTGTTGTTGGTGACATGGAACCAGCTACTGGTGTGGCTGAGAATCAAGGTCAAACTGGTGAATTTGTTCCTGAAGAAATGCAACAAGAATATTCAGGAAGGGGGGATAGTGGGTCGAAGGTTGTTGGTTCGGTTAAAGGTGAATCTGCTGAGAGTGGTGAGAAGACTAGTGATTTGAATCTTTTACCACATGAACAAAACTCACACCCTTCTCTTTCTTGCAACGCGGTTTTATATTCTGGCCTTGAAGTATCAAAAGATGAAGTGATGCAGGACCGCAAGTCATCTCCTAATGAAGAATGTGGGTATCCACCAAGTTATCCACCCGCAAACGGATTAGGTATGTAAAACTTTTAGATTATTTAAAAATTAGATAATCAGCTGTTTGAGCGTGTCAAATAATGATTATTTAAAAAAGGGATAGCATATATGAACGCCACCCAAGTATGCAACTATTTTCATTACTGTCTCCTGGGGCATCTAGTTTCATCTGTACTGGTTCTCACAGCCAGATGACGACAATGCCCTGAATCTTTTTGAAGAGACATGATTTTATACCTATAACATGTTGACCGTCATCAAGTTGACATTTTGATCATTCAATTTGTTTTTAGCTGAATCCTATATTATGTCTGTTTTCTATATTTTATTTCTTATAATTTTGTTTAGGGCCACCAAATGGAGAGAGCAAGTTTGAAGAACCTGTTGAGTTTGATCCAATTAAGCATCATAATTTTTTCTGCCCTTGGGTTAATGGTAATGTTGCTGCGGCTGGGGTTATCATCAGTAATAATGGTGCTGGTTCAAGTTCTAGTGCTTTAGCCCATTGTGGCTGGCAATTAACTTTAGATGCTCTTGATGGCTTTCAAGGGCCTGAACAAAATCAAACTGTTGAATCTGAATCAGCTGCATCTATGTACAAGGTATCTCAACCTTTGATTTATCACTTAATTTAACTAAAATGATGATGAAGAGTAGATAAGACTTAAGAGTAGTCCGGGCTCTATGAATGCAAACGAAGTGAATTTGTTTCTAATTTTGTTATTAATAGACAGTTGGTAGTTTAAACTCGAATTTCTCAAAAAAAAAAAAAAAACTAATATTATGATTTTCATAGGTTTGGTAAAAACTATAATTTTAATGTTTTTAAATTGATTGATAACGTGTTTGCAGGATGATCATCAAGGTTCTGGTAAAAAACTCATGGCACGCCATTCCTTCAACAGAAACCGTGGCCAAAGTTGAACATACTTATCCGGTGGTAATTTTCTCTACAATTTGCTTATTCAAAACAGGAACTTTCTGGTATGGGTCAAAATGGGTTGAGTTGACGTTAATTTCTGGCACCAGTTAATTTAGACATGAGTTATTTTTCTCTCTTTATAGTTAATTACTGTGTCAAATATGGTTACAAAATTATAAATTTTATAATGTAGTTTTCTAATTATGATTTATCAACTTAATTTCAGGTACCAGTTATTTTAGGCATATGAGTTATTTTTCTCTTCTGGTTACAAAATTATAAATTTTATAATGTAGTTTTCTAAATATGATTTACAAGGTTATATGCGTTAGCAACACACTTTGTGCGACTTTTGATTTTTAAACTGCCTTCCCCGTTTTTTAACCTTTTTTATCCGTTTGACCATTAGAGACAAAACACAATCCAGGTTTACTCATCCATCTGCCATGAACATCCATTTGCTTATTTTGTTTGCGGTCTCGTGCAGCAGTAGCTTACAAGGAAAACTCAACTCTTTTCAGGACGCGTTTGATAGAGTTAACAATTTTAGTTCTAGTATTTATCAAAACAATCAGGATTATGGATGTGCCTTTAATATTTAAGATTTTCACCTTTGTTTCTTCTTTAAACGATCCATTCAAATCTGTGATGTGGAGAGATTTTTGTGATTTATAGAAATATAAAGTGGACTCGGTTTCTGGTAATTGGCTGATGATGTTGCAAGAGTAGAAATTGTAATGATACATTGATCGACTTGTTTACAGTGTATTTTGAGGTTTCTTTGATCTAAATCGCATACCTTAAGATACGACATTAGTGATTGGTAACTTTGTGTACACCTTTCGTATGGACTTTTAAGAGTAGTTCTTGCAAATCAAGCTGCGTGTATGAAATTATGCCGACCCTGAGAACTGTTAGTATGGGTTGTTTCTGTGGTCTATTGAACTCTTTCTATATTAATGTTTGGAAGAGCATCACCATGAACAATCCATACTCTGGCCAAAAGCTTTGCGAATTCATCATTGTAGGAAGAACAAGTTCTGTTGTGCATGACTGCATTTCTAACTCTAGAGAAACAAGGGGATTTCTCATGGTAGAAAGTTTAATAGCTAGTTGTGACTATTAGAATGCTACAAAGGATGAGGGTAATCCGCGACACTTATTTTGAAGCTATGAATAATCACACAATCGGAATAGTTTCCTTAGCCATAATGAATAGGTGGGGGCGTGAAGCACCTTCGCGTATGTGCACCCCGACCACATGTAATGATTGTACTATGGCATTTTGCTGAAGCATGGTTGGTTCGTCGTTAGCAGTAGTAACTTGATGCAAATAATTCAACAATAGTAACTTAGTGCTATTACATTAGTAGCAATAACTTATGTGTGTATGAATGTCTGAGTAACTTCTTGATGTATTAAATCAACTAGACTGCCTTATTGGAAAGAATTGATCCTAGAATCAGGTCAATTTGTTGATGTAACCTTTAAGGAATAGATCCACAACTTCAATTAGCCATGGTTTATGCCAATTTAGGCATGTCATCAAGTCCTTTTCTACATCATGTTCAAGGACCAGTAAAGCAAAAGAACATTAGCACCACCATCTAATTGACATATTTTATCAAATGACCAAGGGTGGGTCAAGCTAATAGCAAATGGTAATCATCCATACTAGCAACATCACACGTAATATCAGCATGTTTAGAATAAGCTTTTCATGGAGCCGTTTTCTTAACTTGTGTCCACAGTTGCACGAACATGCGCAGGTTGGTTGGTTGGTTAGAATCTGAAGACAGTCACCAATGTTGTGGTTGGATTACCCTTGAACACATCTGGTGTGTGACGAAGCTGGTGGTGGGTAGTGTGGTTTGTTGTCACAAGAGTTGTGAAGTAGATCCAGATGTATTTTTAGTAAATCAAAATAATGGCGGAACTTGGATGCCGGAATGATACACACGAGGGATAAGACTTCTAAGTTCTAATGCACTAATAGCATGTGAAGTAAAATATTGAGATAGAGGTGTAAACTAGACAACTCGAGCATAGCATAGCATAGCGCCATAGCCTGAGCTCTAGTCCACGAATCTACAAACTAATGATTTTGTAAACAAGTAATTTAAATCATCAAACTAAAATGTGTTGGGCAAACCATTAAAAATGACAGGTCTGGCTAATCCACCTAAACCAACTAGTTAGATTCTTCGTTTACTGAAATTGTAGTTGTGTTTGGTCTATAATTTTCCTCAAAAACAGTTACATTAGACTGTGAACATCCTTAACTGAAATTGACCGTTCACTCAATAAGTTTTGAAAGATGTGTGTTATATAACTTTATAAAGGACTTGGTTAAACGTATCTCATGTGAGAAGATGTTATTTTTTAATGGGGGAGGAAGGGGACACTTTTACAAGTCACTTAGACCGGGTGAAGTGGTGGCGCTACCCGGCGCTATAAACCAAAATAACGCCGGCTACACCGGTACATAATGGCGCCATCGATCAAAAACATCTCCTGGCGTCATATTTATAACGCTTCATCACACAATCAACCACCAATAAAATTCATCCACGTCACCCCTTGTTCTGATCTCACTCTCTCTCACAGTGATGGTGAAGGTGGTGTATCGACGATAGTGATGGTGGTGGTGGTGGTGGTGGTGATGTACGATGAAGAAGATGAAGGAGGGTGGCGGTGGTGATGATCTGCGGTGGTGGTGGTGATGATCTGCGGTGGTGGTGGTGATGATATACGATTTAGAAGATGAGGTGGTGGTGATGAAGCCGGCGGCGGAGGTGGTGGGTGATGATGAAGAAGAAGGTGAACAGTGGTGGGTGATGATAAAGAAGGTGGTGGTGGTGGTGATGATGAAGGCGGCGACGAGGTGGTGGGTATGGTGGTGGTGATGATGAAGAAGAAGGTGGTGGTGGTGGTGAGAAGAAGGTGAAAGGTGGGGGTGATGATGAAGAAGCAGTTTTTTTTTTTTTAGCGCCCCATTTTCTTCCCCTCCCACTGCACCCCATTTTGACATTGACTACACACTAATTTGTCAATTTTAAAGGTATTTAAATTAACTTAATAAAACTTTTCCAGTTTTGTTTTATTTATTTTTTAACTTTTGTACTATGTTATTTTGTGGTTGATATTTTTTTACAAGTTTTAATGTGTATAGAAAAAATCAAAAAATAAAATAAAAGAAAAGGGGAGGCCGATCACTCTATACCCTTGGACCAAAATGGGAATGATGGACCTACCCCATGCTGATGTGGCATATGAGGTGGAGGACCATTATGGATGATGGACCTTCTCCACACCCACTAGCCTAATACTGGCATGTTTGGATAAACTTATAACTTATTACTTATCTACTTTTTCACCTCCTTATCTTCTTTTTCAAAAAGTCATACATTCCTAACTTATAACTTATCTTCTTTTCCACCCCTTTTTCACTTTACTCAAACCCAAAAAGTCCTTTCAAACTGTCATCCAAACACCCTCTACGTACGGTAAGAACCACATAAACATTTGTAATGCTTTAAATATTATGACATGTAAAATATGTAAATAGCCGCTTATGTCACTCTTTTTCTCTGCAACGAAGACAATGTAGGAGTGTATTATATAGTTCTTGTAGCTTTCTACTTAAAAACGGTTGTCTTTAGATATGCAATTTATTTTACTTCAAGCGAACCATATATATCACCAAATAAATATTCTTCAAGTGTAATCATATAATCATATTGTATAAAATTATAAGTTCAATCAAGTTACAAACAAGAAATAACGCATGAACATTCATAAACAGACATCTATCTTCAACACTAGTATTATTCTTGTTTTTAATGGGAACAAACCAAACACATAAGTTTTCACGAGTCAAATTTCTTGATTCCCCAAGTCAAGGGTTTTGATTTCCTTGTTAACAGGTGGATCATATTTGCTGAAGAGCCTATAAGACGAGATTAACGATAGTAAAACATAACAAATCACCACCACAAAAGTGATGATGATCGACGCTGTTGCTCGTCTACAAAAGTGGCCGTAGGTCCCACATGCTTCGCTCCAGGTCACCTGCTCGTCGCCTTTGTATGTCAAAAAAGCCAACTCTGTCGCCACCGCGCCCGCAGCCAATATCAAGTATGTTGAAACCTATATATAGCAAATGTACTTATGAGATACATAATTTCATATCCAACCGAGTTTTCGCTGGTTGACAAGAACAAGACTTGTTTAACCTGAATTTTTGTTTATTTATTTACATGTTATTAGTAATCTAAAATTACAATTTATAACAAAAATATAAAAAATTATAAATAAATAATTATAATGAACTATAAAACTTGATGGTCATTCAAGTTTTGGTATTAACTACCTATTCCGTTTAAGGGGTTGGGTTATTCTACAAAGGCTACAAAAAATGAGAAGGGTGAGAAGCCACTAGAAAATGACATGTGTCCAAAGGATTAACAAGTGGGAGGGGTAATTTTGTCAAAAACATATGCACATGCAACTCACATGCCATTTCCACCTTCATTTTTAAATGCCCGTAACTTTTTTATACGTCATCCGTTTTTAAAAAAAATTATACCATAAAATTGAGCGTTTTTTTATCTTTAATATGAGTACCATATTGCTATACTTTTGAAAAAAAATTTCAAAACCCACTTGCGTAAGACACAATGGAATGTAAAACACAATGAACACCAATTAAATATAGGGTATAAAACACAATCAAGAGTCTAGTAAAACACAATAGACAATATGCTAAAAATACAATGAATAGAAGACTAAAACACAATGAATACTTTTGAAAAAAAAGTTGAAAACCAGTTGCATAAGACACAATGGATGACATACGAAAGACACAATGAACAAAAGACTAAAATACAATGAATACTTTTGAAAAAAAAGTTAAAAACCCAATTGTGTAAAACCCAATGGACGACATAATAAAGACACAATGAACAGAAGATTAAAACACAATGAATACTTTTGTAAAAAAAGTTGAAAACCCAGTTGCGTAAGACACAGTGGAGATAATGTAAAACACAATGAGTACCAATTAAATATGCAATGAACAATAGGGTATAAAACACAATGAACAGTCTGACACAATGAACAGAAGACTAAAACACAATGAATAATAGACTTAAACACAAATGAACAACATAATAAAACACAATGTACACCTAAATACAAAACTCATTTGCGTAAAACACAATGAAAAGCATAATAAAAACACAATGGACAAAGTTAAATCATGTGTAAACTAAAAAAACATAAATAACATATTTATAAAGCACACATGCATACTATACCACAATGAACGAGCAGAAGACACAACGGAGAAGAAAACCCATTTAGCACGAATTTTTTTTTTCAATTTTAATGTAGCCATGTGGTACTCATATTAAAGATAAAAAAACGCTCGTTAATATGGTGAAATTTTTTTGAAAAAAAAATGTCGTATGAAAAAGTTATAGACGTTTTAAAATGATGGGGGGAATTGACATGAGCATTGCATGTGGAGAGAGAAAGTCAACAAATGTTGTTTTCCTTTTATGCCCTTTCTCTAATTTATTATTTATTTTTTTCAAACAAACTAATCTCAACCCTTCAAATATATGATCAATGGATCACAATCCTTCTCACCCTTCCTAGAAACAGTATCTTGTGTATTTGATCCTAACCCTCCATTTAAGTTAGTACATCAAACAATTATATAACAAAGCACATTTAATATGTTAACCTGTGAATCCCAGAGGTTGATGCAAACCCAATCCGTTAAGTTTGAGCTAAACTCATGCAGTTCTTGTTATGTCCGCGTTGTTAATAATTATTAAGATAATCCGCGCTAGCTCAACCTTTTTTAGGGACTAAAGCGAATTAAAAATCATGGCATTTTCCGTTAAAAATCTTGAGTTTTTTCCCAAATAGTAGTTCTTGAAAAACTTATTTACCAAAATAGGTACTTTTAAAAGTATTTACCAAAATAGTTACTTTTTAAAAAGTTACTTTTTCTCACTCCTAATTTTATTGGATAAAATACTTTTCTTTCAAAATATCTTATTTAACAAGAGTAAAAGAAAAAGTTTGTAGGAAATTTATAAAAGGTTTATATACTTTTTTTTTTTTTTTTTTTTTGAACGGCCAACGAATCAATTCCGAGCACTCTCGGGCACCCTTTTGGCGAATCAGGTACTCGAGAGTACCCGGGCCACCAATTGCCACCAATTCCCGGGAAAACCCGACCACTCACCCGCCCGAAGGCACGACGGTGAAATAGTCGGTAAAACCGGTCGGGATCAGGACTCGAACCCAAGCCAATGGCTGTAACGCCCGGCTATTTTATAAAAAATCATTAAAACATGGTATTTGTATAACAATGTGAACTCGTTAAAAAAAAAAAATATATATACGTTTAGATTCATAAATAAATTGTTAAATTTCGCTGTTGCAATATCTAAAAAAATAATAATTTGTTACAAGCAATAACGTACCAAATAACTGACGTGTGGCAAATTCTTATAAATCTTGAACGCGACGATGAATATGTATATGTATAGTTAATATATGGTCCAACCACTCATTTTAAGTCGGTTTTATATATAGAAATTTAACAAAATAACTATTTTAGCGGTTAAGTAAATAATGAAATTTAAACGAGACCGAGTCGGTAACTGGCTCGTATACGCGGTACCTAACCACTTAACCTACCCCAAAACCCTATCTATATAAACAAACTTTCTTCTCCTTATCTTCTTCAAGGAAAAACCCTAGCCACCACCATTAAAAACTTCTCCTCCTCCTCTCACCTTCACTAACCCCAACCAAGATCACAACCCACCCTCTCTTCCTCCACATACAGCAGCGGCAGCTGCCATACAACCGCCACCCGACCCACTTTAGATGCCAACAACAACCACCACCGAGCCACCAGCCCCATAACTCTCCCGGCCCACTCTGGCACGCGTCGGCGCTGCAGGTAGCAACAACACCGGAGGTGGTTGGTTATTAAACGACGGTCGGAGTATAAAAAGGTGAGCAGCGGCAGCAGCATTACAGGGTCACCCGGGCACGACACATCCCCGACGTTTAAACTCAGATTTCTTGGTTCCGGGTCAGCTGCAGGCACCAGTACCAGAGGCGGCGTTCGTTTTCCTTGTCCGGTCCTTGTTTCCAGTCAGTTCAGCTTCGGGTGGTCCGGGTCGGTGATGAGAGCAGTCACTTGTGGTTCCGGTTTGTAAGGTTCATTTTGATTCATATTATATGATGTTTGGATTGTTCCCATCTCGAGCCAAACCATTTCGAGTAAATCGAGCATCGGGACACGGGTTAACAACAGTCAAACGTTCCAGATCCAGTCAACTGTGGTGTTCGGTCAAGATTGGTCAACTAGTCAAACGTGGTCAAACCTGTCAGATCTGTCCACACGATTTACGAGGCAAATACGCGACTCGGGAAGGTATAACACGCACGTCACGACTTTAGTTTATTCATTTCATTTCGTGTTTATTATATTTAAATTTTTTTTATTCTAAAATCTAAACGAACCAAACCGAGTTGTAATAAAAACTACTTATTTGTTTGTTAGCTTGACGAATAGAATAACGACTAACTTATGTTAATACATATTGTTATTAGAATGGTCAAATGGCGAACTATAAATATATGTATCACTTAACAAACGTATAACCTCTCGTTCATTATAATTATAGCTTTGATAACTCGAACCACTTGTTTTATATAAAGACTTGATTAACTTTAGTTGAATTATATTGTATGATGAGAACTTGGGCGATTAATTTTTGGGATAAAAATAGACGACTTGCGTTGTCTGGTTTCTTACAAAAACAGAGGAAACTCTGCCCAAATTTTTATAAAACATAAGAAACATGTCAAGGGTTCAAATCTATGAATTTGTACAATAAACTACGTTTTCACAAATAGAATTACCTCCGAACCAACACGCTTTCACAAATTGATTATTTTAACAATAAATACAATATTTAAATTCTATTTTTGCCGTGCTAATGATACATATATTATTATCCAACGTGCCATTTCAAAATGATTATTTGACAAATAGATTAAGTCGCGATTCTAAATACTATATTAAAGTGTATATTATAACAACTAGACATACGCGTCTACCTAAAGAAACAAAACTAAATTCTTATCGGTTCGTTAAGTTATACACATTAAGACACGTATTGTTTACAATACGAGACTAGGTAGTTGAATCAACTATCTTTACAACCAAGAAACGAAACAAGCGTATTTGCAATAGAATTTAAGGCATCGTTTATTTGTAATAGGATACAAGAGTTCAATTAATCCAAGTTCAGACTTTTTGCTACTTGCAAATACTTACACAGTGAATTTCAGGTGAGTTTACATAGCCCCTTTTATTTATCACCATTTTTGGGGTGAAACATGTTATAACATTTTCCTTGCAATTCAATCATCAATGTGTCTATGTGTTTTCTATGTTGCATATTGTCTTGAGCATGATTAGAGTAAGCACCATTCTAGCATAATCATTAACATTGATCAGCCGACGGTATACATTGATAGATCTATTGGACTGACAATCCCACCCGGATACGTGCCTCCTACAAAGGTTACGTGGGTGTTTGTTATCGCATAACATATTCATTGGGACCATAAGTGTATGGTATGTATCATCTTATAACAGTCAGCAGGGTTGATTATGCACTCGATTTATTTCTAATATGTTCTCACATATGGGCTAGATTAACATGACACATGAATTGCATAACATTTTATTCATTTATCATCAAAAAAAAACCTATGTAATTCTCACCAACTTTTGTTGACCCAAAATATTTTCAAACTTAACATGTTTCAGGTTATAACATGCTCGAAGATTAGAGTTAATGCTTGAAGATGCGTAGCTTGTTATTTTCATTTTGATGTACAAATTCTTAGAACAATTGTATGTAATTTATTTAAATCATTTATTGTAATTTATTATTTACCATGAGCTACTGAACAATCATCAATACGTGACATCCCGATGTTTCCGCCATCGGTTGGGGTGTTACAATGGCCGGGTCATCCCTCATTTCCCATCCACCAATGTCCTCCAAATGTAGCTAGTGGGAATTGAACCCAAGCCTCCCATGAGAAACTTTAGGCCCTCAACCAACTAGGCTACAAGTGTTGGACAAAAGGTTTATATATACTACTTTTTAATTCTTTTACTAACGTTTTCTTTAATTTTTTTAAAAATTATTTTCAATAGAAACCTTTTTATTCGTTCTCGTATATATTTGTAAATCCTTACTGACACTATTTTTTAAATCGTATTTGTTTTTCATTTTTTAAAATTTTTTGAATACGTTTCTAAATAATAAAAAACAAGTAACAAGAAAATAAATGTACTTTTTAAAAACACGATAAATCAAGATGTGTTTTAAATGCAGATATGTAACTGAGTTTAAATAATTTACAGATCTTTGGTTGTTGTAAAGTACTTTTATTTCTTCTCAAATATAAGACTATCGTTGCCGGCTGCGAGTGAGCAGGCGCGAGCCGCAAACTTCAATCTCAAGTAATTCGGTCACTTGATCCCGTTGTGGCTGGGGGCGAGCACCGGCGCGACCAAAGCACCTCTCTCTCCCGTTAACGCACGCGACCACCGTCGCCCGTGCTCACGCCGCCACTGTTCGCGTGGGGCTGTTGTGGCAGGGGTAAGCACCGGGATGAAACTTTCCTCGAGCCAGTGCTCGCTCACGGCCCACAACAGACAGTCTAATGTATGATAAAATTCCGGATATTACGACAAATCTTATTTTATCATTGTTTCGATATAAATTTTAGTTGAAAAAACGATATGTATCTTTTTGTAACTTATTAAATTTTCATTGTTTTATTATTACTGATAATAACCGTGAAAACACTTAATTTGTTATAATAAAAAAAATTATGAGTGTTTTGGAAAATTTTAATAATGCCAATATGTATACTAAATGCTTAAATTAGTTTTTTATTCTTAAAATAAATTCAAATTAAATATATTAAGTTTGATATTTAAAAATGTCTTCTTACAAAAACAAAAAACAGCAGATATGAGTAAATGCTTCAATTAGTTTTTTATTCTTAAAACTAAAGGTTAAATCGTTTTACTATTTATGTGTCGGAAAATTTAAAAAAAAAACGTTGGTAAAAGAACTAAAAAAATTACTAAATAAACATTTTATAAATTTCCTAATGTTCATTAATTTTATTAGAAACTTTTTCTTTTATTCTTGTTAAATAACATATTTTGAAACAAAAGTATTTTATCCAATAAAATTAGGAGTGAGAAGAAGTAACTTTTTAATAAGTACCTATTTTGGTAAATACTTTTAAAAGTACCCATTTTGGTAAATAAGTTTCTCAAGAACACCTATTTTGGGAAAAAAACTCTAAAAATCTTTCCTTTCCTTTTTTTTCTTTTTCTTATAGGATTCTAACACGTGTGAATACGATAACACACATTTTTGTATAGGTTCTCTAAAGGGCACAAGATCACACAATTTTAAGAGAAAATTATGAGGAATTATACCGAATACGAATGATAGGTAGTTAAAACTTTTTTAAAAAAAAACGATAGCCCTTTAAATATGGGGCTATAAGTTCAGCTAATTATTTTTTTTTTAATTTTACCCTTTGTTTTAGTAATTAGTAATAATTTTTTTTTATAAAAAAGTGATAAGAGAGGTGAAAACCTGGTCAAGAAGAAAGAAGGTCCTGGCTCGAGGCATGGTCATTGGGCGAGGTACTGACGTGAAAGCAGCTGATACTAATGAATAACCAGCCAATATGCCATTCGCATGCACTAAAAACCTGCCAATAATACAATTTCATCACAACCCATTATTTCAAGAAAATAAAATTTATATTATATAAATTACATGGATAAAATTGAAAAGTTATTAAAAAAAACATGTTACCAAACATACTATCAAATGTTTACCAATCCTAAATTTTTACCAAATGAATTGATTAATGATCCAAATTATATGATAATAATCATTTTTAATTAATTAGAAAAAAGTTCAAAATTAAATTAAACAAATATTGAAGATTAATCTACCCTTTAGGCAATGACAAATCTTGAACGAAAAACCTGGTAGGAACGGGCTTAATCTAGTAGGGCAGGACTCAATACATATAAATTTTTTCGATAAAATTTACACTACAAAGCGAAAAAGCTGGGCAGACCGAGGCTTGTCTAACCCATAGAAGGATCCGCCATTGCCTTTAGGTGAGAAGCTATGTGATATAGCTCAAAGAGTCTAGTTGAAAGTTAATTTTTGTTATTTACAATTCTACTTTTCAATTATTACCTTGAAAAAGTAAGGACCCAAATCCCAATCATACCGGTTCAACAAATTGTTTCGTTGTTTCATTGAAACGTAACGCCACTCGTATCCCTTCTTTGTATTAAGAGGGTGTTTGGGATTGAGTTTCAAAACAACTTATTGACTTAGTGGCTTTTTCAAAAAGCCAATAAGTCAATAAGCTGTTTGTGTAACCCAAAAGCACTTTCTGTTTTGACTTTTGGCTTTTAAGGGTGGAAAAACTGTTTTTGAAAAGCTAGAAATCCTGGCTTTTGGCTTTTGGCTTTTGACTTTTGGAAAAAAATTAAAATATACCACCCATACAACCAATATTTACAATAAGTTAAGCGAAACACTTAAAAAAAACAATTTATTGACTTTTTGACGTTTCTCATCCCAAAAGCTAATCCAAACACTTTTTTTAAAACTCCTTTTCAAAAAGTCATAAGCCAATAAGCACTTTTGATCAAAAGCACTTTTACATCTCCAAACTCAATCCCAAACACCCTCTAAAATACATTAACCTTAACCCGGATACATTTAAAATCATTCAACATGAATAACTAAACATTACCTATTTATCTCATTACGCTATTACTCTACAAGAGTGATGAAACAGTTTGCAAATAGTAAACAAGTTGAAAATGCGTTAAACAATTCGCGTATCGTAATAAATAGATTAACCCGAACACGGACCCTTTATAAACATGTTATATGATCATTTTCTTGCTGTATACTGCGTCGTGTTAAAAATTGTCACCCGTGAACATAAATCTTTAACTTGTTTTTGTACTCGGGTAGTAAATGAAATTAAATACATCAAATGAAGTACCTAAAACCCGTGAAGTTAGAGTATGACAAGGAGCCATAATCATTACTTTCAGAATCCTTAATCATAACAACTAACGCAGCCACACACAGACCCACCGGCATAAGTCTTAGCAGCATCTCCGTCATCCGGATGCCACTAGAGCTCCCATCTTCTTCTTGGCATGTTATTGCAATTCCAGTAGCCACATCTGTGGTCTTTGCATTATTGTTGGCCATTGTTAACCACAAAGATTGGAGCCTTTTGTATGGATTTGCGTATAAAGAGATGAAGAAGAGATTGTGATTGTGAGAGATGGCTTGCTTTTGGATATCAATTTATAGGTAATAGATAGTGGAAGATAATTTTAGCAAAGTTAGGTGATGTAACATTCAATGACTTCGTGTTGTTGCACGTACACCATGTCATTTATTTCTTTTGTTTTAATTTGTTACATGTGATTATTTAAAATAAATTGTTCAAAGATTAATGTTTTTTTTCCCAAATAAAATGATTTGATTTTCAAAGAAAACATGTCTTCCTCACTATAAAAATCTTACCTATTGAAGAAACAACGAGTATCACTCGGGTATGATGAGGTGGTGGCTACTCGTGCTCGCTACAGGATATTATCCTTTGCTCACAACGATGATAGATCCGTGGTCCGATTAGATATATGGTAAGTTAATAAATAATGTAATGCACACACAAGGCTTAAGTGGTTCGGTCTCGTTGACCTGTCCACTGTAAACATATGATCTTCTATTACTCGAGAGTTTACAAGTGCAACTTAGAGAAAATACAAATCTAAAATACAAGTGTGTGTCTATGATTGGAGAAATTGTTCAACCCCTGAAAAGGCGTGGAGGCCCCCCTTTTATAGAGGTCTTGTGGGCCGAAGGCTTGTGGCCCATTTTTGGAGAGCTGAGCCCGGTCTTCGGAGTTGGGCTGGTCTTTTTAGAGGCCCATGTAGTTGGATTTGGATCCTTAGTTAGATAAAGCAAACTAGTCAAGAATGTTGCCTTGTGATTGGTCCACGTGGCGCCCTGCAATTGGCTGTCAGTGGCGGTGCCCTGCCATTGGTACACGTGTCGCCAAGTTGTGGTCTGCAGGATCCTCCCTTTCTTCTTGGTGGCAGGAGGTGTCAGCTGAGGTGACATCAGACACTCGGGGAGGCGTGCAGCAAGTGGAGCTCCAGGGGGCTGCACCTTGGCAGAGGAACCTTTCGCGGATCCTCTCCGCGGGAGACGTTGCTCTTATCTGTCTGCATAGCTTTGCTAAGACCTGGTGGACAATTTTGGCGGGTAGGGTGCGCCTAAGCGCTGATACCCTACCCCTTCAAGTCCCCTCAGTCCAGTGCGTCTCTTGGGCTTGCCAAGAGGTCTAGTGGTGTGCTGGATTAAAAATGTGTTGGGTGTTGGATGATAGCTCATCCAATCTGAATGCGCGGCATATATGTGTTTTGAAGAGGGTGCTTGTTTCACTTCTAACATATATGAGGATAAAAAAGAGTGCGTGTTGCAGCTCTTTGGCATATATGTGTTTTGAAGAGGGTGCTCGTTGCACTTCTAACATATATGAGGATAAAAAAGAGTGCGCGTTGCAGCTCTTTGGCATATATATGATTTGAAGAGAGTGCTCGTTGCACTTCTAACATATATGAGGATAAAAAAGAGTGCGCGTTGCAGCTCTTTGGCATATATGTGTTTTTGAAGAGAGTGCTCGTTGCACTTCTAACATATATGAGGATAAAAAAGAGTGCGCGTTGCAGCTCTTTAACATATATCAAGATAAAAGTGTCCCTTTATCTTTGCATATGTTCATTTTTAGATTAATGTAGATGATGAGAGAAAAATAACCCTATTTTTCCCTGAGCTCTTTCAGCTTTAGGGGGATGGGGGTTGAATTTGTTGTGTCATCATTTACGTTTTTCCTGTGCTGTCCCTGTAGGGAAAGCGGACAGAAGTCATAAGACCAGCGCCGGGTGATGACGTGGCATTCACGCTGATGATTCATGAAATCCGGCGGAGAACGTCTTTGGATTTTATGTCAACCTAGCGCCTGATGGTGACGTGGCACTATAGCTGGTGAAATGTAAAATCTGGTGGAGAACGTCCTTGGATTTTACGTCAACGTAGTGCCAGATGATGACGTGGCACACTGGCTGGTGAGATGTAAAATCCAGCGGAGAACGTCCTTGGATTTTACGTCAACGTAGCGCCAGATGATGACGTGGCACACTGGCTGGTGAGATGTAAAATCCGGCGGAGAACGTCCTTGGATTTTACGTCAACCTAGCGCCAGATGGTGACGTGGCACACTGACTGGTGAGATGTAAAATCCGGCGGAGAACGTCCTTGGATTTTACGTCGACCTAGCGCCAGATGGTGACGTGGTATTCTGGCTGGTGAAGTGTAATCAATGCGTAACCAAAGTTGCATTAACTACAGGAATGATTTGGAGTTAATGCGCCTTGAATTTGAAAAGGTGTCATAAATTGGAGGGAAAACCGAGGAGGCGTGTCTTGGAAGCTGAGGAGGTTGGTAGACGTGTCAGGTGGCAGGAGGGATGTCTGTCTGTTGTCAGTCACGTCAGCACGTGGGTGGACGTTTTTTTCGTCATGTGTCAGGTGAGTAGGCGCCCACGCGCGCGAGTGGGGTGTGCATTCCTTGAGAAGCTGACACGTGGTGAGTGCCAGGGAGTTGTGTCAGGCGAGTGAGCACCACGCGCGACAGACAACTATTTTTCCACTGATTGATGCCACGTGTAGCGTTAGGATGAAGCCACCGAAGGAAGATGTGTGGTTGCCTGCCAGCTGTTACCCATCACAATTAATGCGATGGGTATAAATAGGTGGCTTTGTACCCTCTATCCTCACTTTTTCAACCGTTTATCCTTTCTTTTCTCCTTTATCCTCTCAAGTTCTTCAAGTTTTCCTTTGGGTTTTTTCTAGATCTCTGGAAAGTGTTCAAGTTTCCGGTGATTTGCATCTGTAATTTTTACCTCTTTCTGTTTTGTAGCAAAAGATGTTAGAATCTTCACACATAGGTTCACCTGGTGGTGGCCAGAATCCTGAAAAGGCACCAGAAAAAGGGCCAGAGAAGACGAAGGGTGCTGCCAAGTTGATGTTTAATACTCCCTGTAAATGGAGTGATAAAAGCTTTGCCAAGTTCGTTAAGGCCATGGAGTTTGATCCCACCTGGGAGATTGAACTTCTGACCGGGAAGTCAACGGCCCTCACTCCTCCGACTGGTAAAATGACACTCTACGGTTGCCTGCCACCAAATTTCAGGTAGATATGTTGGTAAAATATGGTATCCATATAACCCAACTGAGTGCATTTGGTATGTTAAGGCTTGTACATTTTGAAGCTTGTTGCCGTGCTCTGGATATTGAACTTACTTTTGAGAGGTTCAACGTGTTTTATAAGATGACCATGGAGCAGTCATGGTTCAACTTCACCCCCCGCTCTCAGGTGCAGGCGATGGGAACAACTCCTTCTAAGTCTCTTCATGACTGGAAGGAGAAGTTTTTCTATATTAAGCGCGGGGTGATTCCTGTGGATATGCCCTGGAAAGTTATTGTTGAGCGGCAGAGGGTGCCGGATCATCCTGTTATGGCGGGTTTCAAGGAGGAGGAATGGTTTAAGCATCTGACTGCCAACGCGTCCCCATATGACTCCGTTATATGCACTGAGGCGATGTTAGCGCTCCTTGGTTTGAGCCGTATACAGATGGTACCCGGGCAAGAGCCTGTGATCATGGATCCTGGTAAGATTTTGTCTTTTGCGCTTATTTTGTAAATTGTTTTGTTGGCATTTGTGTTGACTGCCTGTGTCTAATGTAGGGGTTACCAAGTTTGAAGCTTTTTTTGGCGCGTGATAAGGCGAAGCTTGAGTGGAGGGCGCCTGTTGAGGGTGGCGTCCCTATTGTTGATGGATTGGTGGATAGATTCTCTACCCAATCTTGAATTCAAGCCTACTGGTATGAATATCTCACGTCCCTATTGTGACCCTGACTCTTTGTCGTCTGATACGCATGGATTAATTCCATGCGTGGTTATTTTGTCCGATGAGGAGTCTACAGGATCCTCTAAGGAGCTGGTTCATCCAGCGCGTCCTTCTAGGATTCCTCATAGTTGAGAGCATAAGAAAATGGCGCCCCGGACTCATAGGTATCGACCCAATCTGACCGTGCGCCTTTGAGTGTAGGTGGAGAGGGGTCGTTGTTTGGGCAGAAAGACAAGTGGAAGGATTCGTCTTCCTATGCTCCTGAAGAGACTGAGGCGCCTGAGTCGCCTCTGAAGAAGAAGCGAAGGCTGGTGAAGGGGCCTAAGGCATCCGGGACGGGTGAGGGCAAATCTGACCCCTCGAAGGCTGAATCAGTAGACAAAACTGTGAAAACGCCGTTTTCCTTGAATATTGTCCCTCCGCCGGAGCGCAGACCTCTTATTTAGAAGAGTGTGAAGAAGGTGACCGGTGAGTAAAAAGACTGTACGTTCTCATGTTTGTTAATCCTTCCATATTTTTCTAAATTTCTTCCCGCTTTTGTTTGTAGTTGTTTCTCCTTCGATCGTTCCTACCTCCATTTCTGCTCCGCCTCCTTCTGAGACGGAAGCTCTGAAGAAGCGGGAGGAGGATGAGCGGATTAGGAAGGAGAAGGAGGCAGTCGATACCGAGAAGCGGGCCCATGAAGCTGCCGCAAAAAGCTTGAGAAAGCGGCTGAAAAGCCGCGCTTAGAAGAGGAGAGGCAGGCAGAAGAATCCAAGGCTAAGGCCGAGGCTATCGCCAAGGAGGCTAAGTTGACCCATCCGATGACTGAAATGTCCCCAGTTGGAGGGGGTAGTTCCATTTCTGGCCAAACGGGCGGTATATCGTCTGGATCTTTGGAGCGGGAGTCCTCTCGCAGCTTGTGACGAAGAAGACCCCGCCTCGTTCGGTGGGGAGAAAAAGTGTGGAGAGGCCAACTCCCAGTTTTCTAATCCTCTAATCGTGGAGGAATTTATGGATGAGGTCGCCCCTCCCATGGAAAGGGAGTATCAGGACGGTCTTCAGTGGTCCGCCTTGATCTCCGACATCTGCGTCGGCCAAGCGCTGCAGTTTGCGGCGATAGATTCTTTGGAGGGGCGTGATGTTGCTCGCAGCATTGCCAATTTTAATGCTGAGAAAGGGGTGCATACGCGGAGGGAGGAGAAGCTTCAGTCAGAAGTGGAGCGCTATAGAGAAAGGGCCTATAAGGCGGAACACAAGATAAAGGTCCTGGAAAAGGATCCTGCCTTGGCGAACAAGAGATGGGTAGACTCTTGTCAGGTTACCAATCTTCAGATGAGGAAGTTGAGGGATGAGATTCAAGATCTAAAAAATGAGAATGCTTAACTTCGTGTGGCCGCCGAAAGTCATACAAAGTTCCTTGCGGAGAAGGATTCGCAAGTGGCGGAGGCGCGCTCTGAGCTCCAAACTAAGGATAAGGAGCTACTTACTGCGACCTCCCGCCTGTCTGTGATAGAATCTGAGAAGGTGGCTTGGTTAAAGGAGAAGGCGGCCCTAGAAGATGAGAGGGCTTCGCTGGAGGAATCTTAGATGGTGGCGCAGACTAAGGCGTAAAATGTCAAGACTTTGCTTTATCAAGCCACCGTCACGCAAGAGAAGGCCAGGGAGTCCATCCGTTGGGTGATGACCGCATGCATTTCCGGGTTAAGCACCATAAGTTGCGTTACTTATGTTTGTTTGTATTAGTAAATTTTCTAACATGTTTTGTTTTTGCAGATCTTCAAGCGGTTCTGGAATGAACCCAAGCTTGGTGATCAGGTTGCCGCCATTGCTGCTGTTGCTCGAGCCGCCGGGGAGGCCGAGGGATTTGATACCGGGTTTCACCATGCTTTGAACCGTGGTCGTTTAGATCAAGGTTCGCATTATGGGAAACCGCGGGAGAATGAGTATATAGCCGAACTTACCAAGTTTGACCAAATTGAATTTCCTATACTAAAGACAGTGGAAGACTGTAATCAGTATGCTGATTCAGCTGGTGCCCTCCGTTACTTTATCGAAGAATCCGACCGTCTGGGTGCGGAGGCACGGAAGAAAGCGCAGTAGGAGGAGGAGGACCGATTAGCCCGAGAGCGTGCAGCGGCCAGGGGTGAAGGTGCGTCTGGAACGACGCATGATGAAGAAAAGCAGCTGGTGGATTTTGATGGCTCTGATAGGGAATAGATTTGTTGTTTTGTATGTTCCCTTTTATGTTTGTAATTATCAAGGCGATCTCCGCCTCTTTTTGACGAATGGTATCATTTCTTCTTTATTTTGTGTGCACACTTCGCTTTTTCACTTAGATTTTCATAGTCCGGCGTTGGTTTTGGGATAGCCACGCCTTGAAGACCAAAACTCTAAGTAGTGAACACAGTAAATAGATAGAAAATATTCACTTGTGAATAAGAAAAGAAAGGCGTGTATAGCCCTGATATTAATATGGCAACAATTTACATAAAACAAGTGCGCAGTTGCGCCGCGTTCCAAGAGCGTGGGATACGGGTTCCGTCTAATTTTTCAAGTGCGTAAGCGCCTTTTCCCAGGACTTCTTGGATTCTATATGGTCCTTCCCATCTTGGAGCCAGTTTTCCATGTTTTTCTGCGTTAGAGGCTTCGTTGTTGCGGAAGACGTAATCCCCTACGTTGAATTGGTGTAACTTGACCTTTTGATTTTTGATTATAGTAGAGTTCCAACTAGTTTTTGTATCTAGCCTCTTTGATTGCGGCGAGTTCTCGCCGTTCTTCTAGTAGGTCTAGGTTTAGGCGGAGTTTGTCACACCCCAACCGATGGCGGAATACATCGAGGCGCGACTTGTGACAGATTGTTCAAAGATTTCATGACACTAGTATTGTGACAAATTATTTAAAAATAGATTTCGTTCATAGCATTGAAAGGTCTAAAAATAGAAGTACAACTTGTCTCAAAATAAAGGAAATACAACATCAAGAATAACAAAATTAAACTAGTGTGAGTTTCTAGCTAATCCTATTAAGTTTCTTGATTTCTTCGCATCAAACATTTCCTGCAACATATATAAAATATCCATCAACACATAAAGCATTGGTGAGCATACTAGTTTTTAGTCTAAGTACATAGCATAAGGAAAGTCTACTCGAATCATCATGTTATAGGAATATGCACGAAGAACCATACAAAAGGCAATAACACTCGAATACACAATTGAGAGATACTTAACATGACCCATAAAGGGGGCAGTGTGTCAATCCTATAGCGATATACATGTAAGGCGGGTTGTGCTAATAGACATTTGTATGTGATAATAATTCTAGCATAGCATAGCATATAAGCATTTAGATTGAGCATAATAGTTTAAGAGTATGAAATCGTTTAAGTTTTGATAGTGATACATGTTGAGCCCCAAAGAATAAAGAATAAAAATGGGACAAGTATGAACTCACCTTAGGGAGCGTTATTTAGTTCCCAAAAATGGGTCTTGAAGAATTGAAGATTTAGCTCCAAATAACTAGAATTAGAAAGGAAGGCGTTTTAGGTTCAAGAGTTAGATTAAGAGATTCAAGAGAGTCAAGCATGCCTTTTAGGTGAACCAAAGCACAAATTGCCTTTAGGGCAATCCGGATGGTCATGAGTTAGAGTAATTAACCAAGCACAAAATCATCATAAAATTGATTCGGATGGTATGAGCTAGAGTTAGGAATGTGAATCCATTTAAGAGTGTTCATGTCATGACCACTTTGTTTATAGATAAAACATGGGCCTTGGACACGGGATTTCCCCTTTCTCGTGTGGAACTAATCCATATCACAAGATGGGTCAAGAGAATGGTAAGGTAGGGTGTAACCACAAACCTTCCAAGAATTTGTTAATAGAGTAGTAAGATTAAAGATTGAAAGTAAACATAGGGTTAATACATAATATAACTAGGAAGTTTAAGTAGAGTATGGTGACTTGTTTTGATGAGCCTTGGCTCTCCTTTGTCAACCATTACCATACCACAAATCTATCCAACATTGAGTTTTTGGTGGACTTGGTTGGTATCTCTACAAGAAAGATCCTAGAACATAAAAGAACAATGAAAAACAATCACCTTTGAGGCCTCTTTTTGGTGCTCTACCCTTACACATTTCTGTGGATAAGAAAGGGGTAGATCCTAGAGGTTTCTCCAAGGAGTTCTAAGTAGAAAAGAAGAGGAAAATCAGTAGGAAAGGTAAAGGTTTAGGCTCAAGAACTTACTGTTGTGAATCAGAAAGTTGCTTGAGAAACCTTGAAGATTAGAGAGTTCTTGAGAGAGATTAGGGGTGAACAAAAGATTAAGGAGTGTGGGAGGGGGTATTTATAAGTGGGTTAAGGTGGTTGGGTATTAAATGGAGTAAATGGGGTGGTTAGGAGTGAATTAGGTGGGAAAATGGGTGATTTACGAGTGGGAATAAGCAGCCAAAGCTGCTGCTGATATGATGCCCCTCGAGCACCATGAGCGGCCAGGCTCCTCTCCTCGAGGTGTGCGGGGGAGAAGGGGTTCAGCCCAAAGTTGGTTTTCGTTGAGCTTGGCCCAACAGACTCGGTTTTGGACGTGTTTTAGGTTAAAACTTAGTGTTTGAGCCCATTTTGACATGTTTTTGAGTTGGGGTTGATTTCCTCATTGTATGGGTTCGTTTATACTTTGGTTTAGTGTTAGAACTCGATTTTTCAAGTGTAAAGGCAACATGTTTATTTTAAATAGTCTATGCAAGATTTTTTATGAATATAAGTATTTGACTAAAAGTTTCCCATTGATCATAAGCTCGATATTACAAGGGGGTAAAATGGAAAATTACAAGAGTACAGGGACTGGAATTGAAAATGCAAAAAGTACGAATGTTACCGAGTTCTTATTCATTTTGTTGTTTGTCCGCCATGAGTACTCGTGCGTATGGACAACCTATCTCGGCGGGTATGACGGCTTCAGATACGTAGGTGAGGCTAAATGGGGTTTCTCCGTTGCTTGACTTGGTGAGAGTGCGAGTGGCACATAAAACATGTGGAACCTCGTCAACCCAGCCGGTTCTTTTAGTAACGAGGCGCGTCTTGATGCCCTCGAGTATGCTCTTGTTTTCTCTTTCGACTTGTCCGTTTCCTTGTGGGTGCGTGACAGATGTAAAAGTCTGTTGAACTCCCATTTGCGCCAGCAATTCTTGTAAATGTTGGTATGTGAATTGAGTTCCGTTGTCGCTCACAATTGGGTATGGTAAGCTGAATCTGCAGATGATGAATTCCCAGATGAATTTTTTGATATGCGCCCCGTCAATCTTTGCTAAAGGTTTGGCTTCAATCCACTTGGTGAAGTAATCGATGGCCACTATTTGAAATTTGACGCTTCCTGGCGCTGTAGGGAATGGGCCAACGATATCCATTACCCATTTTTGAAATGGCCATGCTAATGTCATAGGTACTAAGTCATTTTTTGGGCGTAACGTATTTGGTACATGACGCTGGCAGGAGTCGAATTTGCGTAATACTGCCACTGCGTCTGGGTGCATTCCGGGCCAGTAGTACCCTGCGTTCATGAGCTTGGCGATGACCATTCTGGGCCCTGTGTGTAAGCCGCAAATGCCCTCATGAATATCTCGAATGAGAAATGAGGCATCGGCGGAATCGACGCAGCAGAGTAGCGGGCCTAGGTAGGATCAGCGATAGAGAACACTGTCAGTAAGTTGGTAGTGTAGGGCTTTGTACTGTATTTTCCGATCCTCTGGTTTGTTCTCAGGCAGGGTTCCGGAAGTCAAATAAGCTTTGATGGGTGTCATCCAAAACGCGTTGCCTGTTTGGATGACATTTACTTGTCGCAGTGGGACGGATGGTTGTTCTTGCAACTCTACACGGATATCTTTACCCATGTGTTTGAAGACCGTTGAGACCATTTTGCTCAGCGCGTCTGCGTCTTTGTTCTCACTTCTATTGTTATGAATAATGGTACAAGAGACGAACCTGCGTATGAGCAACTTGGCCTGTTGGAGGTAGAGCGCCATGGTGGCATCGCGTGCATCATATGTTCCATTGATGTGTCCTGCTACAAGCATTGAATCCACATGTGCCTCGAGATGGGAAGTTCCCATTTTGTTCGCTATTCGGAGACCTGCCAACAGCGCCTCGTATTCCGCTTCGTTGTTTGTCGCGGGGAAATCTAGGCGGATAGCGTATGTGTATTCTTTGTTGTTTGGACTGACTAGGCGTAATCCCGCGCCTGCTCCATCGCTATTTGAGGCCCCGTCAGTGTATAGGGTCCATTTTCAAGTTCATTGGTGGGGGCGCGGGTTCTTGCTCTGCCAGCCAATCTTGTACTTTTTCCGCCGGTATTTCTATTGCAAAGTCGACGAGCACTTGTCCTTATATGGTGGGTCGTGGTTTGTAATTGATGGTGTGTTCACCAAGTTCAATGACCCATTTTGCTAAGCGGCCCGACATTTCTGGTTTTCGAAGTACGTCATAGATTCTGTAATCCATTAGGATATTGATTGGGTGCCCGTGGAAATACCTGCGCAATCTGCGCGAGGCGTGTATTAGTGCTAGTACTAGTTTTTCCAATGTTGAGTATCTTGTTTCCGCATCTAACAAGGTGCGGCTAATGTAGTAAATGGGTGTTTGAACTCCATTGCGGTCTACGAGGAGTACCGCGCCAATGGCCTTCTCCGTGACGGAGAGGTATAGTGTTAGAGGTTCCTTGGGTAACGGCGCAGTAAGAGTGGGTAAATTTACAAGACACTATTTCATTTCTTGGAAAGCCTTTTCCGCCTCAGGAGTCCAGCTGAAATTACTTTTTTTTTCAGACAATTTTTTAGAGTGTCTACAAATGGGAAAGATCTAGATGCATAATTGGAAATGAAGCGATTGAGGGCCATCAGGCAGCCCATCAGTGTCTGTACTTCCTTGATTGATGCGGGAGAAGGCATTCTTTTGATTGCTAATATATTGTCTGCGGTGGCACGAAACCGTCGCATCTGACAATGACGCCAAGGAATTTACCTTCTTCCATGTCGAATGAACACTTGCTTGGATTGAGCTTCATGTGCACCTTGCGCAGCTGATCAAACGTTTACTGAATATCTGCCAGCATGTGTTTTTCTTCTTTGCTTTTTATGACGAGATCGTCGAAGTACACTTCCAAGCGTACGCCTATCTCGTTGATGAATGCGCTGTTCATTAGGCACTGATAGGTGGCTCCCGCGTTTTTTAGACCAAAGGGCATTTTGTGTAATAAAATATGCCCATGTCTGTATGGAAGGCTGTTTTGTCTTCATTTTTCTTTGCCATTTGGATTTGGTGGTAGCCCTTGTATGCGTCTAAAAAGCATTTGTAGCGGTAAGGCGCAAGGGAATCCACATTGAGGTCAATTCCGGCAAAGGATAGCAATCTTTTGGACAGGCTTTGTTCAAGTCTTTGTAGTCGACGCACATGCGCCATCCGCCGGTTACTTTGCCTACTATGACTGGGTTGGCGACCCAGGTTTGGTAGCGGATTGGACGGATGATGCCCGCGTTTAGGAGTTCGTTGACTTGTCCATTCATGGCCTTTGTTTTCTCCAGCCCCATCTTGCGCTTCTTTTGTACTACTGGTTCAACTGATCTGTAAGTGTTGAGCTTGTGTTCCGCTACTTCTAGCGGAACTCCTATCATGTCAGATGGTTTCTAGGTGAATACGTCAATGTTTTTCACGAGAAGTTGTTTTAGGTGCGCCCTGGTGGTGTTGGAGATTTCATTGCCAATGACTACCATTTGGTCCGGGAATTCGGGGTTAAGAAGCCAGTTTTCCGGCTCCAAGCGGATCTGTGTTCTTGGAAATTTTTGGGGCTTCACCGTGTCGACTGCGTGGCAGTCTTTGTTGCCCCGGATGAATGCAATGCCTTTGCGGGTGGGGAAGCCGACCATTTGGTGTGGTGTGGACGCATTCGCGTTGAAGCGTGCTAGGACCTCCTGACCCAGAAGGATATCGTGGTGCGACGTTGCTGGTAAGACCATGAAGTCGCACATTTCTGTGCGCTCCAGCTTTCCATCGGTCAAGGTGACCGGGAAGGATATCATACCTCGCGGCATGATGACTTCATGAATAAAGCCCAAGATTGGTTCATTGACTGGAATGAGGCGGGCTTTATCCTCCTCGTCCAGTTGTTGAAAACACTGATCATAGATTATATTAGTGCTGCTTCCGCCGTCCAGGAACATTGATCTAGTTTGATAATGTCCGACCACGGCGGTGATTATGTGCGGCGTTGTAGATGAAGGGCCGCCCGGGACTCGGGAAAGGAGGACGTCAGCCTCCTTCCATGAGTCGTCGTTTTGCTGCCGGGGGCGCTTTCCTTTGGTTTTGCCCTTGGAGCTCCCGCAATCATGTTGCAGTGGTTGAGTGGGCGATGGATGAAATTTGCTTCGAGGTTGCGGATTGGCTTTCGTCCGCCGTCGTCACGTTTGTCCTCTTGATTGTTCACGCGCCCGTCTCTGTCAACGTTCTTCACCAAGTGGCCCAGTTGGCCAGTCTTGAGGGCGACTTCTATTTTCAGCTTCAGACTATAGTCGTTGTCTGTAAGATGGCCATAGTCGTTGTAGTAGTCACAAAATTTTGTGGTATCCACATTCTTCCATTTTCCAAGGGCCTTGGGTTCTTTGAAAGTGATTTACTTAGTCTTGAGCACTTGAGACGGTGTCTTGGTGGGAGGGGTCCAATCAGTATTTTTCTTGGAGTGACCCCTCTAGTCCTGCGATTGTTTGTTATTGATGGTTTGGCGGGCTTCGTTGGCGGATGAATATTTGCCTTCGTCCGCTACTCCAGAGATGCGCGACCAAACAAACTGTTTGCCTTTATTTCTATTGGAGTTATGAGTCTGCTGGTAGCCACGTTGTTGTTTGAGTGAGCGCTCGGATGATGCGTAAACTTTAGAGGCCCTGATGATTTCATCCCAAGCGTTTGGGATGTCGTCTTTTCCAGACAGGGTCTTCATTAATTCCTCACTGCAGACACCATGAATGAAGCCTGCGCATGTGAGTTCTTCACCACATCCTATTTGTAGTGCCTCTTTGTTGTAGCGCATTATGAAGTCATCGATGGACTCGTTGTCCGTGCGCTGGCATAGCAGGATATGGGATTTATCCTTCTTGTGTTTCATGAGGTGGGAGAAGTGGTCTTTGAATTTTTTGATGAGATCATCAAAATCCACTATTCCTCCCACCGGGAAGTTATCAAACCAAACTCTGGCCGCGCCTGTCAGTGTCTGTGCAAATAAGTTACACCAGACCTGGACAGGCCAGAGGACAGTGCTACCTGCGCACTCAAATTTGTGCAGGTGATCTGTAGGATCGCGCAGGCTATCGTACTTGCCGATGCTGCTAGGGAGTTTAGCCTGTTTCTCAATGGGAGCGGTGGCTATTCGCTGACAGAATTTTAAATTTATGGAGAATGACTTAGGCCTATAAGGCCGATTAAGGTCATCATCCTCCTTTCGGTGCAACGTTGCCGAAGTTGCCTTCGTCGTCTTGTGTTTTTTTGGCTTAGGGGCCTTGGAAACGTCTGAGTCACTAGTTGGTTGGTAGCTATCTGACTCAGAGGTTGATTTGTCTAGGCCCTGCCCGCTCGTATTTCTACTGCGGACTGGACGTCTAGACTTTGATTTTTCAACCTCTTTTTCTTTACCCTTTCGGCTTTGTATGGCCGAAAGGGATGCAAAAAGTGCTGACTTACCGGCCTGTTGCTTGGCAAGCATGGATTGGTAAGTTTTTGTTATTTTTAGATGTCGTTGGAATAGCCACTCGTATGGGTCAACTGGTCCGGCGTTCTCCTGCTCAAAATCTGAGCAAGTGACCGCGTGTGGAGGCGAGTAGACCCGCGGAGCTGGATGTCTGGATTGGTTGTCCGGAGTACCCGTTACTCCGATGGTTGTACCATGGAGTACACTAGATGGAGTTGGCCCGGAGTACCGATTGGGTTGGGATCTGCCATAGGTGAGTTGAAAAGATGAGTTTGAGAAAACTACGTTTTCAGCCGGTACGGATGGCGCCAATGAAGAAACAATGAGTATGACTCGGGTATGATGAGGTGGTAGCTACTCGTGCTCGCTACAGGATATTATCCTTTGCTCACAACGATGATAGATCTGTGGTCCGATTAGATATATGGTAAGTTAATAAATAATGTAATGCACACATAAGGTTTAAGTGGTTCAGTCTTGTTGACCTACGTCCACTGTAAAGATACGATCTTCTATTACTCGAGAGATTACAAGTGTAACTTAGAGAAAATACAAATATGAAATACAAGTGTGTGTCTATGATTGGAGAAATTGTTCAACCTATGAAAAGGTGTGGAGCCCCCCCCTTTTATAGAGATCTTGTGGGACGGAGGCTTGTGGCCCATTTTTGGAGAGCTGGGCCCGGGCTTCAGAGTTGGGCCGGTCTTCTTAGAGGCCCATGTAGTTGGATTTGGATCCTTAGTTAGATAAAGCAAACTAGTCAAGAATGTTGCCTTGTGATTGGTCCACGTGGCGCCCTACGATTGGCTGTTAGGGGCGGTGCCCTGCCATTGGTACACGTGTCGCCAAGTTCTGGTTTGCAGGATCCTCCTTTTCTTCCTGGTGGCAGGAGGTGTCAGCTAAGGTGACATCTGACACCCAGGGAGGCATGCAACAAGTGGAGCTCCAGGGGGGCTGCACCTTGGCGGATGAACCTTCCCTAGATCCTCTCCGCGGGAGACGTTGCTCTTATCTGTCTGCATAGCTTTGCTGATACCTGGTGGACAATTTTGGCGGGTAGGATGCGCCTGCGCTGATACCCTATCCCTTCACCCATAGCTTCTCACAATGACTCTTGGGAAGCATAACATTTTTTTCTTCAAAACGAAATTTAAACTTTATTTTTTTAAAAGGATATTATGTAACTTGGATGTTCATTTTTTTTGAACGGCCAACAAATCACTCACGAAACTGGACAAAGGAGTACTCCGCGAGTAACTTAGGTCCACCAATAATTTCACACCAGTTCTCGGGGAAAACTCGCCGCCCGAAAGCCCACTACGGTAAAACCCAGCTCACTAGCAGCATTTTGGTGCTAGTAGGATTTGAACTCCCCATAAGTTGGCATTCGTGTATTACTCGGTAACCAAGGCGTGCCTCTAGAATTTGATAGAGCTATGAGTCAATCCATGATGGGTCAATTAGTCAATCAATGATGGGTCAATTAGTATTACCAGCAATTAAAAAACAAATTTAAATGAATATATAAATAGATGGTGAGGATCCTGTATAAAGAGTGTTTTTTTAGAATGGTAAGAAGGGTTTTGAGGCGCTGGATTGTTTAATGAATGATTAAGATTGATCAATCTCAAAATTGTAACAATTGTTTTAATTTCGTTTGACTTATTTTACTGACCAGGGATATCAATGTAATTGTGTGTGTTTTATCATGAAAACCCATTAAATAACATTTAATCTAACACTACAATCATGGATCCATCATTTTCATATGAAAATAAAACAAGATATGTAGCCAAAATTAAATGGGTTTTAACATACAAAAACTATTACGATTCATGTTGTTTGAATCTGGGATTTTCATATCAGTGTGTTTATTTTCAAAGTCATAGTTTTTTAACATACGAATGATTGTATTGCGGTTCAAGTCATGGTGTTATTTTACATCCACAAGGATTGTATTACAATTTATCATGATGTTATGTTGTCTGGTCAAACAAATTGTTTGAAAATGGTATTTTCATATCAATGTGTTTTATCTTCATCCGGGAGGATTTGTATTACATTTAAATCAATGTATTTTATTTTCATAGTGGTTATATCAGTGTGTTATATTTTATACACTTTAAATTTGTGATTAATAAAACACCATGTTTGACTAACACACACCATTGATAGGAATATAATAAAATACAATATGTTATGAAAAATAAAAATCTACCTTATATATAAAACACTATCTGTATGTTACTAAAACACCACACTTTGATTATTATACACAATGTTTAAGCAGCTTTGGAGTTTTGATTGAATTGTTTATGAGTTTTTATTCTTAAACAGATAATCATAAAAATGTTATTAAAAATTGGAAAAAGAAAACCCTTCGAATTAATCAATCCACGATAACTTCCATAATTTACTAAGGGCTTGTTTGATAGCCTCTTAATTAGGCTCTGAATCATTCAGCTCTGAATGGTTCAGTATTCAGACTGTTTGTTTTAACCTAAAAAAGGCTCTGAATGGAATGATTAAGAGCTAAATCATTCAGACTTGGTGTATAGCTGTAATCATTCAAAACCTCTTAACCATTCAGACCTCTTAATGATTCAGCACTTAATCAACCAAACAGCCCCTAACATTTGACTAATGATACAATTACACTAATACCATCTATGATATATTTTAATTAGTGCCATATGTCAACCTCTTAGTCCTTCTTATCGTTCTCACAAAAAAAAACACTTTATACAAGAACCTCTACCCGTAAACGAATATAAACAAATGAATGTAAATGAAAAAAAAAATACAATTAAACAAACAAACATTAACGATTGTACAATATGAACGAACATGGGTTCAAAACTACTTGATCATTTCGTTCTTTTACTAAAGAAACGGATATAAGCAAATTATTCCCATAACAACTTACCGAACTTCCTAATCTTTTACGGGTTTACTCAAACAATAAAAACTAAAAGTTGACAATCGAATATGTCTTATCAATAAAAAAAGTTCATCCGTAGGATACGGATGACAATAAGACGGGTATTGCTAATCTCAATCTCATACCATCATACTCATGCTGTCACACCCTCAAATTTCACATGCGGGGTTTTACCGCGAGGCGCGTGACACACCAGGATCTCAGTCAACGATCACAATAAACATACAACAAACATGCATTCATATATATTTTTAAAACCAAAATATCACGCTTTGAGCCGTAAACCAGCAGCGGAAGCATTTCTTGTTTACAACCAAACGACATATTATAGTTTACAAAACAATGTTTAATATGCTTCGAAATGTTAGACGTTGTGCATGACTTCGTGCGCCTAGCCCGTTGACTGCTACCTTAGCGACCTGAGAAAACATGCCAAAAATGTCAACATATAATGCTGGTGAGTTCACAGGTTTTCTTTTATAAAAGTGTTGTTACAAGTTCGCAAAGATCATTCCCGTTAATACTATGTCATAAGAACGTTAGCTAGACGTTAAGTGTTTTTACTACTACGGTTGGGAACCCATTACTAAACATGTACCAAAAGATGAATCCAGCCCAGATTGACTGGGTTACCGATGCCTCGATAACCCGAGAGTTAGAGACAATATGCACCCGCCCGGCATCCCCGCCGTCGAGTGGGGTTTGTGAGGCCCAATAGATCTATCCACATTTCCCTCGTTGTGCATCCCCGCACATTCATGGTTTCCCCCTTGGACTTTCCGTAAAAGCCGTATAGTAACATAAAGTGCCCATAGTATAACATGACCTTTAATAAGTTCGTAAGTAGCATGTTTCTCCCCCGAAAGCAAAACGGTAAAAGTGGGGCTGTGAAACTCACCTTAGATTGTGTTACTTGAAAACAGTTAAGTAATTATGCTATGATAGCCCCAAATAGTGGCGACCTATCATAAGATGTGTATAAGTATCCGGACTAATAACCCGCAAGTTAACTAGTCCCCGAATGTCCATACCATAACCATAAACGTTTGAAAACACCTTTGACTGTTAAACCGACCGTACCAGACAAGACCCGACATCCCATTGGTGACCCGACATCCCACGTGTTAGACAAATACAAGACATCATGCAACATATGCGATTAAACACTTAATACGTGCAAGAGTTCACCTAGTCTAGCATAATGTTCAATTAACGCATAAACAGGTCCGAACACGTGTTACTAAGCCATTTGGTGTATCCCGGGGTTCCTATCATGTTCCTAGGTGTCAAATCATGTTCCGGGATGTCAAAATACGCTTACGGCAGCAGTACACGCGATTAGGAAACTTACATGCAATTAGGAAAAGTCAACTGGTGAATAGGAGATAGTCAACTGGCGAGTAGGGGCTACTCGCCTGATGTATCAGGCGAATAGGCTGTAATCGCCTGATACATCAGGCGATTAGAGTTCTATTCGCCTATAGCAATGCTGTCGCGTTTTTTCGCGCGTTAAACCCTCCAAATCAGACCCGAAACATGTAAAAACACCCAACATCAAACCTAAACCATTTACCAACCCATTCCAAGCAAAAACCCCCAATTTATCTATGCTCTAACGACCTCGGTGCGATTATTTTCTAAAATGGCAAAGTACTAGTTTTCATTAACTATGAAATCTTTCCTTAAGTAGTAAAGATCAGATTACACCTCCTACAACTTGCAAATCATCATCCCTATGTTATAACATCATTCTAGCATGATTCCTAACAATAAACAAGCAATGAATCATATCATAACATGCTAATTCTTCAAGAATCACCCAAATGGGTCAAAATGCATACTTTCATCTAAACACTATAACAATAGCTTAAACTCATAGATAATCATCCTAACAACTCCTACACATCAGAATTACATCAAATTCATGGAAGCATTCATGTTATAATCACCAAAAATCATCATATGCATCAATACTTCACATATAGCAAGTATTATGGTGTAGACTTGTTTTAAAACTCATTTCCAAGGTTTTTAAAAACACATTCTTAGCAAAACAAGGTCTGGACTTTTGGGGAACCAAAACAATAATATTACAAAGGTTTGGGATGAAGAACACACCTTGGATTTTATCAAAGAAAGGTATGTAAGCTTGGAAATGGTGATTTTTGAAGCAAAACAAGTTCCAGAGGTGTTTTAAGGTGTGTGGGAGGCTTAGGATCAGTTAGGGTTGCACAAATGGTGTTTGGGGAGTCAAGGGTTGTATTTATAGGTGTTTTGACTCGTGCACATCAGATCAGGCGAGTAGGGAATTAGTACAGGCGATTAGAGCCTCTAATCACCTATATACTGGCGATTAGAAGCCCTAACGCCATTAATCATCCCTATTCGCCTATATAAATGGCGATTAGGAGCCTTCCTGGTTCCTAATCGCCTGTATGGTTCCAGGATGAGTTTTTGGCGCGTTAAACACTATTTTAACACATATAAACATGTATTCACATACCGACAAGTCACATAATGATTACAAACACATAATGCACGATAACTAACACGTTTACATCCGTTCACCAATTCCCGGGACTCGAGACTTGCGTGTGTGCGTTAAACCCGGTGATTCCACGAATCACCAATCCTTGTACCCATGGTTATGGACCGACTCCCGATAATCCCGCGGATCATCGTAACAACTCCCGATGATTCCCAGAATCATCGTAACGACTCGACTGACCCAGTTAAGTACGTAATATGCATGACTCGCTAAGGTAGACTTACTAGTTTAGTCAAGGTTACTAACCTGAGTTTGCCGGGTGTCACACGTGCTTGTGAAACTGTGTCCCATAACCGGATCAATACCCATAAGGTAACTACACATTGAGTACCGGGTACAACCACATGTATTGAGTATACGCATTAATTTGTAAAAATTAACAACTCTGTTTTTCAATTACATTATTATTATTAATATTATTATTATATACTATTAATAATCAAAGTGATTTGAATAGTAATTTTTAAATCCATTATTATAAGTGTTTATAAGTTGTAGTGTTGAATATGATTTCAATGTGTTTGTGTAGCATGGTGGTGGTATTATTACTTTCTACAACTTTGGCTTGGGTTCGAGCCTTTATCATGTGTTTTTTTTTTTTTGCCTTTTAATTTTTTTTATTAAGCTATTTCTTCATTTCTATTTAATTGGCAATTTTTTTTGAAGTGTTTTTTATGATTTTTTTATTTAATTGTTGTGATATTATTTTTATAACAAAACAAAGTAATAAACCCTAATCAAACTATCATTAACTAAAATGTTACCCTAAGCGTCTCGCTTTGCACTACGATTGGAAGTAAAGCCTGATGATTCCCTGAAAAAGTTACCCTAAGCGTCTCGCTATGACCATAGCAAGGCGCGTTGAGAGGTGAAAATAGAAGGCATGGGGGGTTTAATTATCACCACCCATCTTAATATATGTACATTTGTATGTCAATCGATTTTGGATTTAACGTGATTGCTTAAATTTAAAATTAGATTGAAGCCGCTGAACGCGCGGCAGGGTAAAGACCTAGTTATTATTATTATACATAATTTAATGCACTAAGGAAAGTAGAAATATAAAAATTAAAAATGAGTGGATAAATGGTTTACTTCTATTACCAAAGAACAAATAAAGTAAAAAAAATAAAAATAGAATTAAAATGTTTACGGGTATCATTTGGGTAAACAAGTATTTATGTTTTAGGTTATAGGCTATCAATTAATATCACACTCATCCTATATCCATGAAAATTTTTTAAACTAACTTTTTTTTAACGGCTAAATTATCACCCATGATTTAAACCACTCATCATTTGAAAAGACAAAACCTTATCTAACACTTTGATATCATTAAGGGGCTGTTTGGTAGCCTCTTAATGAGGCTCTTAACCATTCAGTGTTGAATGATTCAACATTCAGCGCGTTTGTTTCATCTTTTGAATGGAATGGTTAAGGCTGAATCATTAAGCACTGAACTAGGCTGAACCTTAATGAAACTCTCATACCAATGTGGGACAAGAAAGCTAACCATTAAGAGGTCCAACTTAATGATTCAGCACTTAATCAACCAAACAGCCCCTAAGTCAAATGTTTTTTTTATTTTAAAACTAACTTATTACCTAATTTCATACTCATCCCACTACTCATCCGAAAAATTTCGTGTTTAAGGTACACTCTCCGGTGTCTGATCCTTGTTTGTCAGCCCTACGGGAGCATAGTTGAATGATGTATGGACCCTTCAAATTCACGCGTTGTTACGTTGATCAATGGTGGCGGAATATTCATGTCATCGAATTCGAGAAAATGCTTATGTAACATTGGTCAATAGTGGCTAAAACCTTACGGGATGATTTCTAAAAGCTACAACAAATATCGTATTGATGTTTATATTATTTTTATGCTTTTTTACAAGGAAATTGACAAGGATGACGAGTTGATTGATGATAGGTATTAGTATTACTATTAATAGTAACTAATAAATAAATTAAATGAATCTGTAAATTAACATAAGGAAATGAACTAAACAAACATTATCAAACACTAATGAACGTTTGTAATTAACGAAATGAGCCATGTGTACATGTACATTTATTTAATTAAATGAAAAAAATAATAATTGTTCATAATCATTCATTTATTAAATAAACGGTTATAAATGAATTTTCATAGAACAATTTAGCGTTTGATGTATTTGTTAGTTTAATCAGTCTATCAAAACCTAAAACAATGATAATATTAGATGTCTTATCAACATAAAATTATATTGCTACGATATGAACGACAATGGGATGGGTATTGTCAGGTAAGCTTAATTAGTCTCACATATACCAGGTTGTAAAACGGTGTCGCATAATCAGGCCAACAACAATTGGGTATTTATCAGATAGTTAAGCGTTGGTATCGTGGTATCTGTTAATTTGTCATAAGTTACTAGCTAGGATCTACAAATATATTTCTTACATAATTTATGAACCAAGGAAATTAGAAATATAAAAACTAAAAATGCGTAGATTATATCATACTCATACTACCCAAGAATATGATAAAATAAAATAAAAATAAAAAGTTTATGGGTATGATTCGCTTAAACACGTACGTATATTTCAGGTAACCGGATCGGTATCGTTGAATATCATACCCAATCCTATACACTTGGTTTTTTTTAAAGGGGAATTGGATTTTAATAATCCAGACTATTCGAAATTGACCGTTGACATCCCAAACTAAAAAATGCCCTTAAATAACATGTACTGTTAACCTATTAGATTATGGCACCCAACTTGGGTTAATTCACTAACCAATTAGATTTGGGGTGCCACGTCAGCATGTCACGTTGATGTGTTGCTAAATGCATCACATTCATTTGTCAGTTTTGTATATTTTTAAGTCAATTAGATAGTATTTTTATTAGTTTTTGGCTTGTACTTTTTTATTTTAGTATTGTATATATTTTATTACTTTTTGGTTTATTTATTTATTTTATATTTTTTGTAGGTGCTCGTGTGGAGCAGAGCGAAAAAATTAGAAATTATATTTGAGACTCGAGCATCAAGTAACATGCATGAAGTCTACTACTATTAGTATTAATAATAATAAAATATATCATAATATTAAAACAAAAATAAAAAATGTTGCAATTTGTGAATTGGGCCACATAAGGCCACGCATAATATTATTGATAGTGCACAAGATTTTCTTTTTTGGGGTTTTTGATGGTCTCGACTCTCGAAGTGCACAACAGAAGGGCGGACATCATAAAGGGGATGTCAAGCAAAGAAAGAAAAGGGGGATGCTTATTTTGGGCGGCAGCCTTTTTAGAGGGCACGAGAGGAAGTTCGAAGGCAGTAGGCAGTAGCCAATACCCTTTAGGCTTCTTGGGGAATGGGGACCAACAATAATAATATTATTGAAGCTTGTTCATCTAAAACTATGATTGGTTAAGTTTTCCTTCACTTTCGGGTGAAGGATTGTAAGTTTCTGGATTTGTTATTATTATGATCGTGTTCGTGACATTTATTGTAAGAAATAATTGTTGTGATTAATTGTCGTGATATTGGGTTGAACTTTGTGGATGTTTATGTTGTGCTTGAGCCAGATGAATGAATTCTGTCAATTAAATTTTGATGTTGGGTTGGATTTTGTGTATGTTCCTGTATGTGTAAACCATATAGATGAATTCTGTCATTTATGCTTTAACTTGACATATAGGATTTGGTGAACTAGATAAAGAAGCATACTTAGGGTCTCGTTGCTATTTGTTGATGCCTAAGTCTTGATTCTCTATCCTAGCGTTTCTTGCAATGAAAACCTATCATATTGCCTTAGAAATCCTAGTTACTTACATGTCCGAACCCGGGAGTGATTGTTATCTTTATTACTATTGTTATTATTCATCCATTCCTATAAAATCAAGAAAATATAAACTAGTAAGCTTCATAAAAAAAACTATATCTTCATAAGTGACTTTGACAAACAACTAGTGCAACGCTAACCACATGCTCCTTGGATTCGATACCCTACTTACTTTAGCTACCTAGGTTATTTAGGTTTTGCATGACCCGTGACGATCGGTTCATCACACGTCAGATTATGGGTGCCATGTCAGCATATCACGTTAGATTGAGGGTGTTACGCCAGCCAAAACACTAACTGGGTAGTGACTTAACCCAAATTGAGTGACAAAATACAGTAGGTTAATATTACAGAGGATATATGATCAATTTTTTAGTTTGGGTCTCAACAACCAATTTCAAATAGTTTAAATATTAAAATTAAGTTATTCTTGTACTCGAATAATTAAGAGATATATGGACCCTTTAATTTCACGCGTATGTAACATTGAACAATGGTGGTGAAAAGTTCATGTCACCAAATTCGAGAAAATGCTTATGTGACATTGGTCAATGCCCAAAACCTTAAGGCAATTTTTTTATTATTTAATTTATATAATCAAATGATTTCCAAAAGCTACAACAAATATCATATTGGTGTTCATTTTATTTTTGTGTTTTGTTTAATGTATCGTATAATATACGTGACAATGGCATGGCCATGGTGTTCTAGAAACAATCTTTAGATATGAATTCGAACCTTCAATCATGTGGCTATTAATTACTTTTCAAGTGTAGCATAAATTATGTGGACATTGAAAACGTTACTTAAATTTTAACCTTATTATATACTATTAACACACAAACTAATTGAACAGTAACCATAAAATGAACAGTGATTCATGGCATTTTTGTAATTAAACATGTTTTTATGGGTGATTTTATTTCTAAATTTCTTATCTTTCTTCTCTATCAGATTATTGATTATTGTTTCTTGCTTTACATTCACCTACCACCACCGCTAAATTGTAACCCTAATCGTGGTGATGTCGATTACTTGGCGGTGATGGCGATTACCTTATTACCGTCGCTGCTGCCTCCCTTATAATCAACATAAAACTCACATCTCTCTCAAACACACATATCAGACACACCCCCTCTCTCTCTCTAAAAAGAAAAGAAGAAATGAGATTTGTGGGTTTTTGGTCAGGATTTTTATGTTGATCGTCATCGCGCAAAGGGCGGTGGTTGAGGGGTGGTCGTTGGGTGGTTTTAGGCTGTCGGGGATGATGGTTTCAGGGGATGGGTTTGTTTTGGGGTGGTTCGATGGGTTTCAGGGCTGGTTTGATGGGTTTCAGGCTGAGGACGGCGGAGAGACGGTTCGGTGGCCGGGGTTTTGCAGAGGGTTGTTGAAGACGGGGTAGTTCGGTGGTGGTGGTTCGATGGTGATGATGATGAAGATGACGGTGGGAGATGGTGGATCTGGGATGGTTGATGATGATGACGGTATGTTTTTTATTATTATTATTAGTATTCTGTTATTATTATTATTATTATTATTATTATTATTATTTCATTTAGGTTTTTATCATTTAATTATTTGTTTTTACTGGAAATTGATTTATTCCGAATTTTGGTGGTGTTAATTGTCCCTCAGTAAACGAAGTCTAAAATCTGTGTGCGTTGAACATTGATATGGGTTTCTTGATTAAATGATTTTATTTGTGTCTTTCTTCACTTCTTAAAGTTGCAATTTTTTGTTTATAAATCTTGATTCTGTGTGAATCGATTATTCTTTCGACAATTTCATATTGGTTTTGTTTCTTTATCAAATCCATTGAATACTTTTGCTTTGTGTGGGTTTTGTTGCTTATTAGAAAAGAAGATTGAAGGATGGAGAGGTTGAACTCAAATCTATACATAATCCAGGTAAGTCAACTCGAATAAATTTTGAATGTGATTATTGTTGATTTTGGATTTTGGTTTTACGTTCAGGCAGACCATGGAGAGGTTTGTTTTTATGCCTAATTATCCATCGTCTTTTATTTAGCGTAATGTGGAGAGGATTATACATTCTCTATCTGAAACGGTTAGAGCGTTTGCAGGGCAACAACATCTACCGCAGTAACAAATTTCCTTTTTTCAACGACGGTTGTCACGGGCAGCTTTTAGCTTCAATCAAGAGAAAAAATAATTCAAAGTATGCGCACCCGGTATTCGATTTAATGTTCACTTAAAACAATATTAAGATTTGAGTTAATTTGGTTTTTTTGATACTTTACATGATTTGGTTGGGATTCATTGGAGTTTATTGTTGGTCGATGTCAATGTTGTCCAACAGAATCATGTTTTACGTTTTAGATGACTTTATTATGTTTTTAAATCACTTCATTCAGAAAGTGTTTGTAGAAAATACTTGCTTTGGATTAAACCATCTTTGAGAACATTTAATTTAAAAAAGGGGGTTATGTGTATTACGTTTTGGTTATGTGACCAAATCCTTACTAATGTGATTGCATTGTGATAATAGGATTACTAGCAACGGCGTTGGCTGCAACCTGAAACATCAAATGGCTTTAGGCAATGAATCAATAACTCCCAAGATTTCGCGACACAAGTCAGCTGGAAAGAAATACAACATATTGACGGCTACGATGCGCGGGTCGAGAGCTGAAGTGATACGAACCTAAAAAACGCATTATAAACATTAAATTCAGTTTCATCGTTACGTTAGTTTGTTTGTTAGATTGAAATATGATTGAATGTGTGTGTTTTTAGGTGTTTGTGACTGATCTATGGACGGATCACACTCCATGGCCGTTTAATCAGCTGCCAAGAATTTATAACTTTTTGGTTAAGCATGGTTCTTTGTGGCGGATGACATATTATGCGGCTACTCCTCGTGTGATTCACCAGTCGAATTTTGCTGCAGCGTCCACTTTTATAGCGCGGTAAAGATTATAAATTGATTATCTTTTGTTATTTTTTAGCCTGGATGCTTTGTATGTCAAGGGTTTGCTTATTATTATCACACGTAATTCGTAACTGGTTAGTAATTTTATTTTGGTGAATACTAACTAATCGGTGTTTTATATATGTATATGTATATGGTGACAGAGAGGTTGCAAAAGGTTTAATGAAGTACCAGCCCGATATAATCATCCTTTAATGCAACATGTGCCACTTCGTATCTTGAGGTCGAAGGGTCTTTTAGACAAGATTTTGTTTACTACAGTCGTTACAGATTTAAACACTTGCCGTCCTCCATGGTTTGTTTAGCACCCTGAATTTTTCGGTTAACACGCTACTTAAACTGTCAGGCTTGTGCTGATTTTTATGGTGTATGTGACAGGTTTCATAGGCTTGTAACAAGATGTACTGCCCTACAGAAGAGGTGGCAAAGCGGGCCTCCAAAGCTGGTCTCCAATCTCCTCAGATAAAAGTTTACGGCCTCCCTGTTCGACCCTCTTTTGTTAAGCCTGTTCGGCCCAAGGTTGGTGTCTTTATCGCATAGGAATTATGCATGTTTCTTTACAAATATGTATAAGCTTTTATAAAAAAAAATGGTTTTACATACACAATTGGTATATTCAAGATGGCTTAGGTGCTTTGAATGTTTTGTATAGAAGGTGTTAGTGACGGAAATAGAAAGAGCAGAAAGAAATGGGGCTGTACAAGGACTGTGAATACAAATTAAAGGTAATTTACCTTCTCAACCTTTTTTTTTTTTTTTCACTATGTTGTTTTTATCACAAAGATATATAAAGCTTTGGATGTTATCAATATGAATATAATTTTTTTAAACCAATCTGTTTTGGAGTCGAAAGTCTATCTAGGAAGCAGCCTAGATGGAAAAAGAGGAAACAAAATTAGCATCCATACATCATCTATAAGGGTCATTGTGATTAGTGTGTGTGGTGGACTTCAGATTCTTATGTCTTAAGTTATTTATCCTTATGGCTATTGGATACGATGTAATCAGGATTCAACAACTTTTCCCCTCAATCCTTATTTTTAAGTAGGTGAAGGAGGATAACAGGAAAGCTGAAACGGATTTGCACGCATAAACCGTTGTAGGGCGTAGGAGCGAGAGAGGATTTCGATTTGAGGTTGTCGTTGGGCTTGCGGCGGGAATGGTGGTGTAGAACGACGATGAAGATGTTGTGGAGGCGCAATGCGCGGGAAGGCGGCGAAAAGTATTTATGTAACGTGCAGGTTAAAGCGAAATGAAAAGGAAAATGCAAAAATAAAGATTGTAGATATTTGTTTCAATATTGTTGGCGCAACAATATGTATAAACAACCACCTAGGAGGTAAGGCTTTTTGACATAATACAGTTAATTGTTTTTAATGGATCTTTCCATTCTAAAACTCTACATGGGGCCTTCGAAATACCAAATCCCAGAATAAGTACAAAAGGCCTTTTCTATGATAATGATATGTGAACGTTTTGCCATGATAAAATGGTAAAATTGCAATGAAGCTCAACGCCTGAACCTATTATAATGATACGAGACTTTATTGCTATAATAAAATTGCAAAAAGTTTATTTGCATGCTGCATATATAGCTACACAAAACATCAACAATCAAAAGGTAAACAAAGGCGCCGCAACGCGCGCCCCGGATAAAAAACCTAGTTGTATTAAAGTTAATTGACATAACTTTTAGCAGGGGTGATCGTTTCATGAATCTGACCCGCAACAACCTTAGATCCGAACTTTTTTAAATATATGGATCAGTTTCTGGTTCTAGATTTATATAAAATATCGGTCAGGTCGGGTCGGTTCCGGCCCGGTGGTTCTAGTATAAGAACAACAAGAACCGTTTATGTTTTAATTAGAATGTATAAAAACCCCAATGGTCCAATAGATGTGTACTACTAACGTAAAAAAGATAAAACAATACTCTTCTTTCGTGTCTTCACTATTCTTTTTACGTGTTATTGTAATCGATTTTACGTAATGTTAATAAAATATCAAAAATTCTTTTATCATTTTAAAGAACAACAATGTATTTTTCATGAAATATTTTCCAGTTAAATGTTTATGTATGGATGTGATATATTACATAATATATTTATTACACCTAAATTTTAAGTAAATATTTATGTAAAATGCTTTATTGTATGTATATTATGTATTTATGACAAAAATAAAACCAAATACACCACATACTATGGTAGGTTGGGGGTAATGGTACACCCCAAAATTGTTTGCACACCCTATAATACGCGACATATAGCTCTATACGCCGCGTATAAAAGATGACATAAACTCCCATGCATCATTAATACACATCAGTCAAAGTCACTGAAGAAACACCAATCTAACAATCTAAATATGATAGTGCAAGCATGTAAGTATAAGAAAGTACGTGATTCTCATTCATATATAACAGAACGAATACAGGACACTTATCTAGACTATTACAGAGTTTCGACTATAATTTATCTTTCACAGCTATATAGTATGAATTCTTTCTCGCCGATCCGATCCCCTCTTCTAATGACGAAGGGGGGTATTTATAGATCCCTGGGGTGGTCTGTGATTGGCTGTGAGGAGAATGACAGCTGTCTCGTACGATTACAGCCGTTGTCATTCTTCGCGTTGTCGCTCTGTAGTTGGTCCACGTGTCCTGCTGTTGTCCTTTCTGTCCTTTTCTATACCTCGTACCTGCAGGGGATCATGGAGTAGGGAATAAACTCCTCTGATTGGCTGCACGTCCCTGCTCTTGTCGGGTGACACCTGTCTTATATTTAGATAGTGTGCGCCGTCTTCTAGAACTCCACGTCACGTTGCTGTGTTGTCGTGTATGTGAGTGTAAGGTTGTGCGCACGCGCGGGTACATATCTCTTCAAGTCCCCCTAGTCTAGTGTGTTGTTTGCGTAGCATGCGAGACGCTGGACTTAGTAAGGTAGAAGCGTCAACGCGGGGGATTTTTGTGCTTTTTTCTGACTTCTGGTATTCGTGCGCGATGTCAGGCAAGTGGTGGAGTCGCGGACGTCTGTAATTAATGCACACATCAAAATTGTCAGGTCGCGCGTATGAAACGACAGGTTGGTAGCCGGAACGTCTCTGACAGTTGTACAGTGTCAGAGACGTGGTGGGCCCGCTTAGCCGTTTCAAATGCTTTTGCTCTTTCTTCCGGTGACGTGTAATTTTCTGGTTGGTTAGCCTTTTTGTATTCAAAAACCGTCAGATCCACGTGTAATCCCCCTATTTAACCCCCTTTTTCATCCGTTTTCTTCCACACTCTTGTCAAATACTCTCTCTAATTTTCTCTCCATTGTTCATCGGTTTTTCCATTTTTTCACTGTTCTTTGTCATCTGAAGGGTGATTTCACGTTTACAGATGGAACACGTTGTGAATATCTCGAAGAAGAAACGTAGAGGCTCTAGGAGAGGGGATGATGGATCGTAGAAGGGGTCGTCGCATGCCAATGAGGTCACGGCGGTTTGGGGAAGAGATGAGTTTAGGAAGTTCCGAAGGGAGTATGGGTTCCCCTCCTCGTATGGTGTGGAGATACCTGCTTCTGATAAGACGATCCTTGAACCCCCTGCTGGGAAGGTTGGGTTGTATGCTTCGTATTTCCAGGACTGCAACTTTAGGGTCCCTATTACCCGGTTTCTGGGTACCTTTGTGCGGGCGGTGGGTGTTCATATTAACCAGATCCACTCGGGTTTGATGTCTAGGCTCATGTTTTTTGAGTTTTGTTGCCATGCCCACAAGATTGAACCCTTGGTGGACATGTTTTATGTGTTCTACAGTTTGAGTTTCGTGGAGAGTTGGCTTTCCTGCAGGCCGCGCGCTGGGGTGCCTGCATGTGCTGGGGCAGGTATGAAGAGCTTTCGGGAGTGGAAGCCCAAGTTTTTCTGGATCAACCAAGGGGTTATCCCCATAGAGATGGGTCGGTTGGACCCGGCTGAGGGGATAGGGAAGGCTGTCCTGATTGATTACAAGGAGCAGGAGTGGTTTAAAGCTTTGACCAGTCATCATGTGGATCTTTGTGAGATCCCGGAGACGGGGTTGGTGATGGCCGGGATGAGCATCAAGTATGATGTGAAGGGCCGTAATCCGCATCTCACCCAGGATGGAAAAGGTTAGTTGGTGCTCTTGTTGTTGTCGTTCTTTGCGCACCATTTATTTATTGTCATTAATTTGCCCTTTTGTTTGTTTCGCTTTCAGACGTCGAGAACTTGTATGACATGTTGTTGGGCGGTGACAACATAGGGTTTGCATTTAGGGAGTTGGCGGAGGACGAATTGTACATTCTGGAGAGGGCATGGGATACGTTGATTCGCCCTCAGCTGGATGTGGTGGTACAGGATCAGGCCCCGCCGTAGCTATTAATAACTGAAGCAGGTGAGTCCTCGCACTTTTTGCTAATCCTTCGCCCGTCAACATGTTCATGCGGACGGGCTTTCCTTTAATTGTTATATCCAGTGACGAGTCTTCTGACTCATCGGGATCCTTCTCTCCGCGTCCGTCGTCCGCAGGCACTAATGATCCCCAGCCGTCACCTATGCATGCTGTAAATGATAGCGATGAGGAGACCGAGGATGATGATTTTCTCATCCATCGAATCGCCAAGCCGCAGTCGGGGGCATTTGGAGGTGAAGACTGTTATTTTGTTTTGAACCATGAAGTGGTTAACAGATATTTTGAAAATTACCAACCTATTGAACGAAGCTACGTTGAACTTTCAGATGCGTTCGTTCAAGGGGAATCGGTGGTGAAGTTGACTGAGGAGGTGCAGGATGTGATGGCGATGAAGCCTGTTTCAACTGAAGCGGTGGAGACTGGGCCTGTTACTGCTGACATGCCCCGCAAGAAAAAACGGTCCAGGCGTGCTGGATCTAAAGGCAAGGAGACTGCGGGAGAGCTGGCACCCCCAGTTGAAAAAAGGGTGAAATTAGATGACCTTATGCACTCCGCAGAGGATAGCTTGCTGGGTAAGTGGCTATACTTCTTTCCTTATCTTTGCGTGTTATGAATGTTGTTATTTATTGCTCGTCATTTCGTTTTTGCAGCGGATTTGTTAAATCTTGGTGTGCCAGAGAATGTATCGATGGCTCCGTTTGCTGAAGGTTTTCACCTTGGTCCCCCTTTGGAGCAGAAATCTCCAAGTCTAGAGATTCGGGAGCCTGCTCGGACTGAGGTTCAGGATGATGTGCTGGTAATGTCACACCCCAACCGATGGCGGAATACATCGGGGCGAGACTTAGTGGTAGATTGTTCAAAGACTTCATGACACTAGATTTTGTGACAATATAGTTTAAAGATAGAATTTCATTTATTGTCTAAAAATAGAAATACAAGTAGTTCAAATAACGAAAAATACAACAACAAGAATATGATAACTTGAACTAGAGTGAGTTTCTATGTCCAATCATAAATAGTTTTCTTGAATGTCCTACAATAAATATTTCCTGCAACATGTATAAAATATCCGTCAACACATAAAGCATTGGTGAGCATACTAGTTTTGACATATATACATAGTATAATAAAGTTTTGCTTATAGGCATATGCAAGAGAACCATACAAACGACGACTAGCCACGAAGAATTTTGCTTAACATGACCCATGTAGGGGGCGGATAGCCAATCCTATAGCGCTATACATGCAAGGTGGGTTGTCAACTATATGAACATTTGTATGTTAGAGTAAATAATTCTACATAGCATAGCGTACAAGCATATAATAGACTTTAGATTGCGCATGATAGAATTTAGAATATGATAGACTTTAGACTAAGCATAATAGATTGTAGAGTTAATAATCGTTTGAGTTTTGATAGTGATACATGTTGAGCCCCAAAGAATAAAGCATAAAAAGGGGGACAAGTATGAACTCACCTTTGGGTGCGTTTTAGCAAGGTTCCAAAAGAATGAGTCTTGGGGGATTAGTTCCTTAGCCTTGGTTAACTAGAATTAAGAAAAATAAAGAGTCTTAGGTTCGAGTTTAGATTATAGATTCAAGAGAGTCAAGCAAGCCTTTTAGGCGAACCAAAACACAAACCACCATAAAGGTGATTCGGATGGTCATGAGAGTCAAGTAGTGCCTTTAAGGATAACCAAAACACAAACCACCATAAAGGTGATTCGGATGGTCAAGAGAGTCAAGTATTGGTAACGTAGGGATGTATCCACAAACCTTCCAAGTTATTAGATTAGTAGAGTTTTGAAAGTATATATTTTAGTATTTACATAATATAACTATAGGGTTAAAGTAGTGTATGGTGACTTAGTTTGGAAGAGCCTTGGCTTTCCTTTGTCAACCATTAACCATAGCACAAGTCCATTAAGTTGTTGGTGAACTTGGTTGGTATCACTTCAACTAACCTTCTAGTGCATAAAAACAATAGAAGATGAACCACCTTTGTGGCCTCATTTTGGTGTCCTACTCGTATTCATTTGCCATAGCAAACAAGAGCAAGGTCCTAGAGGTTTCCCCAAGGGGTTAGAAGAAGAAAAGAGGTGAAGAAGGAATAATAAAGTTGGAGTTTATGAGAAAACTCACTTAGAAGTGGACTTCCACACTTGAGATTTCTTTTGAAGAATTGGGAGGTTTAGAGAGAATTTACAAATGAGCAAGTGTTAGAATGGGTAGGAGTGGTGTATTTATAGTTAGGGTGAAAGGGTTGAGTATTTAATGAAGTAATTAGGGTGGTTAGGAGTGAATTAGGTGGGAGGTATATCTCAAAAAAAAAAAAAAAAACTAATAAAAAAATAAATAAAATGAACGGAAACATAGAATTTCATAATCTATGTTTTTATTTCTTTGAATCAAAGTCAAACGTAAATTTAAGTTTTTTTTAAATAAAATAATTATTAAAATATATATGTTTTATTTAAAACAATAAATATATATTAAGATCTTAACTCAATGAGTTTCTAGTTATAACGGCTAAATTGGTTAGGATAAATTATAATGACGACTCGTGTAGGAGTAACATAAAAGAAGCGAATAAAGGTGAACTTGGAATTTGTTAAGTATAGAATTTAAAATTCATGAAAAGTAAAAATCACGTGATGTTACAGTCTCCCCTACTTTAGGAAATTTCGTCTCGAAATTTAATCAATAGTCAACCTTTTGAAAAATAGGTAAGTGGTTTGATATGGGTTTAATAAGAACAAGAACTTGTTAGTTTATTATGTTTAAGTCAAATACAGTATCTAGTCACTGTGCGATAATTATGCTCGTAAGAGAAGTACTTTTAAAATTTTAACCCAAGGTCGTACGTAGAAATTCGAGAGTTTGACCGACTAAAGCATTTTTGTAAATAGTGAAGGAAGAGAGTACGTATATGAAGTTAATGCAGCAAATTTTGGAAAGATAAGTAATTATATGTTATGAAATAGTGAAAATTGAAGGTAGTTAAGTATATTGTCTAACACAAATTTTGGAAAAATAAGTAGTTATACGATATAACGTATATGAAATAGCAGAAATTTTTGGCTTGTAAAAGATATGTCGTTGGATAATTGGGTGGGATAGTAAATATGTGAGCATAGTAAGTGACTAGATGTGGGAATGAGTTGTTTTTAGTAAAAGATATTTGGTTTGCACAAGGTCGAAAATTTTATTAGAAATAAAAAACTTTTTAAAAGGCGACTAAGATAAACAAGAAGTTGGACTATTTGAAAACAATTTTTTTGGTGATATAAATAGTATTTATTTAGTTTTGAAATCCACTATATAAGTAGTCAAGAAAATATATGAAAGTGAGAGACGAATCTTGTTTTACATGTATAAATGCTTTTAGAGATTAAGGCCAGAGCTTACGAAATTTAGAAATAGATTCTTGATAGCGAGGGGATTGCTGATTAAGCAAGGAAAGGTAAAAGGAAAGAAACGAAGTTGATGGAGATTACAAGTATAGATTATTCACGGCAAGAATGATGTTGCATAGCAGAGAGTGTGGTTCAAAACAAGGTTATATTATGCATAAAAGATAATAATGCAAGCGTAATTAGACTAGTAAACTATAACATAAACGCTATCGCAAAAGATAACTAACGTAAGTGTTGGTCAAAATTTTAAATCGACACCCAGAACTTCTCATGGCTCGAATAACTCTACTTTTGGTAGTATGACAGGACATTTATGTATAGGATGTACCGGCGGCGTATCCACCATGTCGTTATCATACCTCATCCGTGTTGTTATTCAAGTCATGATAGGTTACACACACTGGGACTTGTTATGTTTTCCATGCGCCCAATTTTTGTAATTACGTGTGCACCCGTAATTAGTCCAATTGTTGTATGGTCCACATAATTTGTCTTAGTTATGTGTGGGTCACTAGTGGACACAAAATAATTATACACAAAGGAAAAGACAATAGGCTAAGGCATTAAACAGTTTTGATGTTGTAAACATAGCAAGCAACATGACATGCAAACACATAATGTGATAAGGCATTAAGCAAGTTTTTGATGTTGTTAACCGTACGTGTTTTTGGCGTAGATGTATTGTTTCATGACATAACGGTGTAGACTTGTGCATATGTGGTTACGTTCAATGTATAAAATCAAACAAAAGAATGGACAGTTGGATTCCTAATGGAAACGTGTAAAATGTTTTGGCTGAGGGTAACATAAAATTCGAGTTCATTACAAATTGAGTTTATGGGTACGCGAGCAATTTTAGCTTTTCAAGATTAAGGGTCAAGTTTGATGGTAGAAGAATTTAGTCCATTGGATGTTAAAGAAAAACATATTTAATTGAAGTGGGGAAATTTTAGTGTAAAAGTTTTATCGAAGATGGTCGTTTGATTTATAAAAAAAATCCATTTTATTAAGCGAAAAAAAAAATTAGTTTATTGACAATTTTAGTTTGGCGTTGATGAATATTTTGACTCGTGATACGATTTTAAGAGAAAAGGTTTTGGAATTATAAAGAAGTAGATTATTTAATTTAGCGTGTCTTTGCTCACAAGTCTTGTTTACAAAAGATTTTTTTTTTAAAACACTTTTTAGCATTTTGAATCTCGTTCGTCATATCGACTTGACACACATTTGTTAGTGGTTTGAAGGTTGAAAGTGAGGATTTTATAGAAGAATAGGCATCCTCTTAAGAATAGTAGGAAGAAATTTGTTCAAAATTTTGAAAAAGATTGTGTGTGAGAAGAAAAGGATTTTGCGATGTTTGAATTCTACCGATAAATTATGATTGTAACCTAAGATAACGATGGTATTTCATAATTCATAAAAGAAAATTTCACATCTGAATAATTTCTTGAAAACGTTACATAAGGAAATTCTTTTTTTTTTTTTTTAAAGAAAAGAAAAAATCAATCTTCTTTAGTGTGGTGAGTGGGTCTTCCAGCATCGTAGATCACCATGGCAAGTCTTGGGCATTGGTTATGCCCATGGATTGGGTCGTTGCACTCGGAGCATATCCATCCATTGGCTTTAGTAAATGAGGTAGTACTAGTAGGTTGTTCGGGGTTGTGGCTTAGTGGTGTGGCAACATGTTTTGGCTAAACGACCATATGCACCACAGTTGGCGCATATGCGGCATTGCGTGTGAGTGGGATGGTGATATTTACAACTGTCGCAAAGCGGAAAGGTTCCACGGTACTGCTTTTTGTTGGAATTCGGAGTCTCAGGAGTTGTCGAAGTGTGGTTTCGTTTGAGGGTTTTGCGTTTTCGGTTACCCTTTTTCGTTTGTTTGGTAGGGGTATGGGTAGAAGGTTTAGTATCTACATGGTTTATGCTGTCCTGGATGGTATCGCTGGGGTTTGGAATTGGGTTTGTTGGTGTTTCTAGGTTAGGGAGAATCTTGACTAGTTCTTGGGCAATAAGGCTCGCCAGTTGGTTGAGATCGATGTTGTTGAGACGGGAAGACATCTACGAGAATCATACGTGGGAAAATTTGCATAAGCGTTTTTAAACAAGGTGACTTTTGAATTTAGGAAATAAGTTATTAGAATTTTTTTTATCTTCGTCAATAATGAAAGCTTACGGGTAATGTTTCACTAGATCGGTAAAGTTGGTGCAAATTCAAATAAATTAATAAAAAAATACATGAGCTCAAGTTGTTCTCATAGACTTAGTATGTAAGTTCAAGTTACACGTATAGTATGCAAGTTTCACATTGTTCAAATAATGCAACGTATATATATAAGTAAAGTGCACATAAACAACATAGAGGAGTTTTAAATATTTGTTGGTTTGCGAATATTATTATTGTTTGGAGATCGCGGGAGTAGATTATAAATGCGAGTCTTGAGATTGTATGCGAATAAATCGAGTATATAATGAAAACATAGTATGAAAACATAATTGAAAGTAGTATTAACATAAAAAGAGAGGCTTGTTTTAAACAAACAATTGGAGTGTTCCGGAACGGAACTAAGACTAACCAAAGTGATTCGAATTTGCCTTTGAGTTTGAAAACATGCTTTGGCCTAATAGGTGGAAATACTCTCGCCGAAACTTTCGGTTAACGGTATTCACCCTTCCAGTTACTACATGTTCCTTGTCATTAGTAAATTTGAGACTTTGGCGAGATTGAAAAAAAATCATGGATTGAAACTAATCGCTAAGTTGCGGATTTCACTCCTATCTTAGCGAGGTCATTTCTTGAGTGTGGTTTGTACACTTTGTCCAACTTGGTAAGAAATTAATTCTAACCTTCAATTGGTAAGTGTCCACTAGAATGAGAATTGTGAAATTTCCACCAAGGTGAGGATATCACTCCTATCTTGGTGTAGTTTCAAAAATACAAAGAATTTTCGCGGATTGAAAGTTATCACCAAACGGAGGGTTTCACGCCTATTTCGGTGATTTCCTTTCGTTTGTGTTATACGAACGTCTTCGAGTGTAGAGTAATCCACAAATAGGAAGGTAAATTTTAAGGACCAAAAGAATTGAGTAGAAGCAAGATAGGGAGAACAAGTATATTAAGCATGACAAAAGGAATGGTCAAAAGGTTCTTAACTATAGTCTAGGTCAAACATGGCAATTTTTCCTAGATCCCTATAGTCATGGCTCTGATACCAATCTGTCACACCCCAACCGATGGCGGAATACATCGGGGCGAGACTTAGTGGTAGATTGTTCAAAGACTTCATGACACTAGATTTTGTGACAATATAGTTTAAAGATAGAATTTCATTTATTGTCTAAAAATAGAAATACAAGTAGTTCAAATAACGAAAAATACAACAACAAGAATATGATAACTTGAACTAGAGTGAGTTTCTATGTCCAATCCTAAGTAGTTTTCTTGAATGTCCTGCAATAAATATTTCCTGCAACATGTATAAAATATCCTTCAACACATAAAGCATTGGTGAGCATACTAGTTTTGACATACATACATAGTATAATAAAGTTTTGCTTATAGGCATATGCAAGAGAACCATACAAACGGCGACTAGCCACGAAGAATTTTGCTTAACATGACCCATGTAGGGGGCGGATAGCCAATCCTATAGCGCTATACATGCAAGGTGGGTTGTCAACTATATGAACATTTGTATGTTAGAGTAAATAATTCTACATAGCATAGCGTACAAGCATATAATAGACTTTAGATTGCGCATGATAGAATTTAGAATATGATAGACTTTAGACTAAGCATAATAGATTGTAGAGTTTATAATCGTTTGAGTTTTGATAGTGATACATGTTGAGCCCCGAAGAATAAAGAATAAAAAGGGGGACAAGTATGAACTCACCTTTGGGTGCGTTTTAGCAAGGTTCCAAAAGAATGAGTCTTGGGGGATTAGTTCCTTAGCCTTGGTTAACTAGAATTAAAAAAAATAAAGAGTCTTAGGTTCGAGTTTAGATTATAGATTCAAGAGAGTCAAGCAAGCCTTTTAGGCGAACCAAAACACAAACCACCATAAAGGTGATTCGGATGGTCATGAGAGTCAAGTAGTGCCTTTAAGGCTAACCAAAACACAAACCACCATAAAGGTGATTCGGATGGTCAAGAGAGTCAAGTATTGGTAACGTAGGGATGTATCCACAAACCTTCCAAGTTATTAGATTAGTAGAGTTTTGAAAGTATATATTTTAGTATTTACATAATATAACTATAGGGTTAAAGTAGTGTATGGTGACTTAGTTTGGAAGAGCCTTGGCTTTCCTTTGTCAACCATTAACCATAGCACAAGTCCATTAAGTTGTTGGTGAACTTGGTTGGTATCACTTCAACTAACCTTCTAGTGCATAAAAACAATAGAAGATGAACCACCTTTGTGGCCTCATTTTGGTGTCCTACTCGTATTCATTTGCCATAGCAAACAAGAGCAAGGTCCTAGAGGTTTCCCCAAGGGGTTAGAAGAAGAAAAGAGGTGAAGAAGGAATAATAAAGTTGGAGTTTATGAGAAAACTCACTTAGAAGTGGACTTCCACACTTGAGATTTCTTTTGAAGAATTGGGAGGTTTAGACAGAATTTAAGAATGAGGAAGTGTTAGAATGGGTAGGAGTGGTGTATTTATAGTTGGGGTGAAAGGGTTGAGTATTTAATGAAGTAATTAGGGTGGTTAGGAGTGAATTAGGTGGGAGGTATATCTCAAAAAAAAAAAAAAAAAAACTAATAAATAAATAAATAAAATGAACGGAAACATAGAATTTCATAATCTATGTTTTTATTTCTTTGAATCAAAGTCAAACGTAAATTTAAGTTTTTTTTAAATAAAATAATTATTAAAATATATATGTTTTATTTAAAACAATAAATATATATTAAGATCTTAACTAAATGAGTTTCTAGTTATAACGGCTAAATTGGTTAGGATAAATTATAATGACGACTCGTGTAGGAGTAACATAAAAGAAGCGAATAAAGGTGAACCTGGAATTTGTTAAGTATAGAATTTAAAATTCATGAAAAGTAAAAATCACGCGATGTTACAGGTAACATCTCCTCCTGTGCGCCAGTCGTCACCCAATCGTCAACCTACGCCCATTCGTCAGCCGACGCCCGCGCGTCTGCCCACCTCTCCGCGTGATACGTTGGAGACTGGCTCTGGGCGGGTTTCGCCCACTGATGTGAGCGAGGGTTATGGGCGGGATATTGACATGAATGTAGATGATGATGATGAGAATGAGAAGAGGGTGACCACCGAGCCTGGGGGTAGTTTTTTGAATGCCCCTCTCCATGGAGGTGGTGAGTCATCTGCTGGCATATCCGTGCCAAACTGGACTTTGACTCCTGCCACTCGATTTCTGGATGTGGAGGATTGTCGCCAGCTTTTGGCGAATCTTGTCCCCCCCCCCCCCCGCGGAGCGAGAGCACCAGGCTACTCGTCCTCGAGGTGAGCTGTTGGATGATCATATTGTAAGTATGGCAAATATGTTGTCCACCTCTACTGAGATTGTGCGCGAGTGGGGGTCTATGGCGCTTGACCGTAACAGATTTCACCAGGATTTGAAGCGCGTGACTGATGAACGCGACCAGATGCATAAAGAGTTGAAGCGTGCCAAGTGGGATGTTGTTACCTTTCGCGAGGAGCGGGATAAGATTCAGGGGCAGTTGTCTGAGAGGGAGCAGCAGTGGAAGGTTGCGTGTGCCAAGACAAATGCAAAGTTGGAGGCGTCCGCGAAGCGAATCAGTGAGGCAGCAGCAGCAGAACGCTGACCTCGAAGGGGATTTGTTGGATACCCGCGATGAAGTGCGCCTGGCGCAGGAGGATCGCGAGTGGTTGCTCACCAGTTGTGTCCCTGAGGTTTGGCTTTATTTCTTACCTTTGTGTCTTCTCCTTTAATGGCCTTTGATATTTGTACTAAGGATTTCTTTTTGATGTTCGTGCAGGTTGCTTATTATGTGAAAAACTGCGACCGGACGCGCCAGGCCGTGGCGGCAGTGAACGCCGCTGCGAAGCTTGTGGGGCGTAAAGCTTGGTTTTTAGAGGGTTATCAGCATGCTAAGGATGGCAAAGCCCTAGATCAGTTCGCGTTGCATGGGCAAGATCTTGATGCTGTGTTTGCTAAGAAGGCTGCCGAGTTTGATGGTTTGAAGTATGAACTGGTTGACTTTGTTGTTGGCCACCGAGACCGCCCTTCCTGCTATGAGTTGAGGCAGTCATTTGACAAGCAGGGTCTCGTGCATACGCGGCGCGAGTATGCCCTTAGGAGGGCCAAGGCGGTAGATGCGCCTTCGGGTGAGCAGCCCGAGGCTAGTGAAAAGCTAGACTTGTCTGGCTCTGAGGAAGATGATGAATACAGCGACGCGTCCTCCGAGTTTAAAGATTGAAGCCTGTGGCCGCTGTATTTTGCTTTTTATCTGTAAATGTTTTGAACATCTTTTAATGTTTTATGCATGTGGTTGAAACCTTTTCGTTGATGAAAATATGTTTGTATAATATTTGCTGTTCATGTTTATTGTTTCGCGCCAGTTTTAAATATATGGCTTAGCGTAGGTTTGTGTTACATGCACACGACTCGTTTGTTTCGCGCGTTGTATCTTAACCATGCAACGCTTAGTTTAAGGAATTGCAATTTAACAGTGTAATGTTAGTTTAGACATTGTGTCTTAACCATACAATGTTTTGTCTGCGCGTTGTATCTTAACTATACAAACGCGCAGCTTAGGAAATTGCAAATTATTAGTGCAATTTTGTTTGGACATTGTATCTTAACCATACAATGTTTGGTTTGCGCGTTGTATCTTAACCATGCAACGCGCGGTTTAGGAAATTGCAAATTAACAGTGCAATTTTAGTTTAGACATTGTATCTTAACCATACAATGTTTAGGTTGCGCGTTGTATCTTAACCATACAACGCGCAGTTTAGAAAATTGCAAATTAACAGTGCAATTTTAGTTTAGACATTGTATCTTAACCATACAATGTTTAGATTGCGCGTTGTATCTTAACCATACAACGCGCGGTTTAGGAAATTGCAAATTAACAGTGCAATTTTAGTTTAGACATTGTATCTTAACCATACAATGTTTAGGTTGCGCGTTGTATCTTAACCATACAACGTGCGGTTTAGGAAATTGCAAATTAACAGTGCAATTTTAGTTTAGACATTGTATCTTAACCATACAATGTTTAGGTTGCACGTTGTATCTTAACCATACCACGCGCGGTTTAGGAAATTGCAAATTAACAGTGCAATTTTAGCTTAGACATTGTATCTTAACCATACAATGTTTAGGTTGCGCGTTGTATCTTAACCATACAACGCGCGGTTTAGGAAATTGCAAATTAACAGTGCAATTTTAGTTTAGACATTGTATCTTAACCATACAATGTTTAGGTTGCGCGTTGTATCTTAACCATACAACGCGTGGTTTAGGAAATTGCAAATTAACAGTGCAATTTTAGTTTAGACATTGTATCTTAACCATACAACGCGCGGTTTAGGAAATTGCAAATTAACAGTGCAATTTTAGTTTAGACATTGTATCTTAACCATAAAATGTTTAGTTTTTAGATGGTTGCTTTCTAAGTATGCAACGTTCGCTTTATCTGTCATGTGGTATCTTGAATGAGTGTTTATAGGACAAAGTGTGCAAAGCGAGGAAATTTCCAAATCTCATTCGATTAAATGGCACAACGGCTGTCACACCATGCCAATGGCGGAAACACGTGGCGCGACGGTTCAAGCGTATAAAGTCAAGGTTAACGCAAATCATAAGTAATTAAGAAAATGGGTCATTTATTAAGGCGTCAAAAACCATGTTTCACGTTTACACATAAACGAAATTGTTTTTAATACAAGTAAGGAGGTTTCTCAAATATATCCCATATCCTTAGGAAAATAAGGGTGAAACCCCTTCAAAACGCCCGACGCCCAGTTGAGAGATTCCCCTGACCCAGCTTGCCATGTTGTCCATCATCAATCAATTACCTGAAAGATATGTTTAAAATTCATCAATATATAAATATTGGTGAGTTCACAGGTTTTAGTTTCCAAAACTTTAACTCTTGGGAAATACCATGTTATGAAAATTTATAGGAGTTTCAAGTTCCTACAATTCTACTTGAGCCTATAACCAAACCAAGACAAATAATAATAATGCCCCGCTCCAAGTCGTTACTCGGTATCCTACGACTTGATTTCAGAATACGTGCACCCCAGGCATACGCCGATGCATAATCGACGCTATCGATTAGGGGTGGGCCTTGTCAGGCACCAATAGTACTATTCAAATATTCCTTCGGTTTCATTTCCCTGAATTAATGATTATAGTAGAGAGGTCTCAACCCCGAGTGGCGATCACAACTCAAGTAATTATCCCGTCAAACATTTTCCCTAACATATCTTTCCCCCGAAAAAATAAAATAGTTTAAAATGGGGCCGTGAGACTCACCTGAATCTGTGCTCGGCTCAAAAGGAAAGGTAGCAAATTTTGTGGTCTCGCACCTACAAACGTCCTAGACGTATAAGTCACTACACCTATAGTGCATGTGCCTTGGCAAGTTGTACACCCAACTCCCCGACCACGTGTTATTCCAGTTCCCGTTTAATTAAACGTGTATCCTAGGTTCGTTGGCGATGGATTACCCTTTTCTTACAAGTTATATATTATTCTCGTTAATATCCTTTTTAACTTGTATATTATTATCCTCGATTCGACTTCACCTAACGTATAATTATTTTCCCATTCAAATAATTATACTTAAGATCGCATCGTTCGATATAATATATTCTTAACACTCGACCCGACTCACTTTGCCGCATATTTATTTTCCCATTCAAATAAATATGCTAAGGTCTTGTCGTTCGGTAGTATATTCTTAACGCCCGACTCGACTTACCATGCCGTATATTTATTTTCCCATTCAAATAAATATACTAGGATCTCTCCGGTTCGGCATACATACATACATATATATATATATATTTTGTCTACTCGTCTCGGTTTTCCTTCCCTCATATCTACTTTCCCATTAAGTAGATATACTAGAATTTCGTCGAGTCGAGCATATATATTTATATATATAAACGTGTAATTTTTCTTGTTAAGTCCATACGTTTGTTTAACGTTTTAATCATTTGCGTTATGTTTTCTCCCACGAATATTTTCTCCAACACTTAGGAAAGTGTTATATAATTTTCACCCATGTTATATATATTTAACTTCCTAAAATATATATTTTCTCATCTTGCCGCAATGGCATTTTTCTCTTGTTTGTCCGTTTATCCGCTATAGTTAGTTTATGTATCTAAGTCCGATAGTTAATTTTTCCAATATGCGTCTTATAGACATATTATTTATACTTCTAATTCCTCAACACATATTACTTGAAAGGTTCAAAAATATACTTTTGTATTTTTAACCCAACTTGTTAACTTATATACCAAAAATGTTTCCAACACTTTTATATTCCCATTTATATAAAAGTATTCATTTTTGTATAAGTTTTCTCAAGTTTTTAATCTTGTTCAATATTTTTATAAATATCTCTATTTTTATAAAATCCTTATGTTATTACAAGTCCATATTTTATAAACTTCCATTTTTATAAAAATACACTTTTTATACAAAATACACAAGTAGTTTACTAGTGTTTACCAAAACCATCCTTGGAAAAATCATTATTTATGCTTTTGACACCAAACTTTCCATTGTTGCATTTTTGGATCAAAGTTTCTAAAATCTCCATTTTAGTCCCTCAACTTTCAAAGTTATAACATTAGTCCCTTAACTTATAAATGTTGCATTTTTCCATCCTAACTTCCAAAGTTAGCATTTTCTCCCAAATTAGTGGACTTTGAAGAATCATCTTCTTAATGTTAGATTATTTTTACATCATACCACTTTTACTAGCCTTATATTCCATCATTAAGGCTACTAACATGTGTGTTTAGTGTTTTTGTCCAACATATCCAAATTTTACTCATCCAAGTGAGTAGACTTTAATTATGTAACTTCTACATTTATGATCTTCTAACATATTCCAACTTATATTAGACTTTAGATGGTCATTTTATGATGATCAAAACTACCTTTTAGCATATTCAAGTTACTTTCACAAAACATGTTTAAATCACCATCCTTCATAAGTGTATGTGTAGATTTTATACTTTTTAGAAATACTACATTACTAACATCAAATCTATGATCCATTTACATGTCTTTAATCATTCATTTTACTCTTGTAAAATATATTAAAGTTTATGTTTCAAAACCACATTTTAACCCTTCATGTACAACTTGCTTCTAAGAACACATAACATGAATATTAATGATCAAAGCAAGGTTAAGAAGCTTACTACTAGCACAAGGCTAGGGAAGACAAAAACCTTGGATTTGAATGGGGTTTAGTGTGTTCTTCCAAGTGGTTAAGCTCCAAGCTCTTGAAATACACAATGGGGTTTTGAAAGATGGATATTTAGAGGTGATTTGGAAATGTTAAACTTGAAAGAAGAGTGTGTGTGTGGGTGGTATATGCTACGGCCAAGAGAGAAAAAAAGAAGGAGATTTTTGCTTGAATGTTCATGTATGCACACTTGTATCCTTATATTATCCTTTCCATATCTCTAAAGATCACATGTATCTTCCATGGATTATGTGAAATCTAATGAAGATTATGTGAGATATTAAGGATCTTTGGAAGATTATGGAAGAGGGTGTTTGGCCGTGAGTTAGAGAGAGAGAGAAGAGGATTTGGTAATTTTGCCCAATGCTCATCCATGCATCTTAATCTCATGATTACTTCTAATAATAAGTGGGCTACTTAATAAAAGGAAGAGATTAAGCATGGGGGTGGGTTTAGGCCGGTCCCTTGGGGGTTTAGGTGGGGTCCACAGCACTAAATATTTACCCATTATTTGTTATGTTAAATCCCTCCTCGTTTGGGTGTCGTCCGGGTATTTTTCGGGTTTTAACCGCGCGTTATCCGGATATTAAAAATACCTTTAATAACCCTTAAACATAGCCTAGTTTAAGCGTTGATTAGTTATTTAGGCTTTTGTCGGGTGAAATTATAAGTTATACGCGTATCGGGTGTGGTACGCGCACTTTATTTGTTACCGGGAGATTTGTATGAAAAGCTCCCACTTATGGCTTTGGAGTTCCAAAGCCCATTATATTTTGTGAAATTACCCTTTATTTTATATCCTGGGTGTCCGGGATCCTTTTCGCTTATTTGATTTTTACCGGGTAATCACCAACGTCCCTACCGGATAAGTTTATTCGCACATGATCCTATCATGTTTTACCATTAAACGTATGCATTCCTATGCATTATATGGGAATTTGCTATTCTCTAAGGCCTCAGTTATATAATCAACACATAACTGCACTTAATTACGTTAACCACATATTAATTAATTAGTACGGAATTACCTCATTTTTGCCGGTTGTTACAACGGCCTTCATTACAAGTTGGAATTTGACTACATATAGCATTTTCTTAGTTGAGCGGCGTTCCACGTTCGGGGAACGGGCTTGTCGTTTAAGGATGATAACGTGTACGCTCCTTTGCCAAGAACTTCTGTGACGCGGTATGGTCCCTCCCAGGTAGGGGTCAGTTTGCCTTTGGGTATTGCGCCACTGGCCTCGTTGTTTCTAAAGACGAAGTCCCCCATGCGAAAGGCTTGACGCTTGACTTTGGCATTGTAGTACTTTTCCAGTTGTTGTTTTTAGTTTGCTTCTCTGGCCGCTGCTCTGTCGCGGCGCTCTTCTGCCAAATCCAAGTTGATGCGCAGTTCTACGTCGTTGTTCGTGTGGGTTGCTAAGAGGACTCTTGCGGATGGGCATCCAATCTCTACTGGTATCATAGCCTCGGAGCCATATGTTAGGCTAAACGGAGTTTCGCCGGTGCTCGTTTTTGTTAACGTGCGATTAGCCCATAGCACGCTCGACAGTTCTTCCGCCCAGGCCTTTCCTTTGGTGCCCAGTCGTGATTTGATGCCTTCCACTATACTGCGGTTCGCACATTCCACTTGACCATTGCCTTGTGGGTGCGCGACCGAGGTGAATGTGGGTTGGATGTGCAGATCCGCGTACCATTTTAGCAACCCTTTGTCTGCAAATTGGGTTCCATTGTCTGTAACGATTGTCATGGGTAGCCCAAAGCGACAAATGATGAACTCCGAAATGAACTTCTTAACATGATTGGTCGTGATCTCGGCAAGTGGTTTAGCTTCCACCCATTTCGTGAAGTAGTCGATTGCGACTATCAGGTATCGTCTCTTCCCTGTCGTCATCGGGAATGGTCCTACGATATCGATAGCCCACTTCTGAAATGGCCATGCTGAGGTTACCGGGATAAGGTCGTTTTTGGGTCGCAAGGTGTTGGGAGCATGGCGCTGACAAGAGTCACACTTGCGGATGATTTTTAACGCATCTAGGTGCATGCCTGGCCAGTAGTATCCTGCGTTCATAATTTTGGCGACCACCATGCGTGGCCCTGCATGTATTCCACATATCCCTTCATGTATCTCTCGCACTAGGTAGTCTACATCGACTGCATCCACACATCTCAGTAGTGGCCCTAGGTATGACTTTCAATAGAGCACCCCGTCTTGCATTTGGTATTGTAGGGCTTTGTGCTGTATCTTTCTAGCCTCGGCGCGTTGCTCGGGCAACGTGCCTGTGGTGAGGTAAGAAACTATCAGGGTCATCCAGCTGTCAACACCCGTTTGGATTACGTTGACCTCTTTGGGTGGAACAAACGGTTCGCTCAGGGTTTCAATTCAGACCTCTTTTGCTAAATGGCTAAAGCTTGTTGGAGCCATTTTGCTTAGAGCGTCCGCCGGCTTGTTTTGACTGCGTTTGATGTGGTCGATGGTACAACTAGGAAAGTTGGCCATGAGCTCTTTAGCGCGTTGGAGATACATGATCATTGAGGGTTCTTTTTCTTCATACTTTCCTGTAATATGACCCGCCACCAGCATTGAATCAACATGCGCGAAGATGTGTTTGGCGCCTAGTTTCTGCGCGATGCGTAGTCCAGCAAGGAAGGCCTTGTATTCGGCCTCGTTGTTGGTGGCCTTGAATTCGAGTCTGATTGCATAAGTGAACTCCGTGCCATCCGGACTAACGAGGCGAATTCCTGCGCCTACGCCATCTTCGTTTGAGGCTCCATCTGTGTAAAGATTCCAGATGGCTTCTCGTCACATGGTGGTTGTGGGTCTTGTTCTGCTTTACATTCTTCGATTTTTTCTTGAGGTACTTCCGCGATGAAATCTGCTAGTACTTGTCCTTTGATCGCCGGGCGTGTCTTGTAAAAAATGGTGTGCTCGCCCAGTTCGATGGCCCATTTCGCCAGTCTTCCCGAGACTTCTGGCTTGGACAGGACATTGTTCAGCTTGTAGTCACTCAGCACGTTGATGGGGTGGTCCTGGAAGTATCTGCGCAATCTTCGCGAAGCATGAACGAGAGCCAACACTAGCTTCTCCATAGTTATGTACCTGGTTTCTGCATCTGTCAGGACCCTGCTAATGTAATAGATGGGTGTCTGTACCAGTTTTCTGTCAACCATCAGTACCGCGCTCACCGCCTGTTCTGTTGCGCAAAGGTACATTGTCAATGGTTCCCTTGGGAGCGGGGCGGTGAGTGTTGGTAAGTCCATCAGACATTCTTTCATCTCTTGGAATGACTTCTCCACCTCGGCGGTCCACTTGAAATGATTCTTTTTTAGGCAATTCTTCAGTGTTTCGATGAATGGGATTGATTTGCTCGCATGGTGTGACAGGAAACGGTTGATTGCGACCAGACATCCATTCAGTGTCTGGACCTCCTTTAGCGTGGATGGGGAAGGCATCTGCGCGATGGCTTGTATCTTTTCAGGGTTTGGTCGGAAACCGTCTTTAGTGACCACAACGCCAAGAAACTTTCCTTCTTCCATCCCAAACGCACACTTGCTTGGGTTCAGCTTCATACAAATTTCCTTCAAATGTTTGAAGGTCTCTTCGATGTCCTTCAGCATTTGATCCTCTTCCTTACTCTTGATGACCAAGTCGTCCACATAGACTTCCAGTTTCTTTCCTATCTGTTTGGCGAATGTGCGGTCCATTAACCTTTGGTATGTAGCTCCCGCATTTTTTAGGCCAAACGACATCTTGGTGTAACAGTAGATGTAACACCCCAACCGATGGCGGAAACATCGGGGTGCCACGTATTGATGATTGTTTTCAGTAGCACATGGTATAATATAAATTTTAAATAATTTATTCAAACATAATATCCAAAATGTGAAATAATGTCTAAGAATTCAAATACATAACATCAAATAATAACTTCAAAAACTTCAAATAAACTTCAAGATAAGTCCTCATGCTAACTCAAGCCTCAGCTTCATTGTTACCTGAAACATGTTAATTTTGAAAGTATTTTGGGTCAACATAAGTTGGTGAGAATTACATAGGTTTTTGATGATAAATGAATAAAAGGTTAAGCAATTCATGTGTCATGTTAATCTAGCCCATATGTGAGAAACATATTAGAAATAAATCGAGTGCATAATCAACCCTGTTGACTGTTATAAAATGATACATACCATACACTTATGGTCCCAATATGTTATGCGATAACAAACACCCACGTAACCTTGGTAGGAGGCACGTATCCGGGTGGGATTGTCAGTCCAATAGATCTATCAATGTATACCGTCGGCTGATCAATGTTAATGATTATGCTAGAATGGTGCTTACTCTAATCATGCTCAAGACAATATGCAACATAGAAAACACATAAACACATTGATGATTGAATTGCAATGAAAAGTGTTATAACATGTTTCACCCCAAAAAGTGGTGATAAAAGGGGCTATGTAAACTCACCTTAGCAAATGTTAACTTGTTGAAAAGATATGATAATTGTGTTGCCCAAAGTGATTCCAAATATTACCCTATAATGAGGTAATATTTAATAAGTCTAAGTCTATATAAACTAATATGTGCATCCTAGGGTTTCGATTTGGGGATAATCAATTGTTGAGATTTAAATTTAAAATGCTTAATTAATAAAGGAAAAATTGGATAATTAATGAAAAATAGTCTTTTTATAAAGTTTGAATTTTGAGTGAGCATATTAAAGTGTTTGAAGTAATAAAATAATTTTTATAAAATTATTTCATTTAAAATAGATTTTTAAATCTATTTATTTATAAATAGCCAATTATTAACTTTAATATTCAAAAATACTAAAATTAAAGAAATCTATTTTTAAAAATCATATTTCTGTTCTAAATGATTAAAAATAATTTGTATAAAATTTTGGTGCAAAAATGATAAAAATTGGATTTATTATGAATTAAATATGATTAAATCTTACAAAAATTGATTAAAAATAATAAATAAATGATTTTACTAAATTAAAATTTATTTCAGTAAAGTTTAACTTTATAAAAAGTTAGGATAATTTTTGGGGAATTTAATAAAACTGTTTTGATATAATAATGGATTTTTATAAATATAATAGTATAAAAATGATTTAATTATTATAATTATTAAATAAAAGAATTTCTGGAAAATAAAAATTGTAAATAAATCTTTTATATCAGATTAACTAATAATAATTTTTTTAGAGTTTATAAAATAGTTTAGGTATTTTAAAAAGAATTTAAAAGATTAAAGGATTTAATATATATATATATAATTATTTGTTTGTTAAATAAAAAGAAAAGAAAGGAAAAAGGGTGCAAAGACCCGGTCAGTGCCGGGACTCGAACCCGGGTGACCATTGTGGAGGGTCAGCGTCTCAACCACCTGGCCTAGGCCGTGGTTGTGATGATTTCTGGTTTTAAATTATTAAATACACGAAGAACAAAAGCTTTATCCCCAATTTAAACGTGATGAACCCTAGATTATTCAATTGATTGATTCAGGCAACTATAGCCCGATTAATGTTAGGGCTATAGTTGCTTGGATGCCGATGAGTGAAACCCACCAAAAAAATTGAACTCACAGTGTACGATTGATGATGAAGGTCGGGTCAAAGAGAAAAGTCAACCACGAGCTTGATAGCAACAATCAGGGTATAATAGAAAGAATTGGAGGTGAAGAGAGGGGTATGAGCGAGTTGTTAAGCTACGCAGAGCCTCAATTTATACTAATGGATTAGGGTTAGGGTTAATTAGGTAGTTGACTTTCCTTATAATGAAACGCGGCCAATTTTGATGATTAGGGCAACGATGCCGTGTAATTGTTGTGCAATAATGTTGGATTGGGCCGGTAATAGCACGAAGTTGCCAAACACACATCAATTACGCGCTAATACTACGGATTGGGCAACAAGGAATCCCACAGTTGACTTTTTTTGTCAACTGTGAGGATTCTAAATCGTGTATAAGTTTATTGTTGATCCGGGATTATCACAAGCAAGTGGCCAGCCCAGTTGGTTGGGCTCGTGTGTTGGTTTGGACCGGCCTTGGCGCGGGTTCGAATCCCGGCCAAGGCAAAACATTTTTTTTTTTTTTTTTTTTTTATAATTATAATACCACACACACATATATAATTATATATATAGCATTAGGGTTCCATAATTGCGACAAAAATAATAAATGCGAAGGTAAATATGAAACTTGACGTTTTTATTAATGTCGGTGCGTAACGTACAAGTATTAAATGCGTAATGTTACAGTCTCCCCTACTTTTAGGAACTTCGTCCCGAAGTTGGAGTTGGAGAGTCTGGTGGAAAAAGATGCGGATACTTCGACTTCATCTGGTCTTTACGCTCCCAAGTGAACTCCGGGCCTCGTTTAGATTCCCAACGAACCTTAACGATCGGAATACGACTGCGCTTGAGTTTCTTGACTCCAGTGTCAACAATCTCGACGGGTTTCTCGATAATGTGCATGCTTTCATCGATTTGCACATCCTCAAGAGGAACATGAAGGTTCTCATCTGCTAAGCATTTCTTGAGATTCGAAACATGGAAGGTCGGATGAACATTGCTTAGCTCAGGTGGAAGCTCAAGTCTGTAAGCCACTTTTCCGACTCTGTCAAGAATTTTGAAGGGGCCTACGTATCGAGGAGCTAGTTTTCCCTTTCTACCGAAACGAATAACTCCTTTCCAAGGGGATACCTTAAGTAGCACAAGGTCCCCAACTTGAAATTCCAAGGGTTTACGACGTTTATCAGCATAACTCTTTTGGCGACTTCGAGCCTTGAGAAGATTATCCTGAATAAGCTGGATTTTGTCTGTGGTTTCCTGGATTAGTTCGGGTCCAGTAATACGAGCTTCACCAACCTCGGTCCAACAGACAGGAGAACGACATTTCCGACCATAGAGTGCCTCAAAAGGAGCCATGTTAATGCTGGCGTGATAACTGTTGTTGTATGAAAACTCAACCAAGGGAAGATGAGAATCCCATGCGCCACCAAAATCGATGACACACGCCCTGAGCATGTCCTCAAGTGTCTGGATGGTTCGTTCAGTCTGACCATCCGTTTGAGGGTGATAAGCAGTGCTCAGGTACAACTTGGTACCCAAAGCATCTTGTAGAGATCCCCAAAAGTGAGAGGTGAAATGACCATCGCGATCAGAAATAATATCCAAAGGTATACCGTGACGACATACGATTTCACTTACGTACATCTTTGCCAACCTTTCCACAGAATACTTCTCACGAATAGGTAGAAAGTGAGCTGACTTGGTCAAACGATCGACGATTACCCAAATACTGTCAAAACCTTTGGGTGTGCGAGGGAGTTTGGTGATGAAATCCATAGCTATGCTCTCCCATTTCCAGACAGGAATCTCTGGCTGTTCAAGCATACCAGATGGTCGTTGATGTTCAGCCTTAACCTTGGAACAAGTGAGGCATTTTGCGACGAATAGAGCAATGTCTTTCTTCATACCAGGCCACCAATAAGAATAACGAAGATCTTGGTACATCTTGTCAGCTCCAGGATGAATAGAATAACGAGACTTATGAGCCTCGTTCATGAGAAAAGTACAAAGATCATCACGGTCGGGAATCCACAGTCGATTAAGAAAATAAAGGAGACCATCGGGTTTGGTTTCAAGTTGAGTCTCAGCACCACAAGACATTTCATCGTACATGTTACCTTGGGTGACTGAGGTGTGTTGAGCCTGGAGAATGCGATCTTGAAGATCAGTACGAACTCTCGCACATTGGAGTTTGACACGCTCTTTACGACTAAGTGCGTCAGCCACAACATTCGCTTTGCCAGGATGGTAGCGAATTTCGCAATCATAGTCGTTAAGTAATTCAACCCAACGTCGTTGCCTCATGTTAAGATTCTTTTGATCGAAGACATGTTGGAGACTTTTGTGGTCCGTGAACACCACACATTTGGTCCCATAGAGGTAATGTCTCCAAATCTTGAGTGCAAAGACAACAGCGCCCAATTCCAGATCATGGGTGGTATAATTTTTCTCGTGAATCTTGAGTTGTCGAGACGCATAAGCAATAACCTTTCCTCGTTGCATGAGAACACAACCGAGACCTTGGTTCGATGCATCACAGTAGACCACGAAATCATCATTACCATCAGGTAGAGATAAGACAGGAGCTTCACAGAGTTTCAGCTTAAGAGTTTCAAATGCTTCCTCTTGCTTAGGTCCCCACTCATAGGGTTTACCCTTGTGAGTTAAGGTAGTGAGAGGAACAGCGATCTTGGAGAAATTGGCGATGAATCGACGATAATAACCAGCCAACCCAAGAAAAGAACGGACTTCCGTTGGAGTGGTAGGAACACTCCAATCCTTCACAGCTTCGATCTTTGCAGGATCAACATGAATTCCGTTCATATCAATGACATGTCCCAAAAATTGAACTTCCTTAAGCCAAAATTCACATTTTGAGAACTTGGCGTACAGTTGTTCTTTCTTTAGGAGACTCAAGATAGAGTGAAGATGTTGCTCGTGATCGGATTTTGATTTAGAGTAAATCAAAATATCATCGATGAAAACGATCACGAATTTGTCGAGATAAGGTCTACAAACCCGATTCATCAAATCCATAAATACTGCGGGAGCATTGGTCAAGCCGAAAGGCATAACCATGAATTCATAGTGACCGTAGCGAGTGCGAAAAGCCGTCTTGGGAATATCTTCATCGTGGACTCTAAGCTGATGATAACCAGAACGGAGATCAATCTTCGAGAAGTGCGTTGCTCCTTGAAGTTGATCGAAGAGATCGTCAATCCTAGGAAGTGGATAACGATTCTTGATGGTGAGTTTGTTGAGTTCACGGTAGTCAATACACATCCGAAGAGAACCATCCTTCTTTTTAACGAATAAGACAGGGGCTCCCCATGGAGAAGAACTAGGGCGAATGAACCCCTTATCAGAAAGTTCCTGTAATTGACTAGCAAGTTCTTGCATCTCAGAGGGTGCAAGACGATAAGGAGCTTTAGCTATAGGATTAGCACCAGGAACAAGATCAATACGAAACTCCACTTGTCGAGCAGGAGGCAAACCAGGTAAATCCTCTGGAAAGACTTCAGGATAGTCTCGGATAATAGGAATGTCTTGGATACTCTTGCCTTTGTCCTTCTTCTCTATCACGTTAGCTAAGAAGGCTGTATACCCCTTTCGTAAGTACTTTTGGGCAGTAGTACAAGACATAAGCTTAAGCTCACCACAGGGTTTCTCACCATAGATCTTCAAAATCTCACCAGATTCGAGAGGAATGCGTATGACTTTCTCGAAGCACAGAATTTCGGCACGATGAGTTGACAACCAGTCCATGCCTACTATAACATCAAAACTACCAAGATGCATGGGAATAAGATCGATAGGGAAGGTATGATCATTGAGATTCAACAAGCAGTTACGAATAATAGAACCGATCGAAATAGACTTCCCGTTAGCTACCTCTACCACAAAAGGGTCTTCTAGATTAGTGTGGGGTAAGTTAAGTAAAGGTTCAAATTTCAGTGACACGAATGACTTATCAGCTCCTGAATCAAATAATATGGATGCATAGTGATTATTAATGAGAAACGTACCATTCACCACTTCATTGTTGTCACGAGCCTGGTTAGCGTTGAGATTGTAGGCGCGACCTCGAGCACCTTGGTTCTGGTTGCGGTTCTGGTTTTGGTTTTGGTTCTGGTTTTGGTTCTGATTTTGGTTTTGGTTACGGTTACGGTTAGGGCAGTTGTTGATGTAGTGATTAGGGTTACCACACTCGTAGCATTGACCACGAGTAGGCCTGTTGTTTTGTTGGTTTTGGTTGGGAGCTGGGTTGTTGTTGTCTTGGGCAGCAGGAGATCGACAGACGTTCACCAGGTGACCATATCGTTGACACTTAGTACAAAATCGACATGGCACCTGTGTGGGATGGTGGTACTTGCAAGTGTTGCACAGAGGGTGAGGTCCGGTGTATGGTTTCTTGGCTGGGTTTTGGGCAGCAGGTGGAGTAGCAGCAACCATATAGTTTCTAGCCTTGCGCTTCTTGTTGCTTGAGGTCTCAGGCTTGACTTCAATTGCAGGCTGTGGAGTATCTTTGGCAACAGTCTTCTTAGTGCCCTTGCGAACTAGAGTACCGTTCTTCACGTGATTATCAGTAAGAGTGGCCGCTAGACGTTTGGCCTCTTCCAGAGTTGCAGGATTTCTACCCCAAACAGTGTCCTGGATTTGCATGGGCAGACCACCGATGTACTTCTCGATGGCTACCGGCAGAGGAGTAACCTTGTGTGGCAACAGTAAGCTAAGCTCATGAAAGCGGGTGTTGTAGGCAAGATTTTCCCCACTATCTTGAGCCAAGGTGTGAAACTCATCCTCAAGCTTTTTAACTTCATTTCGAGGACAGAACTCCTCCTTCATGACCTCTTTGACCTGGTCCCAAGTCATAGCAAGAGCAACTTCGGCCCCACGAGTACGCTTTTCTTCATTCCACCATGTGAGTGCTCGTTTATGGAGAACACTCATGGCGTAACGAACCTTGAAATTATTGGGGCACTCAACATGAAGGTATTTTCAATACCCTCAAACCATTGGAGAAGTCCAGTAGCTCCTTCTTCACCGCTGAACTTTGGAGGGTTACAAGAGTTGAAATGCTTGAGGGTGCAAGCTTGGGGTCCATTGCCATTGCCATTGCCATTCCCGTTCCCGTTGTTGTGACCATTCCCATTCAATTGGATGACCTGAGCAAGCAAGTTGGGAACCAGAGTTGCGATTTGCTGCGCCATTTGTTGAGAAATGATCGCAGCCAGTTGAGCATCAACCCCATTGTTGTTGTGGTTAGGAACTTGGTTATGGTTGTGGTTATGGTTATCACCACCTTCTTCGGGGTTCCCACCATTGTTGTTGCGAGTGCTGCGACGAGGAGGCATGATCTGTAATAGACACAATGAAATGAATGAGAGTTCATATAAGGAATGTAATCATTTATTCATTAATTAAAACGAATAAACGAAAACGTTGACTTATCAAAGATTCTAAATTCTAATAACATATGAAGACATGCTTTAGCCTATAAGTGAACACTCATCCAGAGAATTCCCAGGTAGGCATCCGGGTCCCTCGTCTGATTGGGATATATGCGCAATGCCAGCCTAGACAGAAGACTCAGAATACAGGCGTTCACCCTTCCAGATTGCACGTGTTTGTTATTAAAATCTAGAACTTCGACGAGATCTCAAGGGGGTTCAGGTTAAACCTGAGGATTTTGTCCTATAAATCTAATGGTGGATCAGGATTGCAGCAGACAATTAAGAGTAGTCACATGTAGGTTTAGGGCATAGGATAAGGATAGGATTAGGGAAGCAATTAGGGTTTCAAGTAGGAGAAGCAAGTACTGTTTTAGTCCCTAAGGTTATAGTCTAGATTATTTCTAATAACCTAATTCCCTATAACCAAGGCTCTGATACCAATCTGTAACACCCCAACCGATGGCGGAAACATCGGGGTGCCACGTATTGATGATTGTTTTCAGTAGCACATGGTATAATATAAATTTTAAATAATTTATTCAAACATAATATCCAAAATGTGAAATAATGTCTAAGAATTCAAATACATAACATCAAATAATAACTTCAAAAACTTCAAATAAACTTCAAGATAAGTCCTCATGCTAACTCAAGCCTCAGCTTCATTGTTACCTGAAACATGTTAATTTTGAAAGTATTTTGGGTCAACATAAGTTGGTGAGAATTACATAGGTTTTTGATGATAAATGAATAAAAGGTTAAGCAATTCATGTGTCATGTTAATCTAGCCCATATGTGAGAAACATATTAGAAATAAATCGAGTGCATAATCAACCCTGTTGACTGTTATAAAATGATACATACCATACACTTATGGTCCCAATATGTTATGCGATAACAAACACCCACGTAACCTTGGTAGGAGGCACGTATCCGGGTGGGATTGTCAGTCCAATAGATCTATCAATGTATACCGTCGGCTGATCAATGTTAATGATTATGCTAGAATGGTGCTTACTCTAATCATGCTCAAGACAATATGCAACATAGAAAACACATAAACACATTGATGATTGAATTGCAATGAAAAGTGTTATAACATGTTTCACCCCAAAAAGTGGTGATAAAAGGGGCTATGTAAACTCACCTTAGCAAATGTTAACTTGTTGAAAAGATATGATAATTGTGTTGCCCAAAGTGATTCCAAATATTACCCTATAATGAGGTAATATTTAATAAGTCTAAGTCTATATAAACTAATATGTGCATCCTAGGGTTTCGATTTGGGGATAATCAATTGTTGAGATTTAAATTTAAAATGCTTAATTAATAAAGGAAAAATTGGATAATTAATGAAAAATAGTCTTTTTATAAAGTTTGAATTTTGAGTGAGCATATTAAAGTGTTTGAAGTAATAAAATAATTTTTATAAAATTATTTCATTTAAAATAGATTTTTAAATCTATTTATTTATAAATAGCCAATTATTAACTTTAATATTCAAAAATACTAAAATTAAAGAAATCTATTTTTAAAAATCATATTTCTGTTCTAAATGATTAAAAATAATTTGTATAAAATTTTGGTGCAAAAATGATAAAAATTGGATTTATTATGAATTAAATATGATTAAATCTTACAAAAATTGATTAAAAATAATAAATAAATGATTTTACTGAATTAAAATTTATTTCAGTAAAGTTTAACTTTATAAAAAGTTAGGATAATTTTTGGGGAATTTAATAAAACTGTTTTGATATAATAATGGATTTTTATAAATATAATAGTATAAAAATGATTTAATTATTATAATTATTAAATAAAAGAATTTCTGGAAAATAAAAATTGTAAATAAATCTTTTATATCAGATTAACTAATAATAATTTTTTTAGAGTTTATAAAATAGTTTAGGTATTTTAAAAAGAATTTAAAAGATTAAAGGATTTAATATATATATATAATTATTTGTTTGTTAAATAAAAAGAAAAGAAAGGAAAAAGGGTGCAAAGACCCGGTCAGTGCCGGGACTCGAACCCGGGTGACCATTATGGAGGGTCAGCGTCTCAACCACCTGGCCTAGGCCGTGGTTGTGATGATTTCTGGTTTTAAATTATTAAATACACGAAGAACAAAAGCTTTATCCCCAATTTAAACGTGATGAACCCTAGATTATTCAATTGATTGATTCAGGCAACTATAGCCCGATTAATGTTAGGGCTATAGTTGCTTGGATGCCGATGAGTGAAACCCACCAAAAAAATTGAACTCACAGTGTACGATTGATGATGAAGGTCGGGTCAAAGAGAAAAGTCAACCACGAGCTTGATAGCAACAATCAGGGTATAATAGAAAGAATTGGAGGTGAAGAGAGGGGTATGAGCGAGTTGTTAAGCTACGCAGAGCCTCAATTTATACTAATGGATTAGGGTTAGGGTTAATTAGGTAGTTGACTTTCCTTATAATGAAACGCGGCCAATTTTGATGATTAGGGCAACGATGCCGTGTAATTGTTGTGCAATAATGTTGGATTGGGCCGGTAATAGCACGAAGTTGCCAAACACACATCAATTACGTGCTAATACTACGGATTGGGCAACAAGGAATCCCACAGTTGACTTTTTTTGTCAACTGTGAGGATTCTAAATCGTGTATAAGTTTATTGTTGATCCGGGATTATCACAAGCAAGTGGCCAGCCCAGTTGGTTGGGCTCGTGTGTTGGTTTGGACCGGCCTTGGCGCGGGTTCGAATCCCGGCCAAGGCAAAACATTTTTTTTTTTTTTTTTTTTTTTATAATTATAATACCACACACACATATATAATTATATATATAGCATTAGGGTTCCATAATTGCGACAAAAATAATAAATGCGAAGGTAAATATGAAACTTGACGTTTTTATTAATGTCGGTGCGTAACGTACAAGTATTAAATGCGTAATGTTACAGTAGACTCCCTTGTCAGTACGGAAAGTTGTTTTGTCTTCATCCTCTAGCGCCATCTGGATTTGATGGTACCCTTTGTAGGCATCCAGGGAGTATTTGAACCGGAAAGGCGTTAGTGAGTCAATCTTCAAATCGATTTCTGGCAGCGGGTAGCAGTCTTTAGGGCATGCTTTGTTGAGGTCTGTGTAATTGATGTGTTGCAAAACAAATCTCTTTTCCTATGTATTTTGTATATTATTTGGTCAGATTTTTATTTGTTTCGTGTCGTTTTTATTATGTATTTATTTATTTTATTATTTTATAGGTGTTCGTGAGAAAGAAGCTTAAAACAATGAAAAATAATTAAGACGCGAGCACCTGGTGTTCATGGACGTTGGAGCATAAATGAGGAACTTTGGTTGAGCCAAGAACACCCGAGACGGAATTCCTACTACTAATATAATAATAATATATATATAAAAAAAGAGTTATTTAAAGACTTGGGCCACAAGCCCAAGTCGAGAAGTTGAATTGCAATTTTTGAATGGCAATTTATTTTGGAGGTGATATTATCGTGGAAGATCACATCACGGCCGCCAAGAAGCGAACTAGGGCAGCATATATTATTTTTAAAAGGGGGATCATTGAACACAGCAGCAAAGAATTTAGAGAGGAAGTGAAGGTCAGGAAGGCACGGGTCAAAATTGAAGGCACGGGTTCGACTATAATAATTTCTTGGTTCATATTTATTTACTCCGTGTTTATAAATATTAGTGCCATGACTATATATTATTTTGAACCTATGTTTTTATCTTTTTTCATGTTAACGAGTAGCTAAACATTTAGGCTACCTAGGTCGTTATGATGAATACTTAGCATTTTTATGACTTTCGGATTCGTTTAATTATATAATTGGCTTATGTTTTGGTAAAGGTTTAATTGTGTTTGGTTATAATGCTTTTGCATATTTAAGTCTAATTTATGATCTTTGATAGTTCCACGTGTGTCTTGTTGAATGTCTTTCAGTTATAGATGCATGTTAGGTTACCTGCTTTGTGCTTGTGACTAGTTTATGGTTTTTGACGTCTAATTACATAGGAACTTGATTTGAGAGTTTAGAGGACTTAGGTATTCTGCCATTCCTTGAGACCGGGAGGTGATAGGGTGTCGGGTTGTCTAGATCTTTAGGTATCGGGTAGAGGTGAGACCGGGAGGTGATCCTTGCCTAGTGTGTCTTTAGATTCTTGCAATTCCGAATTATTTCCAAGCCAATTAGATTACTCCTTCACATTTTTGGGTGTGTTGTGACTAGCGAGACTGGGAGGTGAGCGAGTCTTTCGAGTACCTTAGCATTCCCTAGTGAGGTGAGACCGGGAGGTGATCCGAACTAGTAACCAGTGATTTACACGTCCCTTAGGATTTTCTTTGAGGTGTTAGTGAGACCGGGAGGTGATCTAGCATGCTTTAGGGGTTTCTTGGGTCGAGCGTATCTTTAGAAAACCTGGTAGCCAATCCATTATTCGATTCCGAGAGTTGTGAGTCTGCGGGTAGGATTCTAGACCTAGGTAGTTGCCTTCCATATTATCAGAGTTCGATCCACTGTCCTTAGTTTCCTATTTTCGTCTTTGTGTTATTATTTTAATTGCATTTAGTTTAAAATTAATTCTCAAAAATCCAAATTAGTAGACTAGGAGTCGACAGAGGTTTAGTACCGAGAGTCGCTAGATTTGTGTCCATGGTTCGATATTCCGGACTTGCTTGCTCTGCTACACTGCGACCGGTACACTTGCCGTTAGTGTGTGGTTTTGTAGGTTTTTCCATTTTTAAAACTTGACCAATTTAATTACTACACATTTCACACATCAAGTTTTTGGCGCCGTTGCCGGGGACACAGTGCGCTTTTGAGGACGACCTGAGTCGGGGATCTAGTCATTTTATTACTTTCTTAGTTTGGTAGATTTTTATTTTTAATTTTATAAAAAAAAGAAAAAAAATATTTTTGTTTATTTGCTATTTGTTTTTCTTATTCTTTTATAGTTTTTAGTTTCTCTGTGTGCATAGGGAGTATGAGTAGTCAGTTCGAATCTGTGTGCTTTCTTGGCACTTTCATGTCACATGTTGACTGGTGCATTGACTACATCTGTGGAGCAGACTTATTGGATAGGCGGCACCAAACAGAAGAGAGGCGGGAGGTAGAGATAGAGACTGTATTCCCCGTGGAGCATGATCCGGGCTCTGCAGCCGGTGAGCCTCCTAATAGGTTAGAGGTAGTTAAGGTTGTTGAGCGTCCCGAGAAGGTGATGGATGAGCCCTCAATTCATATTTTGCTATCCTGCGAGTATGAGGGTGAGCACCAGATAGATGAGGAGGATAAGGCACTGTTTAAACTTAGTCTTGAGGTAGTGAATAAACTTAAGTGTGGGGATAGGATCCTAATTCACCACTCGCATTTAAGAATATTTTCTGGTGATCCTAGATTTAGGTGCAAAAGGTCGTGTCGTGGAAGAGATAACATAAGTGACATGATTGATTTACATGAGGATGGTGTAGATATCCTCGTTGATCCAGGTTAGAGTGCTTGATAAGAATAGGATCACACGGGTGAAAACCCAAGTGTAGAGTTTTGTATCATCATTTGTCATATATTTTTTTATTTTATTTTATTTTCATTCTTCTTTATTTATTTATTTAATTTTTTAGTTTATCGAGTCTTATGGGATTGCCTTGGCCTTTTTCACTATTGGATCCTCCCCGCCCGTACTCAATCTCCATTCGGGTGGGGGTCGATCTTAAAATTATTTTTTGTAAACATGCATCTCACTTGTTATTGAGTCATTTTACTTTCACTTTCTTTTTAGTTTATTTTTGCAGGATTCTGACTATGGCCGTGAAGGAAATGCTATACGGCTGTAGATGATGGACGGACGGAACACTTTCTGCGAGCTATCGCCACATATTCCAGGGGAGTTCGTTCCATTTATTTTGTTGTTGTTATATATTTAGTTTGTTTCTACTTTATTTTTGCATTTTTATTTTTAGTTTACGTCGTATCCTGGAGCACATTGAGGACATTGTGCCTTTCTAAGTGTGGAGATGGGAGACTTCGTCTTTATTTTGCTTAGTTGTAGGTTGAGTCAAAAATGAAAAATTGAAAAATGTCCCTGATCTTTTGTGCATTTTATATGGAAAATGATAGTAAAATTGGGATTTTTGGTTTTCAAAATATTATATATATGAGAAAATAAATAGATAGAAAGCGTGTTTGCTTAAGATGTGTCGGTAGGCCCAGCTAGCTTTGAAAGGTCCTAGGATTGTTCTTAATATACCTTAATAAATCATGAAATCTTGTGGGTTCTCATCTTAGGAGAAACGGTAGAACTGAAACCGCTGATAGTAATTAGAGGTACCACTGTAGGTTGAAAGCCCATATGTATTATTGATTAAATGGCACACTTGATCCTTTTTATGAGAATAAATCCGGTGAAAAGTGGCGCCCAAAAAAAAATCCACATGTCCATCAATTGAGCTAGACCAAAAAAAAAAAAAAAAAACTGAAGCCTCTGATCGAAATTCCCTCGAGGTCAAGTTGAAAAAAAAATACCAAAGCTCATGCTGTCGCTCTTGGGGATGGTGACTCTGATTGAAACAACCTCTGGGTTAGGTATGAAAAAAAAAAAACAAATGTGTCTAAGCTCATAAACTTCATCCATCATAAATTTAATTTCTAATACATTAGGGAGTTTAGTTTGCAGTGGTTGGTAAATCTATATGGTTTAACCTTTGCTTCGAAAGCTTGAGGTGAGATTAGGTGAAGCTGGATATCTTGAGTGTGAGACCCCATAGATTGATTGTAATAATATGAACTTAATTGCTTTACATGATTAGGGCCTGATTAGCTAGTGGTTGGGTTTAAGTGGACAACAATACCGACAGTTTTGGTTGATGCGTGATTAGATCTTAATTAATAAACCTAAAAGTTTTTGAAACCGAGAGTCCTGATTATGATTCCATTGCAGTCTTTTTCGGGGACGAAAAAGGTTTAAGTGTGGGGATGTTTGATGTGTTGCAAAACACATCTCTTTTCCTATGTATTTTGTATATTATTTGGTCAGATTTTTATTTGTTTCGTGTCGCTTTTATTATGTATTTATTTATTTTATTATTTTATAGGTGTTCGTGAGAAAGATGCTTAAAACAATGAAAAATAATTAAGACGCGAGCACCTGGTGTTCATGGACGTTGGAGCATAAATGAGGAACTTTGGTTGAGCCAAGAACACGCGAGACGGAATTCCTACTACTAATATAATAATAATATATATATAAAAAAAGAGTTATTTAAAGACTTGGGCCACAAGCCCAAGTCGAGAAGTTGAATTGCAATTTTTGAATGGCAATTTATTTTGGAGGTGATATTATCGTGGAAGATCATATCACGGCCGCCAAGAAGCGAACTAGGGCAGCATATATTATTTTTAAAAGGGGATCATTGAACACAGCAGCAAAGAATTTAGAGAGGAAGTGAAGGCCAGGAAGGCACGGGTCAAGATTGAAGGCACGGGTTCGACTATAATAATTTCTTGGTTCATATTTATTTACTCCGTGTTTATAAATATTAGTGCCATGACTATATATTATTTTGAACCTATATTTTTATCTTTTTCCATGTTAACGAGTAGCTAAACATTTAGGCTACCTAGGTCGTTATGATGAATACTTAGCATTTTTATGACTTTCGGATTCGTTTAATTATATAATTGGCTTATGTTTTAGTAAAGGTTTAATTGTGTTTGGTTATAATGCTTTTGCATATTTAAGTCTAATTTATGATCTTTGATAGTTCCACGTGTGTCTTGTTGAATGTCTTTCAGTTATAGATGTGTTGGTGAAAACATCTTGTTGATATGTTAGTTTGTATATATTTTAGTCTTTTATTGTGTACTTTTAGTCGGTCTTAGTTATTTATTAGCGCGCATGTGTTTTGTAGGTGTTCGTGGATAATGAGATCAAAACAAAAGAATTTTAATCGAGACACGAACACTTAAGAGCAGGTGTTCATGGACGTTGGGGCGTAGACGAGAAAATTTTGGTCGAGCGAAGAACACCCGAGTTGAAAGATTATACTAATAATATTACTACTACTACTAATACTAATTATAATAATGATAATAATAATAATAATAATAATAATAATAATAATAATAATAATAATAAAGGTAAAAAAAGAAACAAAACGTGAGCTTGGGCTCACGTTTCAAAGCCCAAGACAAGATGGAGGATAATTATTTTAGGTTGGAGATATTATTCTTCTAGGGACGGCAATTATAAGTTTGGGAGGGTTGTATATTATGAAGGGGGATCGCACAACAGTGAAGGGAGACGCACATTAGATATGATCGCACGAAGAAGAAAAGGGATGGACATGTGCGCGACGAAGATGCAAGGCTAGTCCTTTCGCGGTTTTCTCCGGGTGAATGTTTCATTTATTTTATTAGTTTTACTCTGTTTTATACCTAGTACTTGGATTGAATTTTGTGAACATCTTAAAGTTCTTTTGGATTCAGTTGTATGTTTGACTGATCTAGACAATTTAGTTTCTTTGCATTGATACAACATATCATCGTTTCTTGGTTTTCTTGCACTAGGAATAATTTGATTTTGTATTTAGTGTTAAGATAATTGAATTGGGTTGAACAATTTAAACAGGATCATGTCTATGTGATTCCCAAGTTAGGTTAATTACAGAGTAGCTTTAAAATTACCGAATCGGAAACCCGGAGTGACCGTTTTTCTTTATATTATTGTTTTTAATCAAACTTTAATCAATATTTTCTCGCAAGCAAAGCAACACCTTAGTTTAATCTTCATAATTTTATTAGTTTTTCTATTATTACAATAAAAAAATTGCTATTAACACTAACCACATACTCCTCGTGGTTCGACAACCCTACTCCCTATACTGCAGTCCTTGTAGCTAAGGAGTTGTTTTTAAAATATTTTTTGATTAGTACTTCGACACGCGATCAAAATGGCGCCGTTTCCGGGGAGTGTGTGCGCTTAGTGTTTTTAGTTTTAGTCGTCTTTACTTTTAGTAAAAAAAACTTAAAAAAAAACCAAAAAAAAAAAACAAATATTATTTTTTCTAGTCTTGTATTATTCTCTATTTTGTTTAGTATTACGCTGGGTGTGTTAGTTTTGCAGGCAAATTGAGATGAATTGGGTGGATTATGATGCATGTGGGTGTTGCGAGAGCCCATATCATGTGATGCAAGATTGTCCAATTGCCCGTCAGAGAGTTGCAGCATATAATGCACGAAAATATCGTATTATCTTTGGGCTAGAAAAAGACGAAGACTCATACTTATCATCCTCTTATTATTGGCCACAATATCAGAACTGTCAGCAAGGATACTACAAGCCAAACATTTATCACTCTAGGGAACAAACTGCAGATTACTACATGAATACTGATTCGATTGTTCATGGAGGCCAGAGTGTTGACTACGGTTATCAGCAGCAACAAAACAATGAAGAGGGAAGCAATGATCAGCTGAGTGAGATCTTAGAGGCCATAAAGGCTGTCCAGGAAGATGTAAAGGCAATCCGGGAAGATTTTAAGAGAATTCGGAAGGATAATGAAGTTCGGGACCACACCGTTGAGGCATTGTTTAAGCAAGTTGGTCAACTGGCAGCAGATTTGGAACTTGAAGATTTGACTGTTGAACCGGAGATGGTTAATGTTGATGTGGCTGAAAAAGTTGTTGAAGAGGCATATGTTGAGCAGGATGTTATGGAGGAAGCCTTAGAAGAGGAAGCTACAAGCCTTAAGGTAGCCGTGACTTCGTACGTACAACCACTTGTAGACACACCTGCTGAAGAACCAGTGAACCGGGCAACCTTGGTGTACCCTAACCATCCTTCTATATTTATGAGCAAAATAGATAAAGTTGAAAATGATGGTTTGAGTGGGCAAAAGAGAAAGGTGAGCATTGAAGACATTGGACAAAGTATAGTGAAATGGCCCAGCAATGATCTTACACACATGTCAAAGATAAGGAAGAAGATGAAGACTCGACATGTCAACTACCGAAAATACATTGGAAACTCAGTAGGAAAATGTGCTTTGAGACCACCGTGAATGAACATCAGGTATGATTTTGTATATTTTGTATATTTAATTGTTTTTTTTTTTTTTTTTTTTTTTTTTTTTTTTTTTTTTTTTTTACAAGTGTGTTTGGGTCAGTTTTATTTTTGTTGGAGTCATGGGATTGCTTGTTATGATTTGAACTGCAAGAATAGATTGTCCCACCTGTACTCAATCTCCATTCGGGTGAGGACAGTCTAGAAATTACTAATGTTTGCAGGTATCCCGATTTGTTTGTTTTGTTTTTTTTTTCTTGTTTCTTTGTTTCAGGTTTGTTTACCGGCTGCAAATGAAATGCTATACGACCGACATTTGAGGGAATTGAACGGACTCATACGCGTATTGCTTATCCAGGGGAGTCTGTTCCTTTTACTTCTGTTGTATTTTATTTTTAATTCTACTTTATTTTATTCCTAGCTCACATTGAGGACAATGTGTCATTCAAGTGTGGGGGTGGGGAAACTTCTTTTTTTTATTTAGTTTTTAGTCATTAAAAAAATTAATAAATGTCCTAAAAGCGGTCTGATCGGGCATGAAAGCGACTGTTTCAATGCTTTCATCCTGTCACTGCTTGTGGTGTGTGGGTCCTTAATCATGGTCCAATTCTTTAGAACAGACATATGAATCGTTTTCAGCGGGTATTTTATAGAAAATGTTTAGAATTTGCCCGATTAGGTGTAACGAGCTGTCGGTAATAAATGCATGCACACATCGGTAACCCATTTCCACACTTTGGTGAGATCTTGAGCCTACCAGATGATAGATTGATACATATATATATTTTCATTTGTTGAGTGTAGGCCAGATGTTTCTCTGTTGCAGAACTTGTGTGATTTGATACATGCCGAGGTTGTAGACTAAATATGCACATAGATGATAAAGGCAATTTAGGTTTTCCCTTTTTCTTTTGATGCCCATTTATTTGTTATGTGTTGACCCGTTTACCTAAAATTACCCTTAGTAGCCATGTTGAGCCTATACCCTTTCGTTTGTTAAACCTATAAAGTTACCCAAATTGACCTGTTTACCTTTGTGTAATATTTTGATGACATCCATTGTGTTTTATGTTTTGTTCAAGTGATTGATTTATGTTTAAGTTGTGAAAGAAAAAAAAAGAGAGAAAAAAAAAGAAAATATATATATATATATATATATATATATGAAAAAAAAAGTGAAAAAAAAAGAACAAAAAAAATAGAAGTATGTGTATGGGTCAAATATGCCTAAAGTTGTGTGATTATTGTATTATGGTACTTAGTGAATAAGGATGGTCATTCAAGCGTGTTGAAACCTTTATTTTTAAACCAATTGTTAGCCAAATCTATCCTACCTTTAACCGAAGCCCAAAACCCGTAAGTCCTTTAGATATGTGCATTGTCTATAGTTGAGGTGTGATTGTTATACAAGCCTATGATAACAGAGTTGCATGTTTGGTTTTGAGTGAATATACTAGCGCATTACATGCTAGTCCAGATATTAAACCGAGTGGAGTGAAAAATTGTGAGGGGTGTGTTGCATGAGAATAAAAACTAAAAGCATGTTAGACTTAGTTGGGTGAGTTCTATTTTCAAAATTATGCATCATGGTTGCCTGTTGAATTAACACATCTAATGATGATCTATGAATGGGGTATGACTTTGGATCCTAACTAGTGCATGGCGGGGGCGTTTGAGGTATTTGTTACTTGTTCGTGATAATGTTTCGAGCAGATTTGCTTGAGGGCAAGCAAAAGGTAAGTGTGGGGGTGTGATGTGTTGGTGAAAACATCTTGTTGATATGTTAGTTTGTATATATTTTAGTCTTTTATTGTGTACTTTTAGTCGGTCTTAGTTATTTATTAGCGCGCATGTGTTTTGTAGGTGTTCGTGGATAATGAGCTCAAAACAAAAGAATTTTAATCGAGACACGAACACTTAAGAGCAGGTGTTCATGGACGTTGGGGCGTAGACGAGAAAATTTTGGTCGAGCGAAGAACACCCGAGTTGAAAGATTATACTAATAATATTACTACTACTACTACTACTACTACTAATAATAATAATAATAATAATAATAATAATAATAATAATAAAGGTAAAAAAAGAAACAAAACGTGAGTTTGGGCTCACGTTTCAAAGCCCAAGACAAGATGGAGGATAATTATTTTAGGTTGGAGATATTATTCTTCTAGGGACGGCAATTATAAGTTTGGGAGGGTTGTATATTATGAAGGGGGGTCGCACAACAGTGAAGGGAGACGCACATTAGATATGATCGCACGAAGAAGAAAAGGGATGGACATGTGCGCGACGAAGATGCAAGGCTAGTCCTTTCGCGGTTTTCTCCGGGTGAATGTTTCATTTATTTTATTAGTTTTACTCTGTTTTATACCTAGTACTTGGATTGAATTTTGTGAACATCTTAAAGTTCTTTTGGATTCAGTTGTATGTTTGACTGATCTAGACAATTTAGTTTCTTTGCATTGATACAACATATCATCGTTTCTTGGTTTTCTTGCACTAGGAATAATTTGATTTTGTATTTAGTGTTAAGATAATTGAATTGGGTTGAACAATTTAAACAGGATCATGTCTATGTGATTCCCAAGCTAGGTTAATTACAGAGTAGCTTAAAAATTACCGAATCGGAAACCCGGAGTGACAGTTTTTCTTTATATTATTGTTTTTAATCAAACTTTAATCAATATTTTCTCGCAAGCAAAGCAGCACCTTAGTTTAATCTTCACAATTTTATTAGTTTTTCTATTATTACAATAAAAAAATTGCTATTAACACTAACCACATACTCCTCGTGGTTCGACAACCCTACTCCTTATACTGCAGTCCTTGTAGCTAAGGAGTTGTTTTTAAAATATTTTTTGATTAGCACTTCGACACGCGATCAAAATGACAAAAAATAGAACTGCCGTCAATATAATACTAATACCTCCTCAAAATAGAACGTCCATGAACACCTGCTCTTAAGTGTTCGTGTCTCGATTAAAATTCTTTAGTTTAGTTTAGTTTGTTTGTTTATTTTCTTAAAAAAAAATAAAAAAAAAATTGTCTTTTTAGTTATTTGTTTTCGTATTTTAATTCTCTTCTTCATTCAGTACTACTCTATTTGTTTTCTTGTTTTTGTGTGTGCAGGTGACTTCTGTGTTGCATGCATACTAGGTTTTCCAAGAAATCATTTCCATTGTTATTCGATCCAGAGATTGAGAAGACAGCACGTCAAAACCGTGTTGTTTTTCGTTCAGCAGTAAAGAATCAATCAAGTTCTTCAACAGTTGCTCAGAGAATTAAAGAAGCAGCTATTGAGATGGCTGACCAGGATAACCAAAATGAACCAATACCCAACCAACCAAATGATATCATTCCACCTCCTCTACCAAACCAACCCAACCAACCCATTCCAAACCCACCACCACCACAACAACAATTCCAACCTGGTGGGTATTTTCAAGCTGCTAACCCACGTCCACAATAAAACCAACAAAATCCAAGAAACCAACCTCGTCCACAACTAGCAGTTATCCCACCCAACCAACAACCGAACCAACAGAGATATGATGAGGGAAGTGTGCATACTTGGGACTCTGAATGGGATCAAGAGGACGAACAGGAACCGTATGATGGGAGATATGGTAATTATGGGCATGACATGGAGTATGAGCAGCAACCACCACAGCGGGTTAATCAGGGGAACCGTGTTCAGGGACACAGAAATAATCAAGCTCCACAAGGGGTTCCTCAATTTAATGTTGGGAATATGGGGATGGGAGATGAGTTACAGTTAGTAGATGGTGTCCCACAGATACGTCAGAGGGCACCGATTCAGGGGGTTGTTAGTCATTTTAGGCCGGTCATTGTACCAAATTCTTCAGCTGTAGTGACACTGGTGGGCAGGAATGGGAGAGCATTTGAGGTGAGACCCCAATATTTGGGTCATCTACCTGAGTTCTATGGAAAAAGATCTGAAGAGCCTTACTTACATATATCAGCATTTGAGTCTGTGTGCAATATGATTGGAGGATCAGGGTTTACTAAGGACCAGGTAATGTTGATGATGTTTCAGTTCACCTTGAAGGACAGGGCAAGGCAATGGTTTGCTACACTACCCCCAGGTAGTATTTACACTTGGCAGGATATGCAACAAATTTTCTTGGAAGAGTACTACACCATGAGCAGAACATCTGAGGCTCGGGATGCAATAAGAGGATTTCAGCAGAATTCGGGGGAAGCATTCCATGAGGCCTTTACTAGATTCAAAGAGCTATTGAGAAAATGTCCTCATCATGGGATTCAAACATGGGAACTAATAAAAGCTTTTTATGATGGACTGACACCAGAGGATGTTAGAGGGTTGACTGCCATTAGTAATGGCACGTTCTTTACTAACACTGAAGCTGTGGATTGGGGACACTTGGAAAGGATAAGTGCCACTTCAAAGAGACAGGCACAATCATGTAGGAAGTTGAGACCATCATCTGTCAAGGCAGCAGACTACGAGGCTGAAGAAAGAATCGAAAAATTAAAGCAGCAAAATTTACTCTTGGCAAAACAGGTAGCTCAGCTTAATTTGGGGAAGAGTAGTGAGGCAAAGGCGGCTAATGCTTTTTCGGTATGTACTGATTGTGGAGAGTTGGGACATCTAGCCCAAGACTGCCAGGGGCCTTTGGAGAATACAGAAGAGGTGAATCAAGTTTATGGAGAACAGAAGCAATATGACATGAATTCCAACACCTATCATCCCGGGCTCAAAAACCACCCAAACTTCAGGTATGGTAATCCTAATAATCAATTAAATCCTAACTTTTCTGGTTCTAATGTGCAGGGAGGAAATCAACAACAGTCTCAGGACAGGCAGTATGGATATAATCAAGGGGGTTACTCAAAGAATACCTATAATCAGAGTGGTCAGCAGCAGAGAGGAAATCAACAAGGCACATCAGGAGGAGATAATGATCAACTGAGTGCCATTTTCGATGCCATTAAAGCTGTACAAGAAGAGGTCAAGGGAATGCGCAAAGAAAATGAAGTGAGGGATAAGACTGTGGAAGCATTGTCCAAGCAGGTAGGGCAATTGGCAGCAGATATGTCTAAGAGAGATCCAGGGAAGCTACCAAGTGACACCACCATTAATCCTCAACACCAGCAATCAAGCTCAAGGAATGCGAGGAATGTGCAAATCAACCAGGTAAGTATTTTGCGCAATGGTAAGGTTTATGATAATAAAGTGGGGACTCCACCACAGTTTGTTGAGGGTGTGGTGGAGGATTTGGGTAGTGATGATAGTGAAGATGAACAGGAATTTGTTGAATTGAACAAAACACCTAACACTGTTTTAGAAAAAGAAAAAAATAAAAATAAAAGTGTTTTGATCAATAATTCCAACCAGGTTGTAGAAAAGGGTATGGAGGGTAATACCATCCCTTTTCCTGCAGCTCTCATTGATCCTGGTAAGAAAAAGACAGTCAATAAAAAGAGGCCCACAATCGGATGAAATGTGGGAAGTTTTCAAACAAGTTAAAATCAATATTCCTCTTTTAGATGTAATTAAACAAATTCCTGCATATGCAAAGTACTTGAAAGATATGTGCACTCAGAAAAGAAATCATAAAATTCCAAAGAAACTTGACATGCCAGCAGATGTGAGTGCAATAATTTCAGGTACTCTGCCTGAAAAATTACAAGATCCAGGGGCACCAATTATTTCAATTCAAGTTGGTGATTTTCAAATGACACGAGCCCTCTTGGATCTTGGAGCGAGTGTGAGTATACTATCGGGGAGCTTGTATGACCAGTATGAGTTTGGTCCACTTAAGAAAGCTGATACCACTGTGGTTTTGGCTGATTTGACTCCTAAGCTACCCCTGGGAGTATTATCAGATGTGATTGTGAAAGTTAATGAGTTTTATTATCGGGTTGATTTCTTGGTCCTTGATTATGTTTCTGTTGATAAAACCAAGCAACCGACTGTGATTCTTGGCAGACCATTTTTAGCTACTTCTGACTCTCAGATTAATTGCAGGACAGGTACCGTGGATATGACTTTTGGTAACCGCAAGATGCGGTTAAGTGTTTTTGGTAATGTTTCTAACCCCAATGTTAGTGATGAATGCTTTATGGCAGACATCATTGACGGGCGCGTTCCTCCTTACATTCCTAATGATGAGGGGGACGAGTCCATGGTAGAATGTGCTTTGTTTGGCAGGTTATATTCTGAGACAGTCAAGGAATTTGAGGACGAGGATGCAAAGGTGGAGGCGATGGTAGTGAGAGAAGGAAGACCACCTTGGTCCTATCACGTGGAGAGTTTGCCAGATCACATTGACACAAAGCTGAAACCATCATTAGAGACACCACCACAATTAGAACTTAAAGAACTACCTAAACATCTAAAATATGCTTTTGTTGGTGCTAATGATACTCTTCCTGCTATTATTTCTGCAGGTTTGACTGAGGAACAGGAGGAAGCTTTGATGGAAGTTTTGGTTGCACACCGGGCTGCAATTGGGTGGACTATTGCAGACCTGAAAGGAATAAGTCCCTCAATAGTGATGCATAGAATCATAACAGAGGAGGGAGCAAAACCGGCAAGAGATGCACAGAGAAGGCTTAACCCGAACATGAGAGAAGTGGTGAAGAAAGAAGTTCTGAAGTGGCTGGATGCGGGTATCATTTATCCCATCTCTGACAGCACTTGGGTAAGCCCAACACAGACCGTTCCCAAGAAAGCAGGGATTCAGATAGTTAGGAACGAAAAACGGGAAGAAATTGCCACCCGACCTGTTACTGGGTGGAGAATATGCATTGATTACAGGAAGTTGAATGCAGCTACCTCGAAGGACCACTTCCCTTTACCGTTCATTGATCAGATCATCGAGAAGTTATCAGGTCAGAAATTTTATTGTTTTCTTGATGGTTATTCAGGGTATAATCAAATTGCCATCCACCCTGAAGACCAACAAAAGACCACATTTACCTGCCCTTATGGTACATTTGCATTCAGGCGAATGCCATTTGGGTTGTGTAATGCCCCAGCCACCTTTCAGAGGTGCATGATGAGTATCTTTTCAGATATGGTTGGGGACTCACTTGAAATTTTTATGGATGACTTCTCAATTTTTGGAACCTCATTTGAATCATGCTTAGAACAATTGACTAAGGTGTTGAAACGATGTATTGAAACAAACTTAGTTTTAAGCTGGGAAAAGAGCCATTTTATGGTTCAAGAAGGGGTGGTGTTAGGGCATGTGATTTCAAAACGTGGGATTGAGGTTGACCATGCAAAAATTAAAGCTATTTCAACTTTACCTCCTCCCACAAATGTTAAAGGGGTTAGGTCGTTTTTAGGACATGCTGGTTTTTACAGAAGGTTCATAAAAGGTTTTAGCACAATCACAAAACCGCTTTGCAAGTTACTTTTAAAAGATGAACCTTTTGTATTTGATGAAGAGTGTGTAAAAGCTTTCAACACTTTGAAAGAAAAACTGGTTGAAGCCCCAATTTTGCAAGCACCCGATTGGTCACGACCATTTGAAATTATGTGTGACGCGAGTGACTATGCAATTGGGGCAGTTTTGGGACAAAGGGTAGATAAAAAACCAGTAGTCATTTATTATGCAAGTAAGACATTGGATGGGGCACAACTGAATTATACTACTACTGAAAAAGAATTACTTGCAGTTGTGTTTGCTCTTGATAAGTTCAGGTCTTACATTTGGGGAAGCAAGGTGATTGTGTATTCAGATCACAGCGCAGTGCGTTATCTGATGGAGAAAAAGGATGCGAAACCCAGATTGATCCGTTGGGTGCTCCTACTTCAGGAATTCGACTTGGAAATCAGAGACAAGAAGGGTAGTGAAAATGTGGTGGCAGATCATTTGTCCAGATTGCCCCATATGGATGCTAAAGTCACTACTGAGATCAATGAGACCTTTCCAGATGAGCAGCTATTTGAAGTATCTACTTCGCCATGGTATGCTAACATTGTTAATTATTTGGCTACAGGGATCATCCCAGAGCATTGGTCAAAGAAAAAGAGAACTCACTTGAAGGCTCAGGCAAAACAGTACATTTGGGATGAACCTGATTTGTTCAAGATTGGAGCTGACCAAATAATCCAACGATGTATTCCAGAATCCGAGGTCCAATGTGTATTGGGATTGGTGCACTCATCTGCTTGTGGAGGGCATTTCAGTGGACAGAAAACAGGACACAAAGTGTTATCGTCTGGATTATTTTGGCCTACGATTTTTAAGGATGCATTTGAGTTTGCTAAAAAGTGCATCAAGTGTCAACAAATGGGCAGCATATCTAAACGGAATGAGATGCCCATGAGGCCGATTCTCGTAATTGATATCTTTGATGTGTGGGGAATCGACTTCATGGGACCATTTCCAAATTCTTGTGGTTATTTATACATCTTGGTGGCAGTGGACTATGTGTCTAAATGGGTAGAAGCAATAGCCACCAAGACAAATGACCATACCGTTGTATGCAATTTTGTGCGGTCAAACATTTTTTCATGATTTGGACTTCCCCGTGTGATCATCAGTGATGGGGGATCACATTTCAAAAATTTCAACTTTGGAAAATTGCTCAAACGGTATGGTGTGGATCATAGAATTGCAACCCCATACCACCCACAAACAAGTGGTCAAGTTGAGGTGTCAAATAGACAAATAAAAGAAATCTTACAAAAAACGGTAAGAACGGATCGTAAAGATTGGTCCTCCAAACTAAACGATGCGTTATGGGCTTACCGTACAGCTTTTAAGACACCAATTGGCACCGCACCTTACCGGTTGGTTTATGGGAAAGGTTGCCATTTACCTGTGGAAGTAGCACATAGGGCATTATGGGCTGTTAAAGAAGTTAACATTGATTATGATGCTGCAGGTAAAGAAAGAAAGTTGAACTTATGTGAGCTTGAAGAATTGCGAGATGAAGCATACGAGTACGCATCGGCATATAAAGATAAAATGAAGAAGGTGCACGATGCCAAAATTCGGTTGAAGAATTTCGAGGTAGGTCACAAGGTGTGGTTATACAATTCGTGTCTAAAATTATTTCCAGGAAAGTTGAAAAGCAAGTGGACGGGACCATACCTAGTCACGAGGGTTGGAAACTACGGTGATGTCGAGATTGAAGACTTTGACGATCATTTGCGCCAAGTGGTGAATGGACATCGGCTTAAACCGTATTTAGATTCAGCTGACATACACGGAACAACAGAAGAGCCGGTTTGCTTCTTGACGAGTGAACCGGATGATGAGGTTAAGTAACAAAACGCCCGGTATGTTTAATTGTAGAGTTTGTATATTTTTCGTTCAATTTTAGTTGTTTTTCGTTGCGTTTTTGTGTTTTTTTTTAGTACTCTGCAGGGATTTGTACACGTTTACAGGAAGAATTTTGGATTTTCGGTGGCCAGGTATGTAGTTTTATACTTAGAAAAATTCATGGGGTGAAAATTGAGGGAGAACAAGAGTTAGAATTTTTTTCTAAGGCAAAAAAGGCTCCACACGGAGAAACTTTCTGCCCAAAATAGGGTGCCCGAGCACCATGAGCACTCCTCATGGGGTATGAAGGGAAACAAGCAATTTTGAGGCATATTCACCCGTCATGGTGCGCGGGGGAGTACCCCCATTCCCTCATGGTGCTCGAGGGGTTTGAAAAAAAAATATATTAAAAATTAAAAAATCGTGAACCCTGCTTTACCTTCTTCCCCAAATTGCTCTAACCCCAATCCTCATCTTCTTCTTCAACCTGCAACACCCAAACACCAGACCATCAGACCACCCCTCGTCTTCCACCTCCCACCCTTCTTCCTCAACCCAACCTGCTACACCCTACCACCAACCGCCGCCGTAGTCAACAACAACCACCAAACCGCCGCCGCCTTCACCCTCTGCCGCCTTCCTCTGCAACCACCCGACCACCAAACTGCCGCCGCCTTCACCCTCTGCCGCCTTCCTCTGCAACCACCCAACAACCTTCAATCTGTAGACCCGACCTGCATCCACCACCTCTGACCCCAAACACCCGACACCTGACCACCCTTCACCTCCACCCTGCAGACCCGACCCAAACCGCCAAACCCGACCCGACTCTTAAACCCGGTTACTGTCACATACCTGAACCACCACCACAACTGACCCTGACCGTGCTGGTGAAGGTTTCGTTCTGTTTACTTCCTGTAATCCAGTTACGTGTCGAAGACCAGGTGCGTTCCGCTTATTTTTGTAATTTTTATTTTTATTTTTAGTAGGTGTTACGTGATAGCAGTCTTGAGTTTTAGTATTTTGTTATAATGCTAGTGGGTTTAGTCGAGTTTAGTATAGGTTTATTGTGTCCTTTGGAGTAGTTGTTGATTTGTGTCGGTTCATGGCGCTTAAGTGTCTCGTGTAGGCTCGTTCGGTATCTTTCGTTTTAGGCATCTTCTTATTCCTAAGGTTGACTTGTTAAAGTGGTTTAAAGTAGAGTTGTTAGGCGCTTGTGCTTTAGGTGTTTTATTGTTATGAGGTAAATGTGATGATGTAAGAGTGACGCGGATTATGAATTGCTCTTGGCTCTACAAGTTGATAAGGAACATGTGGCGACTTGCTAAGTTAATGATTGTATTTTGTTTTTGGCATCACATTGTGTTTTAAGTAGTGAACTTGTTTCACAACTTAGGTGATATGTTGATTAGGCCAATTGGGGACAATTGGGATTAAGTGTGGGGGGTGGTCGTGTTGAAAGATATTGAAACTCATTTGGTCTAGGATGGTATGATAGATAAGGGTAAGCATTGGCAATTGAAGTCTGAAGCAATGATAGGTTAAAGTCGTCAAGGTGTTGTTGGTTAGGTAGATGAGTAAAAGAGCTAGTGGAATGGAATTGACTCTAAGATGATTATTTGGCGAGTTTGGATGATCAAGTAGAGTGAGGATTGAAAAGTCTTAAGATGTTATCTCGTGAAGGTGTGTTAGAGTTAATTAGGGAGTCGAATGGGATTGCCTATTGCATTGTTTTGCAGGTATCGAGCTCCTCGCCCGTACTCAATCTCCATTCGGGCGGGGATGTTCTGGCGATTAATAATCTTGAATGAGTAGCCGAAATTTTTTCAAATTTTCTCGCAAAGTGTTGTTTCGGTTCTAACTTGTTTTATTTATTGTCTAACATGGGTTGTGCAGATGTCTGAAGCAGATCCACCAGGAAAAAGGAAGAGGGGACCAGCAAAGATGCCACGGGGAGCGCCTGAGCCACCGAGGCCGGCTCTCACTTACACTCCCCGACAGATACATTATTCTACTCGAGAGAACTGCCCATCTCCTGATTCAAACCCGACTCCGTTAGAGAGGCGTCAGCTTAAACAACATAATCTATTGCAGTTTTCGATCTATACGAAAGAGTTTGAGGCACGGGAAAAATTGATACAGTTCGGGGTGTTACAGCATAGGACTTTGGATGATGATTTGCTAGATATATTGGGTCAGAGAGACAGGATTGAAACTTTGTTGGGACCGAGGTGGATTTCAGCACTGAAGTGCAACTGGCCACAGTATCGAGAGTTGACAGTGGAGTTCTATTCCACACTGAAGTACTCATACAAGAAGTTTTCAGAGCCTAATGCGGTTTCATTTTCTCTTGGTAGAAAGATATTTGAGATGAGTGTGCCGGATTTTGCAGTAAAGGTAGGTTTTTACACAGAGGAGGAGGTACGTAAGCCATCTTTTGCTAGTATGTTACGGGGCAGGTATGTATCAGCACACCCACAGGGGATGACTGAGGCACAGATTAGGAGTTTTTGGGAGACGATAGGAGAGGGTGACTATGACGATAAGGATCATTCAGAGTCGCAGATTCGTGATCCTATTCTGAGGTATATACATAGGATCCTTGCATGCACTATTGTCGGTCGCCACCGAGGTGTCGATAAGTGCAATATGATTGACTTATTTTGCAAGTACTGCATGATCGAGGGCCGTGAGGCCAGCATAGCTACTGTGTTATTATCTTCGATGACTAGGACACGTCGGGTAGGAAAGGATGTGCAGTTACCTTGTGGGCCATATATTGGGAGGTTGGCAGAGCAGTTAGGTGTTTTTGATAGGTGGCCACGGGATCATTTGACTGAGGATCCTAAGACAGAGAAGTATGAATTGGTAGATTTGAGGATGGCGGGTACTTGTACACAGGGGGATCCGCCTAGATGGGCTGTTATTGGTGCGTTACCGGCTGTTAGACAGAGGGTCAGACCGGTAATTGTTGAGAGGCCGGCACGACATAGGGCTCGAGCTCGTACAGAGCCTGTTACTTTGGAGTATATTGTGCAGAGATTGGACCGGCTGGATGCAGCTATTCACCGCCAGGATGATGCAGTTCGTCTTCAGAATGACGCTATCCGTTATTTGCTGACGTGTCAGGGACACCAAATTCCTGATTGGTTTGCTCCGCCAGCTGAGGATGATTCAGGAGAGCAGGATGAGGAGGAGGATGCTGGAACTGGAGACGAGGACTGAGAGAGATGGAGCACCAGCAGCTACCCGTACATGATATCTGAGTTGCTGCCAGTGTCCATGAATGCCCTAGCGGTCCGGTAGTGGTCAAAGATGGCTGTGACAATGATTGCCCGTGTGGCGGAAGGTCCACCTTTGACCACTGGGAAGCACACTTGTTGCTCTTTCCACTCTGCGGCTGTTTCGGGTTTTCGCTTCTGGAGCCGGCGTCCACCGCCATGGATCATCATGCTCACGTTTTTTTATCTTTTTGGTGGTGGTCCCGCCGTTAGCTTACGCTCCACGTTTTGCAGCAGATGTCCGAGTTTTCCGGACTTTAACGCGTCCTCAATGGCTTGCCTCAACTGGTAGCATTTATCGATGTCATAGCCTATGTCTTGATGATAGGCACAGAACTTGTTGTGATCTAATCCTTCTCTTCTTTTTATGACCTTTGGTTCTGGGAGGTCAATATTTTCTGTGGCCAGGACTTGTGCTGGCGTTTTCATCAAAGGGGTCCAATTGTTGTGGCTCCTTCTTCCCGACTTGTGAATGAGTGACGCATTGTGCTTGTATTCTTGAACTTCAGCGGGTTTTGTTACTGCTGGGGTGGCTCCTTGGAGCCTGGTCCAGACGTTGCCTTTACCTTTCCTTTCATGCCTGTTGTTTTGATTGCGCGCGGCTTGTGCTTGTGTATCTGTGTACTGTGGTGCTTGGATTCTGCTCCAAACAGATAGTTCTCTTTCGGTTTTTGCGTAATTCTTTGCGCCGCGCATTATTTCTTCCCATGTGTTTGGCATTCCTGTGCATCCAGCCAGCGTGCGGATCAATGAGTCACATCGCACCCCTTGTGTGAATGCCGCTTTCTTGAGTTCGAAACAATTGGCCCGATTTGAAGGGCTTCACGATTGAACCTGGTGATGTAATCCTCGATGGATTCATTTTCGCGCCTCTTGACCTACAAGATGTCGGTGGAGTCGCGTTCTATTCTTTTGTTTTGACTGAAGTGGTCCGAAAACTTGTCGGTCAGTTCTTTTAAGTTGTCTATCTTGCCATTCGGCAGGCTGTCAAACCATACTTGCGCAGCGCCCGTGAGCGTTTGCGCGAACATGTGACACCACGCGGGCAGGCTCCACCTTGCGCATTTTCCTGCGATTTCAAAGCTTCTCAAATGGTCGTCAGGATCGCCTGTGCCATCGAATTTTCCCAAAGTTCTTGGTATTTTTGTTCTCGCGGGTAGTGTGGCGAGCGCGATGCGCGGTGTGAATTTTGACTTTTCGCTGAAGGAGGGAGGATAATATGGTTATGTGAGGTCATCCTCACCGGACATCAAGTGTGCTCGATCAACAGTGTTGGTCAAGAACTGGCTTGTGTCACGGTGAAAACGGCTTTGAGACTCATCAGAGTCTTCCCTCCAAGTTGGGTCAGTGATCTGATTGCTCCCGTCGCCGTGTCCCGCAGCTTTGGATGGCCCCTCCGATATGGTGACAGGCATTCCTTCGCTGAAGGATAGTGCGCGGGATGCTTCTCTTAGCTGGTGTTCTTTTAGCTTCTGTATGAATGCTTGTTTCAAGGCTTACTTTTGTTGGGCGTACCACACCTCCGGACTAACCATCGGCGTTGTACGACCAACCGGTGAAGCTTGAAGATTGTTTGTGGCAAAATGAAAAGACGGGGTCTGTCTGGTTCCGGAGGATGGAGTGTGACCCGCATCCATGCCATTAAACTGTTCATCTGTGGTGTTATCAGGCTGGCTGGTGTTTGCCTGAGCAATACCAGTGCCTGATGTGCCTCCAGTGAAGTTTGGTATCGCCGGTAAAGAACTCATAGCTGGTTTTTAGAAAGATAAAAGTGTTTAAGTTTGCTGTTCTTGAATGCTCAAAAGACGGATGGTGCCAATGAAGAAACACCAATCTAACAGTCTAAATATGATAGTGCAAGCATGTAAGTATAAGAAAGGACGTGATTCTCATTCATATATAACAGAACGAATACAGGACACTTATCTAGACTATTACAGAGTTTCGACTATAATTTATCTGTCACGTTACTTGTAGGAGCCACAAACATTCTCATTGTCAGACCCTCATACACGGCGTATGACATCAAACGCCGCGTATAATGTGCAAGGGTTTGTATTTACAAGTGTCAACATGAGGATCCTTATGGTATTGGTTAATCTGGATAGAGAGGTCCCACATGACATTATTACCGTTCATAGAAACACGAGTGGACAAAAACAAACAAACACACACAAATAACAGAAAAAAATGTCTACAAACTTTATCCATGGCGTCACTCACTCCTATCACTGCCACCAGATATCACGCCACCAATGTTCCAGTTACCGGACCTCAACAAACCTGAACATAATAACTTCATATCTGAAGCATTCAATTACACTGCCAACACAAATTAAGGCTCCCAGATCGTTCGTTACCCCTCGACGAGTCAATAAAATATCTGCATCACTTGACCTAACAGAAGACAATGTTAAGCAGGTTTTGGATGATGCTAGATCAAAGGCAAGTCTCAATTAATTAATTAATTAATCAGAATTTATATCAATTAGGTTGAAAAATCCTAATTTTGGTATGTTTTTATGTTGTTGCAGTTTTCACATATATTTGATACATCAGTTGGAATGACAGGTAACTTAGCCTTTGAATTTCGGTGTCGATTGAATTCTTAACATTGTGAATTATGTAACAGGAGTTGCGGAATTAGCTGAAGTTGATGGACCGTTTGTGAAGATTAGACTCAAGGGAAGGTTTTGGCATGAACGTTCACTGGTGTTAGCTAGGCTTGGGAACTATTTGAAGGAAAGGATCCCTGTAAGCTCATTTCACTGCAAATTTGCCATCTAGTTCTAATGACTGTTAACCTTGATCAGGTGATCAAGGATGGGTGTAAACGAGCCGGGTTGAGCATGGACTCGGCTCCTTTAACTTACGAGAGCTTGAGTTTTTAATTTAACACTCAAACTTCGCTGGTTAATAGGTTTTCAAGCTCGAGCTTTGCATGTCTATTAATTATTAATTAATTTTAAATATGTTTACGATATACTTTTTATATTTAACATGATATATATTATTTAGTAATTTTATCGTAATTGTATACAAAGTAGTAATTGTTGTTATATAAATATATATTTAATATATTAAACAAGAATATATAGGCTCGTGTAGGCTCACGCATCAGCTCACGCTCAAGCTCTGGCTCAGGCTCTTTTATAAACAAGCAAAGTTATAAACTTGAGTTCGTTTAAGCTCAAGCTTGATGAGCTACTAACGAGCGTCTTGATGAGCTCATGAGTGGCTTGGCTCGTTTACACCACTGGAACTTTTTCTGATGATGAAAATGCTGTTTTACAGGAGATATTAGAGGTGGATATTGAAGATGAGAAGCAATTGGATGACAGCCCTGAAAACTTTTGATGTTTCAGAAGCAATTGTAAGCATTGATCTAATCAGTAACTATCAAGTGAAATACTTTTATAAGTTATAAAACATGCTTCATACAACGACTTCGATGTCTCATATTTGTGTTTAAACAATGGATTTGTCATCAATAAACTGTTTAGTTGCGGGTTAGGACCAGAGTATGATCAAACCCTGTGACAGCTTGCAAAACATGAGTACCTTCTGAAAACTCAATCAACATGGGTTCAGGCTCATCTGCAGAACCACCCAACCCGAGCCGCCCGTTTCTACCACACCCCCATGAAAAAAGGTCTCCATCCGTTGTGACAGCAATGGAGTGCACACGCCCACCTGAAACTGTCAACGGTTTTTCCCCTAAAAGTTCATCCACAGGCAATGGGATGTTTGTTGGACCCTCCCGTCCGAGCTGAGAATTCTGACCCCAACCCCATGAAAAGACGCCTGAAAGGCCAACACCACCATCTGCGGACGGGATTTGGCATATTGCTAAAGAATGGCCCAGACCGGAAGCAATGGAGACAGGATAGACACTTATGTCAACCGGAAGAAACTCCATATCTTGTGTTGATCTACCCAATTGCCCATATGCATTGCTTCCACCACTGAGTAAGGTTCCGTCACCTGCGACAAGAACCCAAGATTTAACAAATTACAAAGAAAAATAACCAGCTTTAGTTGGATTTCTTAACCGCAAATCTAACACCATGGTCAAACTTGACTTACATAGAAGAACCAAGGTGTGATCGAGCCCACATGACACATCAGCAACTTCAACGCCTTTGAGTTCATCGATCAAACATGGCTCCCAGATTATGGGCATATCATTCTCCTTGTCAATAGCTTCCAAGACCGCTTTCTCAGCATCTTCAAGCTTCAAACTTGAAGATAAATTAGCCTTTGCGTCAAGCGGTGAAGCACCCATAATTGTTCTCTTCCCTAATCTACCATCTGCTGAATATCCCCAACCAAACAACTTTCCATCTTTGGTAAGTGCAAGAGCATGCCCCCATCCGAATGAGACCTGTTCATTACAACATATCAGATGTTTTCATGCGATTAAAAACAAAATAATCACAGCCTTCAACTAGGTAATATAGTGCTAAGCACTCGAGTCCTCCTAACAGAGATCATGTTTGAATCCAACTTCGAGTGGTTTTCTGGCTAGTGCAAGCTGTGTTTTACTGATATATTTGTTTAGCAGCATAGTTGACGAATGAGCAAGGTGCACTCCAGGCGCAAAAGTGTAAGGCTTGGGCGTAGGCGCTAAAAAGCATGTCCCAAGTTAACCAAGGCGCATAACATAAAAATATAAATTTTTAGGGGTTTAGACATGTTTCAGGCTGTCTAAGCTAGTTTCGGAAGGTTCCATGCCATATTCGGATGTCTCATACTAGTTTGGACAATTTGCAGAATTTATACTAGTTGGTTGTCGTCTGGCCGAAAGCTCGCCCAAAGGGCCTGGATGGCCACAAGACGTTTTGCCTATGTCGAGCCTTTCTTAAGTGCGCACCTATGGCAACTATGGTTAGCAGGAAGGTTACTAGTTAGTGGCCAAGCGAGTTTTTTTTTTTTTTTTTTTTTTTCGCAATGAGTTCTTACATTTTCAAAAATCCATACTAACTGCATTCAAAATGTATCAAGAATCATTAATTTCTACCTTAAGAATACTAATTAGACCACCTTAAATATCTCTTCTTTCTCAAGGCCTTTAACCCTGGAAGGAACAACAGCCTCTATAATCCCATTTCCAAGCCCTAACTGCCCACGCTTCGATCTCCCCCAAACCCACAACGACCCGTCACCTCTAACCGCTGCAGACACCACACCAGATGCAAACACTGATTGTACACCACTCAACTCATCCACTCTTCCTGGTTCACCCCACGTTCCCCTGTCACAAAAGACGACGTATTCTCAGTCATCCCATTGTTCCTGTTTACAACAACCGTACCTAGTATAATCCCACCCATAGCCAAGCTATTAGTAGGGCCTGCGAGGGTGAGAATGTTGGATGTAAGCAGGCCTAGGGGACGAGCTCGGTACCGAAAGTACCAATCCCGGAAATCGCCAAAATCAGGTACCAGTACCAAAAATGCTCGGTACGGTACCGTTTTTGAAGGTAAAATACGGTACCGTACCAAACTGAAAGTACTGACCCAAAAAATCACCAAAATTGGGTACCAGTTCCGAAAATGCTCGGTACGGTGTTTAAACGTAAATAGCGGTACTGTACTACCGAACCTAAGCAGTCAATATCAGTGATATCTCGGTGATATATCGGTGATATCTCGGTTATCGGCCATAAGGGCCTATCTCGGTCACAAATATCGGTCCCTATCTCGGTTCCGATAATCTCGGCCGATATCGGTGATATATCGGCCGATACTGCCTTCAAAATATCAGTTGTATCGGTGAGAATATCGGTTATATCGGTGAGAATATCGGTTTGGTGTTTTTTTTGCCCATTTTGATACCATTTAGGTTACAACAGAGATGTAATAAGGCTAAAGAGATGTAAAAGGGATGAACATGACTATGAAAGTTTGTAAAAGAAAAAGAGATGGAGATGAACCTATGCTAGAAATGGGAGGAAGAAACCTGCAATGGAGAAGAAGAGAAGACAAAGTGACGGTTGCTTTGTTTTTAGGGTTTATCAACATATACCATATTATTTCCTTTAATTCTTTTTATCTAAATATTATTTTAATCCTTAATATTACGGTTTGTTTTCAGATTTGACCCTAAAGATTTTTTAGTTTGTTACAAAATGTATTAAGTTTTATATATTGATCTTACTATTATTATAATATATATATTCCGTAATTACCGATATCCCACCGATATCTCACCGCAATAAACGATATCCTAAATATCGGTCCTTGACCGATAACCGATATTTTACCGCATTAACTGCTTAGTACCGAACATAAAGTACCCATCCAAAATTGCAAAAAAATCACCAAAATTGGATAATGCTCACATACGGTAGGGTGTTTGAAGGTAAAATATCGGTACCAAACTGAAACTACCGACCTGAAAATCGCCAAAATTCGGTACCGTTACTGTGTACATTATGGTGTTTTAATGTAAAATACTGATAGGGTACCGAAACAAAAGTACTGATCCCGAAAACACCAAAAAGTGGTTAGCGAATTAATAATTCAGTACTGTAAATTCGGTACCGGTTCGAGTTGGCTTTGGTAGCATTTGCTCATCACTAGAAAGCATTGCCTTTATCCTAAGGATAAAAAGACTGTCTCCGGTGAGATCATAATATAATACAGAATAATAAAAAAAAACAAACCTAGGGGAATGAATGCCACGACCCAGTTGGTGTTCAACGTTACGGCCCCATGACCAAACGTGGCCGTTAGAAGTAACGGCGAGAGAGTGGTAGTGACCGGCGGCCACGGTGGAGACGTCGGAGGGTAGGGCTGTGATCAGGGTTGGTTCGTATATGTCGGAATTGATTCCGGCGACGGTGGTTGGTACGCCTAGTGCACCGTGGCTGCCGTCGCCGAAGCTCATCACGGTGGTGGTTATCCGTCGACGCCCTATGACGGCGTTGGAAAACGTTTTGTTAATTAATCGTAGCATTGTTTTGTAGAAAGGTTTTGGTGGTGTTGGATCTGGTTCTTCTTATTTTGATGATTTGATTCCCATAGGGTGTTTTGCTGTTTATTTTTTCTCACTTTATGACTTATTCAATAAAATAAGTTAAAAAAAAAAAAAAAAAAACTGCTCCAATACTTCATATGGTTTACCCAAATTTCACCTTTAGCCTCTAAGTTTTCAAAATTACATATGTAGTTCCCAATTTTTTATGTCACTTAACTCGGATAGTCCCTGAAGTGGATGGAGGTTAAATAATCCAGTTAAGTTAATAAGAAATTACTAAACTACCCTCATTATTAAAAAATATAATTAAAAATTATGCGAATCCCACCCACTTCTTCTTCATTTCATCTTCCTCACCCATCACCTCTACAAAACCACCACCACCATCAACACCTCCCCAAACCACCACCACTATCACCGACATCCCAACCACTACCCACTTCATCTTCCCCACCCATCACCTCTACAAATCACCAACGCCTAATATTATAAACAGATTACTAGAAAATTAAGTAGACACTAGAGTCAAATAAAGGTTAAGAGGTTATCATATAATCAAATTCGTGTCATAAAAATACCTAACACAAAACAATCAAAACCCATGTCATAAAAAACAACAAAAACCCATTAATGTTCAGAGCCATATCTAAACAATAACCGAGTGAAAACTCCACCGACGCCACTGACACCATCGCTTCTTCTTCTTCTGCCACCGATGTCGTAATCGGTTGTCGGGCCCTCCGTTCGGGCGCTGAACACCTCCGCTATCGCACTTGCACCTCTCCTCCTCACGACCTTGTTTCCTTCGCCGGACGGTTCCTAGCGTCATCTCAGCTTTGTGATACGACGTCATCGTCGTCTTCTGGTTCTGTTCTCTTCTAGTCGTGTGTGACATCCGTCACCTCATCCTTTAGCAAGTTGTCAATTATAGTCCTTCGTGTATTCAAATGTTTCTATTCTAGTCCATGTAAGTTTCGTCGTTTTCAAATTTAATAAATGGTCGAACTCAATGTTTATCATTGCATTTATGGATCGTATCTAAGTTTTAATCAAATGCATATATTGAAACGTTGTTCGGAATGAATTTTATAAAAATGTTAATTTTAAAGTTCTTTGGATTCTTGGTAAAAGTTAAACGTTTAAAGTTTATCAAAAAAATTTGGAAATATCAAAATTTTATGGTAAAGATTTATAAAATAACATAAATATATTTTGTGGTTTGATAAAAGTTTAAAAAGTTTAAGTTTTATGAAGTTTTAAAAACATTTTAGGTTAAGTTAGTCAACTTGGTTAAATATAGAGGGACTAATTGTAACAAAACATCATAGTTTCAAATCTGAAACTCCTCCTTCCCCATTCACGTTTTTCCGACCAATAATCCGGTCACCGGATTAAATTCCGGCCACTCTTTAAAACCTCCCATTTTTTAGTCTTTGGTCATCTTGTGTGCAGAACGGACGACCTCAGCCAGTGTGGGTAGGTTCCCAGCAGCTACTAACCCAGCAATCTCCGGCACCAACCCAGAGATGTAATGTTCAATCCTACGGTACTCAGGTGTGTGCATGTCAGGACACAACACCGCCAACTCATTGCGTCGCACGGTATACTCCTCAATCTCGGACCCCACCATCTTGTAGTTCCAGACTTCATGCTCCAACTTCTGCACTTCCTCCCTGGGACAGTACTCGCTCTTCAGTAGCCGAACAAAATCCGTCCAAAGCATAGCATGAGCTTCCCCCAAGCCCATGTTCTGCGTAGTAGCATTCCACCATGACAAAGCAGGACCCTCAAATGTCGCAGTGGCATACTTGACCCGGTCCTCAACAGGACAGTTACACATCAAGAAAACAGATTCAACCTTCTCCAACCATCGGAGCAGTCCCACTGCCCCTTCAGTCCCTGCGAAGTTATGGGGCTGGCAGTCCCTAAACTTCTTGTAGGAACACTGGGATGGAGGTGGGTTGACAGCAGCACCTGAAACACGACACAAAGGTAAACCACAAAGGAAACATGACACCCAAGAATGAAACAAGGCAGGTAAGAACCAACTTACCACCCAGAGCATTGTGCCCAGCCTGGAAAGCAGCCAAGGCTATGTTCACTTGCTGTTGAAGCAAGTTGTTCAGCTCTGCCTGGGTCATGTTGATGTTACCACGACCGCCACCACGGCCACCGCCGCCACGGCCACCACCACGACGTCCACCACCACGTGCGCCCGACATGATCTGACAAATCAAAAATCGAGAGATTCAGATTCACTGCTAGTGTCAACCACTAGTAGCTAGAAAAGTCATGTCTAGACCCAATCCAGGACTATGCATCCAAGTTCAGAGTCCACTTGGATTCTCATGCATTTCAGTTTATGATTTCGTGTGCACCCGAAATGATAAACTGCTCTACATGATCCTCCAAGTTTTCCCTCAGCTTGAACTCAAGTCGCTGAATATCGGCATCTAGCATCATGCTATCACAAGCATAAGTGCACAAGATAATGTGTAAGCAAGTGCGTCTATTGGGGTATGAAAGGGAGATGTCCGAATCCTGGACAGACCCCGAGAGTACGTAAGACTACCCCAACATACGACACTGCCGTGCAATAACCAACGAGTCAACTCCTTCTCCTTCAAACCCCGAAGAAGAACATAAGAGTGTATAAAGCCAAGAGTAAGATCGGATGATGTAACAGAGAAGTGCGATGATGATGTAAGGACACCCCGACAAAGTTAGTACATGTTTCAAACCGACTCAAGTATGTGACCGTCTAGTGTGTGCGACTCGGCTATAGACTAGATTCTAAATGCAGTCCTAGTTCACTATAACCATTGGCTCTGATACCAATCTGTCACACCCTCAAATTCCACTTGCGGGGTTTTACCGCGAGGCGCATGACAAACCAGGATTCAAGTCAACGGTCACAATAAACAACACTATATGCATAACACAATACTCAAAAGATATAGTTATAAAAACATAAACTGTAGCGGAAGCTTTAAATGTTTACAACCCAAAAGACACAGTTCAAATGTTTAATGAAGACCATGCTCTAAACCCTAGACGCCCGTGCCGACTCGTGCGCCTAGATCCAGTTGTTTCTACCTTAGCGACCTGAGAAAAACATGCCAAAAAGACGTCAACATATAATGCTGGTGAGTTCACAGGTTTGTTCAAAAATGTTATCCAAGTGTTACCATGTCCATACTATATCAATGCTACCAAGTACGCTAGCTAGGCGTATGTTTTATTACTACTACGATTGGAAACCATTACTGGACATGTTTAGCAATGTTTAGCATGTTTAGCAGCCCGTAATGTTCAGCACGATAATGTTCCTGTTCGAGACAATATGCACCCGCCCGACCCTCCAAGCCGACGAGTGGGGCAGGTCACGCCCAATAGATCTATCCACATTTCCCCCGTTGTGCAAACCCGCACATTCATGGTTTCCCCCGGGACTTTCCAAAAGATCGTATAGCAATATAAAGTTAAAACCATAGTATGACATATGTTACCAAAACTGTTTAGCGCATGTTTTCTCCCCCAAAAGTTAAAGCAGTAAAAGTGGGGCCGTGAACTCACCTTAGATTGCGTTCTTCAATTATAAGTAAAGATGTTTAGCCCTTGATAATCCCTCTACCGGAGATCTATCAAAATGTTCACATAAGTGTTCCGACTAATAACCATAAGGTTATCTAGTCCCCGATTGTCCAGATCATAACCAAGTATGTTTTTAAAACGTGTTTAAATGTTTAACCGACACACTAGACCGACCCGACGTCCCGTTGGTGACCCATTACCCTAACTAATCAAGTACACATAGATTACACGCAAGGTTCAAGCATAAAACACTTAGTTTGTATCAAAAATCTCATTTCTGTTAACGTAGGGTCGAATGTGGCTGTAAGTGGTCGAAGGTGTCTTTCAAAAGGTCGAATGTGGTTTTTAACTCCCACCTTCGCCCCTTTTCTCCTTCCTTCGCCCGTTTGTGGTTCGTTCGACCCTTTGGTTTCCAGGTTCGACCCCTGGAAATCCACCTTCGACCGTTCGGCTGGTCGAAGGTATTCCAGGTTCGCCCCTGCTGTTAGATTTTCCCAAAAACGCGTCGAAAACATCCGAAAACATCACGAAACATCATGAGTTACAGCAGTCAAGCATCATTAACATATTCCTACGAAACCCTACCGATTTTACCCCAAAATCTATCCGTTTTTACAAGTTTCCTAAAATAGTAAATTATGGAGATGTCACATCATCATGCATGAAATCATTACCCAATTAGGAAACTTTCTGAATTTAATCAATCATCAGCCCATCATACTCAAATCATTATGAACAAGAAACCCCTATCATAACTCTATCATTACCATCCAAAAACAAGCCCTAAATCTAACTAAAATTTCCTTTAATCGACAAAACACCATCAACAATCAATTGTAACATGTTTCAATCATAACTCTCCATTAATAACAGTCCTAGGTTGTTGTCATGTCATCTACATAGCAAGTAATCATCAAACAATGCTTAATACCACATTAACACATGTTAAATTGTATGAAAACTCATTGTTTATGAATAGGTTTTATTTAGAAAGATATTAGGAAGGTTTTTACCCATAAAACATGTTGATATCAGATCTGGACCCTTGGGGTTTAGATGAAAACAAGTTAAAATTGTTTAAAAAGGATTTGAAATGAAGAACACACCTTAGATCTTCACTTGTAATGATTTAGAGAGTTAGGTTATGAAAAACAAGCTCAAAAACTCCTTCCCCAATGATAATAGTTGATAGAGAGTGTTTAGAGGCGTTTAGGGTTTGTGAAATGGTGAAAAATGACTAAGGATGGTATTTATACCAGGTCCAGGTTCGCCCCTTTTTACATGGTCGAATGTGGAACTTTTCCACATTCGCCCCTTTGTAATGGTCGAATGTGGAATCTTTCCACATTCGCCCACTTTGTTTCTACATTCGCCCACTTTCCACTTTCAGGTCATCAGCACTTTTTAACACATGTTAACAGCACTTTTTAACACATGTTAACTTTTTTTTTTCCAGATTTCCAGTTTGTCGTGTTTAACGCATTCTAACACATCTTAACACATAAGCATGCATCCAATAGTCTATACTTAGCATATTTAGGCACGTATAATCATTTGTACATCGTTTAAGCAAGTATAAGTATACAATCCACCACACGACCCATAATCTACACATATACTTAATTAGTTCATGTAATGTCACCAACAACGGAACCCGGTACTAGTGTATTCCCCAAAATGACTCCCAATGATCCTCCAGATCATTGAACCCTAGACAATCCTAATCTGACCCGACTCAACTAACCCAGTTAAGTTTGTTTATAAACGTTTCTCGCTAAGGTAGACTTAGATGTTACTATTATGTTTAAGCCGAACATGCCGGGTGTCACAATCTTGTCGACCGAGATTCATTTCATGTTAAGTAGTTATTTTTCCCATAAGTATACATATACTTATAATAACATACTTAGCTGATTTTATTTCTTACAAACTCTCCCATTTTACTTCCAACACTTAGGAAAGTGTTTATGTATATTTTTCACCCTTAATCATCCTTACATATATTTTGTTCACAAAATATATACTTATTTTCTTACTTGGAATAATTAGTCCGTAATCGCCACAATAACGTATACTCATATCTTGTAGGAAGTTATACTTGTATACTTATCCGTCCGATTTACTTTTTGTCCGATTTATACCTTGTTCATTTTACACTTTGTTCATTTTTACACTTTGTTCATTTTTACACTTTGTTCATTTTACACTTTGTCCATTTTACACTTTGTTCGATAGCTCGTCGCATGTCCGCTTCCCCGATTTCTTAACTTATATCTATACTATCTTATAATGTATATTAGAAGGGCAAAAAAGTCTTTTCATCAAATCTCTTAAAGTTATGAATTTTACAACTTTTATATGCACAAGGTACAAGTCTTCAAACCTAACATCTCATGTATGTATTATGTATAGCTGGTCCCCCCTCACACCACACACCACACACACTTTTGGCTCCACATTGTACTATTGTTTGAATTTTGAAATAGTTTTTAGCTCCACAAAACCTTCCTTCTACCGCCCATTTTCTATTTGCAGTGACGGTAACGTTTTTCACCTACAGTCAATTTGGGTGCCTTCACCAGCCTTCTGGACCTTCTTAAAGTAAGTCATTGTTAATCTAACCTCCAATCTATCCTTTTCCAACCAAGCAATGCTTCGATCTAGGTTTCAAGACGCACATCATCATCATTCCTTGGTCATCATTATCATCATATGTTCGATCTACGGCTTCTGGTTACATGCTTCAAATGCATATGTCAATTCATCTGATTCTGTTAGGTTTTTCTTTTGATATTTTGTTAAAGTATTCTCTTTTTTTTGGTGATATTTGGATTAAAAGTAATAGATCCGCGTAAATAATGTTTTATAATGTTTACTTGTTTGTAGATCTGAACCTTGAGTAGCAGTGTCATGAAATTGTATGTTTACTACATCTATTGATCTAGGAGGACTGGAACAGCGGGAGCAATTAGAGATTATCATCATCTTCACATGTGGGGTAATAATCCTCTGAAAACTTAAAGATTATATGTTTTAAATAAAGAATGGCTTTTGATAACTTAAATAGAGAATGTTGGTTGATATTTTATGCTGAAACGGAAAGAGAGGAGAATAAAACACAAAGTGTGCTTTTGATTTGGATAGTCTTCAAGGTTTTACGTAATTTCCATTTATAAAGGGTATTGAATGTGATAACAGGTTCAAACAAAACTCAAATGGGTTATGCGGTTTGGGCGACCTTATGAGACGCCGGTGGTATGACCTGAAGGACACTAGGTCGTATGGCCTGAATCTATACCGGGTGGTATGACCCGAACTGACATACAAGCTCTATGGTTATAAAAAAAATTGTTTTTATTAAACGATTATTTTAGTAATTAGTTTCAAATTTTATATTTTTTGTATAGTTTTCTAAAGCTGGTTTGGATAAATTAATTAGTTTTTTTAATAATTAAAGAGATAGTTACTTTTTAGTTTGCTGATTGAAATGTCATGTTTATAGTTTAGACGTCTCTGTATCCTTTTTTCGATCTCAAGTACCTTTTTCATGTAGTTTATTTTGGGTTGTCAAGTTCTTGCAAAGATTAGCATGTATCTAACTAAATATGTCTTTTGGTTCAATCATGCATTTACACTGTCAAAAACTCTTGTAACCTAACATTTTTTTTCTTTTCTAATTTTAGTTGTAGCAATTGTGCTGGTGGGCTTGTTTTATTGTAGAAAACTGACTTCATTTTAAAAATCTAATCATATCTTCACCTGGAGCAGCCTTGGTAGTGATACAATGAGCAAACTTCAAGAGCAAAATAGAGAAAAAAGACAGTCACAATGAACAGCCTTGGTAGTGATACAATGAGCAAAATAGAGAAAAAAGACAGTCCCAAGAGTCACCAGGTAATAATTTATTACTTAATGTTTTGTTTCATCAACTGCTACATTGATTCTCTTATATTCCCAATCAAAAAAGGATCCAAAGAATAATAAAATTTATATTTTTATATTTCGGTTTTATATGTGAAGGACTGGTGCTTAAACATTTGTTGTTAGTACAAAAGTTATGTGAAGAGGACTAGCATATAACACAAGAAATGGAAGTTCATTTTTCATAAAATATAGAAATCATTGGACAACATCAAACTGATACATATTTATTAAAGTACACTAATATATTTGTCAAAACTTGATAAGCACTTCTCATGTTATAATGTTTAATGACATTGGGACGTATTTCAGCCACAAAACGTGTGTTGCTTCACACTTTAAACCGAGTGTTTGAAACAAGAGTACCGTTCCTCAACCGCAGCGTCCAAGACTACAACAGGAACCAACAACACCATTAGCATAAAAGGGAAAAAGACATGCACAAGGTTTTATTTTATTAACTACAATAATTATTCTTTTATATTCCTTGTCATAACCATAATAGGATGCGGTCTTCAAACAAAACTTAATAAAATCTGACTCATTTTTAATAACAGGTCAAATTTAATTTAAAATTCTTGAAATTGTCTAAACTACAATGTCATATAGGGTCATTCAGTAGCGGGATATCAAATCAATCGCAAGGGCTTTGATGCTTTCTAGCTGGAATGCCAAGTTTCTTTCTCTTGCAGGTAAATTAACATTGATCAAGGCGGTTCTTGGTAGCATGCCCACGTACTACTTATCCCTCTTCAATGCTCCGGTGAAAGTAATCGAAACAATGAAAGGCTTAAGAAGAATGTTCCTTTGGGGCACACAAGAAAAGTATCCAAACGTACCATACAATCCCCGGAGGATTGACAAACTACATAAAAAGAGTACCATACTTTAATATTGATATTTTCTTATGTGTGTGTTCGTTATCATGTATCTAAGATATGTAAGGCTCATGGCATAGTATGCCGCACCATAGCTATGAATAAGAAAAGTAACCAAACATACCATACAAGATATCACTGGAGGATTGACAAACTACAGAAAAAGAGTACCATATTGTATTATTGATATTTTCTTATGTGTGTGTTCGTTATCATGTATCTAAGATATGTAAGGCCCATGGCATAGTATACCACACCAAAGCTATGAATAAGAAAAGTAACCAAACATACCATATAATATATCACTAGAGGATTGACAAACTACAAAAAAAGAGTACCATATTGTAATATTGATATTTTTTTATGTTTGGGTTCGTTATCATGTATCTAAGATATGTAAGGCTCATGACTAGACCACACTAATGCTATGAATAAGAAAAACAACCAAACATACCATACAATATATCACTGGAGGATCGATTAACTACAGAAAACGAGTACCATATTGGAATATTGTCGTCGCCGCTGCATCGCGCGGGCTTCCTACTAGTATATATATATATATATATATATATATATATATATATATATATATATATATATTTGTTGGAAATCATACTACTTGCCGGTTTACGCATTTTCCCTACTTTCGAAAATATATAAATATATTTATTGAAAATATATTAACTTGGATGTTTTATTCCTAAAAATTCTTACAACACTTTTACATCCCCATAAATGTAAAAATGCTTATTTTTATATAGAACATCACAAGTTGTTTACATTACCATTTTTCTTACAACAACATTAGTGTTTATATTTTCCAACACTTATGATAAATTTATATTTTTATAAAATACTTTTTATAAAAATATTATTCTTACAAAATAAATACTTGTGTAAGTTTCCTTACTTTTACAAAAGCAACCCTTTTAGAATCTAACTTTTCATTCTTAACCTTTTACTTTCCAAAGTTACATTTTTCAACATAAAGTTTCCAAAATCACATTTTACACCCATGGACTTTCCAAAGTTACCTTTCAAACCTCTATCTTTACAAAAGTTACATATTATTCCCAAGACTTATAAAAATGACAATTTCTATAACGACTAGTAAACTTGAACATGTCAAATTTACAATAAGTGTTCTTTTCACTATCCAACACTTTTATTAGTCTCATATGGTCATTTTAAGTCTACTAACATGTTTGATTTAAGTCTTGGAGTCCATTTGTTCATACTTGTATTTTTAAAGTCTACAACTTTATTTTTGTGATTTTACCTTCATTACATTTTGTTACAAATATTTCATGTTCAAGTGGTTCCTTTAGTCATAATATGATGATCAAAACCATTTTTAGGTGTATAAGGTGTTACTTTATGTTTTTCATTCAAAACAACTTCTAAAAAAATAAAAATACTAGAACATACAATATTTTTGTAAAAAAATGACATCACCAACCACCCTAAAACTCATGTTTATGACCATCTTTGTAAACGTTTCATTTCATTGTTAGAAAACACACAAAACCTTGTTTAAAAACTTTGGTTAAAAGCACCCCAAAAACAACTTGCAAGTTAAGCACATAAATAAATAAAACTTAAACAAGACGAGTTTTAAGAAACTTACTACTAGCACAAGGCTAGGGAAGTCACAAAACACAAGATTATGATGGGGTTGTGTGTTTTCTTCCAAGGGTTAAGCTCCAAGCTTCCAAACACACTTAATTTAGGGTAGGAAATGAGGTGATTTTATATATTTGATTTGCTGACAACACAAAATAATTTTTTAAGGGTGTTTGGCCATAGGTTGAAGTGAGTAAGGAGATGGGTTTTTTTTTTCTTGAAGTATGAAGATATTATGAGGTTAGGATGGTTTATAAAAAGCCATTTACACATGTGATAAAAATCTATTATAATAATAAACATTAAGCATGCTTAAGCTTCATAATTCTTTTGTACTTTTAGGAGACCACAAGGTGGCTAAGCCACCATGATAGAGCCGGCCTAGATGGCCTTGAGGGTCCCACTACTTTTTCAAAATATCTCCTAACTATTTAGTTAGGATTTAATCGATTCGGTTAAGGTTTTTCGGGTTTTTGCGCGTTCTTATTACGAGCTATTTCGGACATATAATTAGCTTTCAATTACCCTTAAACATAGCCTAGTTTAAGTATTGGTAAGTTATTTAGGCTCTTACCGGGTGAAATTATATATTTTACGCGTATCGGGTGTGATACGCGAACTTTATTCGCTACCGGGAGATTTTAATTCGGAGTTTTCATTTATGGTTTTGGGGTTCCAAAACACTTTATATTTCATAAAAATACCCTTTATTTTATATCCCGGGCATTCGGGATCGTTTTCGGTTATTTAATTATTGTCGGGTAATCACCAACGTCCATTTCGGACTAGTTTATTCTTATACGATTCCTTCGCACTTCTAATTAAACTAAGGCATTCCTATGCCATCTATTGGACTCCGCTATTTTCCGAATACTCAATTATAATTAATTGATATTAATTCTTGCTTAGAACGGTTAATTACATATATTAATTACGTATGGATTTACCTTAATTTTGATGAACGTCAAAACTGCGTTCCGTTGTCGCTGACTAGTTGCATCAACAAGCTGAATCTGCAGATTATGAACTCCCAGATGAATTTCTTTACGTGGGCCCCATCGATTTTGGCCAGAGGTTTCGCCTCGACCCATTTAGTGAAGTAGTCGATGGCCACGATGAGGAATCTGACGTTCCCCGGAGCCGCGGGTAACGGTCCAACTAGATCAATCGGCCATTTTTGAAAAGGCCACGCTGCCGTGACCGACACTAGGTCATTCTTTGGGCGCAGGGTATTTGGCGCGTGGCGTTGGCAGCTATCGCACTTGCGCAGTTCTTTGACCGTGTCAGTGTGCATGCCTGGCCAGTAGTACCCCGCATTCATGATCTTGGCGACCACCATCCGTGGCCCTGTGTGTAGTCCGCATGTGCCTTCATGAATATCTCTTATGAGAAACAATGCGTCTGCGGAGTCTACACAGCGGAGGAGTGGTCCTAAGTCGGATCGGCGATATAATATTCCATCCATGAGCTGATAATGTAAGGCCTTGTGTTGTATCTTCCGGGCCTCTGACTTATCGTCAGGCAGGGTTCCGGAGGAGAGGTAAGCCTTGATTGGAGTCATCCAGGACGCGTTGCCTATTTGGATGACGTTAACTTGTCTTAGCGAGACGGACGGGGTGTTGAGGACTTCGACGCGGACTTCTTTAGCCATGTGTTCAAAAACTGTAGAGGCCATCTTGCTCAATGCGTCTGTTGGTTTGTTTTCACTGCGCCTGACGTGTTCTACAGTGCAGGAATCGAATTTACGCATGAGTTTCTTGGCCGATTACAAGTATAGTGCCATGGTTTCGTCCTTCGCATCGTAGACCCCGTTTATCTGTCGAGCGACAAGTAGTGAGTCCACGTGTGCCTCCACGTGCCTGGCCCTCATTTTTTCCGCGATACGGAGGCCTGCCAGCAACGCTTCGTATTCCGCCACGTTGTTCGTGCTTTTAAAGTCGAGGCGGATGGCGTATGTTAACTCGTGTTTATCTGGGCTGATAAGGCGCAGGCCCGCGCCTGAGCCGTCATTGTTGGAGGCCCCATCTGTGAAGAGGGACCATACCTGTGATGGGTTTTGGGCTGGCGCTGGGGATTGCTCTGCTTTGCATTCCTCAACTTTGTTGGTTGGTATTTCGGTGGCGAATTCAGCCAAAACTTGTCCCTTGACTGCGGGTCGGGGCTTGTAGTATATGGTGTGTTCTCCAAGTTCGATGGCTCACTTCGCCAGTCGACCCGAAAGTTCTGGCTTGTGCAAGACGTCGCTGATTTTGTAGTCTGTGAGAACGTTGATTGGGTGTCCTTGAAAATATCTTCGCAGCTTTCGAGACGCGTGTACAAGGGCCAGAACCAGTTTTTCCATGATGGTGTACCTTGTTTCCGCATCAAGCAAGGTGCGGCAGATGTAGTAGATCGGCGTTTGTACCCCCTTGCGATCTACCAGGAGAACTGCGCCTACCGCCCGTTCTGTTACGGAGAGGTAGAGTGTGAGCAGCTCCTTTGGTGTGGGTGCCGTTAGGGTTGGTAGATTCATGAGGCACTGCTTCATTGCTTGGAATGCGGCTTCTGCGTCCGTTGTCCAACGAAAGTTGCTCTTCTTTAAGCAGTTTTTCATGGTGTCCACGAATGGGAAAGATTTTGAAGCGTAGTTGGACAAGAACCAGTTGAGCGCTACTAGGCTACCCATCAACGTTTGGACTTCTTTGATTGAGGCGGGGGAGGGCATTCGTTCTATTGCTTGGACCTTTTCCGGGTTAGCGCGGAACTCGTCCCGAGTAACGATGACGCCCAAGAACTTGCCCTCCTCCATTCTGAAAGAACACTTGCTGGGGTTTAACTTCATGCGCACTTTACGCAGCTGGTTGAAGGTCTGTTGGATGTCCCGCAACATGTCATTTTTCTCTTTACTCTTAATGACCAGGTCATCCACATACACCTCTAGGCGCAGACCTTTTTCGTTAACGAAAGCTGTGTCCATAAGGCGCTGGTATGTGGTGTCTGCGTTCTTTAACCCGAATGGCATTTTTGTGTAGCAAAGCGTGCCCATGTCAGTACGGAAAGCGGTTTTATCCTCATCCTTCTTTACCATCTGTATCTGGTGGTACCCCTTATATGCGTCAAGAAAACATTTGAAGCGGTAAGGGGCCAAGGAATCCACCTTGAGGTCGATTTCCGGAAGTGGGTAACAATCCTTGGGGCACGCCTTGTTGAGATCTTTATAATCGACGCACATGCGCCAGCTGCCGTTAGATTTCGCGACCATGACCGGATTTGCAAGCCAAGATTGGTACCGAATGGGTCACAATATGCCCGCGTTGAGCAGCTCGGTGACTTGCTCATTCATGGCCTTTGTTTTCTCCGGCCCATGCTTCTCTTCTTTTGAACCACTGGCTCGACTAATCGGTACACGTTGAGCTTGTGTTCCGCTATTTCTCGTGGGACACCAACCATGTCCGTTGGTTGCCATGCGAAAACATCCATGTTGTGGATTAGTAGCTGTTTCAGGTGGTTTCAGATGGAGTCGGAGATTTCATGGCCTATGACCACCATTTGGTCCGGAAATTTAGGGTTGAGAACCCATTTTTCCGGCTCCGTGCGGGCGTCTGTTTTGACCATTTTTGGTGGTTTGGCAGCTTCAGCCGAATGACAGTCTTTGTTGCCTCGAATGATTGCGATGCCGGTCTTGGTTGGGAATCCCACCATTGCGTGAGCTGTGGAGGCGTTGGCGTTGAAGCGCGCGATGCCCTCGCGACCCAGTAAGATGTCATGGTTGGAGTTCGCTGGCAAAACCATGAAGTCGCAAATTTCCGTGCGTTCATGTGTGCCATCAGACATTGTTACTGGCATAGAGATAATACCACGTGGTCTTGGGTTTCTTGAGCATCCGCTGATAGATAACGGTGCTTTTGGTACTTTGATGGAGGAGCCACTGGTCTGGGTCCTCCTCTGAGTCATCGCCACTATTTTCGTCCGTTTCTTCGTCACGCACCTCGAGAACAGGCTTCTGGATGCGTGAGGTGGACTGTTTTATGACAGTGTGTAACACCCCAACCGATGGCGGAAACATCGAGGTGTCACATAGTGACGATTGTTCAATAGCTCATGGACTAAAGTGTAAATTTGAATACATTGATTAAATAATTTAGTAAATTTGAATACATTGATTAAATAATTTATTACATTGAAATGAAATACAACGATTCTAACTGCCAACTAAATTGAAATACAATGAATCAAAATCTAAATATAAATCTGAAAGCCTAAAGGATGCATCTCAAAACAACCTGAAACATGTACAAAATAATTTGGTCAATACAAAAATTGTATTGGTGAGCATACCCTGTTAGAATAAATATAGTAGAAAAAGTGTTTAGCAATTCATGTGCGGTACCATTTGCAATTATGTAATAAGTAATATCCGTTCAAAACCAAGCCTATGAATAATGACTAACACATGAATAACCAACTGAATAATGAATTAACAAGACAATGACCAAGATTCTCTCAACAGAGTCTCAAGGGGGTATACCATAGTACTATTCATTGAAATGCTAGGCCGCCCAGCGGTTAATGATTTTGACAAGTCATAAACACACCAATTAACATAAAGCAAACACACATGAGAATTGCATTTAGTAAAAGAAATAGAAACTTGATAGTAAGTACATGAGTTACCCCAAAGTAGTAAAACAGTAAAAAGGGGAAAGATATACTCACAGTTAGCGAAAGCGCTCAAAATCCAACTTAAGCGGTCGTGAGCTAAGTAATGGGAATTCCGAGGAATTCAACCTATAATGTGTAAGAATACTAATAAGGAAGTGTCTAAAAAGTCTAAGGTAACTAAGGTCTAGGCATTAGGGTTTGCTAAGTCGATTTGGGGAATTTAGAGTTTTTACGATAAGTCGAATTAATATAAAAGTTGTATATTGAAAAATAATATACCAAAGTTTGTAAATGTGGTTTAAGTAATATAATTATTACCAATTGAATATTTAGATAAAAATTATGTTTGACTAATTTAAATAAAATGACGTAGTTAATTACTGTAACTAATTATTGTAAATAAATACAATAATTATAAATGTATAAATAAATGATTATGAGTTATACAATGATCCAACAAATGATAATACAGACTTTCAACCATAAAAGTATTTCTATTTTATAAGAAAAATATTTATAAAATAGATGTTTAAATAGTATAGATAAATAAATGTTTTTATTATGTCTAATTAAACATAATAAGACTAATAATACAAGACACGGTCCAAAAATACTATTTTCATAGAAAATGGATACTTTCTGATGTAAAGTAATGAAAATAATTTTCTCATAATTTTTATAAACTTATTTATATTTAAAACTGATTTAATGAGATTAAATCATGTTTAAATGATTAAAAATAGGAAAAATAATAAAAATAAATGTTTTCTGAACCAAATATTTTTATTTTAGTTCTTAATGATTAGAAATAATTTATCAAAAATTTTGAGATTAAAATAGTTAAAAATGAATTTTTAACCAATTAAATATGATTAAAACAAGTAAATTCAATAAAAATATGAAAATAGGACATTTTCCAGAAAATAAAAATGTGGTAATTTTCTTTATGGTGTCAAGATGCTACTCCTAAATTTTTATAATGTTTGGAGCAAAAATGAATTTAATATAAATATTCTAAGTTTATATAAATAATAACAAAATAAAAGAAATAGGAAAAGGAAAAAAAAATGCTGAAAAAAAGAAAGAATTGTTATTGCTTGGTTTCGAACCTGTGACGTTTGGATTCAGAAACAAGAGACTCAACCACTAGACCAAGCAACCAAGTTGTTGATTTTATCCAAACACTATATTATTAACCAGTTACTTAGAAGTCATCTTCTTCCCCAAATAACTCTAGAACCCTAACCCTAATCTTAAATTCAATAACCCGATTTCAACAAGGTGAGACCAAGAAATCATAGGGCTTTCGTAAAGTGATATCTAAATAACAAAACGGCAATGAAAAGTGAGACTTACAAGTTCGTTTGATGGTTCGATTGACAGGTTTTTGGCTGATGCAAACAAGGACACGAATCTATGGCTTTAGAACGCGAATAGGATGTAAATAATAAAGGATTTATGGTTGAAATACCCTTCTGAATGCAGATATGCGATAGATTTATAATGGCCAAGTCAAAACGAAACCGATTAAGCTTTGATTAGCCCTTAACTCCATGGTTACACCTTGTGGGTTATGAGAATCGTTTTTTTTTTAATTAAGGTTTTAATTAATTGTAAGACATAATCAAGTCCAAATTTCCTTGAATTGCATTAGTATAAATTGAATTCTAGCTTTAAAAACATTAATGATGCTTTAATGTTTTTTTTTCTTTTGATCGTAACTTAGCAAGGTAGGGGAATGAGTTTGAATTAAGTTTATGAAAAATGCAAAACAGGTCCCTACACTTTAAAAAGTTTTAAAACACTATTAACAAATTTGTCTGTGTATTATTTAAACACCTTTAAGAAAAAATGTAATCTATTTATTTAAAAAAAAACTTAACTATATAAACGTATAATTTTTTTTATAGATTAAGTAAGTTTATAGATTCCCATTGTATACACATATCATGTTAATACGTGTTTATAAAATACGTAATCGTGAAAATTTAAAATTTGTTGCCAAATGAAAGGAAATTTCTTAAAATAAAATGAAGTAGTGATGAAAATGGAAGTTCAAAATAGATGAAGGGATAAAATTAACAACTCGCTAAAAGAGGAGGGTAACGGTTGTCACAGTCTTCCCTACTTTAGAAAATTTCGTCTCGAAATTTCTTTCAAGTGGAGGTTTCTATGAAACAAAAGGCGTTGTAAAAGTGAAGAAGGTTTTTTTTTTTTTTTTTTTTTTTTTTTTTTTTTTTTAAATTTTGCATCAGTCATGATTTGACAAAATTTAAAGTAGTTGTCTAATATCCAAAGTAAAAATTTCAAAATCTTTGACAGTTCACCCGAAGTTAGGAAGTTGAGAGATTAAATGAGAAAGTTTTTGGGAATGTGTAACTGATGAGGGCAGAGGCACTGATGAAGCAGTCTCCCCTACTTTTGAAAGGTTTCTAACTGAACTTTATTAAGGACATGCAACAGGATTTCGACTAACAGAGAATTTAAGAGTATACAAAGTTCGTGTTTTCTGTGTGGGTGGTCAAGCGAAGAACCCTAGGAAGACGAATTGAAGTTCGTGTAAGAATGTTCTTATCGCAAATACTAGCTATTAGTCAACTATCTAATGAAGTGGTAGTAATGGGTAGGTTCTTGGTCAGACTCCTAGTCCGCTCCCGTAGTATCGTTTATGCTTATATATAGGGTGTACCGCAGCTGACCCACCACACTCCCGATACTTTGGGTTCGTACTGATTGTCTACCAACAGCCTAATTAGAATTACACACCACCCTCATGTACCTGTAAGCCCATGATTGCGTTCCGGACCGTAATCATCGATTTACCTTACACTAGGGTGTTATGCTTTTCCATAATCTATCCTAAGTAATACAAGAAACAAATGTGTGCAATTAGGATATGCTAAGTAATTGATACTGCAATGAAACAATGACATGGTTAGAGGTCTTTCCCTTTCGGGTTTACCCTTTAACCGTAATGAGAGTAACAGGTAAGTAATAGACATGGTTAGAGGTTCTTCCCTTTCGGGTTCACCCTTAACCGGTAACTTCTGTTCACATCGTTGTTGTCACACCACGCCAATGGCGGAAACACGTGGCGCGACGGTTCAAGAGCATAAAGCCAAGATTAACGCAAATCATAAGTAATTAAGAAAGTCGGAACATTTATTTAAGACGTCAAAAACAGGTTTGATGTTCACACATAAACGAAAAATTGTTTGAGTACATTAAAGTGGTTTCTCAAAAATATCCCGATGCCTTGGGAATTAAAGTTGAAACCCTTTTTAAACACCCGACGCCCACATGAGAGATTCTCCCGACCCCGCTTGCCACATTGTTCATCCTCGATCAATTACCTGAAAGATATGTTTAAAAAGTCGTCAATATATAAATATTGGTGAGTTCACAGGTTTTAGTTTATCAAACTTTATCACTTTGGGAATTTCCATGTTATGACAATTCATAGGAGTTGCAAGTTCCTACAATTCTACTTGAGCCTATAATCAAACCAAGACAAATAATAATGCCCCGCTCCAAGTCGTTACTCGGTATTCCTACGACTTGATTTTAGAATACGTGCACCCCAGGCATACGCCGATGCATAATCGACGCTATCGATTAGGGGTGGGCCTTGTCAGGCACCAATAGTACTATTCAAATATTCCTTCGGTTTCATTTCCCTGAATTAATGATCATAGTAGAGAGGTCTCAACCCCGAGTGGCGATCACAACTCAAGTACTTATCCCGTCAAACATTTCCCTAACATATCTTTCCCCCGAAAAACATAAAATAGTTTAAAATGGGGCCGTGAGACTCACCTGAATCTGTGTTTGGCTCGAAAAGGAAGATAGCAAGTTTTGTGGTCCCGCACCTACAAACGTCCTAGGCGTATAAGTCACTACACCTATAGTGCATGTGCCTTGGCAAGTTGTACACCCAACTCCCCGACCACGTTTCGTTCCAATTCCCGTTTAATTAGGCGCGTATCCTAGGTTCGTTGGCGATGGATTACCCTTTTCTTACGAGTTATGTATTATTCTCGTTAATATTCTTTGTAATATGTATACTATTATTCTCGACACAACTCTACCTAACGTATAATTATTTTCCCATTTAAATAATTATACTTAGGATCGTTTTGTTCGATATAATGTATTCTTAATACCCGACCCGACTCACTTTGCCACATATTTATTTTCCCATTTAAATAAATATGCTAAGTTATTGTCGTTCGGTAACATATTCTTAACGCCCGACTCAACTCACCATGCCGTACATTTATTTTCCCATTTAAATAAGTGTACTAGGATCTTGTCGGTATTCACACGTTCGTAGATATACTTCACCTACTCGTCTCGGTTTTTCTTCTCGCATATCTACCTTCCCATTCAAATAGATATACTAGAATTTTGTCGAGACGAGCATGTACACATACATCAACGTGCGAATTTTCTTTGTTAAGTCCATTCGTTGTTTAACGTTTTTAATTCTTTACGTTATGTTTTCTCCCACGAATATTCTTTCTAACACTTAGGAAAGTGTTACATAAGTTTCACCCATGTTATATATATTTTACTTCTTAAAATATATATTTTTATCTTGCCGCGATGGCATTCTTTTCTCGTTTGTCCGTTTACCCGTTATCGTTAGTTAGCTTTTTCCACATTTTCTTTCAATATGCGTTCTATGGAAATATTATTCATACTTCCAATTCCGAATGTATATTACTTGGAAAAATATACTTTTGTATTTTTAGTTCAACTTGTTATCTTGTATTCCAAAAATGTTTCCGATACTTTTATATTCCCATTTATATAAAAGTATCCATTTTTGTACAAGTTTTCTCAAGTCTTTACTTTTGTCCAATATTTTATAAAACCTTTATTTTTATAAAATTCTTAAGTTAACTTAACCTCCTATTTTTATAAAACTTCTATTTTTATAAAAATACATTTTTCAAAATATACATACGTCGGTTTCTTATGTTTACCAAAACTATACTTGGAAAAACCATTATTTACGTTTTTGACACCAAACTTTCCGTGAACACATTTTTGGACCAAAGTTTCTAAATACTCATTTTAGTCCATCAACTTTCAAAGTTTCAATATTAGTCCCTTAACTTTTAAATGTTATCTTTTTCATCCTAACTTCCAAAGTTAGCATTTTTCATCCAACTAGTGGACTTTGAAGAATCATATTTCTCATGTTTGGTTATTTTTACATTATTCCACTTCTAATATTCTTTTACTTCATTATTAATGCCTTTAACATGTGTGTTCTATGTTTTTATCCAACATATCCAAATTTCACTCATCCAAGTGAGTAGACTTTGAACATTTAACTTTTTCATCCATGATCATCTAACACATTCCAACATATTTTTGACATTAACTAGTCATCTTATGATGATTAAAACCATCTTTTATCATATTCAAGTATTTTTCAAAAATCATGTTCCAATCATCATCCAACTCAAGTGTATGTACACATTTCTACATTTTCTTAAAATATCACATTATTAATATTAAATCCAAGATTTATCCATGTTATTATTCTTCCATTTTTAATCTTGTAAGATACATTATTTTTATGTTTCAAAACCATATTCTACCCATCAATGTACAACTTGCTCATAAGATAACATAATATGAACATTAATATTCAAAGCAAGGTTAAACTTACTACTAGCTCAAGGCTAGGGAAGACAAAAACCTTGGATTGGATGGGGTTTAGTGTGTTCTTCCAAAGGGTTAAGCTCCAAGCTCTTGAAACACACAATGGGGTTTTGAAGGATAATGATCTAGAGATGATTTGGTAGTGTAGAATTTGTAAGAAAAATGTATATGGTTGGGGGATATGGTACGGCCAAGAGGGAAGAAGAAGAAGAAGAAGTTTTTGTGTTGATTCAAGTATTATCACTAATTGGTTTATAATATCTCCTTCAAATCTTGCAAAGATTACTTGAATCCTAAATAGATTATGTGATATCTTGGATAGATTATGCAAGATTATGAAAAATCTTTGGGGGATATTATTTGGGGTGTTTGGCCGTGAGTTTTGAGAGAGAGAGGAGAGGTGATTAGCTAATTTCTTGGCCAATGTTAATCCATGCAACTAAATGATTGGATTATTAAGAATGTGAAGGGTTTAATGAGATAACAAAAGATATTAACCATTAGGGTGGGCCATATGCCGGCCCCTTGTGGGTGTCTTGGGTGGGGTCCACTTTGCTAAATAATACCCATTATTAGTTATGTTTAAATTAATCTTGTTCGGGTACCGTCCGGGTATTTTCGAGTTTTTAATCGCGTGTTATCCGAATATTAAAATACCCTTAATATTCCTTAAACATAGTCCAGTTTAAGCGTTGATAAATTATTTTGGCTTTTGCCGGGTGAAATTATATGTTACGCGCGTATCGGGTGCGGTACGCGCACTTTATTCGTTACCGGGAGATTTGTATAACAAGCTTTCACGTATGGCTTTGGAGTTCCAAAACCCATTATATTTTGTGAAATTACGTTTTATTATATATCCCGGGTGTCCGGGATTCATTTCGCTTATTTAATTTTTACCGGGTAATCGCCAGCGTCCATACCGGATAATTTACTCGCACATGATCCTATCATGTTTTGTCATTAAACATATGCATTCCTATGCATTATTTGGGAATTGCTATCTTTCTAAGGCCTCAGTAAAATAATCAACACATAATTACGTTTAATTACGTTAATCGCGTATAGTTAATTAGTACGGAATTACCTTAATTTTGCCGGTTGTTACATTCTCCCCCCGTTAAGAGAATTCCGTCCCGGAATTCACTTCGAGTTCTCCTGTATAGGGTTCTTCTCGAATAGGGCGGGATATTTTTGCTTCATCCGGTCCAGCCTTTCCCACGTGAACTCCGGTCCACGCTTGGCATTCCAGCGCACTTTGACCAATCTGATCTTGCTGCGCCTTAACTTTTGGACCTTCCAATCGGTTACTTCGATTGGTTCTTCGACGAAGTGTAACTTGTCGTCAATGTGGATTTCGTCCGCAGGGATGATGAGAGTTTCGTCGGATAAGCACTTCTTCAAGTTCGACACGTGGAACGTGTCATATACACCGTTAAGCTCTTGTGGTAACTTGAGCTTGTATGCCACGGGGCCTACTCTGGACAAGATTTCGAATGGTCCAACATACCGTGGATTCAGCTTTCCGCGCTTCCCAAAGCGCGCGACACCTTTCCAAGGTGACACCTTTAGTAGGACCCTGTCTCCGACTTGAAATTCCAAAGGCTTTCGCCTCATATCTGCGTAGCTTTTCTGCCGGTCACGGGCCGCTTTGAGACGTTCCTTTATCAAGAAGACCTTGTCCGTCGTCTCTTGAACAATTTCGGGCCCGGTAAGTTGCTTTTCTCCAACCTCAGCCCAACATAGAGGAGATCTACACTTGCGTCCATATAGAGCTTCAAAAGGTGCAGCTTGAATGCTCGTGTGGTAACTGTTGTTATACGAAAATTCCACCAGTGGCAAGTGTGTATCCCAATTACCGCTGAAATCGATTGCGCACGCCCGTAACATATCCTCCAGGGTCTGGATGGTTCGTTCACTTTGACCATCGGTTTGGGGATGATATGCGGTACTCATGTCAAGGCGAGTACCGAGGGCTTCATTCAAACTTTCCCAAAATCTTGAGGTGAAATGACTATCTCGATCGGAGATGATGGAAATAGGTACACCATGCTTAGACACCACTTCCTTAATGTACAAACGGGTCAGTTTCTCCAACTTATCCGTTTCGCGAATTGGGAGGAAGTGTGCGGATTTTGTCAATCGATCAACGATTACCCAGATCATGTCATGGCCGCTTGTTGTCTTGGGTAACTTGGTAATGAAATCCATGGAAATCAGCTCCCATTTCCATTCAGGTATTTCCGGTTGCTGGAGCAAGCCAGATGGTCTCTGATGCTCGGCTTTGACCTTCGCGCAAGTCAAGCATCGCGCAACATATGCCGCTATATCCCTTTTAAAATTTGGCCACCAATAAAGTTCCTTCAAATCATGGAACATTTTGTCTGCACCGGGGTGAACCGAATATCGGGAACTGTGAGCTTCGGCCAATACCAGTTCGCGCAATCCGCCATACACTGGTACCCAAATTCTATTCATGAAATACAAGGTTTGATCCGCCTTTGGCTCCAATGAATCAACCATCTTTCGCAATCTTTCATTTTTGACATTCTCGGGTTTAAGAGCGTTAATTTGAGCTTCACGAATCCGGTCAGTCAGGTTCGTGTGGATAGTCAAACCCAAGGCTCGGACACGCAATGACTTAACCCGTTCCTTGCGACTTAGGGCGTCGGCCACAACGTTTGCCTTTCCGGGATGGTACTTTATCTCACAATCGTAATCGTTCAATAATTCGACCCATCGCCGTTGTCGCATGTTCAAATCCTTCTGATCAAAGATGTGTTGCAAACTCTTGTGATCAGTGAAGATTGTGCACTTAGTTCCATATAAATAATGTCTCCAAATTTTGAGAGCGAATACCACTGCTCCCAATTCCAAATCGTGTGTAGTGTAATTCTTCTCGTGGATCTTTAGTTGCCTAGAAGCATACGCTATCACTTTTTCTCGTTGCATCAATACACAACCCAAGCCTTGATGAGAGGCGTCACAGTAAACTACAAAATCCTCCGTTCCATCGGGGAGTGACAATATTGGAGCGCCACACAACTTCTCTTTTAGTATTTGAAATGCCGTTTCTTGCTTTTCCGTCCACTCAAACTTCTTATCCTTTTGGGTTAGCATGGTCAAGGACTGTGCTATCTTAGAAAAGTTCTCGATGAACCTTCTGTAATAACCCGCAAGGCCAAGAAACTGTCGTACTTCGGTAGGAGTTCTAGGGGCGTCCCAATTTTTAATTGTCTCGATCTTGGCGGGATCGACATGTATACCCTTTTCATTCACCACGTGGCCTAGAAAGTGAACTTCTCGAATCCAAAAGTCACATTTCGAGAATTTAGCATAGAGCTTCTCTTTACGTAGGACCTCCAGGATTAAGCGAAGGTGGTTTTCGTGGTCTTCTTTGGTGCGTGAATAGATCAAGATGTCATCAATAAAAACAATGACGAACTTATCCAAATACGGCTTACACACGCGATTCATTAAGTCCATGAAAACGGCCGGTGCGTTAGTTAAACCGAATGGCATTACCAAAAATTCATAGTGTCCATAACGAGTCCTGAACGCTGTTTTTGGTATATCTTCTTCCTGGATACGCAATTGGTGATAGCCGGACCTTAGATCGATCTTGGAATAAAAGCTGGATCCTTGGAGTTGATCAAACAAATCGTCGATCCTGGGGAGAGGATAGCGATTCTTAATGGTTAACTTGTTTAGTTCTCGGCAGTCAATGCACATACGAAAGGTGCCATCTTTCTTCTTCACAAATAAGACGGGAGCTCCCCAAGGTGAGAAACTCGGTCTTATGAAACCCTTGTCTAGTAATTCTTGCAGTTGGCCGGATAGTTCCTGCATCTCGGATGGAGCTAGGCGATATGGTGATCGTGCTACGGGAGCAGCTCCAGGAACAAGGTCGATGCGGAACTCGACTTGTCGAGGTGGTGGCAACCCCAGAAAATCTTCTGGGAATACGTCAGGAAAATCTCTGGCTACCGGAATGTCTTCCAGCTTTCGCTCGTCGGCCTTCTTATCTACAACGTGCGCTAAAAATGCGATGAGACCCTTCCTTAAGCACTTTCGGGCCTTCATGCACGTAATAATTCTTAGTGGTGTTCCACGCCTTTCCCCTTGAATCGATAGGGGTTCACCGTTCGCGAGGGGAACTTGAATTATTTTGTCGTCGCAAACAACGATGGCATGGTGTGCGGATAACCAATCCATGCCAATGACTATGTCAAAACTTCCCAGTACGACCGGTGATAGGTCAATGCCAAACTCGTGACCACAGAGATCCAACTTACAACCTTTCGCTACTTCTCGAGTTCCTATAGTCATACCGTTAGCCAGTTCTATAGAGTAAGGTGTATCTAGCTTACTAGTTTCTAGCCCAAGTAACCTTTTAAACTCAACAGATACGAAGCTAAAATCAGCACCGGTATCAAACAATACAGAAGCATAATGACCATTTAGAGGGAACGTACCAGTGACCACGTTAGGGTCCTGTCGTGCATCACCAGCTCCAATCACAAATGCCCGTCAGCGTGCCTGGTTGTTAAGCTTAGGGCAATCCCTCTTCCAATGATCGGGCGACCCGCATGCGAAGCAGGGTCTTGCTCCTCCGGTTTTCGGTGCTCCAGATCGACATTCTTCAGTCTTGTGCCCAGAACGGCGGCACTTACCACAGATCACCTCATTCTTTCCTTGATAACCCTGTTTCCCATTGTTTCCACGTCCGGTGGCTACATACCCTTTCCCTTTCTTGCCTGAACTACCTGATGGTCCATCCTTCTTCCCTTCGTTGCGCTTACGCTTCCCAAACCTTGGCTTGTTTCCCTGGTCACCAGACCCAACTACTGAATTCGAACCCAAATTTTTACCTTCCACGCTACTGGGCTCCGAAATCTTCAGTCCTGACACTTTCCGGATCAAGGTGCCCATTCGGATGGCATCCTCAGTAAGTCTTAGAGCGAGATCAATGGCTTCGCGCAAGGTTGAGGGTTTGGAAGAGGTGACCATGCTACGGATTTGTGGCGCCAATCCGAACAAGTACCTTTCAATCTTCTTGCTCTCCGGGGTGACCAAACGGGGAACCAGTCGTGATAGGTCGTGGAATCTGGATGTGTATCCCGCTACGTCTGCTCCCGTCATGGTGAGGTTCCAGAATTCAGTTTCCAATTTCTGCACTTCGCTGGCCGGGCAGTATTCAGCAATCATGAGCTCTTTTAGTTCCAACCAGGTTAGGGAGTATGCAGCATTGTCTCCCAGTGACTGAACCTGGCTGTTCCACCATGTCAATGCTTGATCTAGGAACAAATTCGTGGAATACATAACGGTCTGTCGGGGGGTACAGTTGCTGATACGGATCACCGCTTCAGTCTTTTCGAACCATTTGACAAGTCCGACGGATCCCTCAGTGCCACTGAAGTTGAGTGGCTTGCAGTCCAGGAAAGCCTTGAATGTGCAGCCACGCTCTCGCGAGGCAGTTTCTGCAAAATAAGGGGGTACGTTATTATGGGATAGGAGCTTTAGGATAATCTCCTATTGCTCTTGCATTTATTCATAAACCTCTTACCAGTAGGGGAGGTCTCATGCTGATCACTCCCGGTCCTGTCTCGTGACCTTTCGGTGCGAGCAGCTTCGTGTTCCGTAATTGCTTGAGCTATACGCTCTGCGACCAAGGTTTCAAGTTCAGCGGGTGTCGTGGGCAATGCGTCCTTGCCACTGTTGCTTCTTGTGGTTGGTGCCATGTTACTTCAATAACAATTATTAGAGTTAATCTTTGATAGACATTCAAACAATCATTGTCATACACAAGTATAAACAGCAACTCATCACATGAACATAATAAACAATAAAATCATCACCACGCAATCGCACAAAACCCAATATGTAAAGTAAGTAATAACAATCACAGACAATCACAGTCATACAATCCCACATTTTACCTTCATAACAATAAAATTCTCATTAATTCCAATAATACGAGTACAACGCTTTGTTCATAATAACAAAATGGGAATGGCATCCCTCATACATCGTTTGAAATAAATAAAAACATAGTGTCATATGCCGGCACACCCCGCTCGGCTGGGCAAAAATGCAAAACTAGTGCTGCAATCCCTGCTATGCTAACCTGTCACTACTACTACACATATCCCGGGGATATCTCCCCGTCTACTGCGTTGGTGACTGAGGATACTGGTATTGGGGAGCGTACATGCTGATGGACATACTAATGGTCGTGATACGCTCGTAGAGGAACTGGCGGTGCGCAAAGTGCGCGTCGCCGGTGATCCCACATAGTGCGTCCATATGCAGGAGCTCCTCCGCGTAATGCGCTAGCACATCCCTGGCGTCTATGATCCGGGCCCACATGAGACGGTCCTGCTGATCCATCTGACTCACAGTGCGCTACACTGTGTCAGCGAGGATCCGGAAGTCGCTCTCCAATGAGATCACCTTGGACCAGGCTGGTCCAGATAATGGGGTCATCCCGTGGGGCTGTGACGGCCCGGGGATATCGGTGTACGTCGGCTGGGATGGGCCGACTATGTCTGGCATCGGTAGGGATGGGAAGGGCTGAGCAAAACCCAATAATCCAGGGGTGAAGTGGGGTGGTATCTGGTATGGGTCCCCTGCACCTAGAGTATACGGTGCAAATGGTGGTATTATAAAGGGGGCTCCTGCACCCACAGTGAACGGTGCAGGTGGTGGTATGGTAGGCATCTCGGGTAGGGGTGGTAGCATGGGGAAGGTGGTGATGGGTAGTGTCATGGGTGCTGAGGAGGGGGCTATGAGCTCGGCTAGTGGGACCATGAGGGGCTGTGTAACAGTGACCCACTCAGGAGCGGATATCACGGCGGTAAGGGTAGTGGGGCTAGCAGTGGCGAAAGCTGCCAAGCCTGCTCGGTGTAGCTCAGAGCTACGGGCTGAGCTACCCTCGAGGATGTGCCCAGCAGAGGCTGGCCCATCCTGTGGCACGGGCTCCGGTAGGGCGAGTAGGGCGGTAGGGGCGTCCTCCATCATCGGAGCAATGGGCTCCTCCAGGTCTGCCGGTGGAATCGGTATAGCAATGTGCTCCACCGATGTTGTCGACTCGTCGTCGGAGTCGTCCGAGATCCACCCGTTATGTCCTCGGGCAAGAGGCACAAGCCTCATACCCGGGGGAATGGGAATGTGTGGGGTGGGTAGTGGCTCACGATCGACGTGGGCATGTCGATCGAATGGAGACTCTACGGTCTCGGAATGTGTGGGGGCGGGTCTCGAGGGACCTGCATAGTCCGCAGGGAAATCCCTGACGGCGCGAATGGGGTGGGGTGGCAATGGTGCGGCAGGTAGTGGCACTAGTGGCAGATCGGCCTGTGGTGCCATGTCTCCTCCAGCGGGGGCCCACTCTGGGTCCTCACTGGGGTCCGTCTCTTCGGAGTTGTCACTGTCGGCTCCTCCCATGGCGGCGTCTACCTCTATGTCATCGTCCTCTGGGTCGAGTACTACGACCTCGATCGGTGGGGGCGGCAGAATCTGATTGCTACTGTCGTAGCTCGGCGCGGCACTCTCGGCGTCCGACATCCCTGACAAAAGAACCGTACTAATATTTATATATTATTCATTAGAAAGTTAAGCGTACGTTAAGGCATTCTTCCTAACTCCTAATGTTAATGTAGTACACACTAGTACTCATGGCTAGCTTGGTCGGAATCTCTTCATACCCCATGTTCTTTTCTTTTGAAATAATTTACTTTATTGCGTTTTATGCAATGGTTTTGAAAACTTCATCTTTAGAACCAAATCCGGTTATAGTTTAGATTTTTAAAAATGCTAATTCGCTATAACCTTGGCTCTGATACCACTTTCTGTCACACCACGCCAATGGCGGAAACACGTGGCGCGACGGTTCAAGAGCATAAAGCCAAGATTAACGCAAATCATAAGTAATTAAGAAAGTCGGAACATTTATTTAAGACGTCAAAAACAGGTTTGATGTTCACACATAAACGAAAAATTGTTTGAGTACATTAAAGTGGTTTCTCAAAAATATCCCGATGCCTTGGGAATTAAAGTTGAAACCCTTTTTAAACACCCGACGCCTACATGAGAGATTCTCCCGACCCCGCTTGCCACATTGTTCATCCTCGATCAATTACCTGAAAGATATGTTTAAAAAGTCGTCAATATATAAATATTGGTGAGTTCACAGGTTTTAGTTTATCAAACTTTATCACTTTGGGAATTTCCATGTTATGACAATTCATAGGAGTTGCAAGTTCCTACAATTCTACTTGAGCCTATAATCAAACCAAGACAAATAATAATGCCCCGCTCCAAGTCGTTACTCGGTATTCCTACGACTTGATTTCAGAATACGTGCACCCCAGGCATACGCCGATGCATAATCGACGCTATCGATTAGGGATGGGCCTTGTCAGGCACCAATAGTACTATTCAAATATTCCTTCGGTTTCATTTCCCTGAATTAATGATCATAGTAGAGAGGTCTCAACCCCGAGTGGCGATCACAACTCAAGTACTTATCCCGTCAAACATTTCCCTAACATATCTTTCCCCCGAAAAACATAAAATAGTTTAAAATGGGGCCGTGAGACTCACCTGAATCTGTGTTTGGCTCGAAAAGGAAGATAGCAAGTTTTGTGGTCCCGCACCTACAAACGTCCTAGGCGTATAAGTCACTACACCTATAGTGCATGTGCCTTGGCAAGTTGTACACCCAACTCCCCGACCACGTTTCGTTCCAATTCCCGTTTAATTAGGCGCGTATCCTAGGTTCGTTGGCGATGGATTACCCTTTTTTTACGAGTTATGTATTATTCTCGTTAATATTCTTTGTAATATGTATACTATTATTCTCGACACAACTCTACCTAACGTATAATTATTTTCCCATTTAAATAATTATACTTAGGATCGTTTTGTTCGATATAATGTATTCTTAATACCCGACCCGACTCACTTTGCCACATATTTATTTTCCCATTTAAATAAATATGCTAAGTTCTTGTCGTTCGGTAACATATTCTTAACGCCCGACTCAACTCACCATGCCGTACATTTATTTTCCCATTTAAATAAGTGTACTAGGATCTTGTCGGTATTCACACGTTCGTAGATATACTTCACCTACTCGTCTCGGTTTTTCTTCTCGCATATCTACCTTCCCATTCAAATAGATATACTAGAATTTTGTCGAGACGAGCATGTACACTTACATCAACGTGCGAATTTTCTTTGTTAAGTCCATTCGTTGTTTAACGTTTTTAATTCTTTACGTTATGTTTTCTCCCACGAATATTCTTTCTAACACTTAGGAAAGTGTTACATAAGTTTCACCCATGTTATATATATTTTACTTCTTAAAATATATATTTTTATCTTGCCGCGATGGCATTCTTTTCTCGTTTGTCCGTTTACCCGTTATCGTTAGTTAGCTTTTTCCACATTTTCTTTCAATATGCGTTCTATGGAAATATTATTCATACTTCCAATTCCGAATGTATATTACTTGGAAAAATATACTTTTGTATTTTTAGTTCAACTTGTTATCTTGTATTCCAAAAATGTTTCCGATACTTTTATATTCCCATTTATATAAAAGTATCCATTTTTGTACAAGTTTTCTCAAGTCTTTACTTTTGTCCAATATTTTATAAAACCTTTATTTTTATAAAATTCTTAAGTTAACTTAACCTCCTATTTTTATAAAACTTCTATTTTTATAAAAATACATTTTTCAAAATATACATACGTCGGTTTCTTATGTTTACCAAAACTATACTTGGAAAAACCATTATTTACGTTTTTGACACCAAACTTTCCGTGAACACATTTTTGGACCAAAGTTTCTAAATACTCATTTTAGTCCATCAACTTTCAAAGTTTCAATATTAGTCCCTTAACTTTTAAATGTTATCTTTTTCATCCTAACTTCCAAAGTTAGCATTTTTCATCCAACTAGTGGACTTTGAAGAATCATATTTCTCATGTTTGGTTATTTTTACATTATTCCACTTCTAATATTCTTTTACTTCATTATTAATGCCTTTAACATGTGTGTTCTATGTTTTTATCCAACATATCCAAATTTCACTCATCCAAGTGAGTAGACTTTGAACATGTAACTTTTTCATCCATGATCATCTAACACATTTCAACATATTTTTGACATTAACTAGTCAAGTGTATGTACACATTTCTACATTTTCTTAAAATATAACATTATTAATATTAAATCCAAGATTTATCCGTGTTATTATTCTTCCATTTTTATTCTTGTAAGATACATTATTTTTATGTTTCAAAACCTTATTCTACCCATCAATGTACAACTTGCTCATAAGATCACATAATATGAACATTAATATTCAAAGCAAGGTTAAACTTACTACTAGCTCAAGGCTAGGGAAGACAAAAACCTTGGATTGGATGGGGTTTAGTGTGTTCTTCCAAAGGGTTAAGCTCCAAGCTCTTGAAACAAACAATGGGGTTTTGAAGGATAATGATCTAGAGATGATTTGGTAGTGTAGAATTTGTAAGAAAAATGTATATGGTTGGGGGATATGGTATGGCCAAGAGTGAAGAAGAAGAAGAAGAAGTTTTTGTGTTGATTCAAGTATTATCACTAATTGGTTTATAATATCTCCTTCAAATCTTGCAAAGATTACTTGAATCCTAAATAGATTATGTGATATCTTGGATAGATTATGCAAGATTATGAAAAATCTTTGGGGGATATTATTTGGGGTGTTTGGCCGTGAGTTTTGAGAGAGAGAGGAGAGGTGATTAGCTAATTTCTTGGCCAATGTTAATCCATGCAACTAAATGATTGGATTATTAAGAATGTGAAGGGTTTAATGAGATAACAAAAGATATTAACCATTTGGGTGGGCCATAGGCCGGCCCCTTGTGGGTGTCTTGGGTGGGGTCCACTTTGCTAAATAATACCCATTATTAGTTATGTTTAAATTAATCTTGTTCGGGTACCGTCCGGGTATTTTCGGGTTTTTAATCGCGTGTTATCCGAATATTAAAATACCCTTAATATTCCTTAAACATAGTCCAGTTTAAGCGTTGATAAATTATTTTGGCTTTTGCCCGGTGAAATTATATGTTACGCGCGTATCGGGTGCGGTACGCGCACTTTATTCGTTACCGGGAGATTTGTATAACAAGCTTTCACGTATGGCTTTGGAGTTCCAAAACCCATTATATTTTGTGAAATTACGTTTTATTTTATATCTCGGGTGTCCGGGATTCGTTTCGCTTATTTAATTTTTACCGGGTAATCGCCAGCGTCCATACCGGATAATTTACTCGCACATGATCCTATCATGTTTTGTCATTAAACATATGCAATCCTATGCATTATTTGGGAATTGCTATCTTTCTAAGGCCTCAGTAAAATAATCAACACATAATTACGTTTAATTACGTTAATCGCGTATAGTTATTTAGTACGGAATTACTTTAATTTTGCCGGTTGTTATAGTTGTGCTCTAAACACCTATATTGATAAACTCCGAGATTTACACCGTTCCCCTCGGATTACATAAATACTCTAATCCGAGTCGTACGTGGGCACTGGCTTAAATTCCATACGAGTTATCAACTAGTATGTTCGTTGGCCGTAATGATGAACAAAAATAATGTATGGTATAACAGGGTTTTGCTCACAATAAAAAAATATATGCATACCAAATATGCGTTCATGTAAGTATATAAGTATAGCATAAAATATCGATTGAAAGAATAGTATAACGTAAATCGATTAAATCGCACAGTTGCGCAAAATGAAAGTAAACGAGTTGAACTTTTGCAAATACGCAGTGTGAAAATAATCGCAAATAACGTATTAGAAATAATTATGAATAAAGTGGTGTAAGAATAAAATAATAAATTTTACGGCAAGTGAGAGTACGCAGAACAGGCGTATAGTCTACTGACATAAGGGTTTAAATTTAGTTAGGTTTACATATATGCATTATATGATAAAAGACAATTAGTAACATTCTGATAAGGTTACGTTCGATATTTTGTTAGACCAAAAGTTTAGCGACTGAAAGACTGCGAGTGTAATAAGATAAATTTTCGTTTATCAAAAACGTGTTTGCTCAATATTTGTGATATAGTTGAAAGAATAGTAGTGATGCATGGGGATAACTTTTTATAAATCAAAGTTTTTTTTTTTTTTTTTTTTTTTTTTTTTTTTTTTTTTTTTTATATTCAAAATAGGTTCATTTGAAAAATCTTCGTAAATACACATTTTCATGTGTTTATGAGATGTCAAGTTTGAAAAGTGTTATAAAGCTTATTATTAGTTGCAAATTTCTCCCAAAAACATATATTGGATATGTCATATGAAAACAAAAGGTTTACATTTGACCTTTAAAATATGCAATACAAGTTTGTAAAATGCAAAATGAAACCATTTCATGAAGTATGTGTAAATCTAATGTGTTTTAAAAGACCACGATTTAAAATGACGTGGATGATAAAATTAACGTATGTAATAGATTACCAATATTTAAGAAAATTCATAATTTATCATTTGAGTCATCAAATGATGAACAAAACATAAATTTCAATATCATAAAACATTGAGATTGTTTCTATAGGAAACTTTGACTAACTAAAGTATTTGAAATGTTCTTAGTGATTTGTGGGGGCGTACTTTAGCCTATAAGTGAATGCTCATCCCGAGAGTTCCCAGGTCGGCATACAGGTCCCTCGTCTGATTGGGATTTATGCGAAATGCCAGGCCTAGACAGAAAACTCAGGATATAGGCGCTCACCCTTCTAGATTGCACGTGCCCCATCACTAGTAAATTCCAAAACTTTAGCCAGATTAAAAACAAGATGTAGAAATAGATCCGTGAGATGTGGATTTCACTCCTAACTCAAAGATGTATTTCAAAATTGAAAACTATTGTGGAATGAAACTAATCACTAAGGTAAGGATATCACTCCCAGCTTAGTGGTTGAGTTCCTTTTTAAAGGAAATACTCTTTGAGGTGTGGATGTCACTCCTATCTCAAAGATATATTCCTAAGATAAATAACATATAGAGGAGTGAATCTATTCACCAAGGTATGGATACCACTCCTAACTTGATGATATCGTTTCGTTTGTGAAATACGAGTGTCTTCTTCTCTAACCAAAACACCGAAAGAATAACGAGAAAAAATCATAGCGAAAATATCATGAAATAAAATATAAGGATAAAGAGAAATATACACGAGAGGACTCGTGAAAGTAAGCTTAGTTATAGACTAGGCTTGTAACAACCGGCAAAATTAAGGTAATTCCGTACTAATTAACTAAACGCGATTAACGTAATTAAACGTAATTATGTGTTGATTATATAACTGAGGCCTTAGAAGATAGCAATTCCCAAATAATGCATTGGAATGCATATGTTTAATGACAAAACATGATAGGATCATGTGCGAGTAAATTATCCGGTATGGACACCGGCGATTACCCGGTAAAAATTAAATAAGGGAAACAGATCCCGGATGCCTGGGATATAAAATAAAACGTAATTTCACAAAATATAATGGGTTGTGGAACTCCAAAGCCATACGTGAAAGCTTGTTATACAAATCTCCCGGTAACGAATAAAGTGCGCGTACCGCACCCGATACGCGCGTAACATATAATTTCACCCGGCAAAAGCCAAAATAATTTATCAATGATTAAACTGGACTATGTTTAAGGAATATTAAGGGTATTTTTAATATTCGGATAACACGCGATTAGAAACCCGAAAATACCCGGACGGTACCCGAACAAGAGTAAATTAAACATAACTAATTATGGGTATTATTTAGCAAAGTGGACCCCACCCAAGACACCCACAAGGGGCCGGCCTTGGGCCCCACCCAAATGATTAATATCTTTTTGTTATCTCATTAAACCCTTCACATTTTTAATAATCCAATTATAATAATAACTAATCATTTACATGCATGAATGGCCATTGGGCAAGACTATGAGTGTACAAAAGCAAGCCCAATCCATGATTTTTCTTGCAAAAAAAAATCGGCCAATGGCCTTATGGAACCAACACAAGATCATTCTAGAGATTACACTCATAATTATCTAAATCTAATATAGAGAGTATGAGAGATTACAAGCATTTAGCAAGATACACAAGCTACCCCCCCTCTCTCTAAACTCACGGCCAACACCCTCTTAATAATATCCCCCAAAGATTTTTTTTATCCTTCATAATCCTTCCAAGATATTGCAAAATCTACATAAGATACAAGTAATCTTTGCTAGATATGGAAGAGATATTATAAACCAATTAGTGATAATACTTGAAACAACAAAGAAAAACTCTTCTTCTTCTTCCCTCTTGGTCGTAGCATACCCCATCCATATACATTTTTCTTACAAATTTTACACTACCATATCACCTCTAGATCATTATTCATCAAAACCCCATTGTGTGTTTCAAGAGCTTGGAGCTTAACCCTTTGGAAGAACACACTAAACCCCATCCAATCCAAGGTTTTTGTCTTCCCTAGCCTTGAGCTAGTAGTAAGTTTAACCTTGCTTTGAATATTAATGTTCATATTATGTGATCTTATGAGCAAGTTGTACATTGATGGGTAGAATATGGTTTTGAAACATAAAAATAATGTATCTTACAAGAGTAAAAATGGAAGAATAATAACATGGATAAATCATGGATTTAATATTAGTAATGTGATATTTTAAGAAAATGTAGAAATATGTACATACACTTGAGTTAGATGATGATTGGAACATGATTTTTGAAAAAGACTTGAATATGATAAAAGATGGTTTTAATCATCATAAGATGACTAGTTAATGTCAAAAATATGTTGGAATGTGTTAGATGATCATGAATGAAAAAGTTACATGTTCAAAGTCTACTCACTTGGACGAGTGAAATTTGGATATGTTGGATAAAAACATAAAGCACACATGTTAAAAGCATTAATAATGAGATAAAAGAAAATTAGAAGTGGAATAATGTAAAAATAACCAAACATGAGAAATGTGACTCTTCAAAGTCCACTAGTTGGATGAAAAATGCTAACTTTGGAAGTTAGGATGGAAAAGATAACATTTAAAAGTTAAGGGACTCATGTTGAAACTTTGAAAGTTGATGGACTAAAATAAGTATTTTAGAAACTTTGGTCCAAAAATAGGTTCACGGGAAGTTTGGTGTCAAAAACGTAAATAATGGTTTTTCCAAGTATAGTTTTGGTAAACATAAGAAACCGACGTATGTATATTTTGAAAAATGTATTTTTATAAAAATAGAAGTTTTATAAAAATAGGAGGTTAAGTTAACATAAGGATTTTATAAAAATAAAGGTTTTATAAAATATTGGACAAAAGTAAAGACTTGGGAAAAACTTGTATAAAAATGGATACTTTTATATAAATAGGAATATAAAAGTATCGGAAACATTTTTGGAATACAAGATAACAAGTTGAACTAAAAATACAAAAGTATATTTTTCCAAGTAATATACGTTCGGAATTGGAAGTACGAATAATATTCCCATAGAACGCATATTGGAAGAAAATGTGGAAAAAAACTAACTAACGGGCATAGCTACACGAACTAACGATAACGGATAGACGGACAAACGAGAAAAGAATGCCCTTGTGGCAAGATGAAAATATATATTTTAAGAAGAAAAATATATATAACATGGGTGAAACTTATGTAACACTTTCCTAAGTGTTAGAAAAAATATTCGTGGGAGAAAGCATAACATAAGGAATTAAAAACGTTAAACAACGTATGGACTTAACAAAGAAAATTCACACGTTGATGTATGTATACATGATCGTCTCGACGAAATTCTAGTATATCTATTTAAATGGGAAGGTAGATATGCGAGAAGGAAAAACCGAGACGAGTAGGTGAAGTATATCTACGAACGTGTGAATACCGACAAGATCCTAGTATACTTATTTAAATGGGAAAATAAATGTACGGCATGGTGAGTTGAGTCGGGCGTTAAGAATTTATTACCGAACGACAAGAACTTAGCATATTTATTTAAATGGGAAAATAAATATGTGGCAAAGTGAGTCGGGTCGGGTATTAAGAATACATTATATCGAACAATACGATCCTAAGTATAATTATTTAAATGGGAAAATAATTATACGTTAGGTAGAGTTGTGTCGAGAATAATAGTATACAAGTTACAAAGAACATTAACGAGAATAATACATAACTCGTAAGAAAAGGGTAATCCATCGCCAACAAACCTAGGATACGCGTCAAACTAAACGGGAATTGGAACAAAACGTGGTCGGGGAGTTGGGTGTACAACTTGCCAAGGCACATGCACTATAGGTGTAGTGACTTATACGCCTAGGACGTTTGTAGGTGCGGGACCACAAAACTTGCTATCTTCCTTTTCGAGCCAAACACAGATTCAGGTGAGTCTCACGGCCCCATTTTAAACTATTTTATGTTTTTCAGGGGAAAGATATGTTAGGGAAATGTTTGACTGGATAAACACTTGAGTTGTGATCGCCACTCGGGGTTGAGACCTCTCTACTATGATCATTAATTCAGGGAAATGAAACCGAAGGAGTATTTGAATAGTACTATTGGTGCCTGACAAGGCCCACCCCTAATCGATAGCGTCGATTATGCATCGGCGTATGCCTGGGGTGCACGTATTCTGAAATCAAGTCGTAGGAATACCGAGTAACGACTTGGAGCGGGGCATTCTTATTTGTCTTGGTTTGATTATAGGCTCAAGTAGAATTGTAGGAACTTGCAACTCCTATAAATTGTCATAACATGGAAATTCCCAAGTAATAAAGTTTGATAAACTAAAACCTGTGAACTCACCAATATTTATATATTGACGACTTTTTAAACATATCTTTCAGGTAATTGATCGAGGATGAACAATGTGGCAAGCGGGGTCGGGAGAATCTCTCATAAGGGCGTCGGGTGTTTTAAAAGGGTTTCAACTTTATTTCCCAAAGTATCGGGATATTTTGAGAAGCCACTTTAAATGTATTCAAACAATTTTCCGTTTATGTGTGAACATCAAACATGTTTTCGACGTCTTAAATAAATGTTTCGCTTTTCTTAATTACTTATGATTTACGTTAATCTTGGCTTTATGCTCTTGAACCGTCGCACCACGTGTTTCCGCCATTGGCGTGGTGTGACAGAAAGTGGTATCAGAGCCAAGGTTATAGCGAATTAGTATTTTTAAAATCTAAACTATAACCGGATTTGGTTCAAAAAGTGAAGTTTTCAAAACCATTGCATAAAACGCAATAAAGTAAATTATTTCGAAAGAAAAAGACATTGGGTATGAAGAGATTCCGACCAAGCTAGCCATGGGTACTAGTGCGTATTACATTAATATTAGAAATTAGGAAGGATGCCTCAAATGTACGCTTAACTTTCTAATGAACAATATATAAATACTAGTACGGTTCTTTTGTCAGGGATGTCGAACGCCGAGAGTGCCGCGCCGAGCTACGACAGTAGCATTCAGATTCTGCCGCCCCCACCGATCGAGGTCGTAGTACTCGACCCAGAGGACGATGACATGGTGGTAGACGCCGCCATGGGAGGAGCCGACAGTGACAGCTCCGATGAGACAGACCCCAGTGAGGACCCAGGGTGGGCCCCCGCTGGAGGAGACATGGCACCACAGGCCGATCTGCCGATAGTGCCACTACCCGCCGCACCATTGCCACCCCACCCCATTCGCGCCGCCAGGGATTTCCCTGCGGACTGTGCAGGTCCCTTGAGACCCGCCCCCACACAGTCTGAGACCGTAGAGTCTCCCTTCGATCGACATGCCCACGTCGATCGTGAGCCACTACCCACCCCACACATTCCCGTTCCCCCGGGTATGAGGCTTGTGCCCCTTGCCCGAGGACTTAACGGGTGGATCTCGGACGACTCCGACGACGAGTCGACTGCGTCGGTGGAGCACATTGCTATACCGATTCCATCGGCAGACCTGGAGGAGCCCGTTGCTCCGATGATGGAGGATGCCCCTACCGCCCTACTCGCCCTACCGGAGCCCGTACCACAGGATGGGCCAGCCTCTGCTGGACACATCCTAGAGGGTAGCTCAGCCCGTAGCTCTGAGCTACACCGAGCAGGTTTGGCAGCTTTCGCCAGTGCGAGCCCCACTACCACTACCGCCGTGATGTCCGCTCCAGAGTGGACCACTGTTACACAGCCCCTCATGGTCCCATTAGCCGAGCTCATAGCCCCCTCCTCAGCACCCATGACACTACCCATCACCACCTTCCCCACACTACCACCCCTACCCGAGATGCTCACCATACCACAACCTGCACCGTTCACTGTGGGTGCAGGAGCCCCCTTTATGATACCACCATTTGCACCGTATACTCTAGGTGTAGGGGACCCATACCAGATACCACCCCACTTCACCCCTGGATTATTGGGTTTTGCTCAGCCCTTCCCATCCCTACCGATGCCAGACATAGTCAGCCCATCCCAGCCGACGTACACCGATATCCCCGGGCCGTCACAGCCCCACGGGATGACCCCATTATCCGGACCGGCCTGGTCCAAGGTGATATCGTTAGAGAGCGACTTCCGGATCCTCGCTGACACGGTGCAGCGCACTGTGAGTCAGATGGATCAGCAGGCCCGTCTCATGTGGGCCCGGATCATAGACGCCAGGGATGCATTGGCGCATTACGCGGAGGAGCTCCTGCATATGGACGCACTATGTGGGATCACCGGCGACGCGCACTTTGCGCACCGTCAGTTCCTCTACGAGCGTATCACGACCATTAGTAGGTCCATCAGCATGTACGCTCCCCAGTACCAGTATCCTCAGCCACCACCGCAGTAGACGGGGAGACATCCCCGAGATATATGTAGCAGTAGTGACATGTTAGCATAGCAGGGATTGCAGCGCTAGTTTTGCATTTTTTTGCCCAGCCGAGCGGGGTGTGCCGGCATATGACATTATGTTTTTATTTATTTCAAACGATGTATGAGGGATGCCATCCCCATTTTGTTATTATGAACAAAGCGTTGTACTCGTATTATTGAAATTAATGAGAATTTTATTGTTATGATGGTAAAATGTGTGATTGTATGACTGTGATTGTTATTACTTACTTTACATATTGGGATTTGTGCGATTATGTGGTGATGATTTTATTGTTTATTATGTTCATGTGATGAGTTGCTATTTATACTTGTGTATGACAATGATTGTTTGAATGTCTGTCAAAGATTAACTCTAATAATTGTTATTGAAGTAACATGGCACCAACCACAAGAAGCAACAGTGGCAACGACGCATTGCCCACGACACCCGCTGAACTTGAAACCTTGGTCGCGGAGCGTATAGCTCAAGCCATTACGGAACACGAGGCTGCTCGCACCGAAAGGTCGCGAGACAGGACCGGGAGTGATCAACGTGAGACCTCCCCTACTGGTAAGAAGTTTATGAATAAATGCAAGAGCAATAGGAGATTATCCTAAAGCTCCTATCCCATAATAACGTACCCCCTTATTATTGCAGAAACTGCCTCGCGAGAGCGTGGCTGCACATTCAAGGCTTTCCTGGACTGCAAGCCACTCAACTTCAGTGGCACTGAGGGATCCGTCGGACTAGTCAAATGGTTCGAGAAGACTGAAGCGGTGATCCGTATCAGCAGCTGTACCCCCCGACAGACCGTTATGTATTCCACGAATTTGTTCCTGGATCAAGCATTGACATGGTGGAACAGCCAGGTTCAGTCACTGGGAGACAGTGCTGCATACTCCCTAACCTGGTTGGAACTAAAAGAACTCATGATTGTTGAATACTGCCCAGCCAGCGAAGTGCAGAAATTAGAAACTGAATTCTGGATCCTCACCATGACAGGAGCAGACGTAGCGGGATACACATCCAGATTCCACGACCTATCACGACTGGTTCCCCGTTTGGTCACCCCGGAGAGCAAGAAGATTGAAAGGTACTTGTTTGGATTGGCGCCACAAATCCGTAGCATGGTCACTTCTTCCAAACCCTCAACCATGCGTGAAGCCATTGATCTCGCTCTAAGCCTTACTGAGGATGCCATCCGAATGGGCACCTTGATCCGGAAAGTGTCAGGACTGAAGATTTCGGAGCCCAGTAGCGTGGAAGGTAAAAATTTGGGTTCGGACTCAGTAGTTGGGTCTGGTGACCAGGGAAACAAGCCAAGGTTTGGGAAGCGTAAGCGCAACGAAGGGAAGAAGGATGGATCATCGGGTAGTTCAGGGAAGAAAGGGAAAGGGTATGTAGCCACCGGACGTGGAAACAATGGGAAACAGGGTTATCAAGGAAATAATGAGGTGATCTGTGGTAAGTGCCGCCATTCTGGGCACAAGACTGAAGAATGTCGATCTGGAGCACCGAAAACCGGAGGAGCAAGACCCTGCTTCGCATGCGGGTCGCCCGATCATTGGAAGAGGGATTGCCCTAAGCTCAACAACCAGGCACGCGGACGGGCATTTGTGATTGGAGCTGGTGATGCACGACAGGACCCTAACGTGGTCACTGGTACGTTCCCTCTAAATGGTCATTATGCTTCTGTATTGTTTGATACCGGTGCCGATTTTAGCTTCATATCTGTTGAGTTTAAAAGGTTACTTGGCCTAAAAACTAGTAAGCTAGATACACCTTACTCTATAGAACTGGCTAACGGTAAAACTATCGAAACACGAGAAGTGGCAAAGGATTGTATGTTGGACCTCTGTGGTCACGAGTTTGGCATTGACCTATTACCGGTCGTACTGGGAAGTTTTGACATAGTCATTGGCATGGATTGGTTATCCGCACACCATGCCGTCGTTGTTTGCGACGACAAAATAATTCAAGTTCCCCTCGTGAACGGTGAAACTCTATCAATTCAAGGGGAAAGGCGTGGAACACCGCTAAGAATTATTACGTGCATGAAGGCCCGAAAGTGTTTAAGGAAGGGTCTCATCGCATTTCTAGCGCACGTCGTAGATAAGAAGGCCGACGAGTGAAAGCTGGAAGACATTCCGATAGCCAGAGATTTTCCGGAAGTATTCCCAGAAGATTTTCCGGGGTTGCCACCACCTCGACAAGTCGAGTTCCGCATCGACCTTGTTCCTGGAGCTGCTCCCGTAGCACGATCACCATATCGCCTAGCTCCATCCGAGATGCAGGAACTATCCGGCCAACTGCAAGAGTTACTAGACAAGGGTTTCATAAGACCGAGTTTCTCACCTTGGGGAGCTCCCGTCTTATTTGTGAAGAAGAAACATGGCACCTTTCGTATGTGCATTGACTACCGAGAACTAAACAAGCTAACCATTAAGAATCGCTATCCTCTCCCCAGGATCGACGATTTGTTTGATCAACTCCAAGGATCCAGCTTTTATTCCAAGATCGATCTAAGGTCCGGCTATCACCAATTGCGTATCCAAGAAGAAGATGTACCAAAAACAGCGTTCAGGACTCGTTATGGGCACTATGAATTTTTGGTAATGCCATTCGGCTTAACTAACGCACCGGCCGTTTTCATGGACTTGATGAATCGCGTGTGTAAGCCGTATTTGGATAAATTCGTCATTGTCTTTATTGACGACATCTTGATCTATTCACGCACCAAAGAAGACCACGAACACCACCTTCGTTTAATCCTGGAGGTCCTACATACGTAAAGAGAAACTCTATGCTAAGTTCTCGAAATGTGACTTTTGGATTCGAGAGGTTCATTTCCTAGGCCACATGGTGAATGAAAAGGGTATACACGTCGATCCCGGCAAGATCGAGGCAATTAAAAATTGGGACGCCCCTAGAACTCCTACCGAAGTACGACAGTTTCTTGGCCTTACGGGTTATTACAGAAGATTCATCGAGAACTTTTCTAAGATAGCATAGTCCTTGACCATGCTAACCCAAAAGGATAGAAAGTTTGAGTGGACAGAAAAGCAAGAAAACGCATTTCAGATACTAAAAGAAAAGTTGTGTGGCGCTCCAATATTGTCACTCCCCGATGGAACGGAAGATTTTGTAGTTTACTGTGACGCCTCTCATCAAGGCTTGGGTTGCGTGTTGATGCAACGAGAAAAAGTGATAGCGTATGCTTCCAGGCAACTAAAGATCCACGAGAAGAATTACACTACACACGATTTGGAATTGGGAGCAGTGGTATTCGCTCTCAAAATTTGGAGACATTATCTATACGGAACTAAGTGCACAATCTTCACTGATCACAAGAGTTTGCAACACATCTTTGATCAGAAGGATTTGAACATGCGACAGCGGCGATGGGTTGAATTATTAAACGATTACGATTGTGAGATAAAGTACCATCCCGGAAAGGCAAACGTTGTGGCCGACGCCTTAAGTCGCAAGGAACGGGTTAAGCCATTGCGCGTTCGAGCCTTGGGATTAACTATCCACACGAACCTGACTGACCGGGTTCGTGAAGCTCAAATCAACGCTCTTAAAACCCGAGAATGTCAAAAGTGAAAGATTGCGGAAGATGGTTGATTCACTGGAGCCAAAGGCGGATCAAACCTTGTATTTCATGAATAGAATTTGGGTACCAGTGTATGGTGGATTGCGTGAACTAGTATTGGCCGAAGCTCACAGTTCCCGATATTCGGTTCACCCCGGTGCAGACAAGATGTTCCACGATTTGAAGGAACTTTACTGGTGGCCAAATTTTAAAAGGGATATAGCAGCCTATGTTGCACGATGCTTAACTTGCGCGAAAGTCAAAGCCGAGCATCAGAGACCATCCGGCTTGCTCCAGCAACCGGAAATACCTGAATGGAAATGGGAGCAGATTTCCATGGATTTCATTACCAAGTTACCCAAGACAACAAGCGGCCATGACATGATCTGGGTAATCGTTGATCGATTGACAAAATCCGCACACTTCCTCCCAATTCGCGAAACGGATAAGTTGGAGAAACTGACCCGTTTGTACATTAAGGAAGTGGTGTCTAAGCATGGTGTACCTATTTCCATCATCTCCGATCGAGATAGTCGTTTCACCTCAAGATTTTGGGAAAGTTTGAATGAAGCCCTCGGTACTCGTCTTGACATGAGTACCGCATATCATCCCCAAACCGATGGTCAAATTGAACGAACCATCCAGACCTTGGAAGATATGTTACGGGCATGCGCAATCGATTTCAGCGGTAATTGGGATACACACTTGCCACTGGTGGAATTTTCGTATAACAACAGTTACCACACGAGCATTCAAGCTGCACCTTTTGAAGCTCTATATGGACGCAAGTGTAGATCTCCTCTATGTTGGGCTGAAGTTGGAGAAAAGCAACTTACCGGGCCCGAAATTGTTCAAGAGACGACGGATAAGGTCTTCTTGATAAAAGAACGTCTCAAAGCGGCACGTGACCGGCAGAAAAGCTACGCAGATATGAGGCGAAAGCCTTTGGAATTTCAAGTCGGAGACAGGGTCTTACTAAAGGTGTCACCTTGGAAAGGTGTCGCGCGCTTTGGGAAGCGCGGGAAGCTGAACCTACGGTATGTTGGACAGTTCGAAATCTTGTCCAGAGTAGGCCCCGTGGCATACAAGCTCAAGTTACCACAAGAGCTTAACGGTGTACATGACACGTTCCACGTGTCGAACTTGAAGAAGTGCTTATCCGACGAAACTCTCATCATCCCTGCGGATGAAATCCACATTGACGACAAGTTACACTTCGTCGAAGAATCAATCGAAGTAACCGATTGGAAGGTCCAAAAGTTAAGGCGCAACAAGATCAGGTTGGTCAAAGTGCGTTGGAATAACATATAGAGGAGTGAATCTATTCACCAAGGTATGGATACCACTCCTAACTTGATGATATCGTTTCGTTTGTGAAATACGAGTGTCTTCTTCTCTAACCAAAACACCGAAAGAATAACGAGAAAAAATCATAGCGAAAATATCATGAAATAAAATATAAGGATAAAGAGAAATATACACAAGAGGACTCGTGAAAGTAAGCTTAGTTATAGACTAGGCTTGTAACAACCGGCAAAATTAAGGTAATTCCGTACTAATTAACTATACGCGATTAACGTAATTAAACGTAATTATGTGTTGATTATATAACTGAGGCCTTAGAAAGATAGCAATTCCCAAATAATGCATAGGAATGCATATGTTTAATGACAAAACATGATAGGATCATGTGCGAGTAAATTATCCGGTATGGACACTGGCGATTACCCGGTAAAAATTAAATAAGCGAAACGGATCCCGGACGCCCGGGATATAAAATAAAACCTAATTTCACAAAATATAATGGGTTTTGGAACTCCAAAGCCATACGTGAAAGTTTGTTATACAAATCTTCCGGTAACGAATAAAGTGCGCGTACCGCACCCGATACGCGCGTAACATATAATTTCACCCGGCAAAAGCCAAAATAATTTATCAATGATTAAACTGGACTATGTTTAAGGAATATTAAGGGTATTTTTAATATTCGGATAACACGCGATTAGAAACCCGAAAATACCCGGACGGTACCCGAACAAGAGTAAATTAAACATAACTAATTATGGGTATTATTTAGCAAAGTGGACCCCACCCAAGACACCCACAAGGGGCCGGCCTTGGGCCCCACCCAAATGATTAATATCTTTTTGTTATCTCATTAAACCCTTCACTTTCTTAATAATCCAATTATAATAATAACTAATCATTTACATGCATGAATGGCCATTGGGCAAGACTATGAGTGTACAAAAGCAAGCCCAATCCATGATTTTTCTTGCAAAAAAAAAATCGGCCAATGGCCTTATGGAACCAACACAAGATCATTCTAGAGATTACACTCATAATTATCTAAATATAATATAGAGAGTATGAGAGATTACAAGCATTTAGCAAGATACACAAGCTACCTCCCCCTCTCTCTAAACTCACGGCCAACACCCTCTTAATAATATCCCCCAAAGATTTTTATTATCCTTCATAATCCTTCCAAGATATTGCAAAATCTACATAAGATACAAGTAATCTTTGCTAGATATGGAAGAGATATTATAAACCAATTAGTGATAATACTTGAAACAACAAAGAAAAACTCTTCTTCTTCTTCCCTCTTGGCCGTAGCATACCCCCATCCATATACATTTTTCTTACAAATTTTACACTACCAAATCACCTCTAGATCATTATTCTTCAAAACCCCATTGTGTGTTTCAAGAGCTTGGAGCTTAACCCTTTGGAAGAACACACTAAACCCCATCCAATCCAAGGTTTTTGTCTTCCCTAGCCTTGAGCTAGTAGTAAGTTTAACCTTGCTTTGAATATTAATGTTCATATTATGTGATCTTATGAGCAAGTTGTACATTGATGGGTAGAATATGGTTTTGAAACATAAAAATAATGTATCTTACAAGAGTAAAAATGGAAGAATAATAACATGGATAAATCATGGATTTAATATTAGTAATGTGATATTTTAAGAAAATGTAGAAATATGTACATACACTTGAGTTGGATGATGATTGGAACATGATTTTTGAAAAAAGACTTGAATATGATAAAAGATGGTTTTAATCATCATAAGATGACTAGTTAATGTCAAAAATATGTTGGAATGTGTTAGATGATCATGGATGAAAAAGTTACATGTTCAAAGTCTACTCACTTGGACGAGTGAAATTTGGATATGTTGGATAAAAACATAAAGCACACATGTTAAAAGCATTAATAATGAGATAAAAGAATATTAGAAGTGGAATAATGTAAAAATAACCAAACATGAGAAATGTGACTCTTCAAAGTCCACTAGTTGGATGAAAAATGCTAACTTTGGAAGTTAGGATGGAAAAGATAACATTTAAAAGTTAAGGGACTCATGTTGAAACTTTGAAAGTTGATGGACTAAAATAAGTATTTTAGAAACTTTGGTCCAAAAATAGGTTCACGGGAAGTTTGGTGTCAAAAACGTAAATAATGGTTTTTCCAAGTATAGTTTTGGTAAACATAAGAAACCGACGTATGTATATTTTGAAAAATGTATTTTTATAAAAATAGAAGTTTTATAAAAATAGGTGGTTAAGTTAACATAAGGATTTTATAAAAATAAAGGTTTTATAAAATATTGGACAAAAGTAAAGACTTGGGAAAAACTTGTACAAAAATGGATACTTTTATATAAATTGGAATATAAAAGTATCGGAAACATTTTTGGAATACAAGATAACAAGTTGAACTAAAAATACAAAAGTATATTTTTCCAAGTAATATACGTTCGGAATTGGAAGTATGAATAATATTCCCATAGAACGCATATTGGAAGAAAATGTGGGAAAAAACTAACTAACGGGCATAGCTACACGAACTAACGATAACGGATAGACGGACAAACGAGAAAAGAATGCCCTTGCGGCAAGATGAAAATATATATTTTAAGAAGAAAAATATATATAACATGGGTGAAACTTATGTAACACTTTCCTAAGTGTTAGAAAGAATATTCGGTGGAGAAAGCATAACATAAGGAATTAAAAACGTTAAACAACGTATGGACTTAACAAAGAAAATTCACACGTTGATGTATGTATACATGCTCGTCTCGACGAAATTCTAGTATATCTATTTAAATTGGAAGGTAGATATGCGAGAAGGAAAAACCGAGACGAGTAGGTGAAGTATATCTACGAACGTGTGAATACCGACAAGATCCTAGTATACTTATTTAAATGGGAAAATAAATGTACGGCATGGTGAGTTGAGTCGGGCGTTAAGAATATATTACCGAACGACAAGAACTTAGCATATTTATTTAAATGGGAAAATAAATATGTGGCAAAGTGAGTCGGGTCGGGTATTAAGAATACATTATATCGAACAATACGATCCTAAGTATAATTATTTAAATGGGAAAATAATTATACGTTAGGTAGAGTTGTGTCGAGAATAATAGTATACAAGTTACAAAGAACATTAACGAGAATAATACATAACTCGTAAGAAAAGGGTAATCCATCGCCAACGAACCTAGGATACGCGTCAAACTAAACGGGAATTGGAACAAAACGTGGTCGGGGAGTTGGGTGTAGAACTTGCCAAGGCACATGCACTATAGGTGTAGTGACTTATACGCCTAGGACGTTTGTAGGTGCGGGACCACAAAAACTTGCTATCTTCCTTTTCGAGCCAAACACAGATTCAGGTGAGTCTCACGGCCCCATTTTAAACTATTTTATGTTTTTCGGGGGAAAGATATGTTAGGGAAATGTTTGACGGGCTAAACACTTGAGTTGTGATCGCCACTCGGGGTTGAGACCTCTCTACTATGATCATTAATTCACGGAAATGAAACCGAAGGAATATTTGAATAGTACTATTGGTGCCTGACAAGGCCCACCCCTAATCGATAGCGTCGATTATGCATCGGTGTATGCCTGGGGTGCACGTATTCTGAAATCAAGTCATAGGAATACCGAGTAACGACTTGGAGCGGGGCATTGTTATTTGTCTTGGTTTGATTATAGGCTCAAGTAGAATTTGTAACACCCCGAAACCATTCGTTCGCCTAACTACGCCATTAGGCGTGATTAGCAAAATAATAAAACGAGACTTAGAGGATAAGAATATGGGTTATATTCTAATATGGAAATAACCTTGCTAATAATATTATGTTTAAAAATTAATAAAAGGTGTTTGAAACTAGCTTACGAGTTAGTTTTATACGAAAATGACGGTGGGATAACTTGAGGGACTGTAGTTGACAACTAGCCAAACAAGAAATATGTAAATGGTAAATAAAGTATGAACACACACACAAAAGTGTGTGTGTCGACTTCAACATCAGGAGACTTCATCTCCTTCACCAACCCAAACCATAAGTTAATAATATGCTTGAATCGAAGCCAAATCAAGGGGTTTTTCAATGCTTTAGCAAGAAAGGGATCATCTAAGGCCTAATGAACATCAAGGTACCTTTAATTCGTGTTGAATTTGATGTTAAACTCGTTTTTGATTTGGGTCAAAATCTAGGGTTTTGGCAAAACGTGAATTTATGAGTTGTTAGAGGTTTCTCTAGCTTTAGGGAGCCTCAATTAGGTATAATTCGGTTATGAATCACATTCTACATGTGCATTTGATTTTGACCATATGATTATGTGAATATGTAAGATTTGGGGTTTAACCTCTAGGTTGAAACCACACATGATTAGTAGTTTTGGGTGACTCTTAGGAGTTGTTATAATGATCAAATTTAGTTGAAATGCCTAAATATCTTGTTATGATAATAATTAGATACATGGCTATATTTTGGTTAAACTTAGAATGTTGAAAACTAAGTATATTAGTGGATGCACACCAAATGTTTGATGAAATGCCTAGGTGAGTTAATCTCAACTAGACATGTAAGAAAATGGCTATGGATTTAGCTAGTAATGATAATGAATACATGATGTTATGGATAGAGAACAAAATTCCATATTATGTATTCTAATAATCAAGTTTGACATGTTCCTAAGTTAGGTACAAGAACTAGGGATGCAAACGGGTCAAACGAATGCAAGTCGGATACTTATGGAAACAAGAACGGATGCGAGGTAAGTTTACTTACACTACTATACTATGAACATGGGTCAAGTGTTGTATACCTTGGTTTTAAATTTTGATGTGGTAAGAAGGTATGACCCCCAAGGGGTGAAACCTATTAAATGGGCAATTTATGCGTATACATGTTAAAACAAGATTTATGGTAATAAACGAATCAAAGTGTGTTGATCAAATGATGGAAATCATCAATTGGGTCAATAGACAAAACTATGTGGTAATCAAGAATCTAAACTCAAGTTTTGATAAGGAAAACAATCGCGTGAATAAGGAAGATATGCAATATGGGTAAATGGGTCAAGTGGGGTTGCCACTTGCCTATAGTCAAAGTTGGATTATCATAGGATTATGAACCGCAAGACTTATTGTCAAATGGTGAATGATCACCATTGAGTCCCGAGAGACTAACGGGTCAATCTAGAATGTATGCAGGAAATCAATAGGAAGATGGGCACTCGATGCCTAAGAAATCATAATGGGTGCAAGTCGTGGGTCAATGCCACCCGGTAAGGCCGTAGTTAAATAAACGCCTTTGGTCGAAGCAATATGGGTGCTAAAGCAACCCACATAAAGTGTGGGTGCCAATTAGGTAAGTGATTTTCAAAACTATGTCTAATGCGCGCTAATGCGCTTAGAATGGATCAAATTGAGAACAATCATATGAAACAGTGAAAATCTAAGTCCGTAAGGACTTAGAAGTTTTTAAACAGGTCATTGAGTCAAAAACAATGGATTTCAATCAAGAAGTGTCGCCACGAATGGCTAAATCGAAAGATTTGGCTAGGAGGGGCATTTTGGGAATTTATAAAGATTTACTAAAGGATAAATCTAATAATCGGAATCATAACGAACAAATCGGACAAACACTTTAGTTGATCAAGTCTATAATGACTTGACAACATAAACTAGATGCATTGCGCATGGTCAAATGGTGTTTGGATAAGTTAAATGTCTAAATGGGTCAAATTGGGTAAAAGTCGCCATAAACATTCAAAACTAAGAACCGGATCATGGCGACATAAACCGGACCATAGTTTCAGTCAAACAAAGGTTTATTTAGTCGGCAAGTCATTACTTAGGCTTAGGGAATCATCAAATGCAGTTGCGATATTATTCCCATGCTTAAAAATCACCAAAAAACGATCAGAAGCTTTGCGCGGCCGCGTGCTTAAACCGACCGGCCGCGCGATTTGACCTGCATGTCAGCACGATCTTTAAAATTCCATATAAAATCGTAGAAAAATCGTTAAGAGGTGTTCTTTATATGCCTGGAAAGCTCTCGGAGCGTAGAACAATTCTCATTTGAAAGTCGAAGTCAGATTTTGGGTTTTAGAAGGGGTAAAAGCGATCCGAACAGCTGCTGCGCATAAGTTGCAGCAGTTTGTTCTCCTGATAAAGGGCCGTTTGGCCTGGTTCGTTCCGTTTCGACGTGTAACGACTATAGTACTAGTTAAATGTTTCATTTGACCACTCACTAACCATTCTTTGTGTAATGGTGTTAGGTAAACATGTGATGGAAGTCCCGTAGCAAGGATCAAGTCGCGATAAGAGCCGAACACGCCCGATCACTCATACAAGCTTCCGCACTAGAATCTAACGAACTCCCGTTAAAAAACACAAACTTTAATACATTCTTTTTGTAGCAATGATGTAAAATTTATTAGAACTAAACGTGTATGGGATTCATTAAGTTGGGTTTTCATAATTTACCAGAGTTTTAATCGGGAGTGGTTTAGTTAAGGTCAAAATCCGTAAGATTAAGCAATAATCGCGTGATTTCGGGTTAGGGTCTTATAGAATTGTAGGAACCTGCAACTCCTATAAATTGTCATAACATGGAAATTCCCAAGTAATAAAGTTTGATAAACTAAAACCTGTGAACTCACCAATATTTATATATTGACGACTTTTTAAACATATCTTTTAGGTAATTGATCGAGGATGAACAATGTGGCCAGCGGGGTCGGGAGAATCTCTCATAAGGGCGTCGGGTGTTTCAAAAGGGTTTCAACTTTATTTCCCAAAGTATCGGGATATTTTGAGAAGCCACTTTAAATGTATTCAAACAATTTTTCGTTTATGTGTGAACATCAAACATGTTTTCGACGTCTTAAATAAATGTTTCGCTTTTCTTAATTACTTATGATTTGCGTTAATCTTGGCTTTATGCTCTTGAACCGTCGCGCCACGTGTTTCCGCCATTGGCGTGGTGTGAGAAGGCTAAAAGGCATTCTAATAACCTAATTCCCTATAACCATGGCTCTGATACCAATCTGTAACACGCCAACCGATGGCGGAAACATCGAGGTGTCACGTAGTGACGATTGTTCAATAGCTCATGGACTAAAGTGTAAATTTGAATACATTGATTAAATAATTTATTACATTGAAATGAAATACAACGATTCTAACTGCCAACTAAATTGAAATACAATGAATCAAAATCTAAATATAAATCCGAAAGCCTAAAGGATGCATCTCAAAACAACCTGAAACATGTACAAAATAATTTGGTCAATACAAAAATTGTATTGGTGAGCATACCCTGTTAGAATAAATATAGTAGAAAAAGTGTTTAGCAATTCATGTACGGTACCATTTGCAATTATGTAATAAGTAATATCCGTTCAAAACCAAGCCTATGAATAATGACTAACACATGAATAACCAACTGAATAATGAATTAACAAGACAATGACCAAGATTCTCTCAACAGAGTCTCGAGGGGGTATACCATAGTACTATTCATTGAAATGCTAGGCCGCCCAGCGGTTAATGATTTTGACAAGTCATAGACACACCAATTAACATAAAGCAAACACACATGAGAATTGCATTTAGTAAAAGAAATAGAAACTTGATAGTAAGTACATGAGTCACCCCAAAGTAGTAAAACAGTAAAAGGGGGAAAGATATACTCACAGTTAGCGAAAGCGCTCAAAATCCAACTTAAGCGGTCGTGAGCTAAGTAATGGGAATTCCGAGGAATTCAACCTATAATGTGTAAGAATACTAATAAGGAAGTGTCTAAAAAGTCTAAGGTAACTAAGGTCTAGGCATTAGGGTTTGCTAAGTCGATTTGGGGAATTTAGAGTTTTTACGATAAGTCGAATTAATATAAAAGTTGTATATTAAAAAATAATATACCAAAGTTTGTAAATGTGGTTTAAGTAATATAATTATTACCAGTTGAATATTTAGATAAAAATTATGTTTGACTAATTTAAATAAAATGACGTAGTTAATTACTGTAGCTAATTATTGTAAATAAATACAATAATTATAAATGTATAAATAAATGATTATGAGTTATACAATGATCCAACAAATGATAATACAGACTTTCAACCATAAAAGTATTTCTATTTTATAAGAAAAATATTTATAAAATAGATGTTTAAATAGTATAGATAAATAAATGTTTTTATTATGTCTAATTAAACATAATAAGACTAATAATACAAGACACGGTCCAAAAATACTATTTTCATAGAAAATGGATACTTTCTGATGTAAAGTAATGAAAATAATTTTCTCATAATTTTTATAAACTTATTTATATTTAAAACTGATTTAATGAGATTAAATCATGTTTAAATGATTAAAAATAGGAAAAATAATAAAAATAAATGTTTTCTTAACCAAATATTTTTATTTCAGTTCATAATGATTAGAAATAATTTATCAAAAATTTTGAGATTAAAATAGTTAAAAATGAATTTTTAACCAATTAAATATGATTAAAACAATTAAATTCAATAAAAATATGAAAATAGGACATTTTCCAGAAAATAAAAATGTGGTAATTTTCTTTATGGTGTCAAGATGCTACTCCTAAATTTTTATAATTTTTGGAGCAAAAATGAATTTAATATAAATATTCTAAGTTTATATAAATAATAACAAAATAAAAGAAATAGGAAAAGGAAAAAAAATGCTGAAAAAAAGAAAGAATTGTTATTGCTTGGTTTCGAACCTATGACGTTTGGATTCAGAAACAAGAGACTCAACCACTAGACCAAGCAACCAAGTTGTTGATTTTATCCAAACACTATATTATTAACCAGTTACTTAGAAGTCATCTTTTTCCCCAAATAACTCTAGAACCCTAACCCTAACCTTAAATTCAATAACCCGATTTCAACAAGGTGAGACCAAGAAATCATAGGGCTTTCGTAAAGTGATATCTAAATAACAAAAAGGCAATGAAAAGTGAGACTTACAAGTTCGTTTGATGGTTCGATTGACATGTTTTTGGCTGATGCAAACAAGGACACGAATCTATGGCTTTAGAACGCGAATAGGATGTAAATAATAAAGGATTTATGGTTGAAATACCCTTCTGAATGCAGATATGCGATAGATTTATAATGGCCAAGTCAAAACGAAACCGATTAAGCTTTGATTAGCCCTTAACTCCATGGTTACACCTTGTGGGTTATGAGAATCGTTTTTTTTAATTAAGGTTTTAATTAATTGTAAGACATAATCAAGTCCAAATTTCCTTGAATTGCATTCGTAGAAATTGAATTCTAGCTTTAAAAACATTAATGATGCTTTAATGTTTTTTTTTCTTTTGATCGTAACTTAGCAAGGTAGGGGAATGAGTTTGAATTAAGTTTATGAAAAATGCAAAACAGGTCCCTACACTTTAAAAAGATTTAAAACACTATTAACAAATTTGTGTGTGTATTATTTAAACACCTTTAAGAAAAAATGTAATCTATTTATTTAAAAAAAAAACTTAACTTTATAAACTTATAATTTTTTTTATAGATTAAGTAAGTTTATAGATTCCCATTGTATACACATATCATGTTAATACGTGTTTATAAAATACGTAATCGTGAAAATTTAAAATTTGTTGCCAAATGAAAGGAAATTTCTTAAAATAAAATGAAGTAGTGATGAAAATGGAAGTTCAAAATAGATGAAGGGATAAAATTAACAACTCGCTAAAAGAGGAGGGTAACAGTTGTCACACAGTGGCTGGGGTACCGTCGTTTCTAGTGAGTTGGATGTCGACGTCCTCAGTCTGGTTGATGACGGTTGCGTTGGGATTGGGTTCAGCCATGGGTGGGTTAAAAGTGGAAAATGTTATAACCGAACGGATGGCTCCAATGAAGAAACAATAAGTATCTCAGAGATTACCACTAATCACCGAGAGGTTAGCACTTATGTTAATATACGTACGTTCCTTTACCCAAACCTTTGGATTAACCCAGGGAAGCAAATAGAAGTGAGTGTGTGGTGAGTGAAGTAAGAACACGAAGATATAAGTGGCTCAGTCGAGTATGACCTACGTCCACTGTGAAGAGCCGGGAATATTATTTCTTGAGAGAATACAAAGCATATGAGTAATCCTAGCTCTATGTTACAAGTACTTAATTTCCGATCCCTTTAGAGGGAGTTGATGTCTTCTATTTATAATGGAGGTCGTGGGCTTGAGGTGAAGCCCACGACAAGTCTTGTGATCTTTGGGCCTTGGCTCGGCCCAACTGTCTTCGGTATCTGAAAAAGGCGGGAAAAGGACGTCCACTATAGATGACGTCAGCGGTGAGCTTACTGGTGGACATGTGGCGGTTTGTGACTGGCCCTTGGCGGCATGTTGTTCTGAAGCTGTGGTCTTTTGTTATTAATGCTGATAGGTTTAATTTTGGGGGAAACTGTCTCTGAAGTTGATATCATAATATTAATATTAATATTAGACAAAATTACAGAAAACGTCCTTTACGTTTACCTAAAATTGCAGGTTTCATCCTTTAACGAAAGTTTTGTTGCATGAAACATCCTTTAACGAAGGTTTTGTTGCATGAAACATCCTTTCTCACTAACGAGGTTAGTTTTTTTTGTTAACTTCGCCTCTAGGGACCATTCTTGCCAATTTTCAAACTTTTCATCCCTCTCCTCTGTAATTTCTGGCGAGTTCATTGTCGAATCCAGCCAGCCAGTCGTCAGAGCTGGATAATAATAACTATTATATGCGTATACCCATTACGTAACCGAACCGATGCATGTTAACACAACACATACCCCACCTACCTCCTATATAAACCCCCTTACACACACAAAATGCACACTACACGCACACTTTATTAATATAGTTTTAGAGAGAGAGAGGGCGCCTTAGAGAGAGAGAGGGTCACGTGAAGGAGAACATAGAAAGAAGAAAGAGAAGAGGGTGAGAGAGAGAGAGAGAGAGACTCTAGAGAGAGAAAGGGACCGGAGGAATGAGACACCACTGGTTAAGGCTGTGCAAAGGGTCAGGAACCGACCCGACCTGACCTGGACCCACTAGAACCGTATACCCTTTTATTGTTGAAATTAGGAACCACGAACTGAACCTTAAAAGGCTATATGGTTTCGGTTCCTAAAGGTTCTCATGGGTCGGGTAAAGGGTCTGACCCTCTAGAATCTTTTAATGTAATAGGCTTTTAGGGGGGGTTACATATTCCTATTCTTTTACCATGCTCGTAAAAGAGTTCCTCCATATGGTTCTAACAATATCTCATGAGTTGCCTTTTTTGAATCATTTTTCGTTTCTTGAAATATGTTTTGGTAACAATTTTGTCATTCTCATCACTCGAAACATTATGTGAATATGTTATGTATACATCACAAATAAACACACACACAGAGCGACATACATACATATTTACTTCAATTTTGGATTATATATATATATTATAATATATCACATCTATGCATATACATCAAGCTGGAAAATATTTCAAGAAAAATACATAGTTATTTTTATAAATAATATTTTTTAATATTGTATTAACATTATGTGAAATCGATTACAATAACACGGTAAAAAGAATAATAAAAAGACAAAAAAAGAGTATTGTTTAATTTTTCCGTTAACAATACATATCTATTGGATCATTTTTATAAATTATTGTTTTTTCAAACATTATCAATCTATTAATAAGTCATGTTCTAATTAAAATACAAACGGTTCTTGTGGTTTTTATATTAGAACCATGGGTTTGGAACCGACCCGACCCGGAAGTGATATTGTTGAGAGGACAGACGACGGTGACAATGGAGATACGGTCATGGTGGTGGTCTTGGGTGTCGGGACTATGGTGGTTGTATGATGGATTATGGTGGATTACGATGGTGCACAGGTGGCGTGGGTGTGTGAAGTTGTTGATGATGGCTGATGTTGCTGGTAGTCGATTATTATCCAGCTCCGGTGACTTGTTGCCGGATCCGGCAATGGACTCACCGGAAATTACAGAGGAAAGGGATGAAAAGTTTGAAAATTAGCAAGAATGGTCCCTAGAGGAGAAGTTAACCAGAAAAACTAACCCCGTTAGTGAGAAAGGATGTTTCCTACAACAAAACCTTTGTTAAAGGATGAATCCTGTAAGATTTAAACATTAAGGATGAAACCTTCAATTTTTAGTAAACGTAAAGGACGTTTTCTGTAATTTTGTCTTAATATTAACCTGTATTTGACTAATATTAAGTGTTGGTGATTTGTGGAGGTGATGGGTGAGGAATATGAAGTGGATGGTGGCTGTGCTGGTTTGAATGTCGGTGGTAGTGGTGGTGGTGGTTTGGGGAGGTGTTGATGGTGGTGGTGGTTTGTAGAGGTGATGGGTGAGGAAGATGAAGTGAAGAATAAATGGGTAGGGCCCACATAACTTTTAATTATATTTTTTATAACAAGGGTAGTTTAGTAATTTCACATCCACTTAACTAGATTACTTAACCTCCATCCACTCCAGGGACTATCCAAGTTAAGGGACACCAAAAGTTGGGGACTACATATGTAATTTTGAAAACTTGGGGACTAAAGGTGAAATTTGGGTAAATCACAGGGACAATTTGAGAAATTTTCTCAAAAAAAAGTGTTTGGGTAATTGTTTGAAAATTAGCTTTTAAAAGATTTTGTGCTTTGTAAAGGAGAAAAGAGGGGAAAAGTTAAAAGTCACAATTTGTGACTTTTGAGATTAAGGAGCTTTTGAGGTAAAAGATGGAGAAAGGAGAAAAGAATAAGGAGAGCCAAACATGCTCCTAGCCGTTTATAATCTCAGCCCCTTTTTTATAATCTAACAAATTTTCATTAAATCTTACAAAATTGGGGTTTCTCCTAGATTAGAGAGGGGAAAAAAGGCCCGAATCCGACGGGTATATATACTCGACACATAGGGGATATAGGGGACGGGTATACTCGAAATTCAATGGGTATGAAACATGTATGAGATTAGTTTTAAAGTTTTTTTACGGGTTTGAGACATATTTGAGACTAGGTGACACCCGACCCAAATACCTGAAACCACATATCCGTTTACCGAAACAATATACCTCACCATATACCTGAATTGTTTTTATGTTACTCGTTAATTTTTGTAGGTTCATCATGTGAAATAAATTTTCTTTTGAAGCATGTATTTGATAATAGTATTTATATTTAGTATGTTGTGAAGTATATAAATGGAACTATATAAAAATTATAAAGTTGTTAATTATTTGTGATAAACATATGTAATTTATATTTTGATTTATAATAGTTATCATATAAATAAAAGATTAAATAATAATTATAATAGTGCAAAACATGTATTTGGAAATCTCAATGGGTATATCCGTTACCTGCGGGTATGCCTGATTCCCGATGGGTATGGGGCGTGATTTTACAACTGGGTATGGATACGAGATTACTAATACCGACCCATTGCCATCTCTACTCCTTGAACTACATTTCAAAGCTTAAATTAGGTTAGGGATGGAAAAGAACTCGAGCTTGATAGGTATACCCGAAACATATGTGACGGATATAATTGAAACCTGACGGGTATGGGTGGGACATGAGATTAGTTTTAAAAAATTTCATAGATTGGAACGGGTTTGAGATTAGGTTATACCTGACCCGACTACCCGAAATCACATACCCGTTAACCCGAACCATATGCCTGGTTTTATTTTATTAGGTTCATTATGTGAAAAAAATGGAATATGTATTTGATTACATTATTTGTATATTTTATGTTAAGAAATATATACATGAAACTATATAAAGTTTATAAAGTTATAATATAATAATTAGAAAACTTATAAATTTATATATTATCCTACTAGCTGATTACCCCGGGAAGGTCATGGGATTGAAAAATTTAATATGATTTAATAAAAAATGATAAAAGAAGAAAACTCAAATCACGAAAAGAGTAAATAACTTAAACATAATCAATCTTAGTTAAAAAACTATTATTTAAAAAGTTAAAAAAATAAAAAGTATAAACCATATTAAACATAATACAGTATTAAAAAGATAACGTTCAACATATAATCATCTTCACGTAATTTAAAATATGTTACAATTTGATTTTGGCTTATATAGATGTAGAATAATGGCTACTCAATAATTCTATATTAAATTAATTTGTAAATAAAATCTTTAATTTTAAATTAGAAGATATGCATATCTTCTTTTATTTATTTTTAAATAAATATTTTATTAAACTGTAAACAAATAAATATTTAAATTTTTATGTTAATCCTTATACATAATTGAAAACAATATTTATATATAGTATATATAGAAAATAATATTTAAATTTTAAATAGAATATAGTAACAAATAATTCAGTCAAATTTATTTTCAATTAGAAGATATGCATATCTTCTTTTATTTATTTTTAAATAAATATTCTATTAAACCTCTCACCTCAATGTGCCACGTGGCACATTCAATGGGGGGTTGAAGCCTCTATTGAATGTCACATCATCATAAGTCAATTCTTTTTATTAATAGTTATAGATATGTTTATAAATGAATTTTAGTTTATAATAGTTGTTACACAAAAAGAAACTATATATTAATTATATTAGTAAAACAATGTATTTGAAAATCTCCATGTGTATCTTTTAATAAACTAACCGGTATACCCGATACTCGTGGGTATGCCCAATAGACGGGTAATTACCCGACATGTATTGAGTCGGGTATGGGATATGATTTTACAAACGAGTATGGATATGTGATTACCAATATATGACCCGAACCTGACCCATTATCATCCCTAAATTCGGTTCGTTAATAATTTTTCAAGCTTGAGAGCATTCATAATAGGTTCTTTATCTTTATTTTTATAATTTAACTAAAAGTAATCATTTTTTATGTTGGAAAAATTACAGAAATCATCCTTTATGTTTACCTCTTTTTTTAGTGGTTGTCCTTTAACTTCAAAATTAATGAAAATCGTCTTTTATGTTTCAAAACCTTGCACCATTTATCCTTTATCACTAACACAGTCAATTAGTCTTTTTTTACTCATTAATCAAAAAACATTTTAAAATATAAAACAAAAAGAATTAAAAATTAATTTATATATATATATATATATATATATATATATATATATATATGTGTGTGTGTGTATCCCTTCTTTTGTTACCCCCACCGCCACCATAACCTGTCATCACCTCCACCGTCTGTAATCACTACCACAACCACAACCACTACCAACCTACCACTGCACCACACCACTACTTGTCTGAATCTTCTCCAAACTCTCTCACATATCACAAAAATCTCACATCATCAACCCCCATGTACAATCTACAAATCTATCAACACTCACACAACAAGATTCAAACAAACCTAGATTATTAGGGACGATTTATGATTCCTCCTGTGATCCCCAACACTTTGATGTTCCCGTTAATTAGATCAACAAGATTCACGAAGTCTAAACTCGTTCTTCTTGTTTCTCATGAAGGAGGAGGTTAGATTTTGGTGTTTTGTCTGGAACTCGTCGTTTTCAACCTTAAGACACATCACCACTATCCCTCCACCGCTAGATTTTTTGTGGAAAACTCTTAATCAAATTGGGGGTTAGGGTTTGTTGAAGAATTAAGATTTAGGGTTTCTTAATTATGGTGGGGGTGTCTGATTTGGTGGAGTTTTTGTGGTTGTTGGATTTGTGGGATTTCGTGGTGGCAGGTGGTGGTTGGTGGCACTATGGGGGGTTGTTTATGGCAGGTTGTGGTGGTGGTTGGTGGCATTGTGGGGTGTTGTTCGTGTCAGGTTGTGGTGGTGGTAGGTTGGTGGTAGAGGTGGTGTTGTGGTTTGGTGGTGGAGGTGGTGGTACGACCTGGTGGCAGTGGTGGATGGTGGTAGGTTGTAAGTGCTTGGAGGGAATATGGTGGAGGGTTATGGTGGGATATCAGTGTTTTTGGGTTTAATAGGAGGAAATAAAGATAGAAGGTGAGATGTTAATTATGCCCTCACGTGACCTTCACGTGACATAACTTAACCAGAAAAAACTCACGTTAGGCCCAGAGGACAAAAGTTGTAAGATTTTAGAACATAAAAACGATTTTCATCAATTTTGAAGTTAAAGGACAACCACTGAAAAAGAGGTAAACATAAAGGACGATTTCTGTAATTTTTCCTTTTATGTTTATCAACAATTTGTATACACCTATCTAGGGCTGTAAACGATCCCAACTTTATGAACTGTTCATGCCTAGTTCAGCGTGAAATTCGTTTATGTTTGTATAATAAACGAACGAACATGAACTAAATTCTTGTTCATTTAGCTAAACGAACAAACTTGAACACATGTTTTGTTCGTTCATTTATGTTTGTGAACGTCCGTTTATATTCGTTACTTTGTGTCCATTTATGTTTGTTAACTTAAATTTTAATAAAAACATATGGATGTATATTTATATAAATATAAACATAAAATGTACTTTCTAACTACTTATCGTATTTAGTCACTATTTTTTAATAAAAAAAAAAAAGACTTTATGTTCGTCAATGTTTGGTCAATTATGTCAATTTGTGTTCATTTATTTTGGTCAATTATATTTGGTCAATTAAATCACGTTTGTTTATGTTCATGGAGTGTTTGTTTAGGTTTAAGCGAACAGACATGAAGAACATGTAAATGTTCATTTTCTTAATGAACAAACATGATTAAAAATATGTTCGTTTATATGTTTGTTTTGTTTGGTTTATTTACAGCCTTACGCCTATTTATAAACTAACATAAAACTAATGGAAATTGCCCACTCTGTCACCACATGCGGTTTCACCACTTGCAATTAGTTATGCAACCATAGACAACCAATCACGCATAATAATTATGCAATACATAATAATGGCATAACTTATGTTTATAATTAAGCACTCCATATGCACATCACATCAGAGGTGTTTAAAGTAAAAGTCGTTTTTAAGTACTGGAATGCCGATTTAGGTTACTGTACAACGGTTTCGTGAGAATGATTAAGAATTGACATGTAAGGATCACATTTTGAATTTATACATGATGTTATGAGTTCTTTTGCCTAGAAAAACACCAAACATGGTGATTCAAAACACAATTAAAACACATTGCTTAACTTTCTTCATATGGTGTATTAAGTTTTAAGCCTAAACTACATTTGTTTTGTGTTTTTAGTTGTTATGTTTGGTATTTTTTTTGCTAAAATAATTCAAAATATCATGAATAAGTTCAAAAAATGATACCTACATATCAATTCTTAATCCTTCTCATAAAATATGGTTTTTGTACACTAACTTCACCCTAAAAAGATTTGTATTTAAAGAGAATATATGACTGGATTTCATTAATTGATTTAAAAAAAAATATTTTGTCATGTGAAAAAGTATTAAAAAGATAGGGCAATCTTGAAAACATTATGGTAAGCTATTTCAATTATCCCTCCGGCCTTTTCACGCATAAAACATTGTTGCATGAAACGACTTTCATCTCAACTTTGATTTTCTTGATGAAGAAATCAAAATCATTCTTAAAATTTGTTGGTTAAGTCTCTTAGATTTGCCGAAGCATTAATGCTATTCAATATGAAAGGTTTACAAATAAATATTCAAAATTTATCAAACACTAGTGGGTTTACTCGCGCGTTGCAGCGGGATCCACAAATGGGTTGCAATACAAAATTATGATACTTAGGTTTTTTGCCGCAAGTTACGCAAAAAGAATAGAAATGTGCACACTATGTTTTAACAAGTATTCGTAGAAAAAAAATAAAAGAAATGTGCACCACCACTTACAATTGATTGCAGTTCACCACAAAACCATGTACTCATTATTGAACAAATCTTAATAAACCAAACGTATGTTACTGTAACAAACCAATATGAACATAAACATCACTCTTGTATAAGCCGTCCGGTCATTGCATATCTACATAACCGTGCCATTGAAGACACCTTGCTAAATTATAAAGTTCATTTACATGACAAAAGCATGTAGTAGTAATAATATGATATTGTATACAGTATCATATGAAGGTCACTGTCTAATTAGAAATAAAAGTTGTGATTTTTAAGTTTGTAATAGACTTGCCCAATCTGACCCAGCAACTAAAAATTTTCCTAATGTAGCCAGTGAGCTGAACCATCCTGTCCACTTTACCGCTGGGTAGACGCATATATATGAAAACTGTTTATAATATAAGTATTATTATGGCACACGATAGCCAAAAATTCCCAAAACACGAGTAGAATGCAAGTGTGCAGCCATATCGGGGTGATTGTTTTGAATGGTTGAAAATTGGCAATCTTGGCTCTTAAATCCTCAAATATTAATAAATTGCTAGACTTAATATCTATGAATTATTTAAGGATGGACCTTGTTATGCAAATAATCCAGTCCCTTTGCTGCATCAACAAAAATCTTTACCCACTGCACCTAATCAAGCACAAGCCCTAGTTGTGTTCCTTGCAGACCATTCCTACCTGCATGTATATATGCATATTATATAGATTTTAAACCCAACACCAATTATATTTCAACTTATATATCTGTTAATTTAAACACGAAAACAAAAGTGCGAACAAGTATTCATGTAATGCAGTATGTCATATAGAGATCTCGTGGTTGCAAATTCATAAGCCAAGACACGTGTATTTCCTTCCACACAGCTCAATAATATTTTTGTGCTTCAATGTTGAGATCATGACAATCGTGAACAGGAAGACAAACATTATAAAGAAAAGAAAATGATAACCTTAATTTGAATATAAATAAATATACATATATGAGCAAATAGCCAAGTCATAGTTAGTCTTGATTATGGGTCAAACAACACCTTTGCCCCTTGCATCTTGGCAACAAGTGAACCCATTGTGCATAGGTGCACACTAAGTACTATTTAATTAATGTGTCAATTACAATAAAAAAAGTTATAGGGTCAACCTCTAACTACATATCCCAGTACTTTTCAAATGAATGGTAATTACTTACAGCTCGAAAGTTACATACTGATAGATAATCCTTCAATTATAGGGTCAACTTCTAGCTACGTATCCCCAGCCGTCACTCCTCTAGCTAAGGCTCTAGTTAGGATGTTTCCACAATTCCACCTAAAAATTTGAACATTCAAGGTCGTTCGGATATGTATTTGCAAAAGTGATATTGTTATATTAAATACCCAAAATCAAATAATCAGATAATAACTTGGAAAAAGCACATCCAAACACCCTCATAAAGCTAATAGTGGATTTTTTTTCTTAGTTAGATTGTATGAACTGGAGATAAGACTTTGGGAGACTTTATGCTTGTTAGAATTATTTAATTAAATAGAACACATCGATCTTGTATGAATATAATCAATACTTTGTAGTGACAACAATATATGTCTTAACAAACCATTAGAAGCTAAATGATTTATTAATTACCTTCCTTGCGCAACCTTTGGCGGTGGACCCTCGTGGTAGAAGCTTGGCATTGGGTTTGCCTTAAATAACAAACTCTTTCTGAGTTGCTTAAGGTTTGCTTCCCTTTCTTCATTTTTAACACAAAATATAAACTTCAAACTGAAAATAGATGAAAAAAAATTAACTAATAAAGGTCATAGAAATTTTACCTTGGTTCTTGCCTCACATTGAATTCTCTACCTCCAACGCTTATTGTTTCTCTAATTTGGAATAAAACTGAAGCAAAAGAGAACTAATATATATATATATATATATATATATATATATATATAGTATCAGGTTATTGGAAACCCTTGTTATAGTGAAAACCTTGGAAACACTATCAAACTCTAACTTCGCGACTTTTTTTTTTCTATGAAAATTTTAGGGTATGTAACATACATGATTTTAAGCATTTTGGGCCAAAAAATCGAAAAAGGGACCAGCCGTTTTTAAAAAAAAAAATAAAAACCGTCTTCGGGTAAAAAAATGGGTAACACGTGTTAGTCGAAAATTTAATTATTTTTTTTAAAAAGTGTTCAGCGCTTTTTTGATTTTTTTGTCCTAAAATGCTTAAAATCATGTATATTACATGCCCTAATTTTTTCAAAAATAAATAAAATTGGGAAGTCAGAGTTTCTAGAGTTTTCACTATAAGAGTGGGTTTCCACATTATCCTTACCCTATATATATATATATATATATAGGTTTAGGTTCCTGTACAAAGGACATTTTTCGTACAAAGTGTGAGAAGTCTATGTAGTTATCGTGTTTTAATTTTTGGCTATGATGTTTTTGATTCCTTTTTCATTGTATTATATATAAAAATACCAAACGTAACAATTTAAAACACAATGAAATGTATTCTAGACATGAAAGTTAAAACACACTGATTACTTTATTCGTATGGTGTTTTAGATTACATGTCTAGAATACATTAATTAGTGTTTTAAATTGTTATGTTTTGTGTTTTTCTATATAATACTATGCTAAAAGAATATAAAACATCATGCATAAAATTTAAAACACAATGGCTATATAGACTTCTCACACTTTGTACGAAAAATGCCCTTTATACATGAACTCTACCCTATATATATATATATATATATATATATATATATATATATAGAGAGAGAGAGAGAGAGAGAGAGATGTTAACAGGCCAAAAGATGTTAGCTTACATGTTGAAATTGGCCGGTCAAGTAGATTAAAAACATTTTTGTTAATAATTGGTGTAGCATATTTGATTTTGTACTTTTGTTCATTAAAAATACACTTTTGAGTTTTTTTTTTTTTTTTTTTTTACTATTTTCAAACTAATTATCATCTACAAGTTTGTAATCCAAGACAATGATCGATTATGCATTTTTTTTGGGTAACTTTGTTAAATAGTAACCAAGTTTTAGGATTGTTCTAATTAGATCACTCATAATTTTTTTATTCCAATCAAGTAACTTAAGTTTACTTTGATGTTTCAATCCTATATATTTTACCTAATTAAATAGAAGGTCATCAATCCTAATTGCATTTATTTAGTTTTTTTTTATTAGACCGTCCGGAGTGGGGGCGGGAAGGGGGGGGGGGGGGGACACCGCCGCCGGTAGGGCGTGAGGGGGGCGGGAGAGGGGGGGGGGGGGGGGGGGGCAACTCACTGGCGTGGGGCAAAACTTTTCAGACATGTGGCAATTCTTGATTGGTGGGAAATGATGAATGGACCGTTCGAAAAAAAAATTGAAAAAAGATCCGTTGCATTTTAACGGTCAAAAAAAAAATATATATATAAATTACCCCCGTTTCACTACAAAACACCCACTTTAACTTATTTATTCACAAATTTTATACACTTCTTCAACCATTTTTTATACAATGCTTCATATATTTTTCATACTACTCATCATTCTTCAACAAAAAATAAACCCATACAACTGAGGCTTTGACCCGAACAACCCATACGCGTACATCCCAAACCCAAATACACCACCGGTTCGCCCGATCCCAAACCATCCACCCATTCCTTCACCTTGTCCCGACTACGCGGGTTATGCGGGTTTCATTAATGGGCAAATTTATCCTAATTTCCCATTCAATGATTCTCCCGTTCCTTCACAACTTCCTTTAATGCAAATCGTACCCGAAACACAACCTCAAAATGTTGCGGGATCCTCTTCGGGTAAAACCCCCCCTGCAAGAAGAAGTCACAGGAAGAAGACGGCGGAGGGAAGAGAGTTCTATCGAGCAAACGATACTCTCTCGTCCAAGTGGACAAAGATAAACAGGGTCGAAAACTAATTCGTCCAGAAACCGTCAAATTGACCCTGAAAACGTAGAAGCCGTTAATTTGGATGAAGACGAGTTCGAAGAGGAATTGAGTCGCCCACCCGGTCGAGATAAGTCAAAAAAGAGGTCGCAAAAATCTACTGCTTCGGGTTCGGGTTTTGGATCAACCGGCGCCTACAGCGCTGACTTGCAAGATTTAAATTCCACCATGATTCAGTTCAATACGATTCAAGAAAAAATGCTCGAGGAGAAAAAAAAACATTCGCGAAGCGTTTGAAAAAAAAGTTGAGTATGAAAGAGCGAAAGTTGAGTATCAAAGAACAGCGCGAAAAACGCGAAGATATGAAATTTATCGCCATGAGCACCGATCATCTTCACGGGCCAGAGTTAGAGATGACGCTACAAATGAAGCGTGACCTCATGGAAAAATATAATATTAATTAATGTGTTAGTTTTTACTTTTTTTTCGGTTTTTTTATTATTTTTACGTTTTTTATTTTTCTAGGTTTTTAATTTTTGTATTTTTCTAGGTTTATATTAATTAAAAATGTTATTTTAATTACTTAAAAAAAAAAAATGTCACATGTCACTTCCCCCCCCCCCCTTCCACTCCCCACAATTATTTTCCCCCCCACAAGGGTCCCACAAGTGCCACATGACGTTTCATCCCCATCTTTCCCCCACCACTCCGGATAGTCTTAATATCATGAAATTTGAAATTAGTGACATGGACTTGTTTTTAATTGAATATCAAAATCATATTCTCAATGTTTACTCTCGTCGTCGTCAACAGTCCTAAAAATGTTTTTATACTAATACACATTTTTTTTAAACTATTTCTCACCAATTACCATATATGTTCAACTAATAATAACCATTTGTCCAGCACTTGTAGCACAGTTGGTTGAGGGCCTAAAGTTTTCTATGGGAGGCTTGGGTTCAATTCCCACTAGCTACATTTAGAGGACATTGGTGGAGGGGAAGTGAGGGATGACCCAGCCATTGGCTTGGGTTCGAGTCCTGATCCCGACCGGTTTTACCGACTATTTCACCGTCGTGCCTTCGGGCGGGTGAGTGGTCGGGTTTTCCCGGGAATTGGTGGCAATTGGTGGCCCGGGTACTTTCGAGTACCTGATTCGTCAAAAGGGTGCCTGAGAGTGCTTGGAATTGATTCGTTGGCCGTTCAAAAAAAAATAATAATAACCATTTAATTAAAATAACACAGTGGCCAATTTCTTATACATTATTGGAATGCATCGTCTTCTCTGCTAGTTCTCTACGTCATCAGAGGATCCTAAGAAATAAAATCCTCAAACTCATGTTTCGTTCACATATAGGGTATGTTTGGCAAAACTAGCTGGAGGCTGGTAGCTGGAAGCTGTAAGCTGGAAGCTTTTTAAATATATTTTGGTGTTTGGTAGAGTAGCTGGAGCTTTTAATAAAATGTATAAAATGACCAAAATGGTCATAATTAAAAGCTTGTAAAGAAGGTTTTTATTTTATTTTTAAAATAGAATGGGCATTTGTGTCATTTACTAATTAAAAGCTTGTAGCTAGTAGAGCTTTTTCATAAAAGCTACTACTAGTAGCTTTTCACTGTAGAGCTTTTTCTCTAACCTAAAAGCTTCCAGCCTTTTCAACCAAACAAAGCTTTTTATTAAGTAGGAGCTTTTTCTTAAAAGCTTAAAGCTTGAAGCTCCTAAAAGCTCTTAAAAGCTCCTTGCCAAACATACCCATAGTGGATCAAGTTCGAGGCTTACATACACAATGTATCTATGAAAAACCTATGTATATACCAGGCTGGATGGATTGTTGGGTCTGCTGACCTGGAGAAGAACAGATGATTGGAAAGCCAAAACATGCTAACAGTTGATCCACACAATAAACAGTCCTTACAACATACTTCTCCCAAAAGACTGCTGACTCTAACAACTGTTCTATCCAAACAACTGCTATGACAACTACTGATACAAAGGACTGCTGAATAAACACTGATGAAGAACAACTGCTAATCAAAGGTCTGATGAAGAACAACTGCTGATCCAAGTACTGAAGACTAAAGCGCTGCTGGAGCCAACAACACTTAGGCTCCAGCAGAGGATACAAGACCAACAGAGTTTTCCTACAATAGTAGTTTACCTTCAGTGTTTTCAATGTAACAGTAGTTTGTAATAGGCAGATGTTTTATGTTTGTTATTCTGTTAGAGGTCACTGTCTTAGGTGACGTCAGCCTAGGTCATCAGTGGTTTAGGTTTGTCTATAAATAGAATAGTGCTTGTACTGTTCTATTGTATCACACACAAACATTCTCTCAGACAAACAATCACTATGTGATCAGGTTGAGGGGGAGTACTTGTATGATTGTAATCTTTTAGATAAATGAAAGCATTCGATCAGAAAACATTTACTCTCATGTTTTGATTAATAGTTTGTTATTCCGCTGCACTTTCATTCTATTTTCATTTCATTCTTATCATTTTAGTTAAACATAATCAAAACAAACAAACTCAGATCCTAACAATTGGTATCAGAGCTTGGTCAATTAAATTCGATCTAACAAATCAATTTAATATAAACAGATCAGCTCACAATTATTGATATCGTTTGTCTGTTAGATTGAAAACAGAGTAATAGTTTAATTTCGTTTCAACCGTTTTTAAACAGACTTTGTTTTTTGAAAAATCAGAGAATGGCTTCAATCAATCACGATCCACATAACACTGGCACAAACAACAAGCCACCGATGCTTGTCAGATCTGAATACAATATCTGGCAACGTCGAATGAGCCATGTTTTAGCTCAACAGAACACTGGGTGTTGGAAGTCGGTTATCTTCGGACCACATGTTCCGACGGTGCCGAGTACTGAAGATCCCAAGGTTCAAGAGCCAAAGAAACTTGAAAACTACTCCGACCAGGATTTTCAGAAAATTGAGTTAGATGCTAAGGCCTTCAGTATTGTGGCCATGGCTCTACCCAATGATATATATGCTGGGTTATTACATTGTAACAGTGCAAAGGAGTTGTGGGATGCACTGAAAGAACAATTTGGTGTGACTGAGGAGGTTATTGAAAACAATCATGAAATACTTAACCAACAATATGAAACATTCAGTCATGTCAAAGGAGAGTCATTAACTCAACAGTTTGAGAGGTTTAATTGTTTAATTAGTGAACTAAAACTGGTTGGTCTTACTTACCCTCATTCAACCCTGAACCATAGGTTTTTAAGATCATTACCAGACAAATGGGACACTATTGCTATTGTGATGAGAAACTCGATTGGATTTAAAGACCTATCACTGACCCAGCTTCATGGTAAACTCTTGACCTATGAAAGAGAGCTTAACCAGAAAAAGAAGCTCCAGGACTCTGGAAAAGTGTCTGATGATTATGTATTTGGGAATACAACACTTTTGGGTCATGATGAGGTGCCTGGAAATACTAAGGATCAGAGTTATGATCATTTCATTGACATAACTTCAGGTTTTAACTCAGGTTTTAGCTCTGATTCTTATTCACCAAACTATGCTTTCACAGCAAGTGCCAAGTGGTGGTGATATCCAGGCATCTGATAACATATCCTTTGAGTATGATGACCTGAAATACTTTGACCCTGATGATTTGGAAGAAATGGACATTATGCACCAATTGGCCCTTCTCAGTGTAAGAACTAACAATTTTTACAAGAAAACTGGGAGAAGGTTTCCAGGGTTAACTGGCAGATCAAAGGTTGGGTTGGATAAATCAAAGATAAAGTGTTACAAATGTCATAGACTTGGTCATTTTGCTAGGGAATGTAGGAATCAACATGGTACACCTATAATCACCTATCCAAATCAAAGACCTCAGACCAACACTTATCAGAATTCCTATAATACCCCTGGACCAAATGTGCAAAACACTGCTCATTTTGCACAGTCCTCAAACACTGTTCCTTTCCAGTATGTCCAAACCACTGTTCCTCAGATCCACTATGTGCAAACACCTGTTACTCAAGCACCTGTGCAAACGACTGTTGCTTCATCCTCTGCTCCTGCAGAGACCAGTCAACAGAGCTTCTTTACACAAGGCTTTGTTGATTGGAGCAGTCTACCAGATGAGTTAACAGATGAAAATTTTGCATTAGTTGCCAAAGCTGAAAATGAACCAGAAAACTTTTGTTTCATGGCTATGGTTGATGAGGTTGAATCTGAGGAGGTGGTGACTGAATCTGATGTTGTGACTAATGATGTTGTTGATGAAGTTGTTACAGGTGAAAAACCTGAAGAAGAGGTTGTGAATCTCTCAGATCCCTGGGGTGCATTTGATGATTGTGAGTGCAAGTGTGATTGTGCATTGATGGCTGCTACTAAGGTATCTCCTCAAATTCTTAAGGAGTTGTGTTCTGACAGATGTGTAATTGCATTTGCTAACATCAAAGAGGTGAATGAAAACCTTAGAAAGAAAATTTTAGATGATGAAGTTAAATTTGAGAAACTTTCAAAAGACTTAAAAACAAGTTTAACTGAAAAGGAGTCTGAAATAAGCAGTTTAAAACATGAAGCAACCATAACCAAAGACCAGCTCCAAACTATGATAGCAAAATATCAGAGTTGTAAAAGTGAGCTTGAGTCCACCCAAGTTGAATGTGAGAAATGGGTGGAATCATGTAGAGGTTTTGAGATGCTACTCAACAAACAAACCAAAAGTCATGTGAAGTTTGGTTTTGGTTTTGAAACCACTGCTACAGCTTTTGAAAATACTGACAAAAGGAGTCAAAAGTCTGTTGAGATAGTTCCAACAAACCTGCAGGGTCAAGAAATTAAAATCACTGAACCAAATGGTAAGAAAATTGTTCTTGAAAAACCAGAAGGTTCCTCATCATTCACTGAACTTGAAAAGTATGAATTTATACCTACCTGGTCTGATGAGTGTGATACTCTTGAGAATTTTAACCCTGTTGATTTTAAAACACCTGAAGGAAAGACAACTCCTCAGGCAAAAGTCATTCCCTTGAAAAACCTTCCAGCAGATGCTCAAACATATGCTGAAAAGAAGGCTGAAAAAGGGAAGAAGAAAGAAAAGACTATTCACTTGTTCTGTGATTTCTGTGAGAAGAAGAATCATGTCACTAAAAACTGTTTTCTTCTAAAAGCATATGACATTAACAAAGGAACAAGTGAATGTGATTCCAAAGCCACATGTTCAATATGTGGGAAAAAGAATCACAAGACCAAAGAGTGCTTGTATCTCAAAAATTTTGATGTAAAAATACAAGAATACAAAGCTAAAACTCTTGCAAATCCTGTGGTTAGTACTTCAAAAGGAAAGCCCAAACAGACTTTCACCCCTGTCCAAACATCTGTTACTAAAAGACTTGAAACATCTGCTTCGAGAGATGTCCAAGTAACAGATGCTCCACCCACAAGCAAATACCCAAGAGGTTATGGACAACCACCATGTCATAGTCTGCCACATGTTTATGAGGAGCCAAAAAGACCCTCTAAACCAAGAGTGAACAGAAATCCATATGGGTATTATCATCTGTCTGGAAGTGATCAAACAACTGTTGCCCCAAGTGTTGACATTCAAGCACTGGCAAATGGTCAGCAGCAGTTGTTGAACTTAATTCAAAAATTAGTTCAAACCACTGATCACCTTCCAAAGCTTGAGTCTGAAAGGTCTGAGGACCCATCCAAAGCCAACTTGGCTTTGGACACTCACCAAAACTAATCCATTACTGATGTGCAGGGAGCTTCTGCTTGTTTAGATAGTCTTTGGTATGTAGATAGTGGAGGCTCCAGGCACATGACAGGATGTAGAGCCCTTCTTCTGGACTTCTTGGCTCATGGAGGGGGTGACATATCCTTTGGTAAAGATTCAAAAGGTAAGGTGTTGGGGTCAGGGACTGTACAAGCTGGAAAACTCAAGTTTGAAAATGTCAATCTTATTGATAATCTCAAGTTTAATCTTCTGAGTGTTTCACAAATGAGTGACAAAGGTTATGGCTCATTCTTCACAAAGAAAACTTGCAAGATTATTGGGCCAGAAGTGGTGAAAAAGATTGATACCATCATTGCTGAGAGCAAAGCACAACTTGTTGCTAATAGAAGTGGCAATGTGTATGTTGTTGATATGTTAAAGGACAATCCTATGGCAAATGTCTGTTTGTTTTCTGCATAGGAGATTGGGTCACACCAACCTTAACACTATCAACACACTCTCCAAACAAAGCCTTGTCCGAGGTCTACCATCAAAATAATTCAAATGTGATGAGCATTGTGTTTCTTGTTTAAAAGGGAAACAACATAAAAGCTCTTACAAATCCATTGATGAGTCCAAAACCAGTCAATGTCTACAATTGTTGCACATGGACTTGTTTGGCCCTGTTAAAATCATGAGTCTAAGAAGAAAAAGATTTTGTCTTGTCATAGTTGATGATTTTTCTAGGTTTACATGGACTTACTTTTTACATTCTAAGGATGAGACTGCAGGTATATTGAAGGACTTTGTCACCAAAGTTGAAAAACAATATGACTTGCCAGTAAAAGTCTTCAGGAGTGACTATGGAACAGAGTTTAAAAATAAGGAGTTGGATGATTTCTGTGTGTCAAAAGGGATTGTGAGGCAGTACAGCATCCCAAGAACACCAGAACAAAATGGGGTGGTTGAAAGGAAAAATAGAACTCTTATAGAAGCTGCAAGAACCATGCTAGCAGATTCTGGTTTGCCATTGTCCTTCTGGGCAGAAGCTGTAAACACTGCTTGCTATGTTCAAAACAGAGTTTTGATCAACCCCAGACATCAAAAAACTGCTTATGAAATTTTGTTCAAAATCAAACCATTAATTTCATTTTTCAAAATCTTTGGCTGCCCATGTTTCATTTTAAACCTCAAAGATTCCATTTCAAAATTTGCAGCCAAAGTAGATTGTGGTTACTTTCTGGGATATTCTTCTACTGCCAAGGCTTATAAAGTGTTTAACACAAAGACCAAGACAATAGAAGAAACTCTGAATGTAAAGTTCAATGAACTTTCATCTCTAAAAATCCCTGCAAATCCTGCTGAACTATTTGATTTAGATAAATTCAAATTTGAAGATATCACTGTTAAAACAAACAATGCTGGTATTCCACAGTCTCCACAACAAGATTACAGAACAGATGTTGTGATCCCCAGTCACTACAAAATCTATTCTGCCTCAGAGGAAGCAGCTTTTCAAAACAATTGTCAAAACTCTGCCACAGCTGTGTCAACCACTGTTGGCCAGTCTTATCCTCAAACCACTGAACAATCATCTGTTGACAAAAGTCAATCATCTGTTGACAAAAGTCAGTCCAGTTTTACACCACTTGGACCCATTCCTCCATTACCATTTCAAACATCTGATGGCACTACAGAAGTGCAAACAGATGTTACACCAACAGAGTCACCAAACCTCTGTCCATCACCTCAAAATGCCATCATACCATATCAGGGAGATCTTATTTACTTAAGAGCTCACCCACCAGATCAGATCATTGGCAACATCAGAGAGGGTGTGCTCACAAGAAGCCAATCCCCCAATATCTGTCTTTTTGCAGGTTTCCTATCTCTCACACAACCTGTCAAGTACCAAGAGGCACTAAAAGACAACAGTTGGGTAGAAGCTATGCAAGAAGAACTCCTTCAATTTAAAAGACAACAAGTATGTGAGCTTGTACCATTACCTAAGGATGTTTGTCCTATAGGAACAAAGTGGGTCTTCAAAAATAAAACTGATGAAAGGGGTATTGTTGTCAAGAATAAAGCCAGGCTTGTGGTTCAAGGCTTTAGACAAGAAGAAGGAATAGATTATGATGAAACTTTTGCTCCTGTAGCAAGACTAGAAGCCATCAGACTATTTTTAGCCTTTGCTGTCAACCACAACATAAAGGTGTACCAGATGGACATCAAATATGCTTTCCTTTATGGCAAAATTCAGGAGGAGGTCTATGTATGTCAGCCACCTGGTTTTGAAGACACATTCCATCCTGACTATGTCTACAAGCTCAACAAAGCTCTGTATGGTCTCAAACAAGCACCAAGGGCCTGGTATGAAACTCTTTCCACATTTCTCTTATCCATTGGTTTCACAAGAGGTAAAATAGACAAAACTTTATTTCATAAATGGAAAGGGAAACACTTAATGATTGTTCAAATATATGTGGATGACATCATTTTTGGATCCACATGTAACCAAATGTGTGAAGAGTTCAGAAAACTCATGACAGCAGAGTTTGAGATGAGTGCCATGGGTGAGCTTCAGTGTTTCCTTGGTCTTCAAGTGAAACAACTGCAAAATGGCACATTCATTCACCAAAACAAATATGTAAAGAATTTATTAACCAGATTTGAGATGAATGATTGTAAGCCATGTAGTACACCCATGAGTACAGTCAAGCTGCTCACTATTGATGACAAGGATGAACTGGTTGATCAAACACATTATAGATGCATGATTGGGTCTTTACTGGACTTAACTGCATCTAGGCCAGACATTATGTTTGCTACCTGTGTCTGTGCAAGATCCCAGGCTTCACCCAGAAAGTCAAACCTTATTGCTGTGAAAAGGATATTCAGATACCTCAAAGGTGCTCCCACACTTGGTATTTGGTATCCTGCTAATGGAAACATTGAGCTTTCAGGTAATTCAGATAGTGACTTTGCTGGTTGTCACACCACAAGAAAGTCCACATAAGGAGGGTGCCAATTTCTAGGGAATGCCTTAGTTTCTTGGCAAAGCAAAAAGTAGGCAGCTGTTTCAACCTCAACAGTTGAAGCTGAATACATTGCTGCTGCAAGCTGTACAGCCCAACTCATGTGGCTTCAAAATCAATTACTGGATTTTGGGATAACTGCACTAGAGACTCCACTCATGTTGGATAGTCAGGCTGCTGAAAATATCATCAAGAATCCAGTCTCTCATTCCACTACCAAACACATTGACATCAGACATCATTTTGTCAGAGTCAGCTATGAAAAAGGTTTGATTTCTCTGCACCATGTTCCAACAGAGGATCAGTTGGCAGATGTGTTAACAAAAGCTTTAGACACATCTACCTTTACAAATCTGATTTCCAGAATTGGTATGTTAAACATGTATTAAACAAATAATTTTTTTTTAAAAAAAATATATAAATAATAATAAAATGTTTCAGAAAATCAAAATTTCTTCAAAATAGCTGTTTGGTTGAAAAATCTGTTTCCAACATCTGATCAGATAAAACAACCACTGTTGTAACACCCCAACCGATGGCGGAAACATCGAGGTGTCACGTATGAATGAGTATACAGTAGCACATGGTAATCCAAATTTTAATTGAAATAAATTTAAATTGCAAATATCCAAAAATAGAAATACATAAGAGTTTTAAATGTGAAAATCTAATACATCACATAAGAATCAAGCATGCATAGACTCCTTATTGTCTTCATAAACACTCTAATCTTCATGCATCATTATTACCTGTTGAGTTGTAAAAATGGGGGGGACAACTAGAAGTTGGTGAGAATACATAATCCATGTTAAGCATATAGTTTAAGTATAAAAGTTTAGCAATTCGTATGTCTATCGTAAAATTTAAGTCTACAAGAATAGTATAATATGTTGACATAATCAAACCTCCGACTAGTTTAGGTCCATCCCGTCATCTACGGTTCACCTTAGTAATATGTTGGAACGATAACAATCACCCACGTTACCTATATAGGAGGTACACGTATCCGGGTGGGGTTGTCAATCTAATAGATCTATTATTGAGTATCGCCGGCTTGGCCCTAGCTAATGATTATGTAATGTTGAAACTCGTTGAAACTCGTTGAAACTGTTGACTAATTCATGAGGCAATAAACTTTACTACTAGACATGCATGTTGAATTGCTTAAAATGTTGCAAGTATAAAAAATCGCATAAACATGGTTACGTAAACTCACCTTGGTATAGTATTAGGTATTGAGGAATAGTATAAGTGTAACCCAATAGATTGCCAAGTATCACCCTATGTATAAGGCAACAAATAAGTCTAAGTCTATCTAGTCTATAAGTATATTCTAGGGTTTTGATTTGGGGATATCCAATTGTTGAATTTATAATAAAATGTTTAAATAAATGAAGGGAAATTTGGTAATTAAATAAATGAAAGTCTCTTTATAAAATTTGAATTTAGGATGTTTACAATAATGTGTTTGAAGTATAAAAATAATTTTTATAAAATTATTTTCTTTAAAATAGATTATTAAATCTATTTATTACAAATTGCCAAAATTTAACTTTAATATTTAAAAATACTAAAATTAAAGAATTAATATTTTTAAAAATCATATTTCTGTTCTAAATATTTAAAAATAAATTGTATAAAATTTTGGTGCAAAAATAATAAAAATTGAATTTATTATGATTTAATTATGATTAAAACAAACAAAAATTGATTAAAAATATAAAATAAATGATTTTTCAAAATTAAAAATCATTTCAGTAAAGTTTGTCATTGTACAAACATAGGATAATTTTTGTAGGAATTTATAATTGTTTTGATATTTTAATGGATTTTTATAAATATAATAGCATAAAATTGATTTAATTATTATAAATATTAAATAAATGAATTTCAGAAAACTAAAAATTGTAGATAAATCTTTTACATCAGATTTGATAAAAATAAATTTTTTAGAATTTATAAAAAGGTTTTAATAATTAAAAATGAATTTACAAGATTTAATGTATAATATATATTTATAATTGGTTTGTTTTTTTTTTAAAAAGAAATTAAGTGGAAAAAGGGGCGCCCAAGCCGGGACTCGAACCCGGATGGCTACGGTTATAAGCATTAGTCACAACCACTTGCCCTAGGCCTGTGGTTGTGATTTAACCCTATTTTAAAAAAATATATACGTTACGCGAAATCAGTTTTATCCCCAAATCAAAGGCCACGAACCCTAGTTCTGCAATTGATTGATTCACTCATCAATAGCCCAATTAATCATGGGGCTATTGATGAGTGATGGCCGATATACAAAACCCACAGGAAAAATTAGACTTACAAGTTTGTTTGAACACGATTTGCTCGGTCAAGTATAAAAGTCAAACAGCGATCAAGAAATAATAAACAGAGTGAATTAAAGAAGATTGGTGGTTGAGAGAAGATTATTGGCGAGTTGAAATGCTTCGTAGAGGATCAATTTATATAGTGGATCAAAGGATTGATGAATTGGCAAGGTTGACCAAGGATTAAAGTCCATACGCGTAAAATGATAAATTGGTGGTCAATTGATGGATGTTAATCGTGTATCCTAGTCACTGATGGCCGATAATCGAGTATGTTTACCAAAATTATACAAATCACAAGTTAATTCGATGATTATGGCAAGTCGCGTGCACACAGTTGACTTACCAAGTCAACTGTGACAATTTGAAATGATAATATAGTTTTAACGCGTCCAGAATGAATCACGTGTGAAGGCCAGCCCAGCTGGTTAGTTCGTTGGTTGGTTTGGGCCGGTCTTGGGCGCGGGTTCGATTCCCGGCCCAAGCAGTTTTTATTTTTTGATAATTATCAAGCTTATCCATGTAATAATTATAATATATAGACTATTAGGGCTTCTAAAAAGCGACAAAAATAATTAATGCGAATATTATAGATAGAACTTGTCGTTTTATTAATAATGATCGTGAAACGTACAAGTATAAATACGAAATGTTACAACTGTTTCATTCATATCCACTGTTGGTTGAAAAATCTGTTTCAAAACATCTGATCAGATAAAACAACTGTTTCGCTATATACCTATACTATATCAATATTCAAAAAAAAAAAAAAAAGTTGGTTCCATCAGCTGTTTGTATCAGTTGTTTGCCAAAATAGTTGTTCTCCACCAGATGTTTCATCCATCAGATGATTGCCACGTCTGCTCATATAAGCAGAGGTTTGGCCACATCAGTGGTTTCTTTTGAGCCTATAAAAACCCTGTTTTACCACAACAGATGTTACACTGTCTCATTGTATTCAAAATACTGAAACCGCCTTCTCCATTCTCAAACCCTCAATCAGATTTCATTCATCTTCACTTTCGGAATCCATCAAAATGGATCTCCAAGCCAAAGCCACCCACAATTGTCTCCCATATCTGGTTAAAACAGATGATAACATATCATTCCATTCCACCATCGACATTCTTCTAAGCTCCAAATACCTACCCATCTTAACCGCTGACGCCCCCATCTATATCGATACTCTCCAAGAATTCTGGTTGAATGCTGAGTTTCTATTGCAAGACAAAAAGCCTACTTCCATTATTTCCAAAATTGGAGAAACAAGTATCGTCATTACCCCTGAAATCATATCCACAACCTTCTCACTAAATGACCTGGTAGGTAAGGATTCCTTCACAAAAACAGAGCTTCACACTGAGTTTCAAGAAAGAGGGTATGATGGTCAGATGACTGGATCAACTCTTTTCAAAAAGTTTTTCCCACCAGTCATGAAATTTTTCTTCCATACCCTTCTTCTATGTGTCTCCGCTAAGTCCACATCCTTTAATGAAATCCCATTAAGGATGCAATATCTGGGTTATGCCATGTTGTCAAACTCTGACTTCAATCTTTCTCAGGGATTGTTCATGGACTTAGTGTCAAATGTGAAAGCAATTAAGTCTGGGTCAAACAATGCTTTTCTAATTTACCCACGAATTCTTAGTGTAATCCTACAAAAGGTCTTACCAGAAAAGGTTTTCAAAAAGTTTTTCCCACCAGTCATGAAATTTTTCTTCCATACCCTTCTTCTATGTGTCTCCGCTAAGTCCACATCCTTTAATGAAATCCCATTAAGGATGCAATATCTGGGTTATGCCATGTTGTCAAACTCTGACTTCAATCTTTCTCAGGGATTGTTCATGGACTTAGTGTCAAATGTGAAAGCAATTAAGTCTGGGTCAAACAATGCTTTTCTAATTTACCCACGAATTCTTAGTGTAATCCTACAAAAGGTCTTACCAGAAAAGGTTTTCAAAAAGGGTGAGGCAATGCAAATGAAAAGCTTAACTGATGAAACTTTCACTAGAATGCTGGGTGGAAGCACCCAAGAAAAAGTGTCAAAAGTGTCCAAAGTTTCTAAAACACAAACAAAGAGGACAAAGACAACAACTGTTGTCAAAACCTCTGTTGTTGAGCTCACTGCTCCTGGTGATCATGGCACTACATCCAGTGCTGTGAAACCCACACCAGCCACTTCCAAAAGAAAACATCCATCCACAAAAACCACCACTCAACCACAAATGAGACTTCTGGATGATGAGGTACCAGAAGAAAACTCTGTTGCACCACCAAAGCAACCTGAAACCACTGTTGTTACTTCCTCACAACAGTTGGACATGCCTCAACCTAACCAAACTCCTCATGAATCCTCCCAAAAGGATCATGTTGTAAGCCAAGGGGAAACACATCATAATACATTTGAGTCACTTGGCCAAATGTTCACAAGCCCCTCTCCCAGGGCTAATTCTCTTGTTACTCCTCCACCCTCACCATCACATCATGTTCCACAAACCATGCAACCTCTGTTTGAGGCAATTGAGAAATCTCAGGAAGATCCCAGTTCCTCTCTTCCACCTATCACTGAGAGCATACCCCCACAAGTGACTGGTCCTGAGAACATTCAATCTGCTATCCAACAAACAGTAGAGGAGGTTACACCACCTGAGTTCAATGCAACTCTAGGTGAGTTTTCAAGTGGATGTAGAGACCATTGTCTCACACCAGGACAGTGATTACATTGCTAAGACTCCCTTGAAGGCAACAACTGATGAGGACAGTGATTACATTGCTAAGACTCCCTTGAAGGCAACAACTGATGAGGCCACTATAGTGTCCCCAAATCAGTTGGAAGTCCCCAGTACCAAGAAAAAGGGGCATCTGATTCACCTATTAGGACTGAATCAGGTAGAACTACCACTGGTAGGGACTTAGATGATCCTATTAACTTAGGAGATGGGTCAAAATACCAAGAATTGACGGACAGAGTTCATGCAATTGAAACCTCTGTAGCAGACATCAAATCTGATGTCAAGCTTATACTGGGTTCCATAGCAGACCTTTCCAAAAGTCAACCATCAACAGCTGATATAGCTAGTGAGCTATGGAAATCCGTTTCCCCCATCATCATAGCCCACAGAAAACTAGCTGATCAGACACATGAAACATATATGGCTGAGATCAGAAACATGGTGGATGCAAGGTACAAAGATACACATGCAGACATTAAAGCCATCAAAGATCACCTGCTAAAGACCACTGGCTCTGCCCCTACCACCATTCTCAGGGATGAAGATGATGATGTCTTCACGGTTGATGATGCCAAAAAGGGGGAGAGTGGCAGAGATAGGCTACCAAAGTTAGATCCCTTTGGTTGTCCTCCTTCTAAAAAGGGCAAAGCTAAGTCTGCCAACAAACCAGAGGCTAGTCAAACAGCACCACAACAACAACAACAAGCAACACCAACAGCACCACAACAAACCACTGACAAAAGCAAAGCAGTAGACAACTCTGCAAACATAGAAGCTGAAAAGGCTGCTCAGGCCAAACAAAAAAGGGCTGACACCTTGGAAGCTAAAGCAGAGTTGCTGGTGAACCTCAAGAGAGAACAACAGCAGGAGATTGAAGATGTGGGATCCTCAAAAAGGATGAAAAGGCCTGCTAGACATGTCAGAAAACCACCATCCAAGCTAAACACCTCTGTTGAAAAAACCACTGCTGCTGAAACCACTGCCACCCAAAACACTGAAACCACCCAAAACACTGCTTCCCAAACCACTGCACCTAAACCTACAAGCACATCTGAACATACAACCACCAAACCTACACCCAAACCTACATCACCAACCAAATCCCAAACATCTGCTGGACCTACTAAAAGGCCAACAGATGTTAATCCAACCATTGATACCAAATCACCATCCCCTAAAATCTTGTACACAAGGAAGAGAAAATCAACATTTGTTGTACATGATGAAAACATACACACATCACCAAACACCACATCAACTGCACAATCCACTCCTATCACAGCTATTCCAATTTCATCATTCTCACCACACACATCCAAATTCAGTTCCCATAGACCACCACCAACCATTACACCATTGGTTGTTCAGTATCCCCTTGAACTTGATCTACTCAAGGGGGAATTACAATCCTTCTACAATACTGAACAACCATCTGACAGATCTTTCCCATCTCTCCCAAATTTCCCTGTTCCCCTAAACATTGATACATACCTTAAATACAAGGGTGAACAGGTAGATGCCATCATTAAGGAGAAATGTAAAGGGAAGGATGACAGGACTGCTCAGGGCATCCATTCAGCAGAGCTTAGCAAACTCAGAAGGATTGAGGACTTTGCTAAGACCCTGAGCAACTCCATGTCCTCCATGCCTCTCAGTGTTGACTTGGAAAAGGAGGTTAGGGATTCTCTTCTGGAACAGATCTTGGCAACCAAGCCATATAAAGCAACCAAAAAGCAGTTTAATGGTTGGACCACACATGCACTAAGAGAAGAACTTCTCAAAATAGAAGAATTGGCCAAAGACCCCAAGGCTAAAGTCTCTACTCCTAATTTTGGCAGAGGCAGAGACCCAGTCAGAGCCTTAAAGTTTAAAAGAATGAGACAACAGATAGTAGCTGCTAACTATGGGGAAATGAGGTCTGTCTCTAGATGGTCTGAGCTGAGGCTGGTTGAGACATACAAGAGTCTTGAAGAAAACAGAAAGAAGGATCCCAGCCTACCTAGAAAACCTGTTTATACTGATGAGCCACTGATGAAGAGACCCCAGCAGACTTTTACCTTGGACAGCTTACTTGAAACTTCTGATCTATCAGCTGCTGCAAGAAGACAGTTCAAGAAACAGAAGGAAATGTCAGAAGAAGATCAGAAGAAGTTTGCTGATACATTTATCAAGGAAGGGCTCTTCAATCAGATACATTTTTTCTCTGATCCTACAACAGAGAAACTCAGGGAACTCATTGGAAGACCTCCATCACCTAACTCATCCCAAATAAAAGTTCATCTCAGCAAATCCACTGACTCAAAAATTCTAAAATGGAAAGTCAACAAAGACAACCATGAATTGACTCTGCTCAGGTCAGATGGAAGAGTTCAGAAGATTAGCATGGATGATGCATACAGCCTATGTGCAGATGATCTTCAAACATTGCTAAATCTAGAGCTTGAAAGAGATGAAGAAGACTTATTTGCTCTGGACTTTGAACTACAATTCAAAGGTCAAATCAGAGAAAGTCTGATGAGGAATAAAGATAAGTAAATAAAGCTGAGTTTTGGTATCATCTGTTCTAGGGGGAGATTGTTGGGTCTGCTGACCTGGAGAAGAACAGATGATTGGAAAGCCAAAACATGCTAACAGTTGATCCACACAATAAACAGTCCTTACAACATACTTCTCCCAAAAGACTGTTGACTCTAACAACTGTTCTATCCAAACAACTGCTATGACAACTGCTGATACAAAGGACTGCTGAATAAACACTGATGAAGAACAACTGCTAATCAAAGGTCTGATGAAGAACAACTGCTGATCCAAGTACTGAAGACTAAAGCGCTGCTGGAGCCAACAGCACTTAGGCTCCAGCAGAGGATACAAGACCAACAGAGTTTTCCTACAACAGTAGTTTACCTTCAGTGTTTTCAATGTAACAGTAGTTTGTAATAGGCAGATGTTTTATGTTTGTTATTCTGTTAGAGGTCACTGTCTTAGGTGACGTCAGCCTAGGTCATCAGTGGTTTAGGTTTGTCTATAAATAGAACAGTGTTTGTACTGTTCTATTGTATCACACACAAACATTCTCTCAGACAAACAATCATTGTGTGATCAGGCTGAGGGGGAGTACTTGTATGATTGTAATCTTTTAGATAAATGAAAGCATTCGATCAGAAAACAATTACTCTCATGTTTTGATTAATAGTTTGTTATTCCGCTGCACTTTCATTCTATTTTCATTTCATTCTTATCATTTTAGTTAAACATAATCAAAACAAACAAACTCAGATCCTAACATGGATGGAACGGACGGTCCTTGTTTTTAGTTGTATCCATGGCCGACCTTCCTGATTTCACATACATGTTCTAGCGTTGCAGAGGTTGGGGTGAAGGGGCGATACTAGTGGTTTACGGCTAACCACAATGAAGAAGGGTTTTCTAATTCTTAATTTGTTTTTTTTATTTTTTTGATGGTATGACAAAATACTGAAATAGCATGATTTCAAAAACAATATTAAAATTCCATATCATTAGCCACATCATCGATAATAAGTTTTTTTTTTAAATAAAAACTGCCACACAAGCATAGTAACCTACTAAATAGGTAAAAAAAACATATGATTAGAACATAAATGAAACTTTAATGATCTAAATGGGACAAGAAAAAAATTGGGTTACTTAATTGGAACACTAAGTAAACTTAGTTATTATTATGTGAAGTTTTCCCCTTTTTTTTTTGGGTAATTTTGGAGTACGTTTCACTGGTGAAGATGAGTTGTTCACATAGACTGAATCATCAAGAACAAAGACTGGACTTGGATATATTTGAAATAATAATTTTCAGACCATGGAATTTCTTCTACCAAAGCAGATCAATAAAAGACTACACTAACCTTAAATTTTCTAAACAAATAGGTCATCCTTTAACCAATACCTAATGAATAACACGTATATCATATCATCAATCTATCATAAAACACCTAAAAATTAATCAACTAATAAAAGCTATAGAGCCTAATTTCACGTAATTATCATGATTAAAATTGAAAACAAAAATGATTACGTTGAATGATATAAAAAATGTGTTCTGGTTAGCTTGACTTTAACTCTATGAAGACTTCAGTCACTATATTTTAAAGTTTTAAAACTCATACAAGTTTAGCTGAGATAAGATTATTTATTGTTGTAATATAAATTATTATCTTTCATCGTCATTATATAACATTTGTTCAAAAATATTGTTATCCCGTTTGTTTATTTACTTTGGGTGAGTTCCATTTTCATATATTGATTATCTTCTAGGGGCATTTAGGAAAGAAAAATGATAAAATTTAGAAAATTGTAAAGAAACTATTGGTATGCTATTTATTTAACTTTGGACATATATATTTATTCATGACTCCTCCTTTATAATGTAGTATTGATATAGATAAAATCAAATGTGCACAGGTAATAAATAACGTTTATATCAAATCTTATTATGTGAATTATATATATTATTATCCTTTAACACTCGGTACAATAATCTCATTATTAATTTTACTTTAGAAAAAATTAATCACTTATTCACTGAACTTAAATGCTACCAACGTCAATGAGTAGTATAAAAACACCCCAAGACACCCATACAATTCACCCAATAATCTCTTGTTTCATGTAAAATTTTGTCCATTGTTCTTTCAGCCATGTTTACCATGTCTAATAAACGTTGTCATGCCAATGCTAGGATTAGCACTGCATATGCTATACATAGTTCTTTTAGCTCACCCATAAATGGTTGGCCTGTCTCTCTGAAAATCTATATCCCGCAAACATCACAATTGGTTTCTACCAACATTCTGCTTAGGCCGAATCCCTCGACCACTATGCTCCCCAACGTTGACCTAGAACTTCGATTAGGTCCACCTGGTACCGGTGCCATCAATGTGGTACGAAGAACAACCAATCAAACTCCTCAGGTTGAGGATGATCTAACATTGACTTTGGGTTACAAGGCTTGGGGATTGGACTCTAGAAGGAGAGGTGGTCTTCCTACAACTGAAGAGCCACCTACTCGAACCCAAGTCATGCCCCCTAAGAGCCAAGGTTTTGCTTGTTCCTACAGAGCGAAACCTAAAAAGCGTAATTATTATGGACCTTGTGTGAGATGTGGCATGGTCTTTGAAACATGTCAGCATTATGCTAGCCACATGGGATCTCACTCTAAGGAGGACACGGCCAAGGAGAAGATGGAGAGATTGGCTAAGAAACTTAAATATTAATAACTAGTACAATATCTTAAGTTTGTGAAAACTTAGGAATTATGACGTACCATATATCAAATCTCTTTTAATTGTTTTTAAGTATCTCTTTCCGTTTTCTTGTTCTTACCTGATATTTGAAAGAACGTAATAACATGACATTTTAGAGAAATATATTTAGTTGTAAAATTAATCAATTTTCAGTTATTATCATCAACTATTACATTTTACAACAAATGTTATTCACGAACAAAATTAAAGCTTGTTACTACTAATCGCAAATAAATAAATAAGTAAATAAATAATAGACACTATTAACAATCAGCCTAGTGTCGCTATTGCGATAAATACTTTGTTTGGTAATCAACATACTCACCAGCTATTCAGCTAACGTATTTTGTTACAATAATATTCTGTAATATTAGGCGATTTCAACGACACTATTGATATCCGCTACACATTATATTTGCTCATTTGAATGGAATTACGGCCGAGGAGGATTGGAGGAATGGAATTCGCTAAAAAAAAGTAAAAAAAAAAAGTATCACTAAAAAAACAATCATGTACGTTTTATAGAATTTTGACTAATTATTATTATTATTTTTACTTTTAACAATTCATCAAGATCTCAACCATTTTGTCATTGATGTACTTTTTTCCTAGATGGGAAGTTACCCGTTGAACAAATTAGCGAAATGGCCACAGGAATCATGATACGTGTGAAGTTTCAAATTCTCATTTTTTGTTAGTTATTTTTTTTTCTAAGTTTGATACATTGCATATTTGGTTCTTTTTTCAGTGGTTATAAAACTAAATCATCTACCATTTGTAAAAGAAACATAATCTAAAAAAAGAAAAAAAAAATACAAGTTATAAAAATATAGATTCCAATTAGAGATGAGGATTTAGTACCGGGTATCAGAAAATACAGTTAAAAGTACCAAAAATACCGGTACCAAGACATCTTTAGTACCAATTCGGTATCCACTTTTTGGCGTTTTCAGTATTTGTTCTTTCGCTTTGCTGACGATTCGATATGGTATATTATCGATTTTTACCTTCAGAGTGCTGAGAGCTCTTCCCATAGTCTGTATTTAGGAGATTTTATGGGGCATGTATATTGACCACAATTAACCAAATTGGTCGTGTGATTAACGATCCAACAATTGCCATAAAGTTTTGTGCATATGTGGTGTTCACCTAAACAATTTATTCAAAATTTAGAAAATTTGTTAACCATAATGTTTTATAATTGAATCTCGGGTGAGCTAATTTGCAATGAAGATGGCATCTGCGAGAGAGGTAAAGGAGGAGTTAATTTATGTATGAACATGGAAAAGTATTGAATCCAAATTGGGTTAATTTATGTATGAACATGGAGGAGTTAATTTATGTATGAACATCAGTTACTGACTTAACTTAAATTGGGTGTCAGAATCCAATAAGTTAATAGTACATGTTATATAAGGCAAATATTTTAGTTTGGGTGTCAACGACCAATTTTAAATAGGTTAGGTTATTAAAATACAATTCTTCTTAAAATAAATATAACTATTAACTAATAACAAAAGTGACCCTAAACTTGTATCAACCAACTATTCCAACAGTTATGGTGTTTACATATTATCTCTATATTTGTACTCTCTCCTTGCAGATTACACATCCCAATATCATGTTGGAGTTCCTGTATTATTATTTTGCTGAGTTAAGCTTATAAGAGTCTGGTTGCTTAAAAATTTTATGCTTCTATTGTAGATCTTAATAGGTCATGGGTTAAATAATTATATGTTTCTTGACCTTAGTTAGTATTTGGAGAATTTATGTAGTATTGTGAATATGTAGAAATTTGACTTGGTTTTGATTTATGCATGCATAAATACAACTATGATTTATGTGATTTTAGATATGTATGTAAATAGAAAAAAATATGCAGGAAAGAACACACACATATTATGTGCAAATTTTAGCAAGGGATTTGCAAAAGAAATTATGTTGTAAAATCCTTCGTATGAATATCAAACCCAAAATCTATCACAAATACCTGAGCACAAAATCCAGTGTAGAAACTTTTAGTTGGAAATTTTGCGCAAATGGCAAAGAGAGAGAGAGAGAGAGAGAGAGAGAGAGAGAGAGAGAGAGAGAGAGAGATCACAAAGCTCATCAGCGATAAACATATTTGAAACTAGATTAATCTCTAATCTCTAACGACCCTATAGCAACGTTGTAAAATACAAGGGTTTTTATAGTAGTGATACTTGCTAGAACATGTAATATTGTTGGACCTCTTTCCAAACATAATGGATGATAGTGTTTTTAAGGTAAATCTGCATACTAAAGATTAGGTTGGATCTATAAATTAACGAATGAAGTTAACAACTCTACATATGTAGAACACAAATTTGTAGACTAAGGTCTCTCAATACCCATTTGGTACTTTCAAACCGTGCATCATGACCTTAACACATTTGAGTCTGATCCCATCGGGATACATTACTCTTTTCGTTGAATTTATATGACGTCTTCCAAATGACTTGAATTTGGTTCAATTGGCTTGTATGAACAAAACAACAATTTAAAATTTTCTAACTTGAAAAAACATTAACCAATTTCAATTGATGAGATAAAACAATTCCAGTCTTTTGAGTTTGATATCCATATCAATGACTCTCACTCGAATCAAGTTTAAAATCTTTCTAGGCCAACATAAGTGTGATTTCTTTGTGGACTATATATCAGAATCCAATTGCATCTTCAATCTTGACTCGAATCTGATTACGATCCAACACGCATAACATTTGAATTGATCTTGATTTTTCAAAAATTAACAATTATAAAAGATAATCTACCTTGAATGAAATATATATTGTAATTCCACTCGGGTTTGCCTTCTTTATTTTGTGATCCGCACGCACATGACATCTCTTGACCTTAAATAGGAAATAAAATAATTATTATTATTATTATTATTATTATTTTTTTTGGTCTTCGAACACCAAACAAAGGAGAATAATAAAATTACTGTTGGTCTTGCCTTTTCTTGTAAGTTTTTGAACATAGTTTAACAAACAAAAGAAATCTTGTATTTTTAATCTATAAACAACAACAAAAACAAGGGACAAAGAAATGTTGATGTCTTCTTCGCTAAATTGATTTATTAGTGGTGGCTTCAAGAAACGATATGAATCCTGATCGAAGATTGAACAATGATCTTATTTTAGAACCATTGGCTCCGATATCACTATAGAATCCCATGGATCATTGTAACAATTGCTCAATCAAGAATCAATAAATAACATGAGTTGAATACAAAAGTTTTATTATGGGGTGATAACCATTCTGTTTACATCGACACACATATATAAACAAATGGGATGAAACGTCGTGTTCATGAATGAATCGACGCAACCCTCTAAACATTGGGTTACTAGGTTTTCAATATTCATAAAAGGAACTCTCAAACTTGACATGATTACATCATTAAAATTAAAATAAGGGGAATTGGATTTTAGTAACCCAAACTGTTCAAAATTGGCCACTGGCACCCTCAACTAAAAAGTTGGCCATATATAACCTGAACTATTGCCTTATTGGAATCTAGCACCCAACTAACTGACGCCGTTAGTTGGGTTGTTGACGTGGCACGCTGATGTGGCACAAGTTGCTGACATGACACGCTAATGTGTGCACATGTGGATTAACATGTCAGCATGACACATCAACAAATCTTGCCACGTCAGCAAACTCAGCAAACCCACTAACGGTGTTAGTGATTTAACCGTTAGTGGGTGTTAGATTTCAATAAGGTAATAGTTCAGGTTATATATATGGCCAATTTTTTAGTTGGGGGTGCCAGTGACTAATTTCAAATGGTTCAGGTTATTAAAATCCAATTCCCTTTAAAATAAATATAACTATTATTAACTAATAACAAAAGTGACCATAAACTTGTATCAACCTACTACTCCAACGGTGTATACAATGTTTACGTATTATCTCTATGCTGTCACACTCTTTGCAAATTACACATTCCTAATATCTTGTTGGAGTTTCTGTGTTATTATTTGGCTGAGTTAAGCTTATAAGAGTATGGTTGCTTAAAAAGTTTATGCTTCTATTGTAGATATTAATAGGTTATGGGTTAGATAAATATATGTTTCTTGACCTTATTTTGTATTTGTAGAATTTATGTAGTATTGTGAATATATAGAAATTTGACATGGTTTTGATTTATATATGCATAAATACATTTGTGATTTATGTGATTTTGAATATGTATGTAATTAGAAAAAATGTGCAGGAAAAAACATACATATTATATACAAATTTAGCAAGGGATATGCAAAAGAAATTTTGTTGCAAAATCCTTGGTATAAAAAGAGATGCATTAATCAATAATCTCACTTTTAAAGTTGTAACCTATGATATATTAGTGCATCTAAGAGTATAAGATGAAGAGTAAAGATCAAATACAAATAGGCTTAATCAACTAACCATGAGAAGTAACTGGGGAAAAATTTCATTTTATTTTTTGAAATTTTTTCCCATCTGCTTAAACATGCTTTCTAGATAAATAATACAAAAAACAAAAATTTAAAAAAAAAAATTAGCGTAATTACGTCATTAAAGTAATTACAGTTGTAACACCCCAAACTCTCGTTTCGCCAAAATACGCCATTAGGCGTAATCGATAAAATAACAAAGCGAGTTTAATGGTGGATGTTTTTTTAACCATCGAATAAAAACGAGGCTAAACCCTTTTACCAGAGACTAATCTAGTTAGAGTAATTATCTAGAAGCAAACTTGAGACTAAACTTGAGGGGCCATAGTTGCCAATATGTCTAAGTGGGTTTTATAAAAAAAAAATAAAACAATAAAACACACACATTGTGGGTGTATGTCGTATGAATTATTAGGAGATCATTCTCCTACACCAACCAAACCCTAAAAACTCAAGAACAATGTCAAATCCAAGCCAAATCAAAGGGCTTTTAGATGCTTTAGCAAGAAACGGCTCATATAAGGCTTAATAGACATCAAGGTATCTTTTATTGGGTAGAAATTGATATTAAATTCGTTTTTGATTATGGTGAAAATCTAGGGTTATGTCAAAAACATGAGATTATAAGTTGTTGGAGGTTTGTCTAGCTTTAGGGGTCCTCAATCATACCTAAATGGCTTACGAATCACATTATACATGTATGTTTGATTCTAGTCATATGGTTATGTGAATATGTGAAAATTTGGGTTTAACCTCTAGGTTGAAACCCTCTATGTTTAATGATTTAGTTAAGTCTTAGGAGTTGTTGTAATGAGGAATTTAGGCTAAAATTCTAAATAACATGATATGATGATTATTAGAAAAAGTCTAAATAACATGATATGATGATTATTAGGTAAATGGGTATGTTTTGGCCAAACTTAAACTCATGAAAATAAATTGAATTTGGTGGGTGCACACCAAGTGTTTGATGAAACGCCTCAATAGTCTTGTTTGCAAATTGAGGTGATAACTTGATTGGGGTAATCATGGAATTACCCGCATATAAAACGTGAAAGACATGTTTAAAATATGGATCACACCATGCATGAAAAATATAGCCCAATGATAGTTGGGAAAGTGATATGATGGTGTGAATAAACTCCTGGGATGTGTTAGTTATTGGATATGATAACTAACTTAACTAATCTTATGAGTATAGTGAAGGTTGATCTCGTCAAGCTAGGTGCAAGCTTGGAAGGAATGGATCAACGAACAAAACGGGTCAAGCGGATATGAGCTTAAAGTGCAAGTAAATGAGAATGAATACAAGGTAAGTTTTACTTACACCAATGTACTATAACATAGCTTAATTGTTGTAAACATTAGTCTTAAATCTTGAGTGTGTGATAAAGATAAACCCCAATGGGTAGAAGCTATTAATGGGTCACCTTATGTGCACTCAATACAAAACATGGTTTATGACCTTAATCGAGACAATGAGTTATGACCAAAGGGTGAAATCCATCAAACGGGTCAATTAATAACGATATGTGAGAAATGATGTTTTAATCCAAATGAAATCATTTGACTGAAGCTGTTAAGCATGGTGTTAAATGGGTCAAGTTAGTGTCACTTGAACCATAATAAAAACATGGGTAACATTATATTATGAACTATGAGTCTAAACGGGTCAAATGGTGATGTCCTCACCATGTGAGTCCAACACTTGATGCTTGTATTCCAAGCATTGAGATTCATGAGGTTAAACGGATCAAATGATAAAGTATTATCATTTGAGTTCCGAGAAATTAATGTGTCTATCTATAAAGCACGCAGGTAAATGCACTTGCACATGCACGCTTGATGCTAAGAATAATGAAGGATAAGCACAAGGTATGGATATGGGTTAAGATCACCCGGTAAGTCCGTAGGTAATTAAACGCCTTCGGACGAAGCAACATGGGTACTAAAGCTACTTACATGAATTGTGGGTGTAACACCCCAACCGATGGCGGAAACATCGGGATTTCACGTATTGATGATTGTTTCAGTAGCACATGGTATAAATTGAAATTTTTAAATAATTTATTCATAACATAAATATCCAATGAAATGATGTCTAGAAATCCCAAATACATAATATCAAATAAAGCAATAACTTCAAATAACTTCAAAATAAACTTCATAATATTCCTCACGCATACTCTAAGCCTCAGCTTCGTTGTTACCTGAAACATGTTAATTTTGAAAATATTTTTGGGTCAACAAAAGTTGGTGAGAATACATAGGTTTTTGAGTATAATTGATAACAGTAGTTTGTACAACAATCACAGTTGTATAATGATAGTGTATGAGTCCGACATGTAACAATGCGTCTTTGTACAATCAAACCTTGTGTCGACTGAGGACTAACTCGCAAGTTAGTTAAATGTTGTTACTGTTATCGATCATCCCTGAATTTATGCGGGGGGATGGGTTTGTTAGACCTATAGCGCTATAATCTAAACAGGCGGCTTGATCAATGTTAATGATTGTACTGTGTCTTTTTGTTACAGTCAAATGATAGAATGAGTAATGATAGTGTAATTGAATCACAAGTTTCAACAATGTAAGAATGAGTAAATGATAGTGTATAAAATGTTTAAACATGTTTCACCCCAAAATGTAAAACAGAAAAAGGGGTTATGTAAACTCACCTTAGCAAAATGTTATGTCTCGTGAAAATAGAATATGTGTTGCCCAACGATGCCAAGTATTACCCTATAATTAAGGTAATAAATATGTCTAAATCTTTCTAGTCTACAAATATTTTCTAGGGTTTCGAATTGGGGATAGGTGTTCGTTTGATTAATAAATAAAATGTTTGATAAATAAGAGAAATTTGGTAAATAAATAAACAAAAGTCTTTTTGTAAATTTTTAAATTAAAGATGGTCACAATATAAAGTTTTAAGTATGAAAATAATTTTTATAAAATTATTTTCTTAAAAATAGAATATTAAATCTATTTATTTCAAATTGTCAAAATATAACTTTAATATTTAAAAATACTAAAATTAAAGAATTATTAAAAACTGTATTTCCATTCCAAATAAATAGAAATAATTTATATAAAGTTTTGGTGCAAAAATATTGAAAAATGAATTTATTATGATTTATTCATGATTAAAACTAACAAAAATTGATTAAAAATATTAAATAAATGATTTTTCAGAAATAAAAATCATTTTAGAAAAGTTTAATGTTATAAAAACTCAGAATAATTTTTGTGGAAATTTATATAATTGTTTTAATATTTTTATAGAATTTTATAAATAAAATAGAATAAACTTAAATTATTTATTATATATATTAAATAAATAATTTTTAGAAAACTAAAAATTGTATGTTAAACTTTTCCACTAGAATAACATAAAATAATTTTTGTAGAATTTATAAAAGAGTTTTAGTATTTTAAAATGAATTTTTAAAAATACAAAGGAATATATATATATATATACACTTAAATAAAAAAAATGTTTGTTGATGCCATGGATCGAACCCGGGCCCTTGGCCGGTTCGTGCGTTTTAAATCACAAGCCCAGACCAACTGGTCTGGACCCTGAGAACGAATAGATTAGACTTATAATTGATTATATTGTATATGGAAATCTGATTCATATTCATTTAAAAAGAAAAAGGATGAAACCGTTTGTATGAGACTCGAACCCGTGCGCTTTGGTTTAAGAACAACAGACACAACCATCTGATCTAGATCAGATGGTTGTTCAAATGTGTGACTGAAATGATTTTATACGTGTCTGAAACGTTATCATCTTCCCCAATTGAAAGCTTCGAACCCTAGCCAAAATAATTGATCAAATCATCAATCAATAATCCTTGGATTCATAGGGTTATTGATCATGTGATAACTAATATTGAAAACATGTAAAGGATCATGACTTACAACCCAGAATTGATGATGATTCGCCTAGTTAACCAAAAAAGTCAAATCATGAATGGTTGAAGATTACTATGTGATTTTTGGAGGAATTGAGGGTAGAGGGGTGATAATCGGTGCCTTAAGACTGAAGAGGCAGGTTTAATTTATAGTGCTTTCGTGAGTTTGGAAGGTCATAACTATTTGACCATGGTTGGTCAAATACGCGCCTAGAACACTCAATTAAGGAATGATTTGAGCGAAAATCCGTTGCTGCAATAATGACAGACTGTGTAGGTGTTAAATTAGTCAACATGGTTTCCAGATTTACGCCTATAATTGTGTTTTTTGATTACCGGGTCGGGTACTTGTGTTGGTCGGGTCTGGTATGGAAACCAGGTAAAGGAGGAAAGGAATTAGAGGGGTGGGCCGGTTTCTTGGGTTGGGCTATTGGGCTGGGTGGTTTGGGTTTGAGGTGTTGGGTTTGTTTAAAGGTTTAGTTGAAATGTTGGTTTTATTATTATTATTATTATTATTATTATTATTATTATTATTATTATTATTATTATTATTATTATTATTATTATATAAGTTGGGTGGTAGAAAAATAAAAACTTAGGCATATATAAAATTAATGATAAAGTAAGGGCTTTTACGTATTAGAATTTGGAAAAATTTTGCGATGTTACAGTCTCCCCTACTTTTGGAAACTTCGTCCCGAAGTTTATTGAAAACATAGGGTTGAAGGCGATTGGGTGTAAATGATTGCGATTTGGAAAAATTTGGGTTATAGTATGACATGAATAGAATAAATTGTCTCGAATAGTTTGGATTAGAGGCGTGTTATGTGTGAGTTGATTGTCTAAATGATCTACTAGACAACTAGAGTTTATATTTAGTTTCTCTACCGAAAACCTTGATAGAATTTCACACCACCTTAACGTACCTGTAAATTCATTATTACGTTCCGGACCGCAATCACCAATTTACCTTACATTAGGGTTTTGTGTTCTTCTATGACTCTACCGATTGTTGAGCAGGTTCGATAGCCTCCACCAGTCGTGGAGCAGGTTGTAGGGCCTCTCCCAACTGTTGAAAAGGCATAATGACCTCTACCAATCGTTGAGTAGGTTCGATAGCCTCCACCAGTCGTGGAGCAGGTTGTAGGGCCTCTCCCGACTGTTGAAAAGGCATGATGTCCTCTATTAAGTGCAGCATTTTTTATACACATAGATTGCAAATTGATAACATGTTTATGCAAGCAAGTTTATAAGTATAACAAGCACAGTATATGAGTTGTAGTTGTACAGATTTAGATAATTAGTTCAAATTCAAACAAGCATGCATTCAAGTGTTATGATTATACTATGTAAACAACTCTCAGACAAAAATCTCAATACTAGAATTTATTACTTGAATCAGATAGCGTCAATACATAGAAAGCAACCAATAGTCAAATGGTGGGACTTGCTGTTAGGTAGCTGGAGGGTCTTGATCTCTGTTTAGTTTAGGGCATCGGTTACGGAAGTGATTTGGGTCTCCACATTCATAGCACTGACCATAGTTGTATCGATTAGGATTAGTAGCCTGAGCAGGGTTGGTGGGTTGGTTGGCATTAGGATTTGGGGTCTCGCGACATGTGTTGACCAGATGGCCGTACTTACCACAATTGGTGCACAAGTGACATGCTGAAGCAGTGGGATGATGTCGTTTGCATGTGTTACACAATGGATAGTTTCCTATATGAGGTTTCTTGTTAGAAGCTGGTGTAGTGAGGTTTGCATCAGTATCCCTGGTCTTACGCTTCTGGTTCTCAGTAGTTACCGCGGCTACGATACTTGCTTTCTCGCCTTTCCGAACTAAGGTCCCGTTCTTTACGTGATTGTCAGTTAAGGTAGCTGCTAGACGTTTGGCCTCTTCGAGGGTAGCAGGGTTCCTTCCCCATACCGTGTCCTGAATCTGCATGGGTAAACCACCGATATATTTCTCAATGGCTACAGGTAGGGGGGGTGACCTTATGGGGCAACAACAGACTGAGCTCATGGAAGCGGGTATTATAAGCAAGGTTTTCCCCACTATCCTGAGCAAGGGTGTGGAACTCGTCCTCTAATTTCTTGACCTCGTTACGTGGGCAAAATTCAGCTTTCATTATCTCCTTGACTTGATTCCAGGTCATTGTAAGTGCAACTTCAGCTCCTCGGGTGCGCTTTTCCTCATTCCACCAAGTGAGTGCTCGTTTGTGAAGAACCCTCATAGCATAACGGACCTTAAAGTTATCGGGACACTCACTGTTAATGAAGGTATTCTCAATTCCCTCGAACCATTGTAGGAGACTAGTAGCTCCTTCATCTCCACTGAACTTAGGGGGATTACAGGTATTAAAGTGTTTGAGAGTGCAGGCTGGGAGACCATTCCTGTTTCCATTCCCGTTCCCATTGTGGTTTCCATTATCGTTTCCATTGCCGTTTCCATTCATCTGGATGACTTGAGCCAGTAAGTTAGGAACTAGAGTTGCGATCTGTTGCGCCATTTGTTGAGAAATGATCGCAGCCAGTTGATATACGTTAAATTACACATATAAAAGTCCCCGTTTAACTCCCTTTTTCATACGTTTTTGACCTCATACATAGGAATTGGTACTTATTTTGGTATCTTTACGATTTCAGGTCTTAAACGATGTCCCGGAAACACAAGGAAGGAAAAAACGAAGAGTTCGGCGCGAAAACGGGCCATCAGGCCCTTCGAGCGGCCGCTCCAAGGCTTCGCGCGGCCGCGCGCCCCTTTCAGATATTTCTGGGGACCTTCCAGAAGGCCTACGTCACGTCTGCAGCAATTGGTCCACTTGTTGATAAAGCGAGCGGCCGCTCCAAGGCTTCGCGCGGCCGCTCGAACCCTCTGCTCTGCTATAAAATCCCCATTTCAGCTCACTGATCATTATTGGATCTTGAGGGAAGCTTTTCTGGGCGATTTTTGGACGATCCAAGCTGCTGGAAAGCCGTTTAACAAGCTCGGAAGTCAATCCGTTCCATCCTTCATCATCCGATCCATCTCTTTAGCATTCTTATGGTTTGATCCTTGAAGCTTTTTATGATTCAAATCTGATTTTTGTATGCTATTTTGATGTTATTATAGTTATTCGTACGCCTACGGGCAAGAACAATAGTATTTAGTACGTAAAACAATCTTTTAGTATGTAATCATGTTTTGTATAAATTTGGCGTTTTTCACGTATTAGATCTTGATGATCATAGCGCAACCTTGTTTCGTTGTTGATGGATTTGTAGCTGTATTTGAATGACTGTAGCGATTGTCGAATGTGTTAGGCGGATACATGTTGAAAAACCGTCCGGTAGTAGACTAGTTAACTTGTTAAATAGTTTATGCCATGAAACTGTAACCGGGTATTGGTTTGGTTTAAGTCAGTCGAATAACGGTTAAAAATGCTTACCGGCACGTAAAAGGGTTTAAAAAGCCTAATGGTGCCGTTACTAGTCTTTGACACGGTTAATGATCTTTGGTAGTTATTTTGGTAAAAATGGCGATCTTAGTAGATCTGGGGTCAAAGTTGGTAAAATGGAATAGGTTGTGAAATGCTCTACTTTATGCTAGTTTAGGTGGCTGTGTTGTGTATTCAGTATCGCTTCCCTAAATTAGTGAGGTTAGAATACTCTTAACGGATGACTAACTTATCTTTAGAAGATCTGCGTGAGATCATATCAGCTGCTCGCTAATGAACGACTTGAAGCGGTTAACGTGTGTATTCGTGTTAGCTTTCTGTATAGTTGTCATGTTAGGATGCCCGAAAGGGACACTAACTGTCGGAAAATGGGAATGTTGATCACGCGCCTATATTACTTATTATATTTAGATAACATGCTAGGATTGGCAAAAATATATTTTATATAGTTATATTTTCTATTTGGAGTCTTAGTTAAGTTATTTATATGTTTTAGAATTAATTTAGTTTTAAACAAAACTCAAACTTATCTTTTCCTACTGGTAAATCGGGGACAGAGTTTTAGTACAATTGCTCCGCGCGCGTCCATGGATCGATACTTGGTTCTTATCTGTACTTACTACATATATGACAGGGTACACTTGCCCTAGTGTGTGTGTTTTAATATGAAGGTCGAAACCATTTTTATAAATATTAAAGCAAAAACGTGTGTTAAAATCCATTGTAAAATATGTATAGTTACGCATACGTCAAGTTTTTGGCGCCGTTGCCGGGGACGCGACGAGCTTTAGGAACGAACCGAGTCAACTTTTTACCAGTGTACATGCTTGTGAATACTTGTTTATACTTTTTTGATTCGTTATTTCATTAATTTATTTGCATATATGATTATTTAAATTTTTATTAGATTTATCTGTCTGTTGATATATTGGATTAATTTTAGATTGGTTTTTAGGTTGCATATAGATTCGTTCATTTATCTGCTTATAGGATTGTTTGATTTGATTTTTCGTTCATTAGGATGTTGATAGATTTAATTTATTGAATATTGGATTAATTGGTTTGTCTATGAATTTGATTTGTTCGCTATTTGATTGATTAGATTTATTTGTTCGTATTTGGACTTATTATTAATTTCATTCTTTGTATAGTTTTAGGCTTAGTCTGCTTAATTCTGTTCATTTTATTGATTCTATTTGTTTATATTTGATTATCTTGAATATATTTGCGCTCAGTTATTTTTGCATGAATTTATTGATTCTTTATTTCATTTATTTATTTTTCTGTCTTTTATCGCCTTTTTGGGTTTGTCATATATTCGCCTGTTGCAACTGTATCATTCTTACATGCAGGTTGATGTCCACAAACCCAGGGTCTTCTGGTGATCTTTCTGACGAGGAGCTAAGGCGCCTGAGGAGAAGCGAGCGGATTAGACTTCATAAATTGCGTCTTGTTTCTGATATTCTTATTGCTGCTCCTATTGTTGAGGTCCCAATTGAGGAGGCGAGGCACGATCTGGCCGACGACAACGGGTCGGACGCCCACAGCGACATTATCATGGCGGATGACGACATTCCGCTGAATGATAGTGGTCGTCCAGGAGGAGATGGACTCGCGCCGAGTATTGTCCGTCCGGCTATTTTGGCGGACCATTTCGAGATCAAATCTAGTATCGTGAATATGATACAAAACTCGGTGCAATTCGGTGGACTGGAGCACGAGGATCCAGGCCGACATATTGCTGCATTCTTAGAGGTTTTAGCCACCTTTAAGATGACGGGCATCTCCGATGATGCTATCCGTCTCCGACTCTTCCCATTCTCACTGCGGGACAAAGCCCGGACTTGGCTTCTGTCACAACCCGCAGGGTCGATCACGACTTGGGCAGAGTTGTCACAACAATTCATGCAGCAGTATTTTCCTCCTGAAAAGACACAAAAACTGAGGAATCGCATCATGACATTTCGTCAAGATGACGATGAATCATTATACACAGCCTGGGAAAGGTTTAAAGACCTACTCTTGAGTTGCCCGCACCATGAGCTTTCGAAAAGGCATTTGGTGCAAACTTTTTATCAGGGACTCGGGTATGCGTCTCAGGAACGCCTTGATGTATACGCAGGGGGAGACATCGGAACAAAGTCTCCTAGGGAAGCGTGGAGCATTATTTAGAAGGCGTCCCTAAAATCTAAATCCCGGCAGAATGATAGATCTAGGTCTTCATCTGCCAAGGCTGGTGTGCATGCCGTGGATAACTATACGGCGATTTCGGCACAGATAGCGGCTCTGGCTACAAGATTCGATAACTCTCAGCAACACGTAGCGCAGTCCGATTGTTTGTGTGTGGAGTGCGGGGTATCTCACGAGCCTGGCTCGTGTGCTCAGGGGGTGATGTATACAGGCCACGAGGAAGTGGACTACATGGGTAATCAAACGAGACCCCAGAATAACCCTTACAGCAACACTTATAATCCGGGTTGGAGAAATCACCCGAACTTCGGGTGGAGATCTGGTACTTCCAATCAGAACCCTCTCGGATTCCAGCAGAGAGCCGTCGCGCCACAACAGTCCTACCAGTCCCAACAGCCTTACCAGTCCAACCAACAGTCCTACCAGTCCAACCAACAGCCATACCAGGGTCGTGGTCAATCGTCCCAGCAGAGACCGAACCAATACCAGAACCAGGGCGCCGGGAGCAGCTCCCAGCAGCACGCCCCTCATGGTATGTCTAAGCTGGAGGAGATGATGTCTCAGCTCCTTACCAACACCTCTAATTCCAATCAGATCGCTGAGCAGCGCTACCAGCAGCATGAGGAGCGCTTCACGAATTATGAGGGAGAAATGAGGGGCCAAAAGGCGTCGATGCAGGCCATAGAGAACCAGGTTGGCCAGATGGCAAAGATGATGTCTGAGAGACAGCAGGGTGGTCTCCCAGGCAACACTGAGCCGAACCCAAGAGGGCATGTTAATGCCATAATGACGAGGAGTGGTAAAACCACGGGACCTGACACATCGGGCTCACCACCGATCACTGAGACGGTCCAGACTGAGTCTTCGGACGAGGTGCATGCTAGGCGAGTCCCAGCAAGTACAGCACAGCAGCCGAAGCCAGTCACAGACTACACTCCTCCTGTTCCATATCCTGGTAGACTTAGGAAGCAGAAAGACGAGGCGCAATACGGGAAATTTCTCGAGCTGTTCAAGCAGCTACATATAAACATCCCGTTTGTTGAGGCCTTAGCACAGATGCCTAAGTATGCCAAATTCTTGAAGGACATCCTCACAAATAAACAAAAACTTGAGGACCTGTCCTGCGTTCTGTTGAACGAGAACTGCTCTGCAATTATGCAGAATAGACTGCCCATGAAAATGGGCGATCCTGGTAGCTTTACCATCCCTTGTCTGATAGGTGATATGACTGTCAGTAATGCACTCGCAGACTTGGGGGCCAGCATAAACCTTATGCCTTATAAGGTTTTCGAGAAGTTGGATCTGGGTGAACCTTCACCCACCAGGATGAGTATTCGCCTCGCTGATCGTTCGATCAAGTATCCACGGGGGTTTGTAGAAAATATGCTTGTCAAGATTGACAAATTTGTTTTCCCTGTGGACTTTGTTATCCTAGATATGGATGAGGACTCTAAAGTTCCTCTGATTCTCGGACGTCCTTTCCTTAACACGGCAATGACGATTGTTGACGTGGCTGCGGGCCAGATCACACACCGAGTCAATGATGAGCACGTGACTTTTGACATTCAGAGGTCGATGTGCCATCCTGAGAGCCAAGACGATACACTATACTATCTTGATATAGTAGACCAGTGTGTCAGCTCTCATATCAGAGGTGCTTGGGAGAGAGATGTTTCGGACACACATCTGTTGTGTGGGAGCCTAGATGGCATTATGCAGGAGGGCCATATAGATGAGCAGCCGGTCTATCAGATCGGTGATGATGGTTCCCAAAGTCCGGAGCGTTTTGTGGAAATTGAGCGAGAGGAAGAGGAGAAGGCGAAGCCGTCTGTTGAGGATCCACCGTCTCTAGAGCTGAAGGAGCTCCCGCCGCATCTTGAGTATGCATTTCTGGATGAGGAGGGGCGTCTACCGGTGATCATATCGTCTTCATTGACTGTGGAAGAAAAGAGCGAGTTGTTGAGGGTTTTAAAACTTCATAAACGGGCAATTGCCTGGAAGATCGTAGACATCAAGGGGATTAATCTTTCTTTCTGTACTCATAAAATCTTGATGGAGGATGTCTACAAGCCTTGTGCGCAGCACCAGAGGCGTCTGAACCCGAACATGCAAGATGTTGTTAAATCCGAGGTAATTAAACTGCTTGATGCTGGATTGATATATCCCATCTCGGACTCTGTTTGGGTTAGTCCTGTGCACGTCGTGCCCAAGAAGGGTGGCATGACGGTGGTCACAAATGATAGGAATGAGTTAATTCCTACGAGGACCGTCACGGGGTGGAGAGTTTGCATTGACTATCGCAAGCTCAATGACGCCACCCGCAAGGATCACTTCCCGCTTCCATTCATCGATCAGATGTTGGAACGACTGTCGGGGAAGTTGTATTACTGTTTCCTTGATGGTTTCTCTGGATACTTTCAGATCCCTATCGATCCTGTGGACCAGGATAAGACGACCTTCACATGCCCTTTTGGCACATTCGCCTACAGGCGTATGCCATTTGGGCTGTGCAATGCGCCGGCGACCTTCCATCGTTGCATGGTTGCCATTTTTCATGACATGATCGAGGACTCCATGGAGGTGTTCATGGATGGTTTTTCCGTTTTTGGGAGTTCGTTCGATCAATGTCTGGGGAACCTGGAGCGGATGCTTCAGAGGTGTGAGGAGACCAGTCTTGTGCTAAACTGGGAAAAATGCCACTTCATGGTGAAGGAAGGAATAGTCCTGGGGCATAAGGTCTCCCAAAATGGGTTGGAGGTTGATCCTGCCAAAGTAGATATCATCTCTAGGCTCCCTCCACCCTCCTCTGTCAGAGCGATCCGCAGCTTTTTGGGTCATGCGGGATTTTACAGGCGATTCATCAAAGACTTTTCAAAGATCGCCCGACCAATGACCCGTTTGTTGGAAAAGGATGCACCGTTTGTGTTTGGTGCAGAGTGTGTGAAGGCATTTGGCCTTCTGAAGCGTTTGCTTGTTGAGGCCCCTATATTGGTAGCACCCGACTGGGAGCTGCCATTCGAGATTATGTGCGATGCGAGTGACTTCGCGATAGGGGCGGTCTTGGGACAGCGGAAGGACAAGCACTTCCACCCGATCTACTACGCGAGTAAGACTCTACATGATGCTCAGGAGCATTACACCACGACTGAAAAAGAGCTTCTTGCTGTAGTATTTGCGTTCGACAAGTTTAGATCATATTTGGTGCTGTCGAAGACCATCGTCTATACGGACCATGCAGCGATCCGATACCTATTCAGCAAACAGGACGCGAAACCGCGCCTGATTAGGTGGATCTTGCTGCTGCAAGAGTTCGATATAGAGATTCAGGACAAGAAGGGTGCCCTGAATGTTGCTGCTGATCATCTGTCCAGGCTCGAGCATGATGATGCCGAGAACTGCGCGTGGGATACCATTAATGACAACTTTCCCCACGAGTTCTTGATGAGCGTAGAGTCGGTGGAAGATGTATCACCATGGTTCGCGGATTTTGCGAACTACCTCGCGTGCGGGATCCTCATCAAAGGATTGTCGCACCAGCAAAAGAGGAAGTTCTTCGCGGACCTTAAGCATTACTTCTGGGATGACCCATTTTTGTTCCGGGTCGGGGCGGATCAGTTGATTCGCCGTTGTGTGTTTGGGGTGGAGGCGGCGCAGATCTTGTGCGATTGTCACGAGGGGCCTACCGGAGGTCACCATGGAGCGAATTACACTGCTAAGAAAGTGTTAGACTCCGGGTTTTATTGGCCCACACTCTTTCGTGACGCCCAGATACTGGTTGGTGCTTGTGATTCGTGTCAGAGGGCGACGAACATATCGGCACGCGACCAAATGCCGCAAAACCCGATTCAAGTCTGTGAGGTCTTTGACATTTGGGGCATAGACTTCATGGGACCGTTCCCCTCCTCACGGGGCAATAGATATATACTCGTGGCTGTTGATTACGTATCAAAGTGGGCCGAGGCGCAAGCCTTGCCCACAAATGATGCCCGAGTTGTAGTGAGGTTTGTTAGGAGCTTGTTCTCACAGTTTGGTGCCCCAAAGGCATTGATTAGTGACCGTGGCACGCATTTCTGCAATGCGCAGCTTGATCGCGCGTTAGCACGTTATGGTGTCCACCACAGGTTATCCACCCCGTATCATCCACAGACAAGTGGACAGGTGGAGGTCACAAACCGTGGATTGAAGCGAATCCTTGAGCGGTCAGTTAATCAAAACCGCAAGGATTGGGCGGACAAGCTTGATGACGCGCTGTGGGCCTTTAGGACGGCTTACAAGACGCCTATTGGGACGACTCCCTTTAGGCTTGTCTATGGCAAAGCGTGTCATCTCCCAGTCGAGCTGGAGCATAGGGCATTCTGGGCTCTTAAAACGGCAAATTTGGATCTGAAGACCGGCGGTGAAACCCGTTTCTTGCAGATTCACGAGCTAGAGGAGCTTAGGCAACAAGCCTATGAGAGCTCGATGTTGTACAAAGAGCGCACAAAGAGATTGCACGACAGTCGCCTCAAACACCGAGAAGATTTTCAGGTGGGCGATTTGGTCCTGCTTTATAACTCACGCCTGCGTCTCTTTCCAGGAAAGTTGAAATCCCGATGGACAGGACCGTACACTGTTAAGGAAGTATATCCTTACGGAACTGTCTCGATTGAAAATTCAGAGGGTGTGACTTTCAAAGTAAACGGTCATCGCCTGAAAGTCTACATTGACGGGCCAGTTGACAAATCCGTGGAGATGATCGATCTCTACGACCCGCGCGCCTAATAAGTGTGGGGAAGTGAGTCTAGCTAGCGACTCGTTAATAAATATAGCGCGGCGTGTATGGGCGCGCCAAATAGTATATATGTTCATAGTGTAGTTTAATTTGTAGTTAAGTTGTTTAATTTTAACTTGTTGTTGTAGTTTGTTTTTAGTCTTTGCAGGTTTGATTCGCGCCTTGTGATTGTGTGGATAGTCGCTTCAAACCCATGGTATTATGCTAGAAAGCGTCTAAAAACAGGTATGTTGGTTGTTCGGGTCAAAACGGATAAGTGCAGGTATGTTTGGGTGAAAAGTGCAGGAAAAATGCACATCAGTAGCTTCGAGCGGCCGCTCGGACATTCCGAGCGGCCCGCTCCAAACACCCAGCTAAAAAAAAAAAATAAATAAATAAAAAAAATAATCCGAGCGGCCGCGCGAGGCTCCTGAACAGAAATTCTGCAAAGGGCAAAAGGGGTATTTCACCTAAAAACTGAAAAATTAAAACCCTACATCATGTTAAGCGGCCGCTCATTCATAATAACCCACCATTTTGTTCACTTTGCTCTCAAGAACACCAACCAAACCCTTCAATTCCACCTTCAAATCTTCAAGAACAAGGTATGAATCTCTAGTTTTCTTGTAATTTCTCTTGTTCTAGTGTAAAATAGTTTAGTTTCTTTAATCTTTTTAAGAATTTTTAGGGTTCTTCCATAATGTTTAACAAACCCTAATGTTCTTGAATGGATTGTTTGCTTGGATAATGTAGATTAGTGGTTGATTATTGTTCAAATCTTTGAGTTTTTGGGTTTTCTTCATAAGGTTTAAATAAGGTCCGAAATTTTTTAAGGATTTGAATGATTTTGTAGCCTCTTGTTTGGTATAGTTTAGTATGTTTGTAAATTAATTTCATTATAGGATTGTATGTTAGTATATATGTTAATGTAGTTAGGATTGTTGTTGAATTTTGGGGACCTTTCATAATTGTTCAATCAATCCCCAAATTCATCATGTTTAGGTTATGTAATTGTATTGTTTTCTTAATTTTTGGGGATTCTTCATAATGTTTAACAAATCCCCAAATTTTAAGGATTCTAGTTATTAGATTGTAGTTTAGAGTTGGGATATTCATGAGTTTTGGGGCGTTCTTCATAGCTAAACAAACGCGCCCCAAATTCGATGATTATGCCATAAATATTTGGGCTTTAAACACCTTGCGCTAAATGACTTAAAGTTAAGGTGATTTGCAAAGTAAAGGCGCGTAGGTGTTAAAATCCCAAATTCACTTTACAACTTCATAATTGCGCAAGTTCGGCCATTCAAGCGCCAAAGTTAATAATTTTTCAAAAATCAAGTGCTTGAATGGCCGCTTGTGGAGTGCATTTGGCTAAAACACTGGAAACCGGGCAAACGCCAATGCACAGGATCGAAAAACAGGGCTGCAGAGCGAAAATTGGCGCGCAGACTCTTTCGAGCGGCCGCTCCAAGAGGCCGAGCGGCCGCTCGAACTCTCTGATGTGATTTCTTACTTTTTTGTTTCGCATGTTTTGGGTCCGGGTCTTATTCCTTCGATTATAACTGACATATTTTAGCATTTTAATGCAGATGGTGCACCGCTTCCTTCAGTTTAATCCCGCGGACCCGCGAGAATGCGGGTGCATAGAGACCTTTACAGAACTGTGGGGGCGCAGGCGTTCTATCGCCACGCCTAGAAGGATTTGCTTTGATACATTAGCTGAGCTCAACCAAGAGGAAAGATTCCGGGAAATGATGGACGGGCATATGGAAAACCTGCTCCTAATAGAGGAACCAGTTTATGAGGAACTCACCCTCGAGTTCTTCTCCACATTGCACTACCAGAGGCCGCGAAAATATGACCAGCCGGACTTCCAAAGTAGCGGTAAGCGCTTTGGATTACAGTTCCGTCTGTGCGGGGAGTGGCGCGACATTTCAGTCGCTGAGCTTGGTGTCCACTTAGGAATCTACACGGACGAGGAAGTTGAGGATGAGAGCTTCAACGAACTGATGTACAAATTCCCGAATGACAACGTTCTGAGAGACTCTTTTTGGGCACAATTAACGGGGGAGCAACAGTATAACCCCCAAGGTGCCAAAGCAAGCCAGCTCATTGACCCACTGCTGCGGGTTTTTCAAAAGGTCCTATGCGGGACCGCTGCTGCCAAAAAGGACGATTCAACCGGCTGCCCCACACCTGATTTGTTATTTCTATATGCTCTAGTAAGTGGTGTTCAAGTTAACCTTTCTGCACTTGTTGCTTCTTTTCTTAGTACAGCATCAGGTATGAGACCCGGGAGCATGATATACGGGGGGGAGTACGTGACAAAAATCGCAAAGGGGATGGGCATTTTTGTAACACCCCAACCGATGGCGGAATCATCGAGGTGCCACGTAGTGACGATTGTTCAAAAGCTCATGGTACTAAAATGTAAATATTATTGAATAAACCAATAACTGTCTTACATTGAAATAGAAATACAAAGTCTTAAATGAAATATAACTGTTGGATTAACTGAATTAAAACAAAGCACTAAATGTCTCTTGCTAAAGCACTAGATCAAACTGCACCTGAAACATGTACAAAAATAGGTTTGGTCAACATATGAAATGTTGGTGAGCATTCCTAGATTTGATATATATAGTAGGTTAAAAAGTTATACAATTCAAGTGCAAGCTACAGTGCAAATATGTAAACCATGTATCAAACAAATGAGCGAAATCAACCCTGTGACTGTATAATGTACTGTATGAACTGTAGTGTACTCAACCAATAAATGGATGATAACTTAACACTGGCCACGGATTCTCCGATGAAAAAGGGGGAGAATCAATCTAGGCGGGTTGTCAATCCAAATAGCGCTATCCAATGTTAAGGTCGGCTTGTACCATGTTAATGATTTCACTAAGTACAAATGTAATCCACATGTATTGTCTAAGCATAAAGCACGTTGTAAGCAATGCACATAGTACTAGAATTGTATTTGTAAAAAATGTAAATTTGAATTTGAACTTGTAATAGTGTACATGAATCACCCCAAAAATGTATAAAAGTAAAAAGGGGATAGGAATACTCACTGTTCACGTAGTAACTTGAAATTGGACTGGACAACGAAATATGAACTTGAGATTTCTCCCAAATGATTAACCTAAAGTAATTGATAATGTGTGAGTGAAATAACTCTAAGATACCTGTATTTCTAGGGCTTCGAATTGGGGATTACGTTTATTTGTTTTAATAAACTAATTGTTTATTAAATATAAGAAATTTAGTAAATAAATAAATAAAAGTCTTTTTGTAAAATTTTAAGTTGAATGTAGTCACAACATAAGGTTTTAAGTATGAAAATATTTTTTATAAAATTATTTTCTTGAAAATAGAATATTTAATCTAATTATTTCAAATTGTCAAAATACGACTCTAATATCTAAAAATATTAAAATCAAATAATTTCTGAATGAAAAATTGTATTTCAGTTCTAGATAGTTAGAAATAATTTATATAAAATTTTGGTACAAAAATATTGAAAAATGGATTTATTATGAATTATTTATGATTAAAACTATCAACAATTTATTAAAAATATTAAACAAACGGTTTTTCAGAAATAAAAATTATTTCTGAAATGTATATAGTTATATAAGTTTAGGATAATTTTTGTGGAATTTAACAAAGTCGTTTTGATATTTTTATAGAATTTTATAATTTTAATTGAATAAACTTGAATTATTTATTATATATGTAAAATAAATATATTTTCAGAAATAAAAATCTGAATAATTATTTTTAGGGTATGAACATCATTATGTAAAATTTTGGGAATTTTTGATGGCTCATAAGTATTTTAAATAATTAAAGTGAGTAATTATATAGTTTAAGCCTATAAATTGAAAACTAAAAAAAAAAGTATGCAAGGAGTGGGGTTCGAACCCTGGCCCAGGGCCGGTTCAAACCTCTTAGTCCAAGTGTGTAACCATTGAGCTACATCAGTGGTTTGTTATGTTTTTGCTTTCAACATAATTATATACCCTATCTGTTTAAAGTGTTCTTCCCCAAACCTTACTAACCCGTGCCCTAATCCTCAAACCCTTACAATTGGTGATCATTAGCCTCTGAAACCTTAGGGCTAATGATCACAAGGGGCCGATTAAGAGAACCCACAAAGAAAAGAGAACTTACAAGCCTCGTGAACGGGTCTGCGAGTTCAAACAAAACTCTCACAAAAAAACGACTTGAATAGCTTCAATACTGGATTTAAAATAGAAATTGGATGTGGGGAAGTGATAATCGGCGCTTAGAGACGATGTGGGTACGTTCAATTTATAGCATAAGGGTTGGATTGAAGTTTTGGCAAGTTTGACTCGTTTAGTCAAACTCGCGTATGATTGATTCAATTTTGGGAAGATTGGAGCTATTATCATGGTCAAAGATGAGGGAGATTAATTGCCGGGTCATAATTGTGTTATAAAGATGTGTTTGAATGTTAATTAGGAAGGTTGACCATGGTTTTGGTATGGTTAATGCTGTTCGCGTGCAGCAGAGGGAAGGAGGAGAAGAAGACAGACAGTTAATAGGGGTTAAGTATAATAAGGGTTGGGTTTAAATCACTAAAGGCTTCATAGCTCAGTGGTTAAGTGTGGTGTTGTGTTGTGAGGTGGTCCCGGTTCGAGCCTTGGCTGAGGCACCCATTTTTCATTTTTTTAAACATAAAGAGGGGGTTGGGCTTGGGCTAGCTGGGCCGGCTCCTGGGCCAGAATCTGTTGGGCTTCCAAAAACAAAAGAAAGGGGGTGGATTTGGGCTAATGGTTTGGTTTGGTTATGGGTTAGTTATGGTTTATGGATGGTAAGAAAAAAAAAATATATGTATATATCTAAGCTGAATTTTTTTTTATTAATATTATTATTATTATTATTATTATTATTATTATATAAAACGAAAAGTGACGGATGTCACAATTTTGAAGAATGTGCGAAGGGGACTGACCAAGGTTCCCGGCGACTCGTGGGTGAACATGGATGTCCTCAGACACATGAGGATTGTCCACGAGTACGCAAGCGGGGTAATAAGGCTAAAAGGTAAAAATAATACGATCTGGGACCCGCTGCCAGCAGTGCACATGCCACCTCCCGACCAGCAGCAGCCAGAGCAGCCACCGCAGCCACAGCAGCCACAGCAGCCACAGCGGCCACATGAGCACATGCCACCCCCGCAGGAGCCTCTACTGCCTCACCAGCAGCAGTACTACTACCAGCATCCTCAAAGCTTCTATGATGAGTTTGGCGCGTTCCGAACAGAAACGCGCGACACTTTATACCAGCACGGCGAGTCCCTACAGCATCAAGGGGCGACCCTAGACTACCTTGTCTCTGAATTTCATGCTTGTTTCCCAAACCATTTTGGGAATCCCCCACAGAGGGGACATCCGGGGGACAAGCGGAGGCGAGGTGGTGATGCAGCGGGATCATCAGGGACTCGCCATGATGACGAGGATTGAGAAATTGCTGGTAAGATGGTACTATTTTGTTTATGTTATTCCTGTTGGTACTGTATATGGGCGCAAGCACCCATGGATTTATTTTGTTTTTTGTACTTGAACTATTTACTTTTCCGCATTTTAATTTTCATTAATGTTTAGTTTGATTGAATAAGTGTGACGATGAATGGGTGTATTTGATGAGTTTGTTTTGTCAAGAATGTTCATGTTGCAGGGAACTGGCGAGCACCGTTATCGGGGCTCATGCCGTCCAAAAACCCGGGCGTTTCTTCGATACCAGGGGAGTATTATTCTCCTTTTTCCCACTATAGATAGCTAATTAATAAACGCTTTCTATTGTCACATTGGGGACAATGTGAAGTTCAAGTGTGGGGAGGGATTATAATCTTGTTTGTCCTCTTGTATATATATATATATATATATATATATATATATATATATGTTTAAAAAAAAAAAAACCTTTAAAAGTACATATATGTATATATTCTCATATAAACATCAAGCCTAACTAAATTTTGATAAAGACAACTCGAGGCGCGACAAACAGATGAGATACGAGCGTGTTATATTCGTACACTTGCACCCATTTCCCTCCGGTTACGTGAGCGTTTGAGCCTTAGAGTATATTATATTTCTTTGACATGCTTGCGAGTGAGCCGGATGTTTTGTGCAGTTTAGAACTTGTCACTAGTATACTTGTTTAGACCAGATACGTGTGAGATTGTATGAACATGATTGAGGCAATTAGGATACCCTTTTGATTTAGCCCTTTCTTTTCGTTCTATCTGTTTCCCGCACCAATATATTATCCACTAGTTAACCATGTTGAACCTAATCCCGTGTTTTTCTTATTTACCACACCATTTCACCACTAAACCAAATAACTTTTTTCTTTTAAACCTTTTGTGTTAAAACTCGGTTTAGGTTATTGTTCTACTAGTTTATATGTTGTAAATAGTTCGTGTTCGGGTTTATATGTTTAGAACCCGTTTGTCGATTATATAATCCGTTTCAGTTCATTATATATATCATAGATATATATATGTTAAAAAAAAAATCCAGAAAAATAGAACACCCTAAAATAGGGTGAATTAGCAGTATTCGAGCAGTTTGTAGAGCTTTAAAGTTAAGAATTATAATTTAGCTCGATTTAAAATAAAAATCGCCTATATTAGCATTTGTGTTGTACAGTTGTAGTAGTTGCTATTATTTAGACATAAACCGCCGAGTTTTAGCCGATTTGTCACTTTAAATATCCATTCCGCACCCTTACCTTTGCCTAACATTACAACCCATAAAAGACCTCTTGATTTGTGCTTTTTCACACGTTAGTTGGTGAAGACTAGATCTTTTGACAAGCTTATGATATTGCACGATTCATTGTCTTGGCAATGGAACGATTTACACATACACATTACACGTATGTATCATAAATAAAACCGAGTGTGTGTGAACATTGTGAGTCGTGTACGGGTTAGCGTGCTTGTAAGATCGGAAGTGAGTCGTTGCTTTTTAGTTATCTTATCACCTGTTTATAAATCTTTGTTGGCTTGTCTATTATCGTCTGTACAGGCTATATTTTGCCTTTGTTGCCACTTGGCGAGTTTTTCAGTTATTTTCTGTTTAAGTGTTTGCTTGAGGACAAGCAAAGTTCAAGTGTGGGGAGGTTTGATATACGTTAAATTACACATATAAAAGTCCCCGTTTAACTCCCTTTTTCATACGTTTTTGACCTCATACATAGGAATTGGTACTTATTTTGGTATCTTTACGATTTCAGGTCTTAAACGATGTCCCGGAAACACAAGGAAGGAAAAAACGAAGAGTTCGGCACGAAAACGGGCCATCAGGCCCTTCGAGCGGCCGCTCCAAGGCTTCGCGCGGCCGCGCGCCCCTCCCAGATATTTCTGGGGACCTTCCAGAAGGCCTACATCACATCTGCAGCAATTGGTCCACTTGTTGATAAAGCGAGCGGCCGCTCCAAGGCTTCGCGCGGCCGCTCGAACCCTCTGCTCTGCTATAAAATCCCCATTTCAGCTCACTGATCATTATTGGATCTTGAGGGAAGCTTTTCTGGGCGATTTTTGGACGATCCAAGCTGCTGGAAAGCCGTTTAACAAGCTCGGAAGTCCATCCGTTCCATCCTTCATCATCCGATCCATCTCTTTAGCATTCTTATGGTTTGATCCTTGAAGCTTTTTATGATTCAAATCTGATTTTTGTATGCTATTTTGATGTTATTATAGTTATTCGTACGCCTACGGGCAAGAACAATAGTATTTAGTACGTAAAACAATCTTTTAGTATGTAATCATGTTTTGTATAAATTTGGCGTTTTTCACGTATTAGATCTTGATGATCATAGCGCAACCTTGTTTCGTTGTTGATGGATTTGTAGCTGTATTTGAATGACTGTAGCGATTGTCGAATGTGTTAGGCGGATACATGTTGAAAAACCGTCCGTTTAATCGTCCGGTAGTAGACTAGTTAACTTGTTAAATAGTTTATGCCATGAAACTGTAACCGGGTATTGGTTTGGTTAAAGTCAGTCGAATAACGGTTAAAAATGCTTACCGGCACATAAAAGGGTTTAAAAAGCCTAATGGTGCCGTTACTAGTCTTTGACACGGTTAATGATCTTTGGTAGTTATTTTGGTAAAAATGGCGATCTTAGTAGATCTGGGGTCAAAGTTGGTAAAATGGAATAGGTTGTGAAATGCTCTACTTTATGCTAGTTTAGGTGGCTGTGTTGTGTATTCGGTATCGCTTCCCTAAATTAGTGAGGTTAGAATACTCTTAACGGATGACTAACTTATCTTTAGAAGATCTGCGTGAGATCATATCAGCTGCTCGCTAATGAACGACTTGAAGCGGTTAACGTGTGTATTCGTGTTAGCTTTCTGTATAGTTGTCATGTTAGGATGCCCGAAAGGGACACTAACTGTCGGAAAATGGGAATGTTGATCACGCGCCTATATTACTTATTATATTTAGATAACATGCTAGGATTGGCAAAAATATAGTTTATATAGTTATATTTTCTATTTGGAGTCTTAGTTAAGTTATTTATATGTTTTAGAATTAATTTAGTTTTAAACAAAACTCAAACTTATCTTTTCCTACTGGTAAATCGGGGACAGAGTTTTAGTACAATTGCTCCGCGCGCGTCCATGGATCGATACTTGGTTCTTATCTGTACTTACTACATATATGACAGGGTACACTTGCCCTAGTGTGTGTGTTTTAATATGAAGGTCGAAACCATTTTTATAAATATTAAAGCAAAAACGTGTGTTAAAATCCATTGTAAAATATGTATAGTTACGCATACGTCACCAGTTGGGCATCAACGCCATTGTTGTTGTTGTTATTGTTGTTGTTGTTGTTGTGGTTAGTGTTGTGGTTATGGTTGTGGTTGTTGCTACCTTCCTCTTGATTTCCACCACTGTTATTACGAGAGCTGCGACGTGGAGGCATGATCTATAAGAGACACAATGAAATGAATGAGGTAATACGAGGAATGTAATCATTTATTCATTAATTAAAACGAATAAACGAAAACGTTGACTTATCAAAGATTCTAGATTCTAATAACATAGTGAAGACATGCTTTAGCCTATAAGTGAACACTCATCCCGAGAATTCCCAGGTAGGCATCCGGGTCCCTCGTCTGATTGGGATATATGCGCAATGCCAGCCTAGACAGAAGACTCAGAATACAGGCGTTCACCCTTCCAGATTGCACGTGTTCGTTATTAAAATTTAGAACTTCGACGAGATCTCAAGGTGGTTCAAGTTAAACCTGAGGATTTTGTCTTATTAGTCTAAGAGTAGCTCCAGTGATGGAGAGCAATCTTCTTGTAGGGATTAAGATAAGGATAAGAAGTCGGAGGGAGATAGAGAATAGGAATAAGCAAGTAAGAGAAACAAGTACTGGTTAAATCCTATGGTTATAGACTAGATTATTTTTCTAATAATCTAATTCCCTATAACCATGGCTCTGATACCAATCTGTAACACCCCAACCGATGGCGGAAACATCGGGATGTCACGTATTGATGATTGTTTCAGTAGCACATGGTATAAATTGAAATTTTTAAATAATTTATTCATAACATAAATATCCAATGAAATGATGTCTAGAAATCCCAAATACATAATATCAAATAAAGCAATAACTTCAAATAACTTCATAATAAACTTCATAATATTCCTCACGCATACTCTAAGCCTCAGCTTCGTTGTTACCTGAAACATGTTAATTTTGAAAATATTTTTGGGTCAACAAAAGTTGGTGAGAATACATAGGTTTTTGAGTATAATTGATAACAGTAGTTTTTACAACAATCACAGTTGTATAATGATAGTGTATGAGTCCGACATGTAACAATGCGTCTTTGTACAATCAAACCTTGTGTCGACTGAGGACTAACTCGCAAGTTAGTTAAATGTTGTTACTGTTATCGATCATCCCTGAATTTATGCGGGGGGATGGGTTTGTCAGACCTATAGCGCTATAATCTAAACAGGCGGCTTGATCAATGTTAATGATTGTACTGTGTCTTTTTGTTACAGTCAAATGATAGAATGAGTAATGATAGTGTAATTGAATCACAAGTTTCAACAATGTAAGAATGAGTAAATGATAGTGTATAAAATGTTTAAACATGTTTCACCCCAAAATGTAAAACAGAAAAAGGGGTTATGTAAACTCACCTTAGCAAAATGTTATGTCTCGTGAAAATAGAATATGTGTTGCCCAACGATGCCAAGTATTACCCTATAATTAAGGTAATAAATATGTCTAAGTCTTTCTAGTCTACAAATATTTTCTAGGGTTTCGAATTGGGGATAGGTGTTCGTTTTATTAATAAATAAAATGTTTGATAAATAAGAGAAATTTGGTAAATAAATAAACAAAAGTCTTTTTGTAAATTTTTAAATTAAAGATGGTCACAATATAAAGTTTTAAGTATGAAAATAATTTTTATAAAATTATTTTCTTAAAAATAGAATATTAAATCTATTTATTTCAAATTGTCAAAATATAACTTTAATATTTAAAAATACTAAAATTAAAGAATTATTAAAAATTGTATTTCTGTTCCAAATAAATAGAAATAATTTATATAAAGTTTTAGTGCAAAAATATTGAAAAATGAATTTATTATGATTTATTCATGATTAAAACTAACAAAAATTGATTAAAAATATTAAATAAAGGATTTTTCAGAAATAAAAATCATTTTAGAAAAGTTTAATGTTATAAAAACTCAGAATAATTTTTGTGGAAATTTATATAATTGTTTTGATATTTTTATAGAATTTTATAAATAAAATAGAATAAACTTGAATTATTTATTATATATATATTAAATAAATAAATTTTAGAAAACTAAAAATTTTATGTTAAACTTTTCCACTAGAATAACATAAAATAATTTTTGTAGAATTTATAAAAGAGTTTTAGTATTTTAAAATGAATTTTTAAAAATACAAAGGAATATATATATATATATATATATACACACTTAAATAAAAAAAATGTTTGTTGATGGCATGGATCGAACCCGGGCCCTTGGCCGGTTCGTGAGTTTTAAATCACAAGCCCAGACCAACTGGTCTGGACCCTGTGAACAAATAGATTAGACTTATAATTGATTATATTGTATATGGAAATCTGATTCATATTCATTTAAAAAGAAAAAGGATGAAACCGTTTGTATGGGACTCGAACCCGCGCGCTTTGGTTTAACAACAACAGACACAACCATCTGATCTAGATCAGATGGTTGTTCAAATGTGTGACTGAAATGATTTTATACGTGTCTGAAACGTTATCATCTTCCCCAATTGAAAGCTTCGAACCCTAGCCAAAATAATTGATCAAATCATCAATCAATAACCCTTGGATTCATAGGGTTATTGATCATGTGATAACTAATATTGAAAACATGTAAAGGATCGTGACTTACAACCCAGAATTGATGATGATTCGCCTAGTCAACCAAAAAAGTCAAATCATGAATGGTTGAAGATTACTATGTGATTTTTGGAGGAATTGAGGGTAGAGGGGTGATAATCGGTGCCTTAAGACTGAAGAGGCAGGTTTAATTTATAGTGCTTTCGTGAGTTTGGAAGGTCATAACTATTTGACCATGGTTGGTCAAATACGCGCCTAGAACACTCAATTAAGGAATGATTTGAGCGAAAATCCGTTGTTGCAATAATGACAGACTGTGTAAGTGTTAAATTAGTCAACATGGTTTCCAGATTTACGCCTATAATTGTGTTTTTTGATTACCGGGTCGGGTACTTGTGTTGGTCGGGTCTGGTATGGAAACCGGGTAAAGAAGGAAAGGAAATAGAGGGGTGGGCCGGTTTCTTGGGTTGGGCTCTTTGGCTGGGTGGTTTGGGTTTGAGGTGTTGGGTTTCTTTAAAGGTTTAGTTGAAATGTTGGTTTTATTATTATTATGATTATTTTTATTATTATTATTATTATTATTATTATTATTATATACCATTATATATATATATATATATATAAGTTGGGTGGTAGAAAAATAAAAACTTAGGCATATATAAAATTAATGATAAAGTAAGGGCTTTTACGTATTAGAATTTGGAAAAATTTTGCGATGTTACCGTGGGTGTCAACCAAGTAAGTTATTTCCATAACTATGTCTAATGTGCGCTAATGTGCTTAGAATTGATTAAATTGGAGAAATCTTGAGAAAATGTGGAAATCTAAGTCCGGAAGGACTTAGAGGTTTTTAAATAAGTTATTGAGTCAAAGACAATTGATTTGAAACAAGAAGTGTCGCCATGAACGGCTAAATAGAAAGATTTGGCTATAAGGGGCATTTTGGGAATTTAAAAGATTACCAAAGGTTGATTCTAAGAACCGGGTCTTAACGACATAATCCGGATGATGTTTTTAGTTAAACAACATTCCAACGAGTTAAAAATGATTATTATGCCTTTTGAATGGTCTAATAAGGTTTTGTATAACTTATGGCCTTAACGGGTCGATTTGGGTAAAAATCGCTGCACATAATATGTTTCTGACCTGATATTCAAATTATTCATATAAAATCATAGAAAAATCGTTAGGAGGTGTTTTTTATACGTCTGGAAAGGTCTTTGAACAAAGCACAATCCATCTTTGAGCATGTTCAATTAATTCGGATGTTAAATGGGTCAAAATGGTCAATTACAGTAGCTGAAAAGGAAATCGCTGCACATAATATGTTTCTGACCTGATTTTCAAATATTCATATAAAATCATAGAAAAATGGTTAGGAGGTGTTCTTTATACGCCTAAAAAGGTCTTTGAACGAAGCACAATCCATCTTTGAACATGTTCAACTAATTAGGAATTTAAATGGGTCAAAATGGTCAATTACTGCAGCTGAAAAGGAAATCGCTGCACATAATATGTTTCTGACATGATCTTCAGATGTTCATATAAAATCATAGAAAAATCGTTAGGAGACGTTCTTTATATGTCTGGAAAGCTCTTTGAACACATTTCATATTTAAAAGTCGAAGTGAACAGCTGCTGCGCCGAAAAGTGCAGTAGTTTACTCTCTTGAAATGGAGTCGTTTGGCCTAGTTTGTTCCGTATCAACGTGTAATGACAATCATGCTAGTCTAAATGTATTATTGACAATCCACTAACCATTCTTTGTGTAATGGTGCTAGGTATTCACGTGGCGGAACTTCCGGAGCAAAGATCAAGTCGCGAGAAGAACTGTACACACCCGAACGCTCAACTAGCTTCCGCATTTGAAATTCCCGATTAAAACCCAAGCTTTAATACACGTTATAAGTAATTCTAATTATAAAATTTGTTAGGACCTATAATGTAGAAATCAAAATGGGTTGGATTTCATAAATATCAAAGTTCTAAATCGGGAGTGTTATTCATTAAGACCAAAGCCCGTAAGTTTTAATGTTAATCGCGTGTTTAGGGGTAGGGTCTTACAAGTAGTTTACACTAGAGTAATTATGTACAACAGTAATAACGTAATTACTCTACACCAAATTTTTTTTTGTTTCTTTAAGATTTTAGTACTAAAGTACATGTTTAACAATATGGGAAAAAAATTCAAAAAATAAAAAATTAAAAAAATACCATCATTCACTTCTCACGTTAAGAGTTATTTGTAGGATAAGAACCATTTGTACAAGAACCTTTCTTATAAGATGAAAACAAACATAATGTTTCCTCTATCCAATTGTATTTCTTAAATTTACATTCCATTGTATCAAAACAATAGTTAACCAAAACTATTGACATAAAAAAAACATGTAAAATTCTAAATTTGGCTTTTCAAAGTGTTAATGGTGATTTCGAATACTGTAAGAGAATTTGTACCTCATAGCAGATTGAGAAAAAGCAGCTGCACACAAATAAAATATTTGTTAATTAATGCATTCAGATTTGTTTCGGCCACAATGTTTCAAAATCTGGCTATGATTCATTACAATATTCACCTAATGATGTTCAATTAATTTGGTTAACAATTGAAATAAAAGCAACTTCCACATTAGATATATCAACCAAAGCTATATACCTTGACAATGGCTAACGTAACAAAGGCAACAACCGCTTGAGATTCCTGTAGTTAGTAAAAAACCTAATACATAAGAAATCAGTGCATATAGATAGAGATAGAGTGATTTACTCAGTGAAGTCATGCAGTGTTCATAACAAAAAATGTAACAAAACAGCTATGACTACAAAATATCCTAAAAAATATGGAAGACATAAAAACTTGAGTATTTATGACGATTTGCTTCAGTTATTTATTCATATATAAAACCACAACCTAACCAAGTAACTAGAAAATTTGATCATAAAAAACCCATAACCGAAGCTTCAATTTCCCTACGGCTCTACCGGTGCACACTTTTCACCTATAAGTTTAATTCTATCAAAACTAAATTGGGGTTGATAAGTAAATGAATGGATGCATCCAATGTTATACAAAAAGTAAGCTAGTTACATCACAAATGCAACATTCAACCAGTAACCACATATCAATCAATTGTACCCACTTATAAAACAAATAACTTTTTAAAATAAAAAAAGATTAAAAACCCATACCTCTCAAGAACAGTATCCATCTGTAATACAGGAAAAAGATCAATAAAAAATAACAACAAAAATATAACTCTTTACCTTCCAAGTAGCAGAGAATACGTTAACCCCATTTTATACCTCTAATCCACATACCCATCACCATCATCTTCCTCACCTCTTTTTAGCCATAATGGCGGAGGTATGCAGGTGTACACGACAACGGAGATGGTGGCGCTACCGTGGCTATGTCGTGTGTCCACTGTTGGGGTGGTGGCTGGAAGTCTCCAGGCCTCTCTTTATCATCTATGTTTCTTTATGACTTTAGGAACCGAGGGTGTGTGTGTAGAAAGCAGGAAGCTTTAGAGTGAGAAATCTGAAATCAGTGGCAAAGAAAGATGTTTCGATCACGTGGGGTAAAGATAAGACATTCATAACTGAAGAGGTATAAATAATTATACCGCGGCTCACCTCATAGACACGGACCAGGGACACTAGGACGTGGCATAATGTTTCCACCAAAGGAAGAACAACCCACTCCCGGAAGTCAAAAGGTTCCGAATGATAGTACAAAGGGGGGGTCTGAAGCAAAGTACAACTTTGCTGACCACTATAAATACCCCCTCCAAAGTACAATCAACACACGAATGCATACACTCTGAATCTCACTTTCTCTCTCTACTTTCTCACACTAAACAAATACTTATCCTCACGCCGGAGGGTGGTTACAGAGAGGCCCTCCCTCCTCCTCTGTAGCGAGCCTAACGGTCTTTTGCCTTGTGCAGGTTTAAGCTTAGGTTCGGAGCATTCTAGATCCAGCATATTCGCACCTGTTTTACTGTAATTGCAGGTTCGTCCACTTTTTGGATCTTCAATTGGCGCCATCCGTTTGTACAACCGTTTTCTGTATCCTTAAAAGGTAAAGATATCGACGGTTTTTCCCATGGCGGCTTCATCTGAAGGTTTCATGATCGAAGATGTCACAAATGCGGAGCATGACGAAGGGGCCACCACTGTTACGGCCTCTGTTGTTATGACCCCATCCACAGGGCCCACCAATATGGAGGGACGCTCTATGCCTATGCAAAGTTCGGTGGACAACACCTTCCGAAAAAGTCAAGATACCACACCAGAGTTTGATGCGGATTTTTTACTCAAGAATCGTGATTTCTTATTGCAGCTTAAAGCACAGCAAGAGAAGGAAGCAAAACTCAAAAGTGTGCAGGTAAACCTATTCTCCACCGATGGACCTCAAGCGTCCTCCGGACATGGTCCGGGTCCTGTTGCGCAAGTCACGTACTACACCGTGGTTACCACTCCCGATTTCGGGACCCCGCAGGGGAGTTGCTTCCCACCGGGGCACCATGGGGCCACGCAGCCTGTCACCACCATGGCAAAACAAAGACCAGTCGTCACCACAGCTGAAGATGACCTTACCACTCCTTAACGCCCAGCCTATATGGCTGCTTATTCCAAGTTCGCGCCCTGTATCCGTGCTCCTTTACCAGCAAAACTTAAAATGCCCACAACAATAAAAAGTTATGACGGTACGTCGGATCCGGACGATCACATTCATGATTTTGGGGGAGCCGCAGAAATCGAACTATGGCCCATGCCTGCATGGTGTCACATGTTCGCCCAGACCCTTACGGGGGCGGCCAGGGTGTGGTTCGATGGTCTGGCACCAGGCGAAATAGCGAATTGGACTGAACTCCGCCGTGCTTTTCTACAAAACTTTTCCCAACAGCGGAGGTGTTCAAAAGACATCACCGAAATCCATAACATCCGTAGAAAAGACGGGGAGTCACAGGAAAGGTTTATTGACAGGTTCAACAAGGAAAGTATGCAGATCAGTGGAGCTCTCGATCAACTGCGGATCTCCGGCTTTTGCCACGGAGTCCGAAACAACCAGCTTGTAGAAAAGTTACATGATGATCTTCCGAAAACCATGGAAGTATTGATGGAGCGGGCATGAGCCTTTGCTCGAGGAAAAAGTGCTTGTAGCCAAACATACGACAACGAGTACCGTTCCTCGTCAAGAAGTAGTTCATGGAAGAAGGGGTCAGGAGCTCCAAGTTCAGATCGAAGTAACTCCTGGGGTAAAAACAGGTCCCAACCTTACTCCAGAAATGATAAAAGTTCTACTGGCCGAAACTCCTCCTCACACCGGGGGTCAACTTACTCCGATCTACTAAAATCTCCCAGCGAGATACTTAGCACGGAGAATGTGGATTTCCCCAAACCCCCGAGACCGAAGCCCACATCCGACAAGAACACCAAAAAATACTGTGATTACCATCGAGCCAGAGGACATGATACTGATGATTGCTGGTCGTGTAACACCCCAAAATTTCGTTTTAGTCTAAATACGCCTTTAGGCGTAATTGATAAAATAAAAAGCGAGTTAAATGGTGGATGTTTTTAACAACCAAATAACAACAAACCCGTTTCATTTAATTACGCTAATAGGTGGGATCAATATATATACAATATTGAGCCCATTATCAAAAAGGAATATTTTGCGGATAATAAAACGAGACATTGACAAGTCCCGTAAATTGCAAACACACGTGGGAACATTATGAGAACTAACTTAATTAGTAAAGATCACATACTTGTACTAAACCGGAGGGGCTGAACTTGACAACTAGGCAAAGTTGGAATAAAATGGGGGTTAAGAGTGAAAATGTGTGATAACACACACTAAAATCGTTCTTCACACCATCAAAAACACACACACAAGAACCTCCACCAATTCAGCCCCAAATCATGCCAAAATCGATGGCTTTTCTAAATGCATGATGGAATTCATGATCATCTAGTGTTCTAAACGTCATAAGGTAACTCTAGATCCTTTTAAATCATCCAAATCCATGGTATATTGAAGATGATGGTTCTAGGGTTTTATAAAAATGTGGAATTGATGGTTAATATAGGTTGCCCTAGCCTTGGGGAGCCTTAAACATGTATAATTTGGTTACAAATCACATTTAATATGTGTGTTTGATTATGTTCATATGAATATGTTAACTTATGAAATTGGGGTTTTAACCTCTAGGTTGAAACCACACATGGTTAGTAGTTTTGGTGACTCTTAGGAGTTGTTATAATGATCAAATTTAGTTAAAATGCCTAAATATCTTGTTATGATAATAATTAGATACATGGCTATATTTTGGATAAACTTAAACTCATGAAAATCAAGTGAATTTGGTGGGTGCACACCAAGTGTTTGATGAAATGCCTCAATAGTCTTGTTTGCAAATTGAGGTGATAACTTGATTTGGGTAATCATGGAATTACCCGCATATAAAACGCGAAACACATGTTTAAAAGATGAATCACGCCATACATGAAAAGTTTAGCCAAATGATAATTGGGAAAACAAAATAATGGTGTGAATAAACTCATGAGATGTGTTAGTTATTGGATATAATGACTAACTTAATTAATCTTATGAGTATTGTGAAGGTTGATCTTGTCAAGCTAGGTGCAAGCTTGGATGGAATGGATCAACGAACTAAACGGGTCAAGCGGATATGAGCCTTTAGTGCAAGTCAATGGGAATGAATACAAGTAAGTTCTACTTACACTACTAGACTATGACATGGATTAAGTGTTATATATATTGGTATTGAGTGTGTACTAAAGACAAATCCCAACGGGTGAAATTCATTAAGTGGGTCAATTTATGTGGATTCACAATAAATCAAGGTTTATGAGATTAATTGTAACCGTGAGTGGTGACCGAATGGTGAAATTCATCAAACGGGTCAATTAATAATGATATGAAAGAAATGATGTTTTAACCCAAGATGGGTCACTTAAATCATTTGAATGAAATTGTTAAGCTTGTTGTTAAATGGGTCAAGTTTGTAACACTTGAACCATATATAAAAACTTGGATAACTTAGTATTATGAACTACGAGTCTAAACGGGTCAAATGGTGATATCCTCACCATGTGAGTCCAATACTTGATGCTTGTATTTCAAGCATTAAGATTCATAAAGTTAAACGGGTCAAATGGCAAGTTATTGCCATTTGAGTTCCGAGAAATTAACGTTGTCTATTTAGAAAGCATACAGGTAGATGCAATTGCGCGTGCATTCTTGATGTTAAGAATCATGGAGGATAAACACAAGGTATGGATATGGGTCAAGGCCACCCGGTAAGTCCGTAGTCAAATAAACGCCTTCGGCGAAGCAACATAGGTGATAAAGTACCCACATGAAGTGTGGGTGCAAATCAAGTAAGTTATTTCCATAACTATGTCTAATGCGCGCTAAGGCGCTTAGAATCGACCACATTAGAACAATCTTGAGAAATGTTGAAAATCTAAGTCCGTGTGGACTTAGAAGTTTTTAAACAAGTCATTGAGTCAAAAACATTGGATTTGAAACAAGAAGTTTCGCCACGAATGGCTAAATTGAAAGATTTGGTCATGAGGGGCATTTTGGGGATTTAAAGGATTAATAAAGGTTGATTCTAAGAATCTAAGTCGTAATGAAACAAATCGGACAAACGCTTTTGTTGATCAAGTGTCTAATGACTTGACAACTCAAACGGTATGCAATTTAAGTGGTCAAAAGTGCCTTGTTTGAATTAAGGCCTTAATGGGTCAAAATTGGGTAAAAGTCGCCATAAACATTCAAAACTAAGAACCGGATCATGGCGACATAAACCGGACCATAATTTCAGTCAAACAAAGGTTTAATTAGTCGGCAAGTCATTACTTAGGCTTCGGGAATCATCAAATGCGGTTGCAACATGATTCCCACGCTTAAAAGCCACCAAAATTACATCAGAAGGTTCGAGCGGCCGCGCGAATAAACCGAGCGGCCGCGCGCTTTGATCTGCACGTCAGCACGAACTTTAAAATTGCGTATAAAATCGTAGAAAAATCGTTAGGAGGTGTTCTTTATATGCCTGGAAAGCTCTCGGAGCGTAGAACAATTCTCATTTGAAAGTCGAAGTCAGATTTTGGGTTTTAGAAGGGGTAAAAGCGATCCGAACAGCTGCTGCGCATAAGTTGCAGCAGTTTGTTCTCCTGATAAAGGGCCGTTTGGCCTGGTTCGTTCCGTATCAATGTGTAACGAATACCGTACTAGTTTAAATGTATCATTGACAACCCACTAACCATTTTTGTGAAATGGTGCTAGGTAAACAAGTGAAGGAAGTCCCGGAGCAAGGATCAAGTCGCGAGAAGAACCGAACACGCCCGAACACTCATCAAGCTTCCGCACTAGAATCTAAGAACTCCCGTTAAAACGCAACATCTTAAAATATGTTTCAACTATTAAAAAGTAAAAATTTGTGTGAATCAAACATGTATTTGATCTTAATGGGTTGACTTATAAAGAAAATTTCAAAGTTTTAATCGGGAGTGGTTTTTAGTTAAGGTCAAAACCCGTAAGATTAGGCAATAATCGCGTGATTACGGGTTAGGGTCTTACAAGTGGTATCAGAGCCATAGGTTTGAGGGATCCGAGTGTCGGGAAGGATACTTGGACTCAAACCGTGCGCTCAAAGTGTTGAAGGGTGTTCGGTTCAAGACTTGATCGAGGAATCCGGTAAGTAATACCTATAATGACCATCCGTTTTGATCGGAAATTGTTATAGGTAATCAATAGTTATATCGTGTAGATACACGCTATCTCAAAAGCTTGGTAAGGGAAGGGTTAGGTACTCATGGGGCCTATCCAAAAGATTGATTCGGGCAACGATAATCTCGTATAACAAGAATTCTAACATCACTATTGCAGTGATGCATACTAATAATGAAATGTCATGTTACTAATTAATTGAAATTATAAATGTGACAGGGATGATAACATCTTATTTGATCGAGAGAGGATCAAATGATTCACCAAACGAGGTTGTAGAGGTTTCGGGAGCACGGCTGATAGCATGCTCACTAAGGACCAAGTCAAGTAACGACTCGGGCTAATGGATCAGTAACGAAAGGGAACACGGGAGCAAGTATCAAACAGGTACATGCTCGAAACCATAGTAGGTGCATTAGTATGCAATTATCACCTGAAGAGTGGTAATTGCATATGCAAGCAATAGGAAAAATGTGAAAGGTGCATAGTTCATGATAATGAACGATCAATGCACAAACTTAACTTGAACATCGAGACCGGGTTAGGGGTAATCATCCCAAACTAATGTTTAGAACGGCGTTGTGATCATACCAATGAGTGTGATCACACAAAGCTTATTAAATTGAAAACACATCGCTTTTTCTTAATGAATAAAGGTAAAAACCTAACATTGAATAATTTATCAAGGAAGGGTTTTACCAAATAAAATAGGGGGCACAAGCATGAGCTGAAAATTTGCTTGCATAGGGTGTGATGCCTTAATTATAATAAGTCTGTGCGTACCATATGCGAATTACTTACCCTGGCCAGGTAAGTGTTAAACATATGATACCATGGGTTTCTTATGATTAATACATATACAACCTATGTGACAAAGACTTAGTAAGTGTGAGGTGCCGGGGGATTCTGGACGTAGTCCACTGTCTAACACGGCAGGGATGCGATCCATGCAAGACCTTGAGCGAGGCACCAGCTAGAATACGCTGGGCTAGCAAAGAGGACAACAAACTGGAGCGTTTGAACGTAGTCCACTGTCTAACACGGCAGGGATGCGAACCATGCAAGACCTTGAGCGAGGCACCAGCTTATACGCTGGGCTAGCAAAACGGGCAATATACGATTCGAGTTATCCTGGGTTGATACAGAGATTGACTTGAACCTTAATCAAGGTCTAGTCATAAATAGATTCAGTTCGGAAATAAACTTGAACCTTAATCAAGGTCGAGTCATAAACAGATTTAGCTTGAAAACAGACTTGGGCCTTAATCAAGGTTAAGTCATAATTAAACTCGGGCTTTTATAGAAGGTTAAATTCGTAAAGAGGGACTTGAACCTTAATCAAGGGTTGAGTCGTAATCACATTCGGGTAAGTCATGAATCTTGGGATTAATGACCTAAAACAGCGGGCTTGGGCCATGAAAAATCAGTAAATCATTCAACCCTCGGGTTAAGGATGAGAAAGTGTAAACTGCAACAACATTAGATTGTATTGTTGGTACGATTTAATACAAACCATAATAACGGTTGGATTGTATAGTTATTACAATCTGATGCAAACCGTGATAACAGGAAATTAGTCGATACAATACGTAGTAATAACCAATCTACACTGTGTTTTATGAAAAGAAAACTGACCTCAATTTGTATTGAGATCGGTAATCAGAAAGAGGACTTTTAGAAACTAAGCGTTCTAAATATATAAACGATTTGAAATCTAAAACTCAAAGGTCTTTAAACGGGTCGGGTGGGGCTATGACCACCAATCGAGTTAACAAAACGGGAAATTGGGTAAACCCAATAAATGGCAAATTCTTGAAATAGGATTAGCCAAAGAAAGGAAAACGTTAGTGTAAAGCAAGGTTTGTTTATAGCATTCTAGCAAACCAAAAAGAAACGAGGGTTGGATTCGGGGATGAATCCAAAAAGCTAGAAAACGGCTATATTAAAAAGCCGGGTTAGTCTTGGAAACCAAGACAAATTACTTGTTAGAAATAGACGCATAGACATGTATGCCTATGCATGCTACAATCGAGTATTGCAGCAGATACCCTAAGGTGCATGATAGTATGGCCCTTAATCATTACATCCTTCGAAAAAAAAAAAGTAGTAGACGGAAAATAGACTACGGTTCTGAGTCGGGTCTATGAAAAATACATGAGTAACTAGAATACCCTGTAAGGGTATGAAAATAGATGTTATGCAATGAAATAACGCCTAGTTAAACAAAAGAGTAGCGTAACATAGGTTGCGTTATGGAAACTAAGGTATTAGAATACAATCGAAAGGGTGAAGTCGAACAAAGGGAAAATCGCCCTAAGTATATAGTACTAGTTGTTTAGACTATAGAATGACAAATGAATGAGCAGTTCTCAAATCGGTTTAGAGAACCAAGGTACTTTAGGGTAACCAAAGCAAATATAAGAGAAAGGTTTCGGGGACGAAACCTCTTTAAGGGGGGTAGAGTTGTAACACCCCAAAATTTCGTTTTAGTCTAAATACGCCTTTAGGCGTAATTGATAAAATAAAAAGCGAGTTAAATGGTGGATGTTTTTAACAACCAAATAACAACAAACCCGTTTCATTTAATTACGCTAATAGGTGGGATCAATATATATACAATATTGAGCCCATTATCAAAAAGGAATATTTTGCGGATAATAAAACGAGACATTGACAAGTCCCGTAAATTGCAAACACACGTGGGAACATTATGAGAACTAACTTAATTAGTAAAGATCACATACTTGTACTAAACCGGAGGGGCTGAACTTGACAACTAGGCAAAGTTGGAATAAAATGGGGGTTAAGAGTGAAAATGTGTGATAACACACACTAAAATCGTTCTTCACACCATCAAAAACACACACACAAGAACCTCCACCAATTCAGCCCCAAATCATGCCAAAATCGATGGCTTTTCTAAATGCATGATGGAATTCATGATCATCTAGTGTTCTAAACGTCATAAGGTAACTCTAGATCCTTTTAAATCATCCAAATCCATGGTATATTGAAGATGATGGTTCTAGGGTTTTATAAAAATGTGGAATTGATGGTTAATATAGGTTGCCCTAGCCTTGGGGAGCCTTAAACATGTATAATTTGGTTACAAATCACATTTAATATGTGTGTTTGATTATGTTCATATGAATATGTTAACTTATGAAATTGGGGTTTTAACCTCTAGGTTGAAACCACACATGGTTAGTAGTTTTGGTGACTCTTAGGAGTTGTTATAATGATCAAATTTAGTTAAAATGCCTAAATATCTTGTTATGATAATAATTAGATACATGGCTATATTTTGGATAAACTTAAACTCATGAAAATCAAGTGAATTTGGTGGGTGCACACCAAGTGTTTGATGAAATGCCTCAATAGTCTTGTTTGCAAATTGAGGTGATAACTTGATTTGGGTAATCATGGAATTACCCGCATATAAAACGCGAAACACATGTTTAAAAGATGAATCACGCCATACATGAAAAGTTTAGCCAAATGATAATTGGGAAAACAAAATAATGGTGTGAATAAACTCATGAGATGTGTTAGTTATTGGATATAATGACTAACTTAATTAATCTTATGAGTATTGTGAAGGTTGATCTTGTCAAGCTAGGTGCAAGCTTGGATGGAATGGATCAACGAACTAAACGGGTCAAGCGGATATGAGCCTTTAGTGCAAGTCAATGGGAATGAATACAAGTAAGTTCTACTTACACTACTAGACTATGACATGGATTAAGTGTTATATATATTGGTATTGAGTGTGTACTAAAGACAAATCCCAACGGGTGAAATTCATTAAGTGGGTCAATTTATGTGGATTCACAATAAATCAAGGTTTATGAGATTAATTGTAACCGTGAGTGGTGACCGAATGGTGAAATTCATCAAACGGGTCAATTAATAATGATATGTAAGAAATGATGTTTTAACCCAAGATGGGTCACTTAAATCATTTGAATGAAATTGTTAAGCTTGTTGTTAAATGGGTCAAGTTTGTAACACTTGAACCATATATAAAAACTTGGATAACTTAGTATTATGAACTACGAGTCTAAACGGGTCAAATGGTGATATCCTCACCATGTGAGTCCAATACTTGATGCTTGTATTTCAAGCATTAAGATTCATAAAGTTAAACGGGTCAAATGGCAAGTTATTGCCATTTGAGTTCCGAGAAATTAACGTTGTCTATTTAGAAAGCATACAGGTAGATGCAATTGCGCGTGCATTCTTGATGTTAAGAATCATGGAGGATAAACACAAGGTATGGATATGGGTCAAGGCCACCCGGTAAGTCCGTAGTCAAATAAACGCCTTCGGCGAAGCAACATAGGTGATAAAGTACCCACATGAAGTGTGGGTGCAAATCAAGTAAGTTATTTCCATAACTATGTCTAATGCGCGCTAAGGCGCTTAGAATCGACCACATTAGAACAATCTTGAGAAATGTTGAAAATCTAAGTCCGTGTGGACTTAGAAGTTTTTAAACAAGTCATTGAGTCAAAAACATTGGATTTGAAACAAGAAGTTTCGCCACGAATGGCTAAATTGAAAGATTTGGTCATGAGGGGCATTTTGGGGATTTAAAGGATTAATAAAGGTTGATTCTAAGAATCTAAGTCGTAATGAAACAAATCGGACAAACGCTTTTGTTGATCAAGTGTCTAATGACTTGACAACTCAAACGGTATGCAATTTAAGTGGTCAAAAGTGCCTTGTTTGAATTAAGGCCTTAATGGGTCAAAATTGGGTAAAAGTCGCCATAAACATTCAAAACTAAGAACCGGATCATGGCGACATAAACCGGACCATAATTTCAGTCAAACAAAGGTTTAATTAGTCGGCAAGTCATTACTTAGGCTTCGGGAATCATCAAATGCGGTTGCGACATGATTCCCACGCTTAAAAGCCACCAAAATTACATCAGAAGGTTCGAGCGGCCGCGCGAATAAACCGAGCGGCCGCGCGCTTTGACCTGCACGTCAGCACGAACTTTAAAATTGCGTATAAAATCGTAGAAAAATCGTTAGGAGGTGTTCTTTATATGCCTGGAAAGCTCTCGGAGCGTAGAACAATTCTCATTTGAAAGTCGAAGTCAGATTTTGGGTTTTAGAAGCGGTAAAAGCGATCCGAACAGCTGCTGCGCATAAGTTGCAGCAGTTTGTTCTCCTGATAAAGGGCCGTTTGGCCTGGTTCGTTCCGTATCAATGTGTAACGAATACCGTACTAGTTTAAATGTATCATTGACAACCCACTAACCATTTTTGTGAAATGGTGCTAGGTAAACAAGTGAAGGAAGTCCCGGAGCAAGGATCAAGTCGCGAGAAGAACCGAACACGCCCGAACACTCATCAAGCTTCCGCACTAGAATCTAAGAACTCCCGTTAAAACGCAACATCTTAAAATATGTTTCAACTATTAAAAAGTAAAAATTTGTGTGAATCAAACATGTATTTGATCTTAATGGGTTGACTTATAAAGAAAATTTCAAAGTTTTAATCGGGAGTGGTTTTTAGTTAAGGTCAAAACCCGTAAGATTAGGCAATAATCGCGTGATTACGGGTTAGGGTCTTACAGGTCGCTGAAGCAAGAGATTGAGAAAGCTCTTAAGGCAGGTAAGCTGTCACACTTGGTGAAGGAGATCAAAGAAGGCAAAGCCAACATCACAAATATTCCAAATCTAAATGATCAAGCAGGGATACATATGATCCGAACCATCAAGCAGCAAGGGATGAAGCGGAATAACGATCATGTCGCGGCATGGATGGCTCAGCCCATCACTTTCCCCTCCATTCCACCTGATGATTATAAAGAAGGCCCGATAATTGTATCAAGGATCGTGGCCGGGCATAAAAGTCACAGGATTTACGTGGATAGAGGAAGTGCCACTGAAATCATGTACCTCCAATGTTTCCAGTTATTAGCCGAAGCATCCCAGCAAAAGCTAATTCCAGTTTCCATGCCGTTAATCAGTTTTTCAGGAGAAATCGTACAGCCCATTGGGCAGCTATCTTTACCGGTGACGTTCAGTTCCGGAAAGTGTCAACGAACAGTGATCCTAACCTTTCTGGTGGTGGGCTCCAGATCAGTACATAATATCATCCTAGGAAGACCAGGGATGAAAGCCTTTGGAATGGTAACATCTACCATCCATGGTGCACTTAAATTCCCAACCGAAGAAGGCATTGCCACACTAGAATCTGAGGCCGGACTTTCCATTTCGGAGATTCGCCAATCTTGAGATACAGGGCACGACGAAGATCACCCGGGAAGCGCTGGCAAATGGTCGATACACCCACGCTTCCCGGAACAAAAAATCTCCATTGGTGCACAGCTCCCAACCGCAGCTCGAGAGGCACTTTGGAAGTTGCTCTCAAACTCTTTAGATGTCTTCGCCTGGGAAAATTCAGATATGACCGGGGTTCCGAGATCGTTAGCAGAGCATAAGTTGAACACTTATCCCGGCATAAAACCGGTAGCTCAGAAGAAGAGAAGTATGGCCCCGGACCGTGTTAAAGCCATCGCGGAAGACGTAAAGAATTTGTTAAGCGCCGGAATAATCCGGGAAGTGCGATACCAAACCTGGGTAGCCAATCCTGTGCTGGTCAAGAAACAAGACGGAGCTTGGAGAATGTGTGTAGATTTTAAAGATCTCAATAACGCCTGTCCGAAGGATTGTTATCCTCTGCCTGAGATTGATGTAAAAGTTGACGCCGTAGCCGGATTCAGATTGAAGTGCTTCCTTGATGCCTATAAAGGGTATCATCAAATTCAAATGGCCGAGGCTGATGAAGACAAGACGGCGTTTGTCACAAACAGTGGCTTGTATTGTTATAAAAAAATGCCGTTCGGACTAAAAAATGCTGGTGCTACGTACCAAAGATTGATGGATGCAACATTCAAAAATCAAATAGGAAGAAACCTGGAGGTTTATGTTGATGACGTAGTCATTAAAAGTGGTACGGAAGAAACCATGATAAAAGACATTGCCGAGACTTTCGCCAAGCTTCGAGAGATAAACATGAAGTTAAATCCCAAGAAGTGTTCCTTCGGCCTGGAAGAGGGGAAGTTCCTGGGGGTACTGGTGGCCCGAGATGGGATAAAAGCCCACCCAGAAAAGGTAGAGGCCGTTCTAAAAATGCAGCCCCCTCAAAGTCTAAAAGAGATGCAGTCTTTAAACGGGCGGCTAGTGGCCCTACACCGATTCCTTTCCAAAGCCGCAGAAAAAACTTTGCCGTTCATGAATGTCTTGAAGAAGAGTCTGGGGAAGGAACAGTTCCAATGGACGGCCGAAGCCGGCGTCGCCTTTGATGAGCTAAAGAAATGCTTGATTGATTTGCCCACCTTAACAGCTCCGGAACCCGGTGAAACACTCACGGTCTATCTTTCAGCCTCGGAGGGAGCTATCAGCTCCGTCCTCATTGTCACCAGGGCCGCTGTACAGCACCCGGTGTACTATATTAGCCGAGCCCTCCGAGAATACGAGGTTCGATATCCGATCCTTGAAAAGTTAGCTCTCGCTCTGGTTTATACTTCCAGAAGACTCCGTAGATATTTTCAAGCATTCAACATTGAGGTACAATCTGAACAGCCAATCCTCCGAGTACTTCGAAAGCCAGAGGCTTCTGGACGAATGGCTAAATGGGCCATTGAGCTCGGTGCTTTTGATATCACGTACAAAACTAGAGGACCAGTGACGGGGCAAGCCGTGACTGATTTCCTGGTAGAAATTCCCCAATCCGCAGAAACCGAGCCCCAACATGCTCCGGCAAGTACTTGGTCCCTTTACACCGATGGGGTGTAACATCGCAAAATTTTCCCCAAAATTTTAATAAATAAAAAGCCCTTATATATATATATATTTTTTTATTACACCTTTATCATTAATATTATACAAATGTGCCTAAGTCTTTATTTATCCTAACTCACAACTTATATACATACATAAATGTATATAAATAATAATAATAATATGATTCTAAATTCTTTTTTTTTTCACATACAAGATTTTTTTTTTTTAAATAAAGCCTTGAGTCAAATAGTCAAAGTCCTAGTCAAAGTCTTAGTCAAACAGTCAAAGTCTTAGTCAAATAGTCAATTCATCATAAAACCTTACTTTATGGTGTTGACCAATTTTAATGGCTAATTGAATCCAAAAACAAGTATAAAAACCCACCTATGACCCATTATACTTTGTACCTCAAATTTTTTCTATCCGATTAAACTTTCCCTCATACCTTTCTTCTATAGTCTATTACTTCTACACTTGAAGCTTTGATTATAAGCTCTTGTAATTGGCAACTTTGGGGCTACACATATTCTATTTCTCGAGACTTAATACTTTACTAAGGTGAGTTTTACATAGCCCCTTTTTTATTTATCACCGTTTTTGGGGTGAAACATGTTACAACATCATATATGCAATTCAATCATCAATGTGTCTATGTGTTTTTCTATGTTGCATTATGTCTTGAACATGACTAGGGTAAGCACAATTCTAGCATAATCATTAACATTGATCAGCCGACGGTATACATTGATAGATCTATTGGACTGACAATCCCACCCGGATACGTGCCTCCTACAAAGGTTGCGTGGGTGTTTGTTACTGCAATATAAACGAGTGAACCATGAGCGTATGGGATGTACCACAATACAACAGTCACAATGGTTGATTATGCACACGATTTACTTCTAGTATGTTTTCACATATGGACTAGATTGCCATGACACATGAATTGCACAACAATTTTATTCAATTATCAAAACCTATGTAATTCTCACCAACTTTTGTTGACCCAAAATGTTTTCAACTTAACATGTTTCAGGTTCTACTTGCTTGAAGATTTGAATTAATGCTTGAAGATGTGTGCATAGTTTTATTCAATACGAATTCTTGTAGAACAATTGTATGTAATTTATTTAAATCATATAATGAAATTTATTATTTACCATGAGCTACTGAACAATCATCAATACGTGACATCCCGATGTTTCCGCCATCGGTTGGGGTGTTACAGATTGGTATCAGAGCCATGGTTATAGGGAATTAGGTTATTAGAAAAATAATCTAGTCTATAACCATAGGATTATAACCAGTATTTGCTTCTTTTACTTGCCATTCTCTATCTCCCTCCTACTTCTTATCCCTACTTTCATCCTTACAAGAAGGTTGCTCTCCACCATTGGATCTACTCTTAGACTAATAGGACAAAATCCTCAGGTTTAGCCTGAACCACCTTGAGATCTCGTCGAAGTTCTAGATTTTAATGACGAACACGTGCAATCTGGAAGGGTGAACGCCTGTATTCTGAGTCTTCTGTCTAGGCTGGCATTGCGCATATATCCCAATCAGACGAGGGACCCGGATGCCTACCTGGGAATTCTCGGGATGAGTGTTCACTTATAGGCTAAAGCATGTCTTCATATGTTATTAGAATTTAGAATCTTTGATAAGTCAACGTTTTCGTTTATTCGTTTTAATTAAATGAATAAATGATTACATTCCTTATATTACCTCATTGTCCTTCATTCAACCCATATCTTATTGAACATTCATTACCCAAATCACTTCCGTAACCGATGCCCTAAACTAAACAGAGATCAAGATCCTCCAGCTACCTAACCGCAAGTCTCACCATTTGACTATTGGTTGCTTTTATTCTATGTATTGACGCTATTTGATTCAAGTAATAAAATATTTGTCTGAGAGTTGTTACATGGTGCATGATTGTTTGAATGTGAACTAATTATACAAATCTATACAACTACAACTCATATACTGTGCTTGTTATACTTGCTTGCATAAACATGTTATCAATTTGCAACCTATGTGTATAATAAATGCTGCACTTAATAGAGGTTATCATGCCTTTTCAACAGTCGGGAGAGGCCCTACAACCTGCTCCACGACTGGTGGAGGCTATCGAACCTACTCAACGATTGGTAGAGGTCATTATGCCTTTTCAACAGTCGGGAGAGGCCCTACAACCTACTCCACGACTGGTGGAGGCTATCGGACCTGCTCAACAATCGGTGGAGATATAGAATGACGCAAAACTTTAATGTAAGGTAAATTAGTGATTGCGGTCCGGAACGTAATCATGAATTTACAGGTACGTTAAGGTAGTGTGAAATCCTATCAAGGTTTTTGGTAAATAACCAATTATAAACTCTAGTTACCTGGTAGTTCATTTAGTCTTTCTATAGTCAATCAACTCATGCATTTCTTTTAGGAGTCCTAAAACTTAAGATTCTTATTCTCCTTGCTATTTCAGATGAACCTAATCCAACCCTTAAAACTCACACATATCAAAACTCTTACCCAAATTATTCGAAACAGTTTATTCTGTTACCTATAAATTTATGTAATGCCTTAACTCGAAACTTCCCAAACCACCCTTGTCCTAATTTCTACCCAATCCCCTTCAACCCTGTGTTTTCAATAAACTTCGGGACGAAGTTTCCAAAAGTAGGGGAGACTGTAACATCGCAAAATTTTCCCCAAAATTTTAATACATAAAAAGCCCTTATATATATATATATATATATATATTTTTATTACATCTTTATCATTAATATTATACAAATGTGCCTAAGTCTTTATTTATCCTAACTCACAACTTATATACATACATAAATGTATATAAATAATAATAATAATAATATGATTCTAAATTCTTTTTTTTTTTTCACATACAAGATTTTTTTTTTTTTAAAATAAAGCCTTGAGTCAAATAGTCAAAGTCCTAGTCAAAGTCTTAGTCAAACAGTCAAAGTCTTAGTCAAATAGTCAATTCATCATAAAACCTTACTTTATGGTGTTGACCAATTTTAATGGCTAATTGAATCCAAAAACAAGTATAAAAACCCACCTATGACCCATTATACTTTGTACCTCAAATTGTTTCTATCCGATTAAACTTTCCCTCATACCTTTCTTCTATAGTCTATTACTTCTACACTTGAAGCTTTGATTATAAGCTCTTGTAATTGGCAACTTTGGGGCTACACATATTCTATTTCTCGAGACTTAATACTTTGCTAAGGTGAGTTTTACATAGCCCCTTTTTTATTTATCACCGTTTTTGGGGTGAAACATGTTACAACATCATATATGCAATTCAATCATCAATGTGTCTATGTGTTTTTCTATGTTGCATTATGTCTTGAACATGACTAGGGTAAGCACAATTCTAGCATAATCATTAACATTGATCAGCCGACGGTATACATTGATAGATCTATTGGACTGACAATCCCACCCGGATACGTGCCTCCTACAAAGGTTGCGTGGGTGTTTGTTACTGCAATATAAACGAGTGAACCATGAGCGTATGGGATGTACCACAATACAACAGTCACAATGGTTGATTATGCACACGATTTACTTCTAGTATGTTTTCACATATGGACTAGATTGCCATGACACATGAATTGCACAACAATTTTATTCAATTATCAAAACCTATGTAATTCTCACCAACTTTTTTTGACCCAAAATGTTTTCAAATTAACATGTTTCAGGTTCTACTTGCTTGAAGATTTGAATTAATGCTTGAAGATGTGTGCATAGTTTTATTCAATACGAATTCTTGTAGAACAATTGTATGTAATTTATTTAAATCATATAATGAAATTTATTATTTACCATGAGCTACTGAACAATCATCAATACGTGACATCCCGATGTTTCCGCCATCGGTTGGGGTGTTACATGGGGCCTCGGGTTCGGAAGGGTCGGGCGCCGGAATGGTTTTGCAAGAAGCTGAGGGAAAAGAACTGCACTATGCTATCCGGCTAGATTTCAAAAGCTCCAACAATGAGGCCGAGTATGAAGCACTCATAGCAGGACTTCGACTGGCTATTAAGGTCGGGGCCAGGAAGGTACTCACATACGTCCAACACTATGATAACTCCCTGCTATATGCAAAGTTCGGCCAAATCCCTAACACGCTATAAACATTGCAGGTCATCTCACATGTCGATTCTTTGTTGGTAACCAATCAAATATCTGGGGAATATGAGGCTAAAGAAGCCAACATGATCCTATACCTAGCTGAGGTACGGGTACTACCCAAAACCATTAGCTAAAGATATTAGCACCAAAGAAAACGACTAATCCTTGCTTCAAATGTAGGCTAAAAAATTGATGAAGCAATTCGAAACCTGTCATGTAGTTCACATACCAGGAAGCAAGAACAAGAAGGCCGATGCTCTAAGAAAGCTGGCCGCATCCACTGATGACATCGCCCAACAAGAAGTGCACATGGAAGCCCTACAAGGCCCATCCATTCATGCAACTACGGTACTATCAGTAGACGCAGCATCAGATACTTGGATGACTCCAATAGTCCAGTATCTCATGAACGATGTTGTGCCGGAAGACAAGGCGAAAGCCCGGAAGCTAAAAGTAAAAGCCCTCCAATACCAAATCATTGACGGTCAGTTATATCGAAGAACATTCTTAGGACCACTCTTGAAATGTGTCGATTTGGACGAAGCTTCTTATATCGTCCAAGAAATTCACCGTGGAATATGTGGCATACATCCAGGTCCAAGAATGGTGATAGCAAAGATAATGAATGCGGGATATTTCTGGCCGGGCATGCACAACAGCGCCGTCACAGAACTGCAAAAATGTGAGGAATGCCAACGACATGCACCCGTCAGCCTTTGAGCTAAGAATAACCTCATCCCCGTAACCACGGCATGGCCGTTCCAAAAGTGGGGAATTGATATTGTTGGACCATTCCCCAAGTCCACAGGGGGCATGAAGTTCCTATTAGTTGCTGTGGATTACTTCACGAAATGGGTCGAAGCCCGACCCCTGTCAAAAATATCTGGGAAAGAGGTAAAGAAGTTCGTATGGGAACAGATAGTGTGTCGCTTTGGTCTCCCACAAACAGTCATCAGTGACAATGGGACGCAGTTCGCAAATAACCCGTTCAAGAAGTGGTGCCATGACCTCCATATCCAGCAGTCATTTGCCTCGGTGGCACACCCGAAGGCAAATGGACAAGTGGAGAGGATAAACAGAAGTTTGGTGGAAGGGATAAAGAAACGATTGGGACGGAAGAGGAGCGGCTGGGTAGATGAGCTCCCCAACGTCTTGTGGGCTCATCGAACCCATACCAAGACAAGCATGGGGGAAACACCCTTTAGTCTAACCTACAGAACCGAAGCCGTGATTCCCGTAGAAATTGGCTCCCCGTCCCTACGAGTCCAACACATCAGCAACAATGACCAAGAACTGCGGATGAATTTGGATTTGCTTGACGAAAGGAGAGAAGCTGCGGCCATTAAGGAAGCGCGGTACAAACAAGAGTTGGAAAAATTTTACAACTCAAGGGTGAAAGAGGTCCGGTTCAAGCCAGGAGAGTATGTGTTTCGTTGCAACGAGGCCAGCGGGGTTGAAAAAGGAAAGATGGCCGCCTCCTGGGAAGGGCCATACGTAATTAAGACCGCGGGGGGGGGGGGGGGGGGGAGGCGCCTACACCCTCCAAACCCTAGAAGGGAAAGACATATCCCGCACCTGGAACGGTGTTCACCTTAAAAAATGCTATATGTAAGCACGACCAGCTAGTCTTTCCTAAGTTTTCTTCTTGATTGTAATGTGAGATGTGCCATTCCTCACTATTTCTATTTCCTTGTTATTATTCGGGATGCGACATTCCCCGACAAAGCATTAATAAAAAGCTGGTCCTTACTTTGAAAAAATTCTAAGGTGCTAATATGAGCCGAAGCTCAATAACGAGCTCGACGTAACAAAAGCCACGTGGTGTGAAAGACATCAAACAGGAGTAGCAAAAAGAAACGGACCAAAGTGGATAAGTTTTGGTCCGGATCTCAACTAACCTAAACAAGCACCTAGCTAAATCTTAAATACAAACATAAAACAAAGATTTATATATATATATATATATATATATATATATATATATATATAAGGGGAGAAACTAGAACACCAGCACGCGACATGGATAACAGCCGCATCCCGGTAAAGGAACCCCATAAACCATGGTTATCTAAAAAACATACACAAAATCCGCGGATGAAACAAGGACGTAGCTAGATACGTGGACGCACGACTAGTTAAGCTACGAACCTTTTTCCTACTAATTGGTCGTTTCAAGACCAAGGATAGTATCTCGAACAAAACACGTCATAAGTCAAAAACATGAACTGAACCCACGATGAGGTCCAGCATTAAACCTGCATTAAAAACGGTTCGAACCTAACAAGTGGTTCGAACCCAGTGGAACGTGTTCAAAAATATTACAAACACTCTGGGCCTCATAAGGGCCCGGATCAAATGATAATTGTCTAAATAAAGCTAAGTGGAGGATTCGAGCTTCAGCTCGTCGAAAGCTTCGGCAGGCGGGCCCGTGACTTGATCAACCAGCTTGGAAATCTTGGGAAAAACAAGGGAGTCGTAGGCATGGGCGGCAGAAGTAAGCTCTTCCTGGGCACGGTGCTTTATCAGCAGCATCTTATCTAAGGGATTACCCTTTGCTGCAGCCGCGTAGCCAGCCTTCACAGCAACATTGAAGCCCATAGCATTCATCGCGTTGTTCATGTCACTAACGGCCTTTTTCATGGCCGGACCCTTGTGAACATGGTCCGCGATCAGTTGGGCTCCGGTCATTAAAAAGAAGGTTTTCATTCTAAAAAGCTCGTCAATATTTTCAAGCAATTCCTTCTTCTCGGACTTCAATGCCTCCTCATCACCTGCCATCTTCTTTTCTGCCGCGGCCAAAACCTGTTGCACCAGCTTTCTCCCTCCACGGCCTCGTCCCGTTCTACAAAACAACGAACAATCAAAGTTAAGTTAATACCAAAAAGGGTTTAAACATAAGAAAAACGTACCAGCAATTAAAGCATCGGTACCTTTCCTTAGATTTGCCATCGTAACCTCCATCTGCTTAAGAAGGTCACTGGTCTTCTTGGAGTCAGCAGCAGCAACAGCTTCGGATTCATGAAGTTGTTTCTTCAAAAGTTCAACTTCTTGAAGGGCTTTATCCCTAGAAGAGGCCTGGTTCTGAGCATCCCTCAGATTCTTCTTCAACTCAGCCATGGCCGGCCCATGGTTGCAAGAAGCCCCATTCCTCCGCAACCGCTCCCTGTCTACCTCGGCATCTGTCCAACGACGGTATGCCTCGGTCACCAAAAAGTTGGATTGGGCCTGGCTAACCAGCAACGCCTCACAAAGGGCGGGAGAGTCCAGATTATGATAGAACTCCCGGTCGGCAGGGGTGTCCAAGTTGAACAACATCATACGGGCATATAGCCCGTCTATCACCCGGTCCCCATTCTTCAAGTCCCACTCCGGGACGAACTTCTCATCAGCAATAAAGCTGCCACCCCCAGAACCCTCCCCTGCCAACGCTGCAAAACCATAAAGGGAAAAAGCTTCAGTCTCGAACCATGGTGGGGGGAAAGTATCATCCTTATCCCCCACATTGGTTTGAGAAAGAAGGGGAGATTGCCTAAACTCACCAGCTGAAACATCATCAGGCCGCACTACCTTCTCCTTCGCCGGGCTAAGTATCCCATCAACACCCTTCTCATCACTAAGACCCCCGCCCTGAGGATTATCCACCATTAGTATCGGAGCCGAGTCTCTGGGGGATTTACCCCCAAATAAATGATATTCAAGGTTATGGAGAAGGTTAGAATATACCTCTGTAGTATCCTCTACAAACCGCAGTTTCTTTTTGGGTTTTGAACTAGCAGCGGTACTCTTCACAGCTTTCCTCTTGCCCGAACCTCGGGAGACCGAGGTATCAGTAAGAGCACGCCCCTCCTTATCACCAGAAACCTCTTTGGAGGCACGAGAGGGCTCGGAAGATTGATGACCCGTGCTAGCAGAAGGGTCCGGCTGCTGAACGCTCGCAGTTGGTGGATTGGGAGGAATTTCAGAAGAAGACAGAGGCAGACCCTCAGAGGGCAGAACCACCCCAACAGTTTCGGTCACGACCCCTGTGGTCTGACCATCCCCACCGGTACCACTAGCACCAACACCCGTGCCCTCCACCGGCCGAATTGCCTGGTGCGTCTTCACCATTTGCTCTACTAAGGGATTTGTATTACCCAAATCCTCGCTGGTAAACTCCAAGGCCGCATCATCAAAAGTGGTCAACTTCAAGCAATCTAGCAGCGACATCTCTGTATAAACAAAAAGCAAAGGTGAGTTAGAAAAAACTAGCGGCAAAACGCAAAAAAAAATAATAATAATAAATAAGCCGCGACTCTCCACTCACCCTCTCCACCATAACGAACCAACGGCCACCTGTCATCCAAACTCCAGTTCATGCCCACACCTCCGAGACAAAGAACATGCTCCGGATATTTCTGAATATTGGTTTTGTTCTCCACCAAATCCAAATACAAAGCACGGTTATATTTAAACCTCTTGGGTAGGTCCCATTCGGACGCCTCGAACCTCTCACACCAAACCATGTCCGCGGGTAAGCATCGGTCATCCAAAAAGAAGAACTTGTTCTTCCAATTTTTTAAGCTGGTCGTCTGATAATCGTGACAGCTCTCCATCGACCGCCGCTTCTCAAAAGTGTACCAACTGCCAACATTGTTGAGCTTATAAAAGCACCGGAACACATTTAGATCCGCCCCCGTTTCCAAGGCGCAGCACGAAAGCTCGAAGTGATTCACCCGGCTAAGACCAAAGGGATTCACTTGAGAAATGTGTACGCCATGAAATTTTAAAACCCTCATTAAAAATTTGGTAAAAGGGACCCGGTAGTTGGCTGTTGGGTCTGCTGACCTGGAGAAGAACAGATGATTGGAAAGCCAAAATATGCTATCTATTTGATCCTTGAATAAACAGTCTTTACAACTTGCTTCTCCCAAAAGACTGCTGACCCTAACTACTGTTCTATCCAAACAACTGCTCAACAACTGCTGATATAAAGAACTGCTGAGGAAACAACTGATAAAGAACAACTGCTGACCAAAGGTCTGATGAAGAGCAACAGCTGATACAAGTACTAAAGACCAAAGCACTGCTGGAACCAACAGCACTTAGGCTCCAGCAGTGGATACAAGACCATCAGAGTTTATCTTTAACAGCTGTTTATTATCAGTGCTTTCAATGTAACAGTAGTTTGTATAGCAGATGTTTAAGTTTGTTATTCTGTTAGAGGTCACTGTCTTAGGTGACGTCAGCCTAGGTCATCAGTGGTTTGAGTCAGTCTATAAATAGAACAGTGCATGTACTGTTCTATTGCATCACACACAAAACATTCTCTCTGACAAACACTGTGTGATCAGGCTGAGGGGGAGTAACTTGTACGATTGTAATCTTTGAATTAATGAAAGCATTCGATCTAAAACATTTACTCTCTTGTTTTGATTTACAGTTTATTATTCCGCTGCACTTTCATTCTATTTTCATTTCATTATTACCATCATTTAGTTAAACAATCAAAACAAACAAACTCAGATCCTAACAATTGGTATCAGAGCTTGGTCAATTAAATTCGATCTAACAAATCAATTTAATAATCAGCTCACAATTATTGATATCGTTTGTCAGTTTGATTGAAAACAGAGTAATAGTTTAATTTCGCTTCAACCGTTGTTAAACAGACTTTGTTTTTTGAAAAATCAGAGAATGGCTTCTATCAATCACGATCCACATAACACTGGCACGAACAACAAGCCACCGATGCTTGTCAGATCTGAATACAATATCTGGCAACGTCGGATGAGCCATGTTCTAGCTCAACAAAACACTGGGTGTTGGAAGTCGGTTATCTTCGGACCACATGTTCCGACTGTGCCGAGTACTGAAGATCCCAAAGTGTTTGAGCCAAAGAAACTTGAAAACTACTCCGACCAGGATTTTCAGAAAATTGAGCTAGATGCTAAGGCCTTCAGTATTGTGGCCATGGCTCTACCCAATGATATATATGCTGGGTTGTTACACTGTAACAGTGCAAAGGAGTTGTGGGATGCACTGAAAGAGCAGTTTGGTGGGACTGAGGAGGTTATTGAAAACAACCGTGAAATACTTAACCAACAATATGAAACATTCAGTCATGTCAAAGGAGAGTCATTAACTCAACAGTTTGAGAGATTTAATTGCTTAATTAGTGAACTAAAATTGGTTGGTCTTACTTACCCTCATTCAACTTTGAACCATAGGTTTTTAAGATCATTACCAGACAAATGGGACACTATTGCTATTGTAATGAGAAACTCAATAGGATTTAAAGACCTATCACTGACCCAGCTTCATGGTAAGCTCTTGACCTATGAAAGAGAGCTTAACCAGAAAAAGAAGCTCCAGGACTCTGGAAAAGTGTCTGATGACTATGTGTTTGGGAATACAGCACTTTTGGGTCATGATGAGGTGCCTGGAAACACAAAGGATCAGAGTTATGATCATTTTATTGACATAACTTCAGGTTTTAACTCTGGTTTTAACTCTGAGTCTTATTCACCAAACTATGCTTTCACAGCAAGTGGTGGTGATATACAGGCATCTGACAATATATCCTTTGAGTATGATGACCTGAAATACTTTGACCCTGATGATTTGGAAGAAATGGACATTATGCACCAATTGGCCCTTCTTAGTGTAAGAACTAATAATTTTTACAAGAAAACTGGGAGAAGGTTTCCAGGGTTGACTGGCAGATCTAAGGTTGGGTTGGATAAATCAAAGATCAAGTGTTATAAATGTCATAGGTTTGGTCATTTTGCTAGGGAATGTAGGGGTCAACATGGTACACCTATGATAACCTATCCAAATCAAAGACCACAGACCAACACTTATCAGAATTCCTATAATACCCCTGGACCAAATGTGCAAAACACTGCTCATTTTGCACAGTCCTCAAACACTGTTCCTGTCCAGTATGTCCAAACCACTGTTCCTCAGATTCATTATGTGCAAACACCTGTTGCTCAAACACCTGTGCAAACGACTGTTGCTCCATCCTCTGCTCCTGCAGAGACCAGTCAACAGAGCTTCTTTACACAAGGCTTTGTTGATTGGAGCAGTCTACCTGATGAGCTAACAGATGAGAATTTTGCACTAGTTGCCAAAGCTGAAAATGAACCAGAAAATTTTTGTTTCATGGCTATGGTAGATGAGATTGAATCTGAGGAAGTGGTAACTGAATCTGATGTTGTGACTGATGATATTGTTAGTGAAGCTGTTGCAGGTGAAAAACCTGAAGAAGAGGTTGTGAATCTCTCAGATCCCTGGGGTGCATCTGATGAATGTGAGTGCAAGTGTGATTGTGCTTTGATGGCTGCTGCTAAGGTATCTCCTCAAATTCTTAAAGAATTGTGTTCTGACAAATGTGTAATAGCATTTGCTAACATCAAAGTGGTGAATGAAAACCTTAGAAAGAAAATTTTGGATGATGAAGTTAAATTTGAAAAACTCACAAAAGATTTGAAAACAAGTTTAACTGCAAAAGAATCTGAAATTAGCAGTTTAAAACATGAAGCAACTATAACCAAAGACCAGCTCCAAACTATGATAACAAAATATCAAAGTTGTAAAAGTGAGCTTGAGTCCACCCAAGTTGAATGTAAAAAATGGGTGGAATCATGTAGAGGTTTTGAGATGCTACTCAACAAACAAACCAAAAGTCATGTGAAGTTTGGCTTTGGTTTTGCAACCACTGCTCCAGCTTTTGAAAACACTGACACAAAGAGTCAAAAGTCTGTTGAGATAGTACCAACAAACCTGCAGGGTCAAGAGATTAAAATCACTGAACCAAATGGTAAGAAAATTGTTCTTGAAAAACCAGAAGGTTCCTCATCTTTTGCTGAACTTGAAAAGTATGAATTTAAACCTACTTGGTCTGATGAGTGTGATACTCTTGAGAATTATAAACCTGTTGATTTTAAAACTCCTGAGGGAAAGACAGCTCCTCAGGCAAGGGTCATTCCCTTGGCAAAAGTCATTCCCCTGAAAGATTCTCCAGCAGATGCTCAAACATCTGCTGAAAAGAAAACTGAAAAGGGGAAGAAGAAAGAAAAGACTGTTAACTTGTTTTGTGATTTCTGTGAAAAGAAGAATCATGTCACCAAAAACTGTTTTCTTCTAAAAGCATATGACATCAACAAAGGAACAAGTGAATGTGATTCCAAAGCCACATGCTCAATATGTGGGAAAAAGAATCACAAGACCAAAGAGTGCTTGTATCTCAAAAATTTTGATGTAAAAATACAAGAATACAAAGCAAAAACTCTTGCAAACCCTGTGGTTAGTACTCCAAAAGGAAAGCCCAAACAGACCTTCACACCTGCCCAAACATCTGTTACAAAAAGGCTTGAAACATCTGCTTCTAGAGATGTCCAAGTAACAGATGCTCCACCCACAAGCAAATACCCAAGAGGTTATGGTCAACCTCCATGTCACAGTCTGCCACATGTTTATGAGGAGCCAAAAAGACCCTCTAAACCAAGAGTGAACAGAAATCCATATGGGTATTATCATCTGTCAGGAAGTGATCAAACAACTGCTGCCCCAAGTGTTGACATACAAGCACTGGCAAATGGTCAGCAGCAGTTGTTGACCTTAATTAAAAATTGGTCCAAACCACTGATCACCTTCCAAAGCTTGAGTCTGAAAGGTCTGAGGACCCATCCAAAGCCAATTTGGCTTTGGACACTCACCAAAACTAATCATTTACTGATGTGCAGGGAGCTTCTGCTTGTTTAGATAGTCTTTGGTATGTAGATAGTGGAGGTTCCAGGCACATGACAGGATGTAGAGCCCTACTTCTGGACTTCTTGGCTCATGGAGGGGGTGATATATCCTTTGGTAATGATTCTAAAGGTAAGGTGTTGGGTTCAGGGACTGTACAGGCAGGAAAACTCAAGTTTGAAAATGTCAATCTTATTGATAATCTCAAGTTTAATCTTCTGAGTGTTTCACAAATGAGTGACAAAGGTTATGGCTCATTTTTCACAAAGAAAACTTGTAAGATTATTGGGCCAGAAGTGGTGAAAAAGATTGATACCATTATTGCTGAGAGCAAAGCACAGCTTGTTGCTCATAGAAGTGGCAATGTGTATGTTGTTGATATGTTAAAGGACAATCCTATGGCAAATGTCTGTCTGTTTTCTGCTGCCTCCACTAAGGAGACAGAATTGTGGCATAGGAGATTGGGTCATACCAACCTTAATACTATCAACACACTCTCAAAACAAAGCCTTGTCAGAGGTTTACCATCAAAAGAATTTAAATGTGATGAGCATTGTGTTTCTTGTTTAAAAGGAAAACAACATAAAAGCTCTTACAAATCCATTGATGAGTCCAAAACTAGTCAGTGCTTACAACTGTTGCACATGGACTTGTTTGGCCCTGTTAAAATCATGAGTCTAAGAAGAAAGAGATTTTGTCTTGTCATAGTTGATGATTTTTCTAGGTTTACATGGACATACTTTTTACACTCTAAGGATGAGACTGCAGGTATATTGAAGGACTTTGTCACCAAGGTTGAAAAGCAATATGACTTGCCAGTAAAAGTCTTCAGGAGTGACAATGGAACAGAGTTTAAAAATAAGGAGTTGGATGACTTCTGTGTGTCAAAAGGGATTGTGAGGCAGTTCAGCATCCCAAGAACACCAGAACAAAATGGGGTAGTTGAGAGGAAAAATAGAACTCTTATAGAAGCTGCAAGAACCATGCTAGCAGATTCTGGTTTGCCACTGTCCTTTTGGGCAGAAGCTGTAAACACTGCTTGCTATGTTCAAAACAGAGTTTTGATCAACCCCAGACATCAAAAAACTGCTTATGAAATTTTGTTCAAAATCAAACCATTAATCTCATTTTTCAAAATCTTTGGCTGCCCATGTTTCATTTTAAATCTCAAAGATTCCATTTCAAAATTTGCAGCCAAAGTAGACTGTGGTTATTTTCTGGGATATTCTTCTACTGCTAAGGCCTACAAAGTGTATAACACAAGGACTAAGACAATAGAAGAAACTTTGAATGTTAAGTTCAATGAACTTTCATCTCTGAAAATCCCTGCCAACCCTGCTGAATTATTCGATTTAGATAAATTCAAATTTGAAGATATCACTGTTAAAACTAACAATGCAGGTATTCCACAGTCTCCACAGCAAGATTACAGAACAGATGTTGTGATCCCCAGTCACTACAAAGTCTATTCTGCATCAGAGGAAGCAGCTGTTCAAAACAATTGTCAAAACTCTGCCACAGCTGTGTCAACCACTGTTGGCCAGTCCTATCCTCAAACCTCTGCCTCACCCCTCACAACCACTGAACTATCATCTGTTGACAAAAGTCAATCATCTGTTGACAAAAGTCAGTCAAGTTTCACACCACTTGGACCCATTCCTCCATTACCATTTCAAACATCTGATGGCACTACAGAAGTACTAACAGATGTTACACCAACAGAGTCACCAAACCTCTGTCCATCACCTCAAAATGCCATTGTTCCATATCAAGGAGATCTTATTTACTTAAGAGCTCATCCACCAGACCAAATCATTGGCAACATCAGAGAGGGTGTGCTCACAAGAAGCCAATCCTCAAATATCTGTCTTTTTGCAGGTTTCTTATCCCTCACACAACCTGTCAAGTACCAAGAGGCACTGAAAGACAACAGTTGGGTAGAAGCCATGCAAGAAGAACTCCTTCAGTTCAAAAGACAACAAGTATGGGAACTTGTACCACTTCCTAAGGATGTTTGTCCTATAGGAACAAAGTGGGTTTTCAAAAACAAGACTGATGAAAGGGGTATTGTTGTCAAGAATAAAGCCAGGCTTGTGGTTCAAGGCTTCAGACAAGAAGAAGGAATAGATTATGATGAGACCTTTGCTCCTGTAGCTAGACAAGAGGCCATCAGACTCTTTTTAGCCTTTGCTGTCAACCACAATATAAAGGTGTATCAGATGGACATCAAATGTGCTTTCCTTTATGGCAAAATTCAGGAGGAGGTCTATGTATGTCAGCCACCTGGTTTTGAAGACACATTCCATCCTGACTATGTCTACAAGCTCAACAAAGCTTTGTATGGACTCAAACAAGCACCAAGGGCCTGGTATGAAACTATTTCCACATTTCTCTTATCCATTGGCTTCACAAGAGGTAAAATTGACAAAACTTTATTTCTTAAATGGAAAGGGAAACACTTAATGATTGTTCAAATATATGTGGATGACATCATTTTTGGATCCACATGTAACCAAATGTGTGAAGAGTTCAAAAAACTCATGACAGCAGAGTTTGAGATGAGTGCCATGGGTGAGCTTCAGTGTTTCCTTGGTCTTCAAGTGAAACAACTGCAAAATGGCACATTCATTCACCAAAACAAATATGTAAAGAACTTATTAACCAGATTTGAGATGAATGATTGTAAGCCATGTAGCACACCCATGAGTACAGTCAAGCTGCTCACTATTGATGACAAGGATGAACTGGTTGATCAAACACATTATAGATGTATGATTGGGTCTTTATTGTACCTAACTGCATCTAGGCCAGACATTATGTTTGCTACCTGTGTCTGTGCCAGATCCCAGGCTTCACCCAGAAAGTCAAACCTTATTGCTGTGAAAAGGATATTCAGATACCTCAAAGGTGCTCCCACACTTGGTATCTGGTATCCTGCTAATGGAAACATTGAGCTTTCAGGTTATTCAGATAGTGACTTTGCTGGCTGTCACACCACAAGAAAATCCACTTCAGGAGGGTGCCAATTTCTAGGGAATGCCTTAGTTTCATGGCAAAGCAAAACGCAGGCAGCTGTTTCAACTTCAACAGCTGAAGCTGAATACATTGCTGCTGCAAGCTGTACAGCCCAACTCATGTGGCTTCAAAATCAACTACTGGATTTTGGGATAACTGCACTTAGGACTCCACTCATGTTGGACAGCCAAGCTGCTGAAAATATCATCAAGAATCCAGTCTCTCATTCCACTACCAAGCACATTGACATAAGACATCATTTTGTCAGAGATAGCTATGAAAAAGGTTTGATTTCTTTACACCATGTTCCAACAGAGGATCAGTTGGCAGATGTGTTAACAAAAGCTTTAGACACATCTACCTTTACAAATCTGATTTCCATAATTGGTATGTTAAACATGGATTAAACAAATAATTTTTTTTTAAAACAATATAATAAAATGGTTCAGAAATTCAATTTTTTTTAATAGCTGCTTGGTTGAAAAATCTGTTTATAACATCTGATCAGATAAAACAACCACTGTTTCATTCATATCCACTGTTGGTTGAAAAGTCTGTTTCAAAACATCTGATCAGATAAAACAACTGTTAGTTGAAAAATCTGTTTCAGAACATCTGTTCAGATAAAACAACTCTCCGCCTATATATATATATATATATATACTATATTTAAAAAAAAAAAAAAAAAAAAAAAAAAAAACCCAACGGTTGGATTCATCAGCTGTTTGTATCAGTTGTTTACCAAAACAGCTGTTCTCCACCAGATGTTACATCCATCAGATGATTGCCACGTCTGCTCATATAAGCAGAGGTTTGGCCACATCAGCGGTTTCATTGAGCCTATAAAAACCCTGTTTTATCACAACAGAGGTTCAACTGTCTCATTGTATTCAAAATACTGTAAACCGCCTTCTTCACTCTCAAACCCTTCATCAATCTTCAATCACTTTCACCTTCGAAATCCATTACAATGGATCTTCAAGCCAAAGCTACACACAATTGTCTCCCCTATCTGATTAAAACAGATGACAACACTCCATTTCATTCCACCATCGACATTTTCCTTAACTCCAAATACTTACCCATCCTAACCGCCAACGCCCCCATTTATCTGGATACACTCCAAGAATTTTGGTTGAATGCTGAGTTTTTACTACAAGACAAAAAGCCTACCTCCATTATTTCCAAAATTGGAGAAACCAGTATCGTCATTACCCCTGATATCATATCCACAACCTTCACACTAAATGACCTGGCAGGTAAGGATTCCTTTACTAAAACAGAGCTTCACACTGAGTTCCAAGAAAGAGGGTATGATGGTCAGATGACTGGATCAACTCTTTTCAAAAAGTTTTTCCCTCCAGTCATATAATTTTTCTTCCATACTCTTCTTCTTTGTGTCTCTGCTAAGTCCACATCCTTTAACGAAATTCCATTGAGGATGCAATATCTGGGATATGCTATGTTGTCAAACTCTGACTTCAATCTTTCCCAGGGATTGTTCATGGACTTGGTATCAAATGTGAAAGCAGTCAAGTCTGGGTCAAACAATGCTTTTCTTATTTACCCAAGAATTCTTAGTGTAATCTTACAAAAATTATTACCAGAAAAAGTTTTCAAAAAGGGTGCTGCTATGCAAATGAAAAGCTTAACTGATGAAACTTTCACAAGAATGCTGGGTGGAAGCACCCAAGAAAAAGTGTCTAAAGTGTCAAAAGTTTCTAAAACACAAACAAAGAGGACAAAGGCAACAACTGTTGTCAAAACCTCTGTTGTTGAGCCCACTGCTCCTGGTGATCATGGCACTACATCCAGTGCTGTGAAACCCACACCAGCCACTTCCAAAAGGAAACATCCATCCACAAAAACCACCACTCAACCACAAATGAGGCTTCTGGATGTTGAGGTACCAGAAGAAACCTTTGTTGCACAACAAAAGCAACCTGAAACCACTGTTGTTACTTCCTCACAACAGTTGGACATACCTCCACCTGACCAAACTCCTCATGAATCCTCTCAAAAGGATCATGTTGTAAGCCAAGGGGACACACATCATGATGCATATGAGTCACTTGACCATATGTTCACAAGCCCCTCTCCCAGGGCTAATTCTCTTCTTACTCCAACACTCTCACCATCACATGTCCCACAAACAATGCAACCTCTGTTTGAAGCAATTGAAAAATCTCAGGAAGATCCCAGTTCCTCTTTTCCACCTGTCACTGAGAGTATACTCCAACAAGTGACTGGCCCTGAGAATATTCAATCTGCTATCCCACAAACAGAAGAGGAGGTTACACCACCTGGGTTCAATGAAACTCTAGGTGAGTTTTCAAGTGGAGCAGCCACTACTGATGTAGAGACCACTGTCTCACATCAGGACAGTGATTACATAGCTAAGACTCCCTTGAAGGCAACAACTGTTGAAGCCACTATAGTGTCTCCAAAAACAGTTGGAAGTCCCCAGTACCAAGACAAAGGGGCATCTGATTCACCTATTAGGCCTGAATCAGGTAGAACTACCACTGGTAGGGACTCAGATGATCCTATTCATTTAGGAGATGGGTCAAAATACCAAGAATTGACGGACAGAGTTTCTGCTATTGAAACCTCTGTTGCTGACATCCAATCTGATGTTAAGCTTCTACTGAGCTCAATTGCAGATCTCTCCAAGAGTCAACCATCCACTGCTGATATAGCCAATGAGTTATGGAAATCAGTTTCCCCCATCATCATAGCTCACAGAAAGTTGGCTGATCAGACACATGATACCTACATGGCTGAGATCAGGAATATGGTAGATGCAAGGTACAAAGATACCCATGCTGGTATCAAAGCCATCAAGGACCACCTGCTGAAGACTACTGGCTCTGCCCCTACCACCATCCTCAGGGATGAAACTGATGATGTTTTCACGGCTGATGATGCCAAAAAGGGGAGAGTGGCAGAGATAGGCTACCAAAACTAGATCCTTTTGGTTGTCCTCCTTCTCAAAAAGGTCAAGCCAAGTCTGCCAAGAAACCAGAGTCTACCAAATCAGCTCCACAACAACAACAACAACAAGCAACACCAACAGCACCACCACAACAAACCACTGAGAAGAATAAAGCAGTAGATGACTCTGCAAACTTAGAAGCTGAAAAGGCTGCTCAAGAGAAACAGAAAAAAGCTGACACTTTGGAAGTAAAAGCAGAGTCATTAGTTGAACTCAAAAAGAAACAACAAAGGGAAACTGAAGATGTGGGATCCTCTAAAAGGATGAAAAGACCTGCCAAGCATGTTAGAAAACCACCATCTAAGTTGAAAACCTCTGTTGATAAAACCACTGCTACTGAAACCACTGCCACCCAAAACACTGAAACCACTATACCAACACACACACCTGAACAAACAACCACCAAACCTACATCACCAGCCGAAACCCCAACATATGCTGGTTCTTCTAAAAGGCCAACAGATGTTAATCCAACCACTGCTACCAAATCACCTTCACCAAAAATCATGTACACAAGAAAGAGAAAATCAACCTTTGTTGTGCATGATGAAAACATACACACATCACCAACCACCATTTCAACTGCCCAATCCACTCCTCCCATCACAGCCATTCCACTCACATCATTCTCACCACATACATCCAAATTCAAATCCCATAGACCACCACCAACCATTACACCATTGGTTGTTCAGTATCCCTTTGAACTTGATCTACTCAAGGGGGAATTACAATCCTTCTACAATACTGAACAACCATCTGAAAGATCCTTCCCATCTCTCCCAAACTTCCCTGTTCCTCTCAACATTGATACCTATCTAAAATACAAGGGTGAACAGGTGGATGCCATCATCAGGGAGAAATGCAAAGGGAAGGATGACAGGACTGCTCAGGGCATCCATTCAGCAGAGCTTAGCAAACTCAGAAGGATTGAAGACTTTGCTAAGACCCTGAGCAATTCCATGTCCTCCATGCCACTCAGTGTAGATTTGGAAAAGGAGATAAGGGAATCCCTTCTTGAACAGATAATGGCAACCAAGCCTTACAAAGCAAACAAAAAGCAGTTCAATGGTTGGACTACTCATGCTTTGAGAGAAGAACTGATCAGAATTGAAGAAATGGCCAAAGACCCCAAAGCTAAAGTCTCCACTCCCAATTTTGACAAAGGCAGAGACCCAGTCAGAGCCTTGAAATTCAAAAGGATGAGGCAGGAGATTGTAGCTGCCAATTATGGGGAGATGAGGTCTGTTTCCAGATGGTCAGAGCTAAGATTGGTTGAAACCTACAAAAGTCTGGAAGAGAATAGAAAGAAGGATCCCAGCCTTCCAAGAAAACCAATTTACACTGATGAGCCAATGATGAAGAGACCCCAACAGACTTTTAATCTAGACAGCTTACTTGAAACCTCTGATCTCACAGCTGCTGCAAGTAGACAGTTCAAAAAGCAGAAGGAGATGTCAGAGGAAGATCAAAGAAAGTTTGCTGATACATTTATCAAGGAAGGGCTCTTCAATCAAATTCATTATTTCTCTGATCCTACAACAGAGAAACTCAGAGAACTCATTAGAAGACCACCTTCACCCAACTCATCAAGAATAAAGGTTCATCTCAGCAAATCCACTGACTCAAAAATTCTAAAGTGGAAGGTCAACAAAGACAACCACGAATTGACATTGCTCAGGTCAGATGGAAAGGTTCAGAAGATCAGCATGGATGATGCTTACAGCCTATGTGCAGAAGATCACCAAGCACTGCTAAATCTGGATCTAGAAAGAGATGAAGAAGACCTATTTGCTTTGAGCTTTGAACTTTGAACTACAATTCAAAGGTCAAATCAGAGAAAGTCTGATGAGAAATAAAGATCAATGAATAAAGCTGAGTTTTGGCATCATCTGTTCTAGGGGGAGATTGTTGGGTCTGCTGACCTGGAGAAGAACAGATGATTGGAAAGCCAAAATATGCTATCTATTTGATCCTTGAATAAACAGTCTTTACAACTTGCTTCTCCCAAAAGACTGCTGACCCTAACTACTGTTCTATCCAAACAACTGCTCAACAACTGCTGATATAAAGAACTGCTGAGGAAACAACTGATAAAGAACAACTGCTGACCAAAGGTCTGATGAAGAGCAACAGCTGATACAAGTACTAAAGACCAAAGCACTGCTGGAACCAACAGCACTTAGGCTCCAGCAGTGGATACAAGACCATCAGAGTTTATCTTTAACAGCTGTTTATTATCAGTGCTTTCAATGTAACAGTAGTTTGTATAGCAGATGTTTAAGTTTGTTATTCTGTTAGAGGTCACTGTCTTAGGTGACGTCAGCCTAGGTCATCAGTGGTTTGAGTCAGTCTATAAATAGAACAGTGCATGTACTGTTCTATTGCATCACACACAAAACATTCTCTCTGACAAACACTGTGTGATCAGGCTGAGGGGGAGTAACTTGTACGATTGTAATCTTTGAATTAATGAAAGCATTCGATCTAAAACATTTACTCTCTTGTTTTGATTTACAGTTTATTATTCCGCTGCACTTTCATTCTATTTTCATTTCATTATTACCATCATTTAGTTAAACAATCAAAACAAACAAACTCAGATCCTAACATTGGCAAAGTCACAAACGCGCGTATAGAAACCAAACTTCCCTGTAGGGAAAGGATGAATGATATCTTTCGGCCCTGGTAGCACAGGGTTCAGATCCCGCGGAATCGCGTAATCGTCTATGAACCGTGCGAGCTTGTCAGCAGAAAGGGTTGAGCAAGTGACACCCATGTCATCTTTCACCATTCTTTAAAAACCCAAAAAACAAAACACAAAGAAGGAAAGAAGGAGAAGGACAACGCACCTTTAGGAAGCTCACAGGTATCGAGCGAAAGCACAGATGGACAGGACGCCGGAAGGATAAAAGGAAAAGGAAGGAAGATTGAGAGTAAAACAGTAAAATGTGAAGAAACAAAAAGTAAAAGAGGGTTTATATAGGGGATTGAAGCAACCGTTGAGATAACCAAAATGTGGGACAGCTGTACGAAATGAGCGGTCCAGATCACCCCGGGAGATGAACCGCCATCACGTCAACAAATGCATCATGTGGCTATAAAAGCACCCACGTGTCCCTAGCGTACAAAACAAGCCTCTTGACAGCTGGCTTCGACACGTGTCAGCAATCCTCACAAACCCCTCAAAAGTCATAACACAACCAAATGGCCGCGAGACATCCTAAGTCCAGCAAGTTGCAAGTAACTTGAGGACTTGGGAAGACATGAAGAGGTATAAATAATTATACCGCGGCTTATGCGCCTGTGAATCGGTCAAACGTAAGTCCAGCAAGTTACAAGTGACTTGAGGACTTGGGAAGACATGAAGAGGTATAAATAATTATACCGTGGCTTGTGCGCCTGTGAATCAGTCAAGCCTAAGTCCAGCAAGTTACAAGTGACTTGAGGACTTGGGAAGACATGAAGAGGTATAAATAATTATACCGCGGCTTGTGCGCCTGTGAATCAGTCAAGCCTAAGTCCAGCAAGTTACAAGTAACTTGAGGACTTGGGAAGACATGAAGAGGTATAAATAATTATACCGCGGCTCACCTCATAGACACGGACCAGGGACACTAGGACGTGGCATAATGTTTCCACCAAAGGAAGAACAACCCACTCCCGGAAGTCAAAAGGTTCCGAATGATAGTACAAAGGGGGGTCCGAAGCAAAGTACAACTTTGCTGACCACTATAAATACCCCCTCCAAAGTACAATCAACACACGAATGCATACACTCCGAATCTCACTTTCTCTCTCTACTTTCTCTCACTAAACAAATACTTATCCTCACGCCGGAGGGTGGTTACAGAGAGGCCCTCCCTCCTCCTCTGTAGCGAGCCTAACGGTCTTTTGCCTTGTACAGGTTTAAGCTTAGGTTCGGAGCATTCTAGATCCAGCATATTCGCACCTGTTTTACTGTAATTGCAGGTTCGTCCACTTTTTGGATCTTCAATAACAACACACATGGTGAAACCTAGATCTTAACATGTGTAAGGGTAGGTGGCAAAGAAGAACAACAACATGAACAAATCATGATGCAAAGAGCATAACTCAATGAAACACAAAACACGTACCATTTAAACATGAGGTAAAACCACCCAATGCACTAAGGCATTGGTAATTAGAGTATTTTAAATTTAAATCGGTTAGAAAGTATGGAGGAGGAAACCGGTGGGAGTTTGATATTAGTTTTGTTACGGTAATGGTTTTACGAGGGGTATAACTGTACAAATGGCAATCGTAAAAAAAATATGGGACAACGATTGAGGATTTTTTTTCTTTTTTGGCGGAGAATCAAAAATTATTTATGCATATAGAGGGTGTTAGAATTTCATTTAGGAAATTGGTGATTTCCGCAAGCTGAGCTTGCGGAATAGGCTGAGGTGCAGCATTGTTGGTTTGGTTGATTGATGACTATGATAAAGGGAGACAAGCTTCTTGTTTAAAATATAACTTAAACAAAGATACCACTTACCAACAATTCTTTATTCAAACTTGAAAGTCACGTGTAACAAGTTATCCTTTATTCAAACTTTATGTTTCTGTCGTTTGAGCTTGCGGATTAACCTTTTCATTTTAAGTTTAAAAGATACCGCTTACCAACATCCCCCTCTCTTTAAGTCTATACCTCTTCATCTTCTCCAAGCTGCTTCTTATTCTCCTCATTTCCTCTGAAATAGCAAAACCCTTTTCTTTTAACTGACCTAGACCCCGGATCCAGCAAAACACGCTTCTTTCAATTTCGCAAGTTGAAGTTGCAAATGTCAGATCCTAATCCGCAACCTAAGGTTGCGGACACACCATGTAGGTAGTCCTTTTCTATGTCAATGTCCAACTCGCCATATTCCGCAAGCTCAGCTTGTGGAAATACCTATTTCCGAAACTCGTTTCTGACACCCTCCAAATGCACAATGTTTTGTCGATTCTTCACCAAAAGGGAAAAAAGTCACGGTTGAGTAACAATTTTACTGGTGTGCCTGCTAGGATCCGATCAGACCCGATTGGCCATGTGATGGATTATTAGAGTTTCTTATGTGTGCATGTGCAATAGGTTGGATCAAAATCCCGTGCAATTTTGTTTGTGGGTTATTTGATCAGAAATGCACCCACATGATTTGATTCATGATGATGACATGGGTCAAATTCAACATACCATTTGTGCATAGTCATAGCATTATTATGGGTAACTTGAACCGTAGAACGAGTTATGATCTTTATTGGGATTTATGATTTTTCTAAGTGATTTCTACTCATCCCGAATCGCTTAAGTGATCTGTTGTTGAGAGTGACATGAAACTTTGTGAGTGGGCAACCATTGTTGATTTTTATTACTCATGGTCAACATTTGGGCTGCATGTTTTGTACTTGGTTGAGCCCCTTCTTACAGAGTAGCATTCATCGAATGCACCTGTGTGTGGGTCGTTTGTTCATGGCTCATAGTTATTGTTAATCAAAGTAACACAACAATGAGCTAAAAAAGCGGTAGGTTAAAGACCATATCTTACATAGTAGGCTAACCCGAACAAGTAGGCTAACCCGAACCCGCAATCGTGGATGACCCGTATGGAAGATAATGGAAGGCGGCTATTTATTTGGAAGAGATCAAGACCATATCTTAAATAGTTATTTGAATTTTAATTTGGGTAAATTATTGAAATCGTCCTTGTGGTTTGGTGAAAGTTGCTACTTACGTACATACTTGTGATTTTTTGTCATAACCGTACCATTGTTTCAATTACTTGTCATGTTCGTCCCTGGCACTAACGACGTCCACTTAAGTCACGTTAACTCAGGGGTATAATCATCAACTCGTGTTTTAAACCTTTTTTTTTTTTTTGCCAAATTTGTCCCTCCCCAATTTTAAACCTACCTTTTACCCAAACGTTTTAACTCCTCATAAAAAAACCCTAATTAACTGATATCATCCTCATCGTTTACACACACTCTGATCATAAACGATCTCTGGGAAGCTCGAGACCCAAATGCGGAATTTGATCCTCAATACGAATATCGTATGCTTATTTCGATGTTTATTACGAATACACACATCCTTGTCGTCAATAATAATTGTCCCTGTTTTTCTTTTTCTTTTTTGCTCTGTTTTCAGCTGATGAACATGGAGTTTTCACAGTAGAGATGCATCATGGGGGTGAATTTTCAGATTTTCCAGAAGTAACGTACATCAACGGTTCAGTGACTCACATTGATGCTGAATTTGCATCTTTGTTTATCAATGTAATGCATGTTTTGTAACATGTACTTCATTCACTAAATTGGCATAACAAATCATCAAACAAAATCAGAAAGATGGTATACATAGCAACAACATTGATTTTTGTTAACATTTAACAATTTATTATATAAAGATACGACCTTTAACTGGTCATTTACATAAACTGATACATCAAAACACACAAAATGCTGACCACAACAACAGCCCTAAGCCTTCTGTTCTTAGCCTTCAGATTACTGATCATGTCTTCTAAGTGTATGTGGCGTTCGTCCGTTTCACACAACCATCTAACGAAACCACATCCCCTGTTGCAGCAATAAAATCGTCTACCTAGGGTTTGACTTGTCCACGAAGTACGAATCCTAGTTGTAGAGTCACATGCACACCATACTATCGTTAATTGAGAGCATAAAAATCGATTCAGATTTTAGGTCAAACTGATTGTGAAAATAGGGCTTGTAATTGGGACATTTGGGGTTTATAACGTTCAAATTGGGGAGGGACGAATTTGGCAAAAAAAACTTTAAAACGTGAATTGACCATTATACCCCTAACTTAACTGGACTAACTAGACGTTGTTAGTTCTAGGGACGAACGTGACTAGTAATTGAAACCATGGTACAGTTATGACAAAAAAAAAACACAAGTATGTACGTAAATAGCAACTTTCTCCAAATCACAGAGACGATTTCAACAATTTACCCTTTTAATTCTCATGTTTATCTTTTAGTTGTTTAGTATAAGTAGTGTTCTAGGGTTTATTGTTTCGGATACTTTTTATTAAAAACTTGTGTTCGGAGACCTTTTAGGCTTGAGACGGTCGATTGGCTGGAACCTTTGGGTTCAATGCCTTTGAATAAAATCATGTTTGAATAAAATCATGTGTTCTTGAGCCATTTGGGTATTACCGTGGATCCAGTATCATGTTATTGAATATTGCTTGTGCGTTTTGGAACCCATGAAAGCCTGTTATTAGAAAACTTAACAAGTGGCGGCCAGATACATTAAAATAAAGTGAGATGAAACTGATAATCCAAAGATTTAAAAGATAGACTCCTCCTCCTCCTAAACCACTTAAATTCAGTATGTTTTATTATGTAATACTTTCATGGTGAATTGACGAATGGCACAAAAAACAGTTTTTTGAGAAATATAAAAATTTGGCTTTCAGGTAGAATTATGTTATCAAATGCAGGGACGAAGCTTGGTTTTTGAATCGGGAGGGGTCGGACTCAATTTTTTTCGATCGGTAGTGTCAAATCAGCGAGACCAGATTTAACCCGGACTCAATTTACCTATGAAAATCATAAATTTATACCACTGCGCCAAAAAGCAAGGGGGCCAGGGCCACCCCTAGCGCAACATATCCTTCGCCCCTGATCAAATGATAAGGAAGTTTGTTACACATACATGTAAAACTAATATAAAAAAACTTCTTAATTAGACTAATAAAGCATTAACTATATATTTTTTTTTGAACGACCAACAAACATTTTTGCCCGACTACCTAGGGGAGTCCTCACATTATGGACAGACCCCACGACCAACCCAATGGAGGGCTCATACATACCTCGGACGGCTAGCGTAGTCAGGCCCGCCCATGTAGTTCCCGAAATCGGGGAAAATCCAACCCCTCACCTGCCCGTAGGCAGGACGGTGAAGGATTGGTAAAACCCGGGCGAGTTCAGGACTCAAACTCGTGACCATAGGCCAGGAGGCATCTATCATTTCTTATTATGTCCCTCGTGAAAATCGAACCTGAGACCCCCAAGAGAGATTCCCGATCTATTTACCAACTGAGCTACCCGTGAATGACTATATTTCACTATATATGTCAGTTTTGTATGCATGATACCGTCGAGGTTGAATCATTTGATTTTTTTTAGTTTGGGAAAATCACCTTGACCAATGTGTCAAAAGCAAAAATAAACATTGATAGACGCCACAAGTAGGAGCTCTAAAGTGACGAAGATAATATATAGGGTATGTTTGGTAAGGAACTTTTAAGAGCTTTTAGGAGCTTTAAGCTTTAAGCTTTTAAGAAAAAACTTCTACTCAATAAAAATACTTGTTTGGTTGAAGGAGCTGGGAATTTTTAGGTTAGGAGAAAAGGTTATATAGTGAAAAGCTACTAATACTAGCGTTTAAGAAAAAGTTCTACTAGCTACAAGCTTTTAATTAGTAAATGACACAAATACCCATTCTATTTTAAAATACACTAAAAATCTTCTTTACAAGCTTTTAATTATGCTCATTTTAGTCATTTTATACATTTTATTAAAAGCTCCAGCTACTCTGCCAAACACCAATATGTATTTAAAAATCTTCTCACTACCAACTTGCAGCTACCAGCTACCAACCAGCTAGTTTTGCCAAACACATCCATAGTCTTTTGACTTTTTCTCTCTCGTTTTTTTCTCACTATTCTTAAACAGGCATAATCTTTTCATTGATAATTATATTTTTAAAACACACCAAAATTAAGGAAAATAAAAATTCTTTTTAATTACTCCCTACACTTAATTTAAATGTCTTGGGCTCACAAACACAAATATTAAGAAATTTTTTGTTTGTATGTGGTAAAATGACAATAATATCCTTAAATGTTTGATTGTGCTTTGTCTTTTATGGGAAAGCTGGAAATTGCATTTCTATTTTTGGAAATGGACATTTAATTTGAGACAACAAAAAATGGAAAGATGGACATTTAAATTGGGACGGAGAGAGTATATCTATACTACATTATAAAGGAGGAGAGATGGCTAAAATAGTCACTTCGTGTCAATTTTAAGATGGCATACAAAAGGTCACAATGTAATTAACTATCTTTTTGTCAAATCTCCCCTTTATGTCCCTATGTGCAACATTTGAATACAATTGTACAAATTACTAATGCAACTCATTAACTTATGCGTAATGAACTAAATAAGAAATTGATGGTTATGTCTGACATATTAATGGCCAATAAACCATCAAAGGTATATTCATAACCTTATCACTTTATCAAAATGTGTATATACAATACATCTTGATGATTATTTTGCGTGGCATATATAATTATGTGGAAGTTTCATCATGGCATTAATTCTTTTTGTGCTATATTTGGAGCACTCACCTTCATTTTATCATGCTTATTTTGCAATGACGGTATCACGCCACGAGTAATCTCTTCCCTGATGCTCGCTCGTTTGATGTTTCAGCCTATTTTTAACTAGCAAGTTTTATAACAGTGATCAAGTTATAAATTTTTGCCCCGCAGCAACGCGCGGGTTTCTCACAAGTATAGTATTAAATAACAAGTTCTTTACGCTTAGTGTTGTTGTAACTTATGCTTATTGGGTTTTATGTGTTTTACCTTATTCTACACAATGCTTGGATGGTGTATCTCACCAATCATCAATCATTCCTTTTATCTAACACTCAGTCACTCACACTCCACACAGGTTCCTCTCTCTCTCTCTCTCTCTCTCTCTCTCTCTCTCTCTCTCAAACATCTGGTGGTGGGTTCAAGGTCGCAGATTCATCTAAAAAAGGACATAGGGCTTCGGGCGGAGCTGCTCTCAACGACGCGCGCACACACACATATCCATATGGAGAGAGAGTGAGAGAGAGAGAACGGGACCAGAGGGAAAAGAGGAAGAGACCGGCGAGTCTACGGTCGTCCATGTATGGTGGTGGTTTCTATGGTGGTAAAGGAGAATGAGCGGTGACTGTTACAGTTGTGGTTATAGATAGAAGAGTTACAAATGATTGGGGTGATTCCGGGTGTTAACACTAACCGAAACAAGGTGAAGGTGGTTACGATTCCGGTCGCTAGGTCTTGTGTATGATTACGGCAGCGGTAGTGTTCTTAAGTTCCGATATGGGTTCCAAAGATGTATCATCACGGGCCGGCAAGTTCCGATATGGTATTTCTCTATGTTTATTTAAATCCAAGTTAGACACCTAATGTTTGATTCATGGATCCTTGGTGATTGTTGGTAGGATTAGTTGCTGATGGTGATGAACTTGAGATCATTGACCATATGAAGTTGCTAAAAGGAGTTGCGGTTGTTTTGGATAAAAGCTCAACACAGATCAGGTTTGGACTAATGAAGGCGAAGTAAGGTATAAACGACTACATGGTTACTTACCTAATTATAATAAGTATAACTTTATGCAAAATAGAATATAAAACGATGAGATCCTACCCATGCTATCAACCCACCGCAACGAACAAAACACGTTTACATAATGATTTTGTCATATTACAACTTAATTTTTCGGGTTTCTCGTTTGCTTGCACAGCGTGTGCCGATATTGTACGCAACAGAATCAATACTAGCCGAATTCCCATTGCGTCCCCACCTCAACGTGTGGGCTTATACCCGATAGCACGTCGCAACACGCGCGAGGTTACATGCTTGTTTGGTGTATTCTTTTTGTTATTCTCGTATGAAAACATTATTCCGCTTACAAATCGCGGGGAAAAGAAAAAAATAAGTATGTCCTCAACTCTAGGGAAATGTCTATGTAGCTTTAACTTCGGTATAGACGTTTCTTCATGATTTTTAATAGGACACAACTTTTTCAAATGATAATATTCTGCTTTAAATTCTACAAAACTAAAGATAACTCTCTTTAATTTGTTGGCCGAATTTGAAACAAATTATTATTTTGAAAAAAGTTATGCTCGTGTAAAAATTACCGAAGAAAAGTCTATCTAGCCTCTTATTCATCTTGAAGCTGTTTTTTTTTTTTTTTTTTTTTTGGAAATAAAATTTCATATAAACACCGGCAAGTCCTCAAACAAAGGACCGCCAAGAAAACCTTACAAACAATACATCGGATAGTTAACCCAATCGTTCCAAACCACATCTTTAAATCTAGTTCTATATTTAAACCAAAAGAAAGAAAATGCCTTCACTAACGCCACTACCTCAACAACCCAAGGTTTCGAACTATTGAAAACTTTGTTGTTCCGTTCCTTCCAAAGCACCCAACAAGTAATCATGAAAACACCTCTAATCAACTTCTGCTCCCATTTGGAATTCATCGAGACATCCTTCAAATTCAGCAAATCGAGAATGGAGTTATTATAATTAGGAACAATTCTGCACCACCTGTGAATCCTACTCCAAACTTCTGCAGCGAAAATACACTCAGCCAGAAGATGCTGAGCCGTTTCAATACCAGTCTCACACAAAGGACATAGACAACACGGCATGCTTATATTTCTTCTTAACAATGCCCTGCGCGTTGGAATTCTATCTAACCTCAATCTCCAAACAAAAAAATTAACTTTTATAGGGAGCCACTTCTCCCATTTCATCGCTGAAATACCATTCGTCAACCTCCCGCCCCAAAGCCATTTTTTCACTGCAGCCACAGAAAACGCCCCGTTTTTATCTGGATCCCACACCCAAGTGTCCTTACTCCCAGAAAACTTAATCTGATGCAGTAACAAACCAGCATCATGGGCTTCCGAAATCGCTTCCACAGAAGTCAAATCCATAACCCAATCCGTATTTAGAACCGCTATATCACCTTCCAAGATAAACCGGTCACGAACGTTATCATTTTTCTTCAAGTCAGAACGAAACAAAACAGGCCACCGATCCTACAGAGGGACCGCTCCAACCCAAATATCTTTCCAGAACATAATCTTATCACCAATTCCCAACTTACCCCTCAAGCATGATTTAAACGTAACTCCGTCAATCTCCACCCCTTCTAGATGTCTCACTATATTCGCCCTGCAGCCCATCATACCCTGTTTCCTTGGCAAAAACGACCAACGGTTCCTGCCCCCATGAATACATATGATAGTTTTTCTCCACGGCCCTTCGGAATCAACTTTAAACCGAAACGCCCATTTAGAGAGTAACGCAGTGTTAACGTCAAACAAACTCGAAATACCCATACCCCCTCCTTTTTTGTTTTCGTAACAACCTCCCATGCAACCCAGTGCAAACCTCTCCCCTCCTTACAACCGCACCATAGGAATTTTCTCATGAGTTTTTCAATATCTTCTACCACCTTCACCGGTGCCTTAAAAATAGACAAATAATAAACCGGCAAACTCGCTAACACTGATTTCAACAGCGTAAGCCCCCCCCCCCCCCCCCCCCCCAAAAAGAAAGCAACTTCGCCTTCCATGAACATAATCGGTTTCTAATCGTATCCAGCACTGGGTCCCAATTCCTGACCCGATTCATATAAGCCCCCACCTTAATACCTAAATACACAACAGGTAAACTACCAACCTTACATCCCAACAACGAAGCCATTGTGTTAACGTCTGAGTCCTCAACCCCCAACCCAAAAAGCACCGACTTATGTATATTAATTTTAAGCCCTGAACAGACATAGAAAATCCTTAACAACCGGTTCGTAACATTAATATTATCAACATTCCACATCCCCATGATCAAAGCGTCATCCGCATAAAGCATATGAGAAACCACTGGCCCATTATTAGGAAGTTTAATACCTTCAAAAATGCCCAACTCACTAGCTTTCGCCATCAAACAAGCCAAAGCCTCCATGACTATAAGAAATAAAAACGGAGAAAGCGGATCACCTTGACGCAAGCCCTTTTGACATTGGAAATCAAAAGTCGGATGCCTAGCCTTTGTAAATATTTATTTCAAAATATTATTTTGAAAAAAGTTATGCTCATTTTAAAAAGTTCGCTTATTTTCACTTTTAGTTTTTGTGGATTTTTTTTATGATTGCGAGAATTGATTAAAAAGTTTTTTGTTGTTTATTCACTAGTATTTTACCCGCCGAGCGTTGCGGCGGCGTGCGGCTGATGAGACTACGCATCACACTTAACTCAAATTCAGTTGTGTATCAATTCGTTGAGCCGACACTCGAAATGCGAAACTCCACAATTGCATAATTAAAGAACAAAGGCTCAAACAATACGCAAGACATTAGCCGGTAGCCATGCAATGACGCCATTATGACTAACAGTTATATGCACACTCATCATCACCCGACACATTACAACCAAATAAAACGACCCATCCAAAGCATCTCATTAGGCTCTGAACATAATTCATGAAGCTTTACAATCATTTGGCATTACAAAGCATGAGATATAATTGGGCGTAACGAACAACATAAGGCTCAGACAATGCGCGACACATTAGCTAGTGCCGATGCAATGACGCCATCACGACTAACAATTAAACGCACAGTCATCATCACCCGCCACATTACAACCAAGTAAAACGAACCATCCAAAGCATCTTATTAATCGATAGAACCAAGTCCCGGTGCGTAAAAGTAGAATTTTCATAGAATACTTTAAATTTTATTTAGTACATGATAATTAGCATACGGGCGTATTTATTTGCATGTGGTAATTCAAATACATTAATAAGTCTCTGATTGTATTATATAGTTATATTTAACAATTCTGATCATGTGGCCTGGTGGTAAAAGGGCCGGTTCTCTTTTTGGGGGAGCCGGGTTCGATTCCCACGGGAGGCATGTGATGGATACCCCCACCCTTGTGGTGGGGTAGGTGGTTGGGAAGTGAGGGAGAGACCCTTGACCCTTGTGGTCATGGGTTCGACTCCTGATCCCTCCAGGTTTTACCGGTTCACTACCGTCGTGCCTTCGGGCGGGTTTGTGGGCCGGGTTTTCCCTAGAACAGGAGATGGGTGGGCCAAAGGGCTCTGTCCGTACGGACTAGAGGCCGTCTGGGGCCCCTTTCGGCCATTAGGGGCTACGTACAGAGTACCCGGCAATACTTTAGTTGATCGTTCAAAAAAAAAAGTTATATTTAACACTTAAATATATAAAAGGGTGAGGTTGCTTGGGAATATGGAAAACATAATTCCTATTGAAGCTCCGTCGGGAAAAACTAAGGCTAGTTGTGTGTTCCTTTTTCTTATGTTTGTTGACCATTTTAGCAAGGGAGGGGTCAAGAAACTGTAATAAACAAATCAAATTGTAAAAGTGAGGCATTTTCATGTAGAGATCAGATTTATTTAACCATCAAAACCAAAACCTCCACTCTCTACACTTTTTAGCAGCAAAACATTAATTAAGTCCATTTCAGAAAACAAAAGCCTAGCAAGAGACTAAGCCAGCACATACAACCACACCCAAAGTCCACCATCATCTTAATCAACCGCCATCACCGGACCTAACCACTACCAGATTCGTGTCCTGACATTTCACATCGAGACATCATCACACCCACCTTACTACGGATATAACCACAACTACACCACCGCCGTAACCACAACCATACAACACCCACCACCACCATCATTAAAGTAACAAAAGAAAGAAAAACACGAAAAAAAGAAACAAAACAACCGACTCAGATCTACGATCAACGTTGTTATTGCAAAGTAAAGAGGCTCTCTGGCTTCTCTGATTCTCTCTCTACGAAACCGAATCACCGTAGCCACGTTGCCGCCTTATTCGACCGGAATAACCATCGCTACAGTAGCGACGACAGATGACTATTGGTGTTCCGGGTAACCGTATTCAAACAACAACATCCACGCAGCCACCCGAAAGCGCTCTCTATATTTCTCATGGTTTAAATTAATAAAGTAGAACGAAGAGAGAAGGCAGAGGATTATATTTGAGAGATAGAGAGAGCTTGGAGAGAATATAGTGTTTAAAATGGTGGGTGAGTTGTAAAATAGAGAGAAATGCAATGATATTACAGCTACAATAAAGGCCGTTAACAGCGGAGGCACTGCTGCCAGAGACAGACATTGGTGGCGCCCATGAATAACAGAGTGGGAGACGACAAAGATGAGATGAAATTAGGGTTTGTATATGAGATCTTCAAAGGGTGATACTATCCACACATCCCCCAAAAAAACCTAGACACCCCTATGATGGGTCATTGAGGTCTCAATGGGCCATTGAGGCCAAATCTGGGAAAAACGATGGGTCATTGAGGCCTCAATGACCCATCCTTTAACAAAAAATGAAAACGATGACACATTGAGGTCGCAACGACCCATTGAGGGGTGATACTATCTAGACATCCCCCAAAAAAACCCTAGACACCCCTAGGATGGGTCATTGAGGCCTCAATGGGCCATTGAGGCCAAATCTGGAAAAAAACGATGGGTCATTGAGGCTTCAACGGGCCATTGAGGCCAAATCTGGAAAAAACGATGTCCCATTGAGGCCTCAACGGCCCATCCTAGTACGAGGTACGATGTGTCAGTCTGAACTCCCTGCTTTTGCAGGGAGTTCAGACTGAAAAGTGATTCCCCACGTTCCATTGAGGCCTCAATGGCCCTCTAAAATGCGTTAGGTTTGGGCATTTAAACTCCCCACGACCCATTGAGACCTCAATGGCCCGTGAAAATGTGTTAGGTTTGGGCATTTAATCCCTCAACGACCCATTGAGGCCTCAATGGCCCGTCGTTTTTAAGCATTTAACCAATACGTGAGCAGCTTCTTCCTCATTTCACCAAAAAATTCAAACATCACCACCACTATTCTCTCGACCCATCTCGACTTCCCGGTCTCACGATGTCATATTTACATAGTTTTTCAACCGATAACCTGTCTCTTAACGAGTCCTACATCTCTGAAAGCGTTTTCGGACCCGGGGTTCAAGTTGGTGACGGGGAGGTTAAATCCGGGGTTCGTGGTAATGACGGGAATATGCTGCCCGATCTGTTAGGATCTGATTTTGTTTGTTTTGATTGTTTAACTAAATGATGGAAATAATGAAATGAAAGTAGAATGAAAGTGCAGCGGAATAATAAACTGTAAATCAAAACAAGAGATTAAATGTTTTTAGATCGAATGCTTTCATTAACTCAAAGATTACAATCGTACAATTACTCCCCCTCAGCCTGATCACACAGTGTTTGTCAGAGAGAATGTTTTGTGTGTGATACAATAGAACAGTACATGCACTGTTCTATTTATAGACAGACTCAAAGCACTGATGACCTAGGCTGACGTCACCTAAGACAGTGACCTCTAACAGAATAACAAACATAAACATCTGCCTATTACAAACTACTGTTACATTGAAAACACTGATATTAAACAGCTGTTAAAGATAAACTCTGATGGTCTTGTATCCACTGCTGGAGCCTAAGTGTTGTTGGTTCCAGCAGTGCTTTGGTCTTCAGTACTTGTATCAGCAGTTGCTCTTCATCAGACCTTTGGTCAGCAGTTGTTCTTCATCAGTTGTTTCCTCAGCAGTTCTTTATATCAGCAGTTGTTGAGCAGTTGTTTGGATAGAACAGTAGTTAGGGTCAGCAGTCTTTTGGGAGAAGCAAGTTGTAAAGACTGTTTATTAAAGGATCAAAATGATAGCATGTTTTGGCTTTCTAATCATCTGTTCTTCTCCAGGTCAGCAGACCCAACAATCTCCCCCTAGAACAGATGATGCCAAAACTCAGCTTTATTTATTGATCTTTATTCCTCATCAGACATTCTCTGATTTGACCTTTGAATTGTAGTTCAAAGTTCAGAGCAAATAAGTCTTCTTCATCTCTTTCTAGATCCAGATTTAGCAATGCTTGGTGATCTTCTGCACATAGGCTGTAAGCATCATCCATGCTGATCTTCTGAACCCTTCCATCTGACCTGAGCAGTGTCAATTCGTGGTTGTCTTTGTTGACCTTCCACTTTAGAATTTTTGAGTCAGTGGATTTGCTGAGATGAACTTTTATTCTTGATGAGTTGGGTGAAGGAGGTCTTCCAATGAGTTCTCTGAGTTTCTCTGTTGTAGGATCAGAGAAATAATGTATTTGATTGAAGAGCCCTTCCTTGATGAATGTATCAGCAAACTTTCTTTGATCTTCCTCTGACATCTCCTTCTGCTTCTTGAACTGTCTACTTGCAGCAGCTGTGAGATCAGAGGTTTCAAGTAAGCTGTCCAGATTAAAAGTCTGTTGGGGTCTCTTCATTATTGGCTCATCAGTGTAAATTGGTTTTCTTGGAAGGCTGGGATCCTTCTTTCTATTTTCTTCCAGACTTTTGTAGGTTTCAACCAGCCTTAACTCAGACCACCTGGAAACAGACCTCATCTCCCCATAGTTGGCAGCTACAATCTCTTGCCTCATCCTTTTGAATTTCAAGGCTCTGACTGGGTCTCTGCCTTTGCCAAAATTAGGAGTGGAGACTTTAGCTTTGGGGTCTTTGGCCATTTCTTCAATTCTGAGTAGTTCTTCTCTCAAAGCATGAGTAGTCCAACCATTGAACTGCTTTTTGTTTGCTTTGTAAGGCTTGGTTGCCATTATCTGTTTAAGAAGAGATTCCCTTACCTCCTTTTCCAAATCAACACTGAGAGGCATGGAGGACATGGAATTGCTCAGGGTCTTAGCAAAATCTTCAATCCTTCTGAGTTTGCTAAGCTCTGCTGAATGGATGCCCTGAGCAGTCCTGTCATCCTTCCCTTTGCATTTCTCCCTGATGATGGCATCCACCTGCTCACCCTTGTATTTCAGATAAGTATCAATATTGAGGGGAACAGGGAAGTTTGGGAGAGATGGGAAGGATCTTTCAGATGGTTGTTCAGTATTGTAGAAGGATTGTAATTCCCCCTTGAGTAGATCAAGTTCAAGGGGATACTGAACAACCAATGGTGTAATGGTTGGTGGTGGTCTATGGGATTTGAACTTGGATGTATGTGGTTAGAATGATGTGATTGGAATAGCTGTGATGGGAGGAGTGGATTGGGCAGTTGAAATGGTGGTTGGTGATGTGTGTATATTTTCATCATGCACAACAAAGGTTGATTTTCTCTTCCTTGCGTACATGATTTTTGGTGAAGGTGATTTGGTAGCAGTGGTTGGATTAACCTCTGTTGGCCTTTTAGTAGAACCAGCAGATGTTGGGGTTTTGGCTGTTGATGTAGGTTTGGTGGTTGTTTGTTCAGGTGTGTGTGTTGGTTTGGGTACAGTGGTTTCAGTGTTTTGGGTAGTTTCAGTGTTTTGGGTGGCAGTGGTTTCAGTAGCAGTGGTTTTATCAACAGAGGTGTTCAACTTAGATGGTGGTTTTCTAACATGCTTGGCAGGTCTTTTCATCCTTTTAGAGGATCCCACATCTTCAGTTTCCCTTTGTTGTTTCTTTTTGAGTTCAATTAATGACTCTGCTTTAACTTCCAAAGTGTCAGCTCTTTTCTGTTTCTCTTGAGCAGCTTTTTCAGCTTCTATGTTTGCAGAGTCATCTACTGCTTTATTCTTCACACTGGTTTGTTGTGGTGGTTGTTGTGGTGGTGCTGTTGTTGCTTGTTGTTGTTGTGGAGCTGATTTGGTAGACTCTGGTTTCTTGGCAGACTTGGCTTGGCCTTTTTGAGAAGGAGGACAACCAAAAGGATCTAGTTTTGGTAGCCTATCTCTGCCACTCTCCCCCTTTTTGGCATCATCAGCCGTGAAAGCATCATCATTTTCATCCCTGAGGATGGTGGTAGGGGCAGAGCCAGTAGTCTTCAGCAGGTGATCCTTGATGGCTTTGATATCAGCATGGGTATCTTTGTACCTTGCATCTACCATATTCCTGATCTCAACCATGTAAGTTTCATGTGTCTGATCAGCCAATTTTCTGTGAGCTATGATGATGGGGGAAACTGATTTCCATAACTCATTGGCTATATCAGCTGTGGATGGTTGACTCTTGGAAAGATCTGCAATTGAGCTCAGTAGAAGCTTGACATCAGATTTGATGTCAGCAACAGAGGTTTCAATGACAGAAACTCTGTCCGTCAATTCTTGGTATTTTGACCCATCTCCTAAATTAATAGGATCGTCTGAGTCCCTACCAGTGGTAGTTCTACCTGATTCAGGCCTAATAGGTGAATCAGATGCCCCTTTGTCTTGGTACTGGGGACTTCCAACTGTTTTTGGAGACACTATAGTGGCTTCAACAGTTGTTGCCTTCAAGGGAGTCTTAGCTATGTAATCACTGTCCTGATGTGAGACAGTGGTCTCTACATCAGTAGTGGCTGCTCCACTTGAAAACTCACCTAGAGTTTCATTGAACTCAGGTGGTGTAACCTCCTCTTCTGTTTGTGGGATAGCAGATTGAATATTCTCAGGGCCAGTCACTTGTTGGAGTATACTCTCAGTGACAGGTGGAAGAGAGGAACTGGGATCTTCCTGAGATTTGTCAATTGCTTCAAACAGAGGTTGCATTGTTTGTGGGACATGTGATGGTGAGGGTGAAGGAGTAACAAGAGAATTAGCCCTGGGAGAGGGGCTTGTGAACATATGGTCAAGTGACTCAAATGTATCATGATGTGTGTCCCCTTGGCTTACAACATGATCCTTTTGAGAGGATTCATGAGGAGTTTGGTCAGGTGGAGGTATGTCCAACTGTTGTGAGGAAGTAACAACAGTGGTTTCAGGTTGCTTTTGTTGTGCAACAGAGGTTTCTTCTGGTACCTCATCATCCAGAAGCCTCATTTGTGGTTGAGTGGAGGTTTTTGTGGATGGATGTTTCATTTTGGAAGTGGCTGGTGTGGGTTTCACAGCACTGGATGTAGTGCCATGATCACCAGGAGCAGTGGGCTCAACAACAGAGGTTTTGACAACAGTTGTTGCCTTTGTCCTCTTTGTTTGTGTTTTAGAAACTTTTGACACTTTAGACACTTTTTCTTGGGTGCTTCCACCCAGCATTCTTGTGAAAGTTTCATCAGTTAAGCTTTTCATTTGCATAGCCTCACCCTTTTTGAAAACTTTTTCTGGTAAGACTTTTTGTAAGATTACACTAAGAATTCTTGGGTAAATAAGAAAAGCATTGTTTGACCCAGACTTGACTGCTTTCACATTTGATACCAAGTCCATGAACAATCCCTGGGAAAGATTGAAGTCAGAGTTTGACAACATAGCATAACCCAGATATTGCATCCTCAATGGAATTTCATTAAAGGATGTGGACTTAGCAGAGACACAAAGAAGAAGAGTATGGAAGAAAAATTTCATGACTGGAGGGAAAAACTTTTTGAAAAGAGTTGATCCAGTCATCTGACCATCATACCCTCTTTCTTGGAACTCAGTGTGAAGCTCTGTTTTAGTAAAGGAATCCTTACCTGCCAGGTCATTCAGTGTGAAGGTTGTGGATATGATTTCAGGGGTAATGACGATACTGGTTTCTCCAATTTTGGAAATAATGGAGGTAGGCTTTTTGTCTTGTAGTAGAAACTCAGCATTCAACCAAAATTCTTGGAGTGTATCAAGATAAATGGGGGCGTTAGCGGTTAGGATGGGTAAGTATTTGGAGTTAAGGAAAATGTCGATGGTGGAATGAAATGGAGTGTTGTCATCTGTTTTGATCAGATAGGGGAGACAATTGTGTGTAGCTTTGGCTTGAAGATCCATTTTAGTGAATTTCAAAGGTGAAGATGATTGAAGATTGATGAAGGGTTTGAGAGTGAAGAAGGCGGTTATCAGTATTTTGAATACAATGAGACAGTGTAACGTCTGTTGTGGTAAAACAGGGTTTTTATAGGCTCAATGAAACCGCTGATGTGGCCAAAACTCTGCTTATATGAGCAGACGTGGCAATCATCTGATGGATGTAACATCTGGTGGAGAACAGCTGTTTTTGGTAAACAACTGATACAAACAGCTGATGGATCCAACTGTTGTGTGTTTTTTTTTTTTGGATATAATATATATATATATATATTTATAGGCGGACAGTTGTTTTATCTGAACAGATGTTCTGAAACAGATTTTTCAACTAACAGTTGTTTTATCTGATCAGATGTTTTGAAACAGACTTTTCAACCAACAGTGGATATGAATGAAACAGTGGTTGTTTTATCTGAGCAGATGTTATAAACAGATTTTTCAACCAAACAGCTATTTAAAAAATTGATTTTCTGAAACATTTTATTATGATTTATAAAAAAAAAAATTTTTTTGTTTAATCCATGTTTAACATACCAATTCTGGAAATCAGATTTGTAAAGGTAGATGTGTCTAAAGCTTTTGTTAACACATCTGCCAACTGATCCTCTGTTGGAACATGGTGTAAAGAAATCAAACCTTTTTCATAGCTGTCTCTGACAAAATGATGTCTTATGTCAATGTGCTTGGTAGTGGAATGAGAGACTGGATTCTTGATGATATTTTCAGCAGCTTGGCTGTCCAACATGAGTGGAGTCCTAAGTGCAGTTATCCCAAAATCCAGTAGTTGATTTTGAAGCCACATGAGTTGGGCTGTACAGCTTGCAGCAGCAATGTATTCAGCTTCGGCTGTTGAAGTTGAAACAGCTGCCTGCTTTTTGCTTTGCCATGAAACTAAGGCATTCCCTAGAAATTGGCACCCTCCTGAAGTGGATTTTCTTGTGGTGTGAAACTTGACTGACTTTTGTCAACAGATGATTGACTTTTGTCAGCAGATGATAGGTCAGTGATTGTGAGGGGTGAGGCAGTGGTTTGAGGATAGGACTGGCCAACAGTGGTTGACACAGCTGTGGCAGAGTTTTGACAATTGTTTTGAACAGCTGCTTCCTCTGAGGCAGAATAGACTTTGTAGTGACTGGGGATCACAACATCTGTTCTGTAATCTTGCTGTGGAGACTGTGGAATACCTGCATTGTTAGTTTTAACAGTGATATCTTCAAATTTGAATTTATCTAAATCAAATAATTCAGCAGGGTTTGCAGGGATTTTTAGAGATGAAAGTTCATTGAACTTAACATTCAGAGTTTCTTCTATTGTCTTAGTCCTTGTGTTAAACACTTTGTAGGCCTTAGCAGTAGAAGAATATCCCAGAAAATAACCACAGTCTACTTTGGCTGCAAATTTTGAAATGGAATCTTTGAGATTTAAAATGAAACATGGGCAGCCAAAGATTTTGAAAAATGAGATTAATGGTTTGATTTTGAACAAAATTTCATAAGCAGTTTTTTGATGTCTGGGGTTGATCAAAACTCTGTTTTGAACATAGCAAGCAGTGTTTACAGCTTCTGCCCAAAAGGACAGTGGCAAACCAGAGTCTGCTAGCATGGTTCTTGCAGCTTCTATAAGAGTTCTATTTTTCCTTTCAACTACCCCATTTTGTTCTGGTGTTCTTGGGATGCTGAACTGCCTCACAATCCCTTTTGACACACAGAAGTCATCCAACTCCTTATTTTTAAACTCTGTTCCATTGTCACTCCTGAAGACTTTTACTGGCAAGTCATATTGCTTTTCAACTTTGGTGACAAACTCCTTCAATATACCTGCAGTCTCATCCTTAGAATGTAAAAAATAAGTCCATGTAAACCTAGAAAAATCATCAACTATGACAAGACAAAATCTCTTTCTTCTTAGACTCATGATTTTAACAGGGCCAAACAAGTCCATGTGCAACAGTTGTAGACACTGACTAGTTTTGGACTCATCAATGGATTTGTAAGAGCTTTTATGTTGTTTTCCTTTTAAGCAAGAAACACAATGCTCATCACATTTAAATTCTTTTGATGGTAAACCTCTGACAAGGCTTTGTTTTGAGAGTGTGTTGATAGTATTAAGGTTGGTGTGACCCAATCTCCTATGCCACAATTCTGTCTCCTTAGTGGAGGCAGCATAAAACAGACAGACATTTGCCATAGGATTGTCCTTTAACATATCAACAACATACACATTGCCACTTCTATGAGCAACAAGCTGTGCTTTGCTCTCAGCAATAATGGTATCAATCTTTTTCACCACTTCTGGCCCAATAATCTTACAAGTTTTCTTTGTGAAAAATGAGCCATAACCTTTGTCACTCATTTGGGAAACACTCAGAAGATTAAACTTGAGATTATCAATAAGATTGACATTTTCAAACTTGAGTTTTCCAGCCTGTACAGTCCCTGAACCCAACACCTTACCTTTAGAATCATTACCAAAAGATATATCACCCCCTCCATGAGCCAAGAAGTCCAGAAGTAGGGCTCTACATCCTGTCATGTGCTTGGAACCTCCACTATCTACATACCAAAGACTATCTAAACAAGCAGAAGCTCCCTGCACATCAGTAAATGATTAGTTTTGGTGAGTGTCCAAAGCCAAGTTGGCTTTGGATGGGTCCTCAGACCTTTCAGACTCAAGCTTTGGAAAGTTATCAGTGGTTTGGACCAATTTCTGAATTAAGGTCAACAACTGCTGCTGACCATTTGCCAGTGCTTGGATGTCAACACTTGGGGCAGCAGTTGTTTGATCACTTCCTGACAAATGATAATACCCATATGGATTTCTGTTCACTCTTGGTTTAGAGGGTCTTTTTGGCTCCTCATAAACATGTGGCAGACTGTGACATGGAGGTTGACCATAACCTCTTGGGTATTTGCTTGTGGGTGGAGCATCTGTTACTTGGACATCTCTAGAAGCAGATGTTTCAAGCCTTTTTGTAACAGATGTTTGGACAGGGGTGAAGGTCTGTTTGGGCTTTCCTTTTGGAGTACTAACCACAGGGTTTGCAAGAGTTTTAGCTTTGTATTCTTGTATTTTTACATCAAAATTTTTGAGATACAAGCACTCTTTGGTCTTGTGATTCTTTTTCCCACATATTGAGCATGTGGCTTTGGAATCACATTCACTTGTTCCTTTGTTAATATCATATGCTTTTAGAAGAAAACAGTTTTTGGTGACATGATTCTTCTTTTCACAGAAATCACAGAACAAGTTAACAGTCTTTTCTTTCTTCTTCCCCTTTTCAGTCTTCTTTTCAGCAGATGTTTGAGCATCTGCTGGAGGATCTTTCAGGGGAATGACTTTTGCCAAGGGAATGACCCTTGCCTGAGGAGCTGTCTTTCCCTCAGGAGTTTTAAAATCTACAGGTTTATAATTCTCAAGAGTATCACACTCATCAGACCAAGTAGGTTTAAATTCATACTTTTCAAGTTCAGCAAAAGATGAGGAACCTTCTGGTTTTTCAAGAACAATTTTCTTACCATTTGGTTCAGTGATTTTAATCTCTTGACCCTGCAGGTTTGTTGGTACTATCTCAACAGACTTTTGACTCTTTGTGTCAGTGTTTTCAAAAGCTGGAGCAGTGGTTGCAAAACCAAAGCCAAACTTCACATGACTTTTGGTTTGTTTGTTGAGTAGCATCTCAAATCCTCTACATGATTCCACCCATTTTTTACATTCAACTTGGGTGGACTCAAGCTCACTTTTACAACTTTGATATTTTGTTATCATAGTTTGGAGCTGGTCTTTGGTTATAGTTGCTTCATGTTTTAAACTGCTAATTTCAGACTCTTTTGCAGTTAAACTTGTTTTCAAATCTTTTGTGAGTTTTTCAAATTTAACTTCATCATCCAAAATTTTCTTTCTAAGGTTTTCATTCACCTCTTTGATGTTAGCAAATGCTATTACACATTTGTCAGAACACAATTCTTTAAGAATTTGAGGAGATACCTTAGCAGCAGCCATCAAAGCACAATCACACTTGCACTCACAATCATCAGATGCACCCCAGGGATCTGAGAGATTCACAACCTCTTCTTCAGGTTTTTCACCTGTAACAGCTTCACTAACAATATCATCAGTCACAACATCAGATTCAGTTACCACTTCCTCAGATTCAATCTCATCTACCATAGCCATGAAACAAAAATTTTCTGGTTCATTTTCAGCTTTGGCAACTAGTGCAAAATTCTCATTTGTTAGCTCATTAGGTAGACTGCTCCAATCAACAAAGCCTTGTGTAAAGAAGCTCTGTTGACTGGTCTCTGCAGGAGCAGAGGATGGAGCAACAGTCGTTTGCACAGGTGTTTGAGCAACAGGTGTTTGCACATAATGAATCTGAGGAACAGTGGTTTGGACATACTGGACAGGAACAGTGTTTGAGGACTGTGCAAAATGGGCAGTGTTTTGCACATTAGGTCCAGGGGTATTATAGGAATTCTGATAAGTGTTGGTCTGTGGTCTTTGATTTGGATAGGTTATCATAGGTGTACCATGTTGACCCCTACATTCCCTAGCAAAATGACCAAACCTATGACATTTATAACACTTGATCTTTGATTTATCCAACCCAACCTTAGATCTGCCAGTCAACCCTGGAAACCTTCTCCCAGTTTTCTTGTAAAAATTATTAGTTCTTACACTGAGAAGGGCCAATTGGTGCATAATGTCCATTTCTTCCAAATCATCAGGGTCAAAGTATTTCAGGTCATCATACTCAAAGGATATATTGTCAGATGCCTGTATATCACCACCACTTGCTGTGAAAGCATAGTTTGGTGAATAAGAATCAGAGTTAAAACCTGAGTTAAAACCTGAAGTTATGTCAATAAAATGATCATAACTCTGATCCTTTGTGTTTCCAGGCACCTCATCATGACCCAAAAGTGCTGTATTCCCAAACACATAGTCATCAGACACTTTTCCAGAGTCCTGGAGCTTCTTTTTCTGGTTATGCTCTCTTTCATAGGTCAAGAGCTTACCATGAAGCTGGGTCAGTGATAGGTCTTTAAATCCTATTGAGTTTCTCATTACAATAGCAATAGTGTCCCATTTGTCTAGTAATGATCTTAAAAACCTATGGTTCAAAGTTGAATGAGGGTAAGTAAGACCAACCAATTTTAGTTCACTTATTAAGCAATTAAATCTCTCAAACTGTTGAGTTAATGACTCTCCTTTGACATGACTGAATGTTTCATATTGTTGGTTAAGTATTTCACGGTTGTTTTCAATAACCTCCTCAGTCCCACCAAACTGTTCTTTCAGTGCATCCCACAACTCCTTTGCACTGTTACAGTGTAACAACCCAGCATATATATCATTGGGTAGAGCCATGGCCACAATACTGAAGGCCTTAGCATCTAGCTCAATTTTCTGAAAATCCTGGTCGGAGTAGTTTTCAAGTTTCTTTGGCTCAAACACTTTGGGATCTTCAGTACTCGGCACAGTCGGAACATGTGGTCCGAAGATAACCGACTTCCAACACCCAGTGTTTTGTTGAGCTAGAACATGGCTCATCCGACGTTGCCAGATATTGTATTCAGATCTGACAAGCATCGGTGGCTTGTTGTTCGTGCCAGTGTTATGTGGATCGTGATTGATAGAAGCCATTCTCTGATTTTTCAAAAAACAAAGTCTGTTTAACAACGGTTGAAGCGAAATTAAACTATTACTCTGTTTTCAATCTAACTGACAAACGATATCAATAATTGTGAGCTGATTATTAAATTGATTTGTTAGATCGAATTTAATTGACCAAGCTCTGATACCAATTGTTAGGATCTGAGTTTGTTTGTTTTGATTGTTTAACTAAATGATGGAAATAATGAAATGAAAGTAGAATGAAAGTGCAGCGGAATAATAAACTGTAAATCAAAACAAGAGATTAAATGTTTTTAGATCGAATGCTTTCATTAACTCAAAGATTACAATCGTACAATTACTCCCCCTCAGCCTGATCACACAGTGTTTGTCAGAGAGAATGTTTTGTGTGTGATACAATAGAACAGTACATGCACTGTTCTATTTATAGACAGACTCAAAGCACTGATGACCTAGGCTGACGTCACCTAAGACAGTGACCTCTAACAGAATAACAAACATAAACATCTGCCTATTACAAACTACTGTTACATTGAAAACACTGATATTAAACAGCTGTTGAAGATAAACTCTGATGGTCTTGTATCCACTGCTGGAGCCTAAGTGTTGTTGGTTCCAGCAGTGCTTTGGTCTTCAGTACTTGTATCAGCAGTTGCTCTTCATCAGACCTTTGGTCAGCAGTTGTTCTTCATCAGTTGTTTCCTCAGCAGTTCTTTATATCAGCAGTTGTTGAGCAGTTGTTTGGATAGAACAGTAGTTAGGGTCAGCAGTCTTTTGGGAGAAGCAAGTTGTAAAGACTGTTTATTAAAGGATCAAAATGATAGCATGTTTTGGCTTTCTAATCATCTGTTCTTCTCCAGGTCAGCAGACCCAACACGATCTGAACCAGGAATATGTAGAGGAAGAGGAGTCATTTTTCGTGCCACCAAGCTACCCGCAGTACACATACGGGACTTACCATTCGAGCGGAAATGGTGCTAAGGACTTCGAGGAAGGTGATAACAATGAGAAATGTGCTTCTGAAGGTGTTGACATAAAAGTGGAACCTAACCCGGATGTTTCGTATGAAACCGATCAGGTGCGTTTATTTATTTACATTAGTATATATTTACATGTTTTAGGGTTTGTTGGATTGAACTAGTATATATTTACATGTTTTAGGGTTTGTTGGATTGAACTAGTATATATTTACAGTGGTATATAATTTAGACTAGTGTAAATTTAGACTAGACTCTAATATAAATTTTCAGGTATTCGAGTCTGCTGAAGAGTTGAAACAATGGGCTTACGATAGAGCCCTTGCTAGCGGTTACGTCCTAGTGACCGGACGTTCTGTTTCAAAAGGCACGGGAAATAAAGCAAAAAAAAATTAGGATATACCTGAGATGCGACCGTGGTGGCGAATGCAAAAGTACAGCCACAGTACGGGTTTCGGGTAGCAAAAAGATTAACTGTCCATTTAAGTTAATAGGGAGGCTACGGAAAGAGGGTTGGAAGTTGGAGGTAGATAACCCGAATCATAACCACGACCCTTTTAAACATGTTGAGGGTCACGCTTTTGCTAGGAGGCTGACACAGCATGAAGAAAAGATGGTGGAAACACTTTATTTTCAGGGCTTGGAACCAGCAAACATACATTTGGCCATTAGAGAACAAAACCCGAATAATGTATGCATTCTACGAGACATACACAATACCATTAGCAAGATTAAACACAGAATTTACGGAGACAAAACTCCAATGCAGGTATTATTATTAGTTACTATTATTGTTAAATATTATTATTATTATTGTTGTTAAATATTAAATATTGTTATTATTATTATTGTTATGTAGATACTCGAGAGTATCTTGGTTGAAAAGAAATTTACTTACTACACCCAGCAGAATCCGGAGACAGATGCTGTTGAGAATATTTTCTTTTCACACCGGGTTTCGTACAATCTCTGGCGTGCCTTCCCACATGTGTTGCTGATCGACGCCACCTACAAAACGAACGAGTACAGAATCCCGTTTGTTCAAATTGTGGGTGTGACGTCGATAAACTTATCGTTTTGTATCGCCCATGCATTTATCGTTAAAGAGAAAACAAGTAACTTCATATGGGTGCTAGAGAGGCTCAGAGATTTGTTGGAGAAATGTATGGAGCCACGTGTAATTGTTACAGATAGAGATCTGGCTCTAATGAATGCATGTGCTACAGTTTTCCCGAATGCTACGAAGTTGCTTTGCAGGTATCATATTCAACAAAATATTGCAAAGTATCATAAAGCAGGATTTTCAAAAGAAGATTGGGAAATATTTTTGCAGTCTTGGGCTCGACTGTGTAAATCTGCTGACGCAGATTCTTACGAATACAACCTTAACCTGCTCTACCAACGACTGTGTCGGGATGATCGAAAGGGTATATACTTTATTTTTTTGCTTTATAAGCGTACATATTTTCTTTATTGACATCGTTATTCTGTTTTTTTACAGCGGTTTATGACTACATGGATAAAAATTGGCTCCAAGATTATAAAGAAATGTTTGTGGAAGCATGGTCAGATGCAAACCTTACATTTGGTTAGAGTACGACCAACAGAGTCGAGAGTCAGCACGCTTTGATTAAGAGATATATAAAAGGCCCGAACAGCTCGCTCCACGCGCTTGTGATGAAAATAGACAAAGTTATGGAGTCACGGTGCGTAGCGGTAAAGCACTCATTCGAATACAGTCGATCAACAAGAATGTGGCACCATAATCTACCGATATTTCAAAACGTACTTGGTAGGGTTTCCCATACAGCGCTCGAATTGATGGTCGGGGAATGCAACAAGATACAGTATTTAATAGAAACAAATAAGTCTTGTGATCACCGACTTAAGGCGACTTATGGATTGCCATGTGCCTGTCAACTGCAATCGTATGATGGAAAAGGTAACATCATTTTTTAGACTTATTATTTTTTATAAAAATCCGAAACGTTTGTAGATTATTGATTGTTGTTGTGATTGAATATATATATATATATATATATATCAGGTATACAAGTGTCACTTGCTGATATCGACGTCTTCTGGACACGACTTGACTATTTGCCAGAAGTAGCTGAGAATCCCGAGTATGACTTTCAGCAGGAAATGAATGCATTCACTGAGCAACTAAGGTCGCAACCGCCGCAAGTGAAAAAAAGCATGTTGCAGAAGATGAAGGAGGTGTTGAATCCGATAATGACTAAACATAAACCTCCTGAGGTACAAACCGATAATCGGGGGCGGCCAAAAACAAGTGAAAAGCAAAAAAAGGAAGATAAGGCTTCGGTTAGTATTATTATTATTAATATTATTATTATTATTATTATTATTATTATTATTATTATTATTGTTGTTGTTGTTGTTGTTGTTGTTGTTGTTGTTATTGTTATATAAATTTTTCAACGTAGGGGAAAAAGCCATTTAGAAGAGGTAAACAATCAAAGGACAAACCAATTGTTTACGATAAACATTTTCCACTGTTGGTAGGGGAGAGGTACAAACTACTTATATACACATTCATACATGCATACATATTTATACACATATTAAATCTCACTGTTTGACGGTCACAGGTACAAACTCGAGATCGACAAGTTTAAGGAATGGCTTCCATCTCAATATCATGAATACATTACAGACATTCAAAATGTCCGTGGAGACGGTAACTGTGGGTTTCGATCCGTAGCTGTGGGTTTAGGGTGGAAAGAGGATATGTGGCACTTTTTGTGATTATGTTTTTGCCATAAAAGAGGCGTTTAGGTTGATAAAGTGGCGTTTTGTTTTTGGCGTTTAAAAGTGGCGTTTTGTTGTTGGCGTTTAAAAGTGGCGTTTTAAAAGTGGCGTTTAAAAGTGGCGTTACAGGCACCCTCTAGCATTGGGTGATATGGCCGACTGGAGATACAGGCACGACAACGATGATTATGAGATCGCCCGCTGGGCGAAGATGCAGTCACATCCGATACACTCATCGCGCACCATTGACTGGGATGCACTTCGAGCGATCGGTGCTGGAGAGAGGTTTACAGAGTGGATCCCCTACGACAGCCGTTGGGATCGGATGTTTGCTGATCTCCACCATGAGGCGCATCAGCCTATTACGATCGAGTTCATCTCGACATTCCGCTATTCTTCGCTCCCAGCCGGTGCGGATCCCGATGCCGAGCATGATCCTGAGGTACAGTTCAGGTTATTTGGAGAGCTCTACACATATACGATGGACCAGTGGGCTACGACTTGCTGCTGGTACAAAGAGGACGAGCTCGTCCAGGATATGTACACTACAGGCTTGACCAAATTGCCAGATGACATGCTGATGGCGTGGTGGCCCACTATCGGTAGTGAAGAGTATGGGGAGGACGGCGAGAGGTATTATTATTATTTTCAAAACATTATTCTTATTATTCTGTAGTTTTAAATGGCGTTTTATTCTGTAGGTTTATGTTAGAATTGATTGTTTTGGGATTTTGTAGATGACGGGTGTTGTTTGGTTCGTACAAAAACAGAGGAAACTCTGCCGAAAATTTTATAATGTTATTATTATCCTATGCAGGCAGGATAAGGCCAGCAACATCCGGGACCCTGTGATTCGTTACATACACCGTTTAATTACCTGGTCTATTGCCGGACGGTGTACGTCTAACGAAAAGGTCAATCAGATCGACCTTTTCTATTTGTACTGCATCCTCAGGGGTAGGCCGGTTGCCCTGCATAAGTGCTTTGCTAAGTATGTTGATGGCTACCCTCTTAGGCATGCAGCGGGGGCTATTCCGATCGGGGGGATCGTTACCGCCATAGCGTTGCGTGTTTGCCCGGGCGAATTCTGGACCCATATTATGGAGCATAGTTTACCGCGTCCGATGCTGCCCAGGTATGATTATTATTTATTTATTATTTATTGTAATTTATTATTTATTATTATTTAATATTTTTATTATTGTTGTGCGTTTCAGCCCACTAAATATTCAGACTATGCAGCATATGAAGGTGGCGGGCAAGGTCCCAGGCAGCCGTCCACGCGCATATTACCAGCGCGCTTTTGGTAGAGATGGCGATCTTGGCAGGCATTTTGTACCACAGCCGCTGGCACATATTGATTGGCCGCTTGCCGAGGAGGTTCGGCTGGCACGCGTTGGCGAAGGCGATCCACCGGTGGATGTAGAGATGCCAGATGCTCCTCCTGATGCTCGACAGCATCCTGCTCGCGTTTATCATGCCGTTAGGTTGCCTGATACCACGTCCCAGTTACTTTAGCAGATTCTAGATCAGATGGGGTCGATACGGACTGATATTCGCCAGGAGATGCAGGAGATGCGGGCTGATATGCGGTGGCTGTTAGAGAGCGAGAATGATAGACGTGTAAAGGCTGGTTTGGCGCCGCGTGCCCTTCACGGTGGGGCGTCCAGCACTCAGCAGGGTGAGGCGTCCGCCAGTTGTAACACCCCAACCGATGGCGGAAACATCGGGATGTCACGTAATGATGATTGTTCAGTAGCTCATGGTGAATAATAGATTCCATTAAATGATTTATATGAATTACATACAATAGTTCTATAATTTGTACATCAAGTTGAATAAAACTATACACATATCTTCAAGCATCAATTCAAATCTTCAAGCAAATAGAACCTGAAACATGTTAAGTTGAAAATGTTTTGGGTCAACAAAAGTTGGTGAGAATTACATAGGTTTTTGATAATTGAGTAAAAATGATGTGCAATTCATGTGTCATGTCAATCTAGTCCATATGTGAGAACATACTAGAAATAAATCGAGTGCATAATCAACCCTGATGACTGTTATAAAATGATACATACCATACGCTCATGGTCCAATATGTTATACGATAACAAACACCCACGCTACCTTTGTAGGAGGCACGTATCCGGGTGGGATTGTCAGTCCAATAGATCTATCAATGTATACCGCCGGCTGATCAATGTTAATGATTATGCTAGAATGGTGCTTACTCTAATCATGCTCAAGACATAATGCAACATAGAAAACACATAGACACATTGATGATTGAATTGCAATGATGATGTTATAAACATGTTTCACCCCAAAAATAGTGATAAATAGAAAAGGGGCTATGTAAAACTCACCTTGGTAAAATGTTATATCTGTTGAGAAATGTGTTGACCAAATGTATCAAGTATCACCCTAAAATGAGGTAATAAATATGTCTAAGTCTATCAAGTCTACAAATGTATAAGTTTCTAGGGCTTCGAATTGGGGATAATTGTTCGTTTGATTAATATTAAAAATATTCGCCAATTGAGAGAAATTTAGTAAATAAATAACTAAAAATCTTTTTATAAATGTTAAATCTTAAGATGGTTACAAGAATGTGTTTAAAGTATAAAAATAATTTTTATAAAATTATTTTCTTTAAAATAGATTATTAAATCTATTTATTACAAATTCTCAAAATCTTAACTTTAATATTTAAAAATATTAAAATTAAAGAATTATTAGTATAAAAATCATATTTCTGTTCTAAATGATCAGAAATAATTTGTATAAAATTTTGGTGCAAAAATATTAAAAATTGGATTTATTATGATTTAATTATGATTAAAACTAACAAAAATTGATTAAAAATATTAAATAAATGATTTTTCAGAAATAAAAATCATTTCTGAAAAGTTTAATGTTATAAAAACTTAAAATAATTTTTGTAGGAATTAATAAGATCGTTTTGATATTTTAATGGAATTTTATAAATATAATAGAATAAAACTGATTTATTTATTAAATATATTAAATAAATAAATTTTTGAAAACTAAAAATTGTAAGTTGAACTATTACATCAGATTAACACAAGATAATTTTTGTAGAATAAATAAAAGAGTTTTAATAATTAAAAATGAATTTACAAGATTAAATATATATATATACATATATGGTTTGAACAAAATAAACAAAAATAAGAACAAAAAGGCTGCTGCTGGGACTCGAACCCGCAGCCCCTTGTTTGGATAACAGTGCGCGTGACCATCTGGTCTAGACCAGATTCTTGTTCAGATTTGCTTTCAAAAAATATTAATACACAACTAACATGAAACCCCAAATCATTATGAATCCTAGATTCTACAATCAAACAATCAGACAATATAAACCCGATTGAAGTTAGGGCTTTTGTTGTTTGATTGCCGAATAATAAAACCCACAAAAACAATTAGACTCACAGTGTTGAATCGTTGATGAATGTCCGGTCAAAGCAAAAAGTCAAACTACGAACAAGATAATAATATTTAGAGTGATTCAGAGAGAATTGGAGGTTAAGAGAAGAGTATTGGCGAGTTGTGAAGGTGTAGAGGGTATCAATTTATAGTGTAAGGGTCGGTTGTTCGAAATGGCAAGCTTTGACCCGGGTTTAATGTTTACGCGTGAATAATCACGAAATTGGTAAGAATTGAACGTTGATTGGCCGCGTGAAGTCTTAATGATGGCCGATAATCACGATTTCATTCCAATTTTGAATCAATCACATGTTAATGGTGATTATTGATATTTCAGTTTTTTAAAAAAAAAAACAAAAAAAAAAGAAAAGAATATGCGCTGCTGCTGTTGTTGCGAGTTGCAGACAAAAAAAGAAAGAAAATTGAAAGCGTGCATAAATATTTTATAGTATCAGTTAAATCACAAATGGTCTAAGTGGCTTAGTGGTGGTGGTGTGTGTTTGTGTGTCCAAGGTCTCCGGTTCGAATCCGAGGAGAACCATACATTTTTTTTGTTTTAAGGAAATCAGATATAGGGCTAGTGGGCCGGATACTGGGCCTGGGCTGGGTTATGGTGTGATGTTGGGCTGTGAAATTGGACTTGATTGGTGGCCTAAACCTTGTAAATTTAAAACATAAGTTTGCGTGTGTTTTTTTTTTTTTTTTTTTTAAAACAGAATTATAATAATAATAATAATAATAATAATAATAATAATAATAATAATTATCATTATACACATTTATATATATATATATAAGTTGTGAATGAGGGAAATAAAGACTTTGCCATATTTGTATAAAATGTAACAAAATAAGGGCGTTAATATAAAAATTTGGGGGAAAAATTTCGCGATGTTACAGTCTCCCCTACTTTTGGAAACTTCGTCCCGAAGTTTATTGAAAACACAGGGTTGAAGGGGATTGGGTAGAAATTAGGACAAGTGTGATCTGGAAAATTTGTGTTAAGGCGCGACACGAATAGAATAATTTGTCTCGAATAGTGTGAATGAGAGGCGTGTTACGTGTGAGTTGAGCTACTAGATACCTAGGGTTTACATTTGGTTATCTACCGAAAATCTTGATAGAAATTCACACCACCTTAACGTACCTGTAAATTCATGATTACGTTCCGGACCGTAATTACCAATTTACCTTATATTAGGGTTGTGTGTCCTTTTATGACTTTACCGATTGTTGAGCAGGTCTGATAGTCCCCACTAGTCGTTGAGCAGGTGGTAGGGCCTCTCCCGACTGTTGGAAAGACATGATGACCTCTACCAATCGTTAAGTAGATTGTTTGGTAGTCAACTATTCGTTGTACAAGTAAGCACGTATGATCATAGATATAGCAATCGGTTCACATTCAAACAAGCATGCACACAGATGTTATGATAATATTTGAATTTTATTACTTGAATCAAAAGCGCCATTACATAGAATTAAAAGCAAACAACATTTAAATAGTTGGACTTGCTGTTAAGTAGCTGGAAGGTCTTGATCTCGGTTTAGTTTAGGGCATCGGTTACGGAAGTGATTTGGGTAATGAATGTTCAATAAGATATGGGTTGAATGAAGGACAATGAGGTAATATAAGGAATGTAATCATTTATTCATTTAATTAAAACGAATAAACGAAAACGTTGACTTATCAAAGATTCTAAATTCTAATAACATATGAAGACATGCTTTAGCCTATAAGTGAACACTCATCCCGAGAATTCCCAGGTAGGCATCCGGGTCCCTCGTCTGATTGGGATATATGCGCAATGCCAGCCTAGACAGAAGACTCAGAATACAGGCGTTCACCCTTCCAGATTGCACGTGTTCGTTATTAAGATCTAGAACTTCGACGAGATTCCAAGGGGGTTCAGGTTAAACCTGAGGAATTTGTCTTAGGAGTAGATCCACTGATGGAGAGCAACCTTCTTGTAGGGATGAAAGTAGGGATAAGAAGTAGGAGGAAGATAGAGAATAGCAAGTAAAAGAAGCAAGTACTTGTTAAATCCTATGGTTATAGACTAGATTATTTTTCTAATAACCTAATTCCCTATAACCATGGCTCTGATACCAATCTGTAACACCCCAACCGATGGCGGAAACATCGGGATGTCACGTAATGATGATTGTTCAGTAGCTCATGGTGAATAATAGATTCCATTAAATGATTTATATGAATTACATACAATAGTTCTATAATTTGTACATCAAGTTGAATAAAACTATACACATATCTTCAAGCATCAATTCAAATCTTCAAGCAAATAGAACCTGAAACATGTTAAGTTGAAAATGTTTTGGGTCAACAAAAGTTGGTGAGAATTACATAGGTTTTTGATAATTGAGTAAAAATGATGTGCAATTCATGTGTCATGTCAATCTAGTCCATATGTGAGAACATACTAGAAATAAATCGAGTGCATAATCAACCCTGATGACTGTTATAAAATGATACATACCATACGCTCATGGTCCAATATGTTATACGATAACAAACACCCACGCTACCTTTGTAGGAGGCACGTATCCGGGTGGGATTGTCAGTCCAATAGATCTATCAATGTATACCGCCGGCTGATCAATGTTAATGATTATGCTAGAATGGTGCTTACTCTAATCATGCTCAAGACATAATGCAACATAGAAAACACATAGACACATTGATGATTGAATTGCAATGATGATGTTATAAACATGTTTCACCCCAAAAATGGTGATAAATAGAAAAGGGGCTATGTAAAACTCACCTTGGTAAAATGTTATATCTGTTGAGAAATGTGTTGACCAAATGTATCAAGTATCACCCTAAAATGAGGTAATAAATATGTCTAAGTCTATCAAGTCTACAAATGTATAAGTTTCTAGGGCTTCGAATTGGGGATAATTGTTCGTTTGATTAATATTAAAAATATTCGCCAATTGAGAGAAATTTAGTAAATAAATAACTAAAAATCTTTTTATAAATGTTAAATCTTAAGATGGTTACAAGAATGTGTTTAAAGTATAAAAATAATTTTTATAAAATTATTTTCTTTAAAATAGATTATTAAATCTATTTATTACAAATTCTCAAAATCTTAACTTTAATATTTAAAAATATTAAAATTAAAGAATTATTAGTATAAAAATCATATTTCTGTTCTAAATGATCAGAAATAATTTGTATAAAATTTTGGTGCAAAAATATTAAAAATTGGATTTATTATGATTTAATTATGATTAAAACTAACAAAAATTGATTAAAAATATTAAATAAATGATTTTTCAGAAATAAAAATCATTTCTGAAAAGTTTAATGTTATAAAAACTTAAAATAATTTTTGTAGGAATTAATAAGATCGTTTTGATATTTTAATGGAATTTTATAAATATAATAGAATAAAACTGATTTATTTATTAAATATATTAAATAAATAAATTTTTGAAAACTAAAAATTGTAAGTTGAACTATTACATCAGATTAACACAAGATAATTTTTGTAGAATAAATAAAAGAGTTTTAATAATTAAAAATGAATTTACAAGATTAAATATATATATATACATATATGGTTTGAACAAAATAAACAAAAATAAGAACAAAAAGGCTGCTGCTGGGACTCGAACCCGCAGCCCCTTGTTTGGATAACAGTGCGCGTGACCATCTGGTCTAGACCAGATTCTTGTTCAGATTTGCTTTCAAAAAATATTAATACACAACTAACATGAAACCCCAAATCATTATGAACCCTAGATTCTACAATCAAACAATCAGACAATATAAACCCGATTGAAGTTAGGGCTTTTGTTGTTTGATTGCCGAATAATAAAACCCACAAAAACAATTAGACTCACAGTGTTGAATCGTTGATGAATGTCCGGTCAAAGCAAAAAGTCAAACTACGAACAAGATAATAATATTTAGAGTGATTCAGAGAGAATTGGAGGTTAAGAGAAGAGTATTGGCGAGTTGTGAAGGTGTAGAGGGTATCAATTTATAGTGTAAGGGTCGGTTGTTCGAAATGGCAAGCTTTGACCCGGGTTTAATGTTTACGCGTGAATAATCACGAAATTGGTAAGAATTGAACGTTGATTGGCCGCGTGAAGTCTTAATGATGGCCGATAATCACGATTTCATTCCAATTTTGAATCAATCACATGTTAATGGTGATTATTGATATTTCAGTTTTTTAAAAAAAAAAACAAAAAAAAAAAGAAAAGAATATGCGCTGCTGCTGTTGTTGCGAGTTGCAGACAAAAAAAGAAAGAAAATTGAAAGCGTGCATAAATGTTTTATAGTATCAGTTAAATCACAAATGGTCTAAGTGGCTTAGTGGTGGTGGTGTGTGTTTGTGTGTCCAAGGTCTCCGGTTCGAATCCGAGGAGAACCATACATTTTTTTTGTTTTAAGGAAATCAGATATAGGGCTAGTGGGCCGGATACTGGGCCTGGGCTGGGTTATGGTGTGATGTTGGGCTGTGAAATTGGACTTGATTGGTGGCCTAAACCTTGTAAATTTAAAACATAAGTTTGCGTGTGTTTTTTTTTTTTAAAACAGAATTATAATAATAATAATAATAATAATAATAATAATAATTATTATTATTATCATTATACACATTTATATATATATATATATATATAAGTTGTGAATGAGGGAAATAAAGACTTTGCCATATTTGTATAAAATGTAACAAAATAAGGGCGTTAATATAAAAATTTGGGGGAAAAATTTCGCGATGTTACACCAGTCAACAGTTCGATCCGTCCGGTGTATATCAGGGGTCGGATCATTAGTTGGTTGTTTGTTTGGATTTTATTATTGTATGAACAATATGCTTTATTATGTTTAGTTGTATGTAAATGGTTGAATATTATGCTTTATTTTGTTTTATTGTTCGTATCTTGTGTTTTGTTTAGTTCTGCAACATAAACGTTAATGTTTAAGCAATGTCTATTATATCATTTTATTATAATAATAATTCTATTTATTTAAAAATAACATCCATATAAAAAACATTTATAAAAAACCAAACATTGATATTTACATCTTTATCCTATCTTAAACACTCACACTACACTTCTTTTTTACCATTACCAATCTCAATGGGTCGTTGAGGCCTCAATGTCCCATTGAGGTTCTCTGTTTGACCCTCAATGGGTAATTGAGGCCCCAATGAATCATTGAGGGGGGTGTTTAGATAAAAAAACCCTAGTGTAAACACTCACACTACACTTCTTTTTTACATTACCAATCATTGCCAATGATTGGTTAATGATTACCAATAATTGGTAAACCTCAATGGGTCATTGAGGCCTCAATGGACCATCTTTTTTCAGTTTTTGGCCCTCAATGTCCCATTGAGGTTCTCTGTTTGACCCTCAATGGGTAATTGAGGCCCCAATGAGCCATTGAGGGGGGTGTTTAAATAAAAAACCCTAATGTGTGAATAACCTAGGCCTCTTCAAATCGTGGAGATCAAACCACGTGGAAGGATGTCAACGTAATACAATAAAGAGATGCATATGGAACTTGTACACCATAGTACAAAACATGCATAAAACTTTTGGTAATTGTGTATATATATATATATATATATATATATATATAAAACTAGTAACATTCCCGCGCGCTTTGCGGCGCGCTCTTGGATCTCGCATAACAATTGAGGTATTTATACATGTCTTTTACAATATCAAGAAATTTCTTTATTTAATGATAAAAATCTATAAAATCACAACGAATTTTATACAAAATTTTATAAAATTCAAAATGATGAAAAGAAAAAAATAATAGTCTTAAAAATGAAATTAACATCTAGAGATTTTGTTTCATTTATTATTAATTTATTTACGAAAAGTTTGTTTCATTTATTATTAATTGATTTACAAAAAGTTTGTCGTTATATTCTATGTGTTCAGACTTTTTTATTATTCAACTTATCAAGAAAGAATGATACAATGGTTTTGAAAAACCATGGTAAACCGTAAACCTTTATTTTTCCTTTTTAAATCCATCCCCACAATAAAATCCCATCCTTCAACACCAGCCAGACCCATCAAACCTAAATCAACAAACAAACAGAACTTACTATTTGACACAAACAAAGATTCGACATTTAATTGAGAAATTACCAACAAACAACACCAAACTCACAACGGATACAGAAGGCCAACGGAGCATCGGAGCAATAGGTATACGAAGAGAGATATCGTCTTCCCTTTTAACACCGTTGATCATCACAACTGTTATGTTGTCGTTCGATTGTCGTCGTGTAAAGTCGTGTCGCTATCTTTAGCGCCAGAATCCTTACCATCATCATCATCTCCGACAGGGCCGACCTTTCATCTCCGTTGGTCGCTTTCTCTATGCAATGCCTTCTATCTCTCTCTATTTGTTGGTCTCCCCCTTTCTCTCAGTAGATGATGCTCTACATCATCACCACCATCCCCGCCTCCAGATCTCACTACCTGAAGAAACACCAATCTAACAATCAGATATAACAATGCTAATGTATGAATATAGGAAAGGACGTGATTCTCATTAATTGATAAGACAAATACAAGACACTGTTATAAGATTATTACAGAGTTTCGACTATAATCTATTTCTCACAGCTTGTGATATGAATTCTCTTTTTAACAATCGATCCCTTCCTCTGATGACGAAGGAGGGTATTTATAGGCTCCTCAGGTGGCCTATGATTGGCTGTGAGGGGAATGGCAGCTGTCCTGTACTATTGTGGCCGTTGTCGATTCTTGCGTTGTCCTTCTGTGATTAGTCCACATGTCCTGTCATTGTCCTTTTCGTCCTTTCTCGTACCTCCTACTGGCAGGCGATCATGGAGCAGGGAATTGACGCCTCTGATTGGCTATAGATTCTGCTCCTGTCGGGTGACACCTGTCCTTTTTGTGGCTGCGTGCGCCGTCTTCTAGAATTCCACGTCACGTTACTGCGCTGACGTGCATGTGGGCTTCCTTTCTGCGCACGAGTGGGTACATATCTCTTCAAGTCCCCCTAGTCCAGTGTGTTGTATGCGTAGTATGCGAGACGCTGGACTCAGAGTGTGAGGAGTGCTTGCTGTGTTGTTTGGCGCATTGATTCGGCGTCTGAAGCTTGTGCGCGGTGTTGTGCAAGTGGAGAAGCTGCGGACGTCTCGTAATTAATGTGTACATCAATGTTGTCAGTCCGCGTGTGTGACGCGACATGTTGGTAGCCGAAAAGTCTCTGACGGTTGTATAGTGTCAGGGACGTGGTGGGCCCATGGTCTGTTCGAGTCACTCGTTTCTCTTTCCTCCTGTGACGTGTCAGTCACTGATTGGTAGTTTTTTCAAATTTGAAACCGTCGATCCACATGTGGTTCCCCTATTTAATCCCTCTTTCTCATTCACTTGGTTTATTTTCCATCAGTTCTTTCGAATTCTCTTGTGCTCTTCATCGTTGCAATTATATCCGACTTACTTTTCCTTAATAACCTGCTTTATTTGTGAGACTATGGAGCATATTATAAACATTCCTAAGAAGAAACGCGGGGGGTCCAAGAAAGGTGATGATGGGTCGTTGAAGAGGCCGCCTCATGCCGGAGAGGTGACGGCCGTTTGGGGGAAAGATGAGTTTCGGAAATTCAGGAAGGGGGTTGGGTTCCCTTCCTCGTATGGTGTGGAGATGCCTGCCCCGGATAAGACCATATTGCAGCCCCCTGTTGGGAAGATAGGGTTGTATGCCTGTTATTTCCGGGACTGCAATTTTAGGGTTCCTATCACCCAATTTTTGGGCACTTTTATCCGGGCGGTTGGTGTTCATATCAACCAGATCCACCCCGGCCTGATGTCGAGACTCATGTTTTTTGAGTTTTGTTGCCGTGCTCAGAAGATCGAACCTTTGGTGGATATGTTCTTCGTGTTTTACAGCTTAAGTTTTGTGGAGAGTTGGTTATCTTGTAGGCCGCGTTCTGGGGTCTCCGCCTGCGCTGGTGCTGGAGTGAAGAGCTTCCGGGAGTGGAAACCCAAGTTCTTTTGGATCAACCAAGGGGTTATCCCTATAGAGATGGGTCGGTTGGACCCGGCTGAGGGGATTGGGAAAATTGTGCTCATAGAGTACAAGGAGCAGGAGTGGTTCAAGACTTTGACCAGCCACCCTGTTGATTTGTGTGAGGTCCCAGAGACTGGCCTGGTGATGGCAGGGATGAGCATGAAGTATGACGTGAAGGGTCGCAACCCGCACCTTACTGAAGACGGCAAAGGTTGGTAGTTACTCGTCTTTTCTTTCGCGCTTCGCGCAAATGTTGTTTTGTTATTGCGAATTCACTTTTATTATATTTGTTGTTTGCAGATGTCGCGTGCTTGTACGACATGCTGCTGGGTGGAGATAATATGGGATTCGCCTTTAGAGAGTTAGCGGACAACGAACTGTACATCTTGGAAAAGGCGTGGGACACACTCATCCGTCCAAAATTGGATGATGTGTTGCGAGAGCCTACTCCCTCGCAGCTGCTGATTACTGAAGCAAGTGAGTCCTCACCGCTTTATGAGAATCCTTCGCCCGTCAACATGTTCATGCGGACAGGTTTTCCTTTAATTGTGATATCTAGTGATGAGTCTTCTGACGCATCTGTACTTTCGCCACTTCCGTCGTCTGCAGGCGTTCAAGACCCGCAGCTGTCTCCTGCGTGTGTGGAAGATGACTCCGCCGAGGAGACAGAAGAAGATGACTCCCTTGTACATCGCATCATGCGTCCGCAAGCGGATGCGACTGAAGGTGAAGACTATTCTTTCGTTTTAAACCACGAAGTGGTTAATAGGTATTTCGAAAATTATCAGCCTTTTGAACGAAGCTACGTTGAACTTTCAGATGCGTTCGTGCAAGGGGAGTCGGTGGAGAAGCTGACTGAAGAGGCCCAGGGCGCGGTGGTGATTAAACCTGTTTCCGCGGGGATATCCGAGGCTGGGCCTGTTGCTGCTGATGCGCTTCGCCTTAAGAAGCGATCTAGGCGATCGGGCGGTAAAGGGAAGAAAGTCGCTGGAGAGCTGACGCCTCCTGTTGAGAAAAGGGTCAAGCTGGACGACCTTGTCCATTCCGCGGAGGAGAGCTTATTGGGTAAGTGTTTTAATTTTCCCTTCTTTGTTTATGTAGTTTAACTTTTTCCTTGTTGCTGACCCTTGGCATTATGTTTTTGCAGCGGATTTGTTGAACATTAGCGCGTCGGGAGATGTGTTAATTGCCCCAATGGCTGAGGGTTTTAATATTGAATCTGCAAGGCCAGCGTCTCCCGCTGTGCAAAATGAAGAGCTTCCGCATGTGGAGTTGCAAGGCGATGTTTTGACAACTTCCCCTCCGGCGCATCAGTCACCGCCCCCGCGTCAACCCACACCTGTGCGGGAGCCAACGCCTGCACCTTTGCCCACGCCTCCGCGGTCGCCGACACCCGCGCGACTCCCCACCCCAGCTCAGGATATTCCAGAGGGTGGTGAAGGTTCGGTGTCGCCGACTGACATCAGCGAGGGATACGGGCATGGTGTTGACATGACCGTTGATGATGACGAGGAGAACGAGAGGCGGGTGACAACGGAGCCTGGGCCTAGTTTTTCAAGTGCTCTTCCTGTTGGGGGCGGTGAACCGTCCGCTGGCATATTTGTGCCTAGCTGGACTCTGACACCAGCCACCCGGTTTTTGAATGTGGAAGAATGTCGTCAGTTTTTGGCGAATGTCGTCCCTCCTGGGGAGCGCGACTATCAAGCTACGCGTCCGCGCGGGGAGCTCATGGATGACCACATCCTAAGTGTGGCCAACATGTTGTCGACCTCAGCGGAGATTGTGCGTGAATGGGGGTTGATGGCGCATGACCGCCACAAGTTCCATCAAGATTTGCAGCGAGTGACTGAGGAGCGCGACCGTATGCACTCAGAGTTAAAGCGCACTAAGTGGGATGCTGCTACATTCCGCGAAGAGCGTGACAAGCTGCAAGAGCACATTTCTGAGAGGGAGGAGCAATGGAAGATTGCCTGCGCGAAGACGAATGCTAAGATGGAGGCATCTAAAAAGCGCATTGCTGAGGTTGAGGTAGAGAAGGAAGAGCTCCACAAGGAGTTGGATGTGAAAGGAAGGCTTGTGAAGCAACACTACGACAAGTTGCTTGAGGCCCGTGACTTATTGCGGGAAAAGGATAAAGACATTGAGCAGTGGCGTGAGGCGCACGAGGGGTTGGACAAGGAAAACTTGTCCTTGCAGCAGAAAATCCTTCAGTTAGAAGGGCAGCTGTTGGATGCCCAGAATGAGAAGGAGATTGCGAAGGAGGATCGTGCCTGGGTGCTTAGCCGTTGCGTCCCTGAGGTTTGTCTTATTTTGTGTTTGTGCTTTCCCCTCATTTTATGCGTGTCCGCTTTACGAAACATGCCTTTTGAATGTTTGCGCAGGTTGCTTATTATGTAAAAAACTGTGCCCAGACGCGCCAAGCCGTGGCCGCGGTGAACGCTGCCGCGAAGCTGGTGGGGCGCAAGGCTGGTTTTCTTGAAGGTTATCAGCACGCTCAGGCTGGCAAGCCTTTGGAGCATTTCGCGCTGTACAAGCAGGATTTGGATGTTGTGCTCGCTAAGAAGGCCGCTGAGTTCGATGAGCTGAAGTATGAACTGATTGATTTCGTCGTTAGCCATCGCGATCGGCCAAGTTGTTTTGAGCTCAAAGAGTCATTTGACAAGCAAGGCTTGACGCACACACGGCGCGAGTATGCCATGAAGAAGATGAAGGCGGCTGACTTAGCGCTCGGCGAGCAGCCGGAAGGTAGCGAAAGGCTGGATTTGTCGGGATCGGATGAAGACGATGATTTCATCGATGCGTCTTTTGAGCCCAAGAAATGAAACTAGATGCTGCCTGTTCATTTTCTTTTTCCATGCTTGTTTGTCAATATTTCCCATAGTTGTAATCCTGACCTGTTTTTGGGTATGTATGTATATATGTTTGTTTTTGAAACTTGGGTGTGCAAGTAATTTATTTTATGCTAACGCGTAGCATGTGTTTAAGTGTAAATTTGAATTATATACATATGATTTGCTTGTATTTAGGACATCATATTTAAATCATACAATGTTAAAGATGAGCGTTGCATCTTCACTGTGCAACGCGCAGTTTAAGGGAATTGCAGATTTCTCGATGCAACTTCTAGTTTGAAGACATTGTACCTTAACCATACAATGTTTAGGGTGCGCGTTGCATCTTAACCATGCAACGCGCACTTTAAGGAAATTGCATATTTCTCGATGCAATTTCTAGTTTTAAGACATTGTATCTTAACCATACAATGTTTAGTGTGCGCGCTGCATCTTAACCATGCAACACGCAGTTTAGGGAAATTGCAGATTTCTCGATGCAATTTCTAGTTTTAGGACATTTGTATCTTAACCATACAATGTTTAGGGCGTGCGTTGCATCTTAACCATGCAACGCGCAGTTTAGGGAAATTGCAGATTTCTCGATGCAATTTCCAGTTTTAGGACATTGTATCTTAACCATACAATGTTTAGGGTGCGCGTTGCATCTTAACCATGCAACGCGCAGTTTAGGGAAATTGCAGATTTCTCGATGCAATTTCCAGTTTTAGGACATTGTATCTTAACCATACAATGTTTAGGGTGCGCGTTGCATCTTAACCATGCAACGCGCAGTTTAGGGAAATTGCAGATTTCTCGATGCAATTTCCAGTTTTAGGACATTGTATCTTAACCATACAATGTTTATGAGACTAAGTGCGTGTAAAGTAAAGAAACTGCCATATTTCATTTCATTAATTGGCGCGTCGGCCTTCGTTACATCATGGAATAGTATTACATATAATATTTTCGTAATTGAGTCGCGTTCCATGTGCGGGGAACTGGTTTTTCTTCTAAGGTTGAGAGTTTGTAGGCTCCCTTGCCAAGGACCTCTTGTATACGGTATGGCCCTTCCCAAGTTGGGGCCAATTTCCCTTTGGGGAAGGCACCGCTAGCTTCATTGTTGCGTAAGACAAAATCCCCTGCGTGGAACGTGCAAGGTTTGACCTTCTCGTTGTAATACTTTTCCAACATTTGCTTGTAATTTGCTTCTCGTATTGCTGCTCTTTCGCGGCGTATTTCTGCCAGGTCTAAGTTCGTGCGCAGCTCTCGGTCGTTGTCTGTTGTGGTTGCTGAAAGGACTCTTGCAGATGGGCATCCAATCTCGGTGGGTATCATGGCTTCAGAGCCGTATGTGAGGCTGAACAGGGTTTCACCGGTGCTCGTTTTTGTTAGAGTGCGATTGGCCCATAGCACGCTCGGTAATTCCTCTGCCCAAGCCTTTCCTTTGGTTCCCAGTCTGGACTTGATGCTTTCGACAATGCTTCGGTTTGCACGTTCGACCTGGCCGTTTCCCTGAGGGTGCGCGACCGAGGTGAATGTGGGTTGGATGTGCAAGTCCGCATACCATTTTAGCAACCCCTTGTCCGTAAATTGGGTCCCGTTGTCTGTGACAATTGACATAGGTAACCCGAAACGGCAAATGATGAATTCCCAAACAAACTTCTTCACATGATTGGCCGTAATCTGAGCAAGTGGCTTGGCTTCAACCCATTTGGTGAAGTAGTCAATGGCGACTATCAGGAATTTTCTTTTGCCTGTCGTCATTGGAAATGGTCCCACCAGGTCGATGGCCCACTTCTGAAATGGCCATGCTGAGGTTACCGGGATGAGATCGTTTTTAGGGCGCAGGGTGTTGGGGGCATGGCGTTGGCAAGAGTCGCATTTGCGGATGATTTTTAAGGCGTCCAGGTGCATGTCTGGCCAGTAATATCCCGCATTCATAATATTTGCGACCACCATGCGCGGCCCCGCGTGTATGCCGCATATCCCTTCATGTATCTCATGCACCAGATAATCCGCGTCAACCGCATCCACACACCGCAGTAATGGCCCCAGGTATGACTTCCGATAGAGCACGCCATCTTGCATTTGGTATTGTAGGGCTTTTTGTTGTATCTTCCTGGCCTCGGCGCGCTGTTCGGGTAATGCGCCGGTGGTCAGGTAAGAAACTATCGGAGTCATCCAGCTCTCAACACCCGTTCGGATGACATTGACTTCCTTGGGTGGAACAGACGGTTCGCTTAGAGTTTCAACTCGGACCTCTTTTGCTAAATGGCTGAAACTTGTAGAGGCCATTTTGCTTAGAGCGTCCGCCGGCTTGTTTTGACTGCGTTTAATGTGGTCGATGGTGCAGCTAGGAAAAGCGGCCATGAGCTCTTTGGCTCGTTGGAGATACATGATCATGGAAGGTTCTTTTGCTTCATATTTCCCGGTGATGTGACCTGCTACCAACATTGAATCGACGTGTGCGAAGATGTGTTTTGCGCCCAGTTTTTGCGCGATGCGTAGTCCGGCGAGGAATGCCTCGTATTCAGCCTCGTTATTGGTGGCTTTGAATTCGAGTCTGATCGCGTAGGTGAACTCTGTGCCCTCCGGACTAACTAAGCATATTCCCGCACCTACACCGTCTTCGTTTGAGGCCCCATCTGTATAGAGATTCCAAATGGCCTTTTCATCGCACGTTGGCTGCGGGTCTTGTTCTGCTTTGCATTCTTCAACCTTTTCCTGTGGTACCTCCGCTATGAAGTCAGCTAATAGTTGCCCTTTGATTGCTGGGCGCGTTTTGTAGTGAATGATGTGCTCGCCCAGCTCGATAGCCCATTTTGCTAATCTTCCGGAGACTTCCGGCTTTGATAGGACATTGTTTAGCTTATAGTCGCTCAGCACGTTGATGGGATGGCCCTGGAAGTAGCGGCGCAATCTCCGCGATGCGTGAACGAGGGCTAATACTAGCTTCTCCATGGTGGTATACCTGGACTCTGCGCCTGTCAACACTCTACTGACATAATAGATGGGTGTTTGGACCAACTTTCTGTCTACCATCAATACCGCGCTCACCGCCTGCTCTGTGGCGCATAGATACATCTTTAAGGGCTCCCTAGGGAGTGGAGCGGTGAGTGTCGGTAAGTCCATCAAGCATTCCTTCATATCTTGAAAAGCCTTCTCCGCTTCTGTAGTCCATTTAAAATGGTTCTTTTTTAGGCAGTTTTCTAGCGTTTCGATGAATGGGATGGATTTGCTTGCGTGGTGTGACAGGAAACGGTTGATTGCTACCAGGCGCCCGTTCAATGTCTGAACTTCTTTCAAGGTGGATGGGGATGGCATCTGCGCGATGGCCTGTATTTTCTCAGGGTTTGGCCTGAAACCGTCTTTAGTGACCACCACGCCCAAGAACTTTCCTTCTTCCATCCCGAATGCGCACTTACTTGGGTTCAGTTTCATGTGGATTTCCTTCAAGTGCTTGAAGGTTTCTTCGATATCTATCAGCATTTGATCTTCTTCTTTGCTTTTGACAACCAGATCATCCACATAGACTTCTAACAATCAGATATAACAATGCTAATGTATGAATATATCTCTTCACTACCATAACCGCCGGCACCAAGGAGAATAGCTAACGCCAACGTATCTACGACGATAGAAACCTCCACCCGCACCAGCCTCTTTTTATTCTAAACTCGCATATCTGATCGAAGCTCCTGCCGAACCAAGACAAACACAAAAGAGAGAGATGAGAAGAAAGATAGGGGAGGGAAAGAGAGAGAGAGATGGCCGCACAGGTCCGCCGCCACCATAGACGGCTGAAAAGCCGCTGGCAACAACGGGGCAACTCCACTCTCTCCCTGCTTCTCTCTCTAGAGCACCCTTTTATATTTCTCAGCCTACAGAAGGAGACCATGGAAGGTCGCAAATGGTCGATCCTCGGCAAACAGAGCCGATAAAACCGCTTACAGTCGCCGGAAATATATGTAGGGAAGAGAGAGAAAGAGATAGGTAAGAGAGAGAGAGAGAGAGATTAGTGTCTGCAAATTGACATGCAAGGGTTTTAAAAAGCAAAAGAGATACGTGTCCTGACATGTGGCACACAACCAAACATTTGTATTCTTGGCATAACCTTTATGATACACGTATTGCAATGTCTTTTAACCAAATTACTTTTACCTTTTACTGAGATGTTTTTATACTGCATCTGCTATTCATGTAGTTTTAAATTAATACATAGTTAAATTAAATGAGTTACTAATGTTTGAACATATTCTATTTAAGGTATTTTTTTTTTAAAAAAAAATTATATACTTTGATTCTTTGAACTTTTAGATTGATGTCATGACCTTTTCAAAACAATGGATCGATGTGGAAACAAATTTATAAAATATCAAAAGTTTTTTTTTTTTTTGAACGGCAAATTTCACACCTTGTGGGACTTGAACCCATGACCTCCCCCTTAGGTGTTCCTATAAAATATCAAAAGTTAAAAATTTTATTTTCATTAACAACATTAAATGAAAGTAAAATAGTCATTCAAACATTTTTACATTTTGATATATTATCTTAGTTACACTTTAATCATTTAAACTTTACACAACTTTTTGTTTATTTAAGTTATAGTTAAACTTCTTTTCCGTATTTTAAGCAAATCATATCCCATGATTTTTAAGTAGTCATAATTTTTTTTCATACGTTTATATTATAAAAATATTCCATCATAATAATAAACATTTTATTATCTTTTATTTGAGTATAGTATTGCTATTTTTTTTAATTTAAAATTTTTTATGTACTATGTGATTAACAATATCTAGGAGTGAGCAAGAACTAAACCGTTCACCAAAGCCAAACCAAAAGACAGACGGAACTGAACCAAAATCAATTGAAAACTGAATTAACCAACATCTGATTTAACTTAAGTTGGTTATCGTTTTCCTTTTGTACCCTTAGTTAACCGAAATTAGTCAAACTGAAACGGAACCATTCATATATTCATAATAGCATGACCGCGTGATGTAGTAGGTAACATAGACACTTCTGGTGCATGGTTCGGTTCGGTTTAATTCGGTTATTAGCCATAACCGAAACAAAAATAGACATTATCGGTTTATCGATCTTATCAACCAACGGTTAATTGGTTCAGTGTATTTGGTTAGATTGTTGTTTTTAGTTCGGTTTAGTATAACCAAAACCAAACTTTGGTTAAATTTTTTGCTTAGAAGTACGTGAAATAGAGGTATAAATATATGAAATAGATGTATAAAAGATATAAATATATGAATGGTTCACTTTCGGTTTCTTAATTTGGGTTAACTTAGGGTACAAAAAAACCGATATTAGGTTAACTCGGTTTTTGGTTAATTTCGGTTCGGTTTTGTATGTTTTTTGTTAGATTTCGGTTGAGGGTTCAATTATTGTTCATCCCTAAATATTGTTAATCATGTAAACAAAATTTAATTAAAATTATAATCAAATTATACTCATAATATGGTATGAAGCCGAGTAGAGGGGTTTTTGAATTGTAGTTGTGGAAGAAATAGAGGGATTTTAAAATTTAAAAATTTGAATCATTTATTCTCGCCACTTATTCCGCATTTTCTCTTTATTTCTTTAAAACCATCTCCTGGCTTCACGCAAACTCTATGCCTCGCTATAGAGTTCATGAATTCTATTGAATAGTAAGCTTACACATGTAATTTTTAAGTGTTTAGATTTCATTTAAACCAGTTTTTATATGGTTAAGTTCCATTTAATGTGTCATTTTTGTCTCAGTAGTTATTTAGATCTCATTAATTTAACAGTGATTTCAATACATCATCACCAAGCTCGCTTCTCTCCTGTTCCAGCACTGTAACCACAATAACTCAACTGTCAATTGTCAGCCATTAGGACCTGCCAACAATATGCTTGTTATCGTCTCCAGAAATATAAACTCGTAGGAGAACAACACGTTCTTATACTGTTGCTTTTTTGTGTTTAGGCATGCCGATTTTTGGCCTTTTCATTAACCTTTTTTGCTGATAAAATGTTTATACTGTTGATTCTCCTACGTTTAATATTATATCTGATTGAGAAATTTATGATTCATGTTGTATTATCTTTATAAATTTGTGAGATTTGACTTACAAAAGTTGCATTTTTTGACGGTTTCAAATGTGTTTATTCATCTTGATCATTGTTTTTTTTCTAATCTCTTTGTTCAAATTTGAATACTTCTAAAAATATTAAATTTGGCTTGATTAACATGTTGATGAAACTGAACCGAACCATACACACCCTTAGAAGTGTTTGTGTTTTTCGATGCATCGCCCGAGCACCCTACTAGTGTTGATGATGTATGATTAGGGCTGCAAACGAACCAAACAAACATGGACAATGCCTTGTTCATGTTTGTTTTAAAAAAATATATGTGTTCACGAACAATTCATGAAAACTTACCAAACGGGATTTTCTTTTCGTGTTCGTGTTCGTTTGTTAATTTTGTTAGTGAACGCACGTGAACACAAACGAACATTCATGAACACAAACAAACACAAGCAAGTATTCATGAACGGGAACAAACTCAAACGAACATATATTAACTTTCGAATAACATCGAACTCACATAAATTAAGACATTAAGTAAATCCACCCAAAATTATAACCTAAGTATCCAAACATACTTAGTATTTACCATAATATTGGTAAACATAGTAAAGTAGTGTCTCAAAAAGCTAAGTTCAAATCTTATACTTGAAATCTTCGAATGATCCTAAATGAACGAACATAAACGAACATGTTACCAAACGTTCAGGTACATAAACAAACGAACACAACCTATGTCCGTGTTTGTTTGTTTAACTAAATGAACATTTTTTTTGTTCGTGTTTGTTCATTTATTAAACGAACGAATACAAACAAACTTCCCGCTAAACGATTAATGAAATATTCGTTAAAAATTCAATTCGTTTGCAGCCTTGTAACGGTAAATTTATTTGATAAGTGAATTCAAACCTTGTCTTGAAACTATAGACGCGACAATTAATGGTTCCTTTAAGCCTGGTATTTAATTAATATTATATAGTTCATGTCTTCCAATACAAAAAATCATAGTCATTAAGAGAAAATCTTTATAAATTAAGTACTATCATTGAATTCATTATATTTATTAGTATATTTAATAGCACTTTTTTTAAGGAAACTTTTATTAGAATACACGATGTGGTGGTGTGAAATTGGGTTGTGAAGCTCTTTCACACCAGCCCATCATCATGTGAACTGCGTGAATCAAGGCGTGGGGCATTTTTGATTGAAACATCCACCGGCGTAAGGCAAAACTATATGCTTTATTTATTACCGTTGGGGGGGGGGGGGGGTCAATGGTTCTTTTTTAAACCATACCAACCACATTAATTTTTTTAAACACTATATAAACCCCACCTTTTCCCTCACATCTTACCCATAGCTTACCTCACATCATATTCTATACTCAACACCAACAAACCGTTAAATTCATTAATTGGCGACGAAACAAACCACACTAGTATTGAAATTCATTACAAGTTTTTGGACATAGATTAAAAGAGCAAGATCTTTGAGGAGATGTTCAAGGCGAACATGGAGGAATCTCCAACGGACTGTTTACATATATGTTTCTCATTCTTTATTTATATCTTCATCATCTTCAAAGCGACAATTGTGGTAAATCAGGCGGTGTTTGGGTGTCTTGCAGCAGTACTTAGCGGCGCTGATGACCTATTTGGTGGTGACTAGGGCATAAGAAATTAATTTACTCATGCATGTTCTAAATTTGGTTAGTCAAGGTTTTATCATTAATTGTGTTTCTTCGTATACATACCCAGTTACCAACCATTGATTCTGAACTTTGACAATTTCATTCAATAGGGGCGGCGGGAACTGATTTTTATCGGTATTAGCGACTGCCAGTGGCAGAAATGAACTCCGGACAATGGATGATTTCGAGGCTAGCAGGTAGGGGTGAGCAGCTAACGTGTAAGACCCGGCAGAACCACAAACCCGACCCGTTAGAACCATAGGATAGAACCGATTTAGATATAGGGGTCGGTCCAAGGGTCTTGGAAATCCAATAGAAACGGTTCCGGGTCGGTTCCGATTCCGACCCGTGAGAAACCATTTAAAAACCGTTAGACCCGTGCAATTTTGAATTCACTTAATCAAGATTCAAGAAACAATATCACATTTTTTAGGCAAGTGAATTTCAAATCAAATACAATTGATATGATATTATGTATATAATATATCCACATCCTTGCCTCCAATTCAAATTGTATCTCATTCTCAACAACAGACTATTCATTCAATTTATCGATCATGTCATCGTCATCCAATCCAGCATCAACTTCGTTTCTTGTATGTATTCGATTTTCTTTTATGTATATGATATTCGTGTAGTCGTAACTTGTTATTTCATCTTCTTCGTTTGAGCCTGCAACTCATTCTCAATATATCACTGAGTTATGTTTTGTGATTTGAAGATATTAATATAGTCTTCTTATGTTGTTTAGGTTCAATGATTTGTATGTAATTGATGCATGTAACTTTGTTCTAAGACGTATCCATATTTCATGCATGTTTTGTATATATATAGGATTAGGTTCAAATGAAAACCACCGTTTCGTGAAAGAACCATGAGAACATCAACGTAAAATGTGAATTTTAAATTTTTTTCCCACCGGTGTAAAAACGGGTAACCTTGACGTAAAAAAAAAAATAATTTTACAGCAGTGTAAACGACCATGACTCACCTTATTTTGTCTTATTAGGCAAGGGAATATTCCCTTTTTTTATTCAACTTTAATTGTGGTCCACAAATCTTTTTGGATTAAAATAAGTGTGTGGTGTAAAAGTGAGTTCTTTAGTTCTTTTACGAAAAGCATGTTCTCATTTTACCCTTTCCCTATATATATATATATATATATATATATACATGTTTTTATGGTTACAGTGCTGGAACAGGAGAGAAGCGAGCTTGGTGATGATGTATTTTTATAAAAAATAAACAACGCAAACTTTGTAACAGCGCTGTTAACATATGTTTTCTGCTTTTTAACATATGTTACAGCGCTGTTAACATATGTTTCTGCTTATTAACATATGTTAACAACGCTGTTACAAAGTTTGCGTTGTTTATTTTTTTAAAAAATATTCGTTCGGCGCTTTTTTTATTTTTTCGCCCAAAACGCTTAAAAACATGTATGTTACCTTGTGTATTTTTTTCAAAAAAAAAAACTTTTTTAGATGGTTTTTTGACGGGTTTTCAGAGTTTTCTTAACTCGAGTGGGTTTTCAATTTATACTTTCCCTATATATATATATATATATATATATATATATATTTATGTTTCAAGTATCCTGAGAGGTGTATAAGAAACCTGTTTTTAAAAAAAACCGTATTTGTAACTGAAATCGACTTAAAAAACCGGTTTTATCACCGGACCGGTCCATCAGTTTGTAATCGGTTGGGGTTTTTTCCTTGAAACCGGTTTGTAAATCGATTATTATAAAAACCGGTTTTAATCGATTACCGAGGGAAACCCGGTTTTATAACCGGTTGTTTATAAAAACCGGTTTATGAACACAAAAAAACCGGTTAACTGATTGAAAAAACAGTTTATTCAAACTGGTTAACTGGCTTGAGTAGTTGACTGTTTAATGTTTTCATGTATTTTATGTTTAATGTTTGCAATCTTTAATGTTTAAGTTTTGTTTAAGTATTTAATGATTAATGAAATGGTTGAAGTTTTGTTTATATTGGTTATATTTTGGTTGAAATTTTCGAGTTTACAAGAGAAGGGTCACCTCCCAGTGCAACCAGCCCAGCCTGATGACCAACTTCATATTCAATCTTAGTAGTTTGATTTTAAATTGGTTATTATGTATTGGTTTTGTTTAAGTATTTAATGATTAATGAAATGGTTGAAGTTTTGTTTATATTGGTTATATTTTGGTTGTAAACTTTTGGGTTTTTTTTTTAAATAAAAGAGACTTATACTGAAATAAAGGAAGTATTAATAATATACCTCCAGGATGGTTGATGGTTGATGATATGAGATTATGTGTATGTATGTATGATCACTTTGACTTGTAAGTTATTGAAATATAATAAAAAATAATTATGTGTGTTCTAACGTATACATGTATGTTTGTGTTGTGATGTATGTATAATGGATCCACATAATGTTTCAAGTGATGAGAACGAAGAAACCGCAAAAAAAAAAAAAAAAAAAAAAAAACAAATGTCGGGAAACAAAAAGTGAGTACAAGAAAAAGGAAGCTTACAAGGTTTTGTTGGAACCATATGACAGAATTCTATGATGAGGATGGTAGAAGAAAAGGTAGATGCAACTATTGTTCCGCGGAGTTATGTGCAGATTCCGGACCGAACGGAACCTCATCCTTAAATAAGCATGTTAGAAACTGTAAAGAGAATCCGGAAAATCAGGCAAAAAATCAACCTAAGTTGGTGATTAAAAAAAATGAAGACGGACAAGGTACATTAAAAACGTGGAAGTTCGATCCAGTTAAGGTTAGAAAGCTACTTATTAAAATGATTATTGTCGACGAGCTTCCTTTTTCTTTTGTCGAACGAGAAGGGTTTAGGGAGTTTATGGAAGCTTTGTGCCCTAGTTTTAAGGTCCCATCACGTTTCACAGTAGCTCGTGACATACTTGACTTATATTTGGTTGAGAAAAAGAAACTTAGAGATTTTTTTGTTAAAAATAAGCAACGGGTGTCTTTTACTACTAACACGTGGACATCAATCCAACGTATTAATTATATGTGTTTGACTGCTCACTTTATTGATGAAAATTGGCAATATCATAAGAGAATTATAAACTTTAAGCCATTATTTAGTCATAAGGGTGAAGATATTGCGATGTCCCTTCAGGAGTGTTTTGATGAATGGGGGATACAACGGGTTATGACCATTACCATGGATAATGCATCATCAAACAATGCAGCGGTTGAAATATTAAAATCTAAGCTATCAAATTTGATAAATAAAGGCAAGTATTTACACGTTAGATGTGTGGCCCATATCATTAACTTGATAGTTCAGGATGGCTTGAAAGTGCAAAATAACACCATTGATGGTATACATGAAGCCGTTAAACACATAAGAGCATCACCATCTAGGCTTGACACGTTCAAAACATGTGTGGTTTCTTCAAAAGTAGAGACAAAAGGTTTGTTGTCTTTAGATGTTAGCACTAGATGGAATAGCACCTATGATATGTTGGAGAGGGCTATTGAATTAGAAAAGGCTATTGAGTTGTTTGGTCGTACGGAAAGTAGTTTTCGTACTGTTGCTCCAAGTCGTACTGATTGGATTTTTGCAAAAAAATGACAGCAATACTAGAATTGTTTAAACGTAAAACAATTGATTTGTCATGTTCAAATTATGTGATAGCACATGAGGTTTATGCCGAGGTTAAAGAAATTGGTGGTAGCCTTGATCAAATGTTTGATGAAAAGGACCAACATGTTGATTTTTTAACGATGATATCAATGATGAGAAAAAAATTTGAAAAATATTATGAAGATGATGGTGATAGAAGTAATAAGTTGTTTGAGTTTGCGGCTATCTTGGATCCGCTAGTAAAACTTACAATGGTAGAGTATAGTTGTGCAAAAGGTTGCGAGTTGATGAAGCTAAATTTTTTGAAGACAAAACAAGAGTTTCAAGTAACTGTTAAGAAAATGGTTGATGAGGTTAAAGGTGAGATGAAACAACTGTTACGAGAATATGAAGATTTGGAACCAAACGGTTCAAGCATTCCAGTTAGTCAAGGGAATAGAACTGAACAAGGTCCGAGTAAAAAAAACATGGATGAATAAACTTGAACAGTTTCGGGGTGTTGATGGACATTCGTCTGGTAATATGACAGAATTTGATAGATATCTCCTAGAAGATTTGGAAATGATGAGCGATGAGTTTGATATCTTACTTTGGTGGAAGGTAAATTCAACTAGATATCCTACCCTGGCGCGGATGGCGAAAGGTAATAGTTGTTATTTATATGAAGTATTATATTTTATAAATATAAGTTCAACTAATTGTTTTTTTTTCATATGTGTTGGCAATTCCGGTTTCAACTGTAGCTTCCGAATATGCTTTTAGCACCGGCGGATGGGTAGTAGAGTCCTACAGAAGTTCGTTATCACCCACCATTGTTGAGGCATTAATTTGCACCCAAGACTGGATTCGCAATGGGAGAAAAGAAATACACGAGGAGGAGGAAGATGAGAAATTCCACGAGTATGCAAAAGGTAAAGCTTATTACTTTCTCGAGGTTCTTTTTATTTTGTATTTTTCTAACTGCTTGTTTTATGTAGATGTTTTTGAGAATGTCGAAAAGATGAAGATCGAATGAAGACTCATGGAATAACATATTGGAGATTGAAGAGGGAACAATGAAATAATTTATTTAAACAGTTAATTTGAAAAATTGATCTATCGTTTTATTTATTTCTATACTTTGAACTTGAAGATTGGTTTGATTAATCTTAGTACTTTTCTTTTGGTTTTGTATGGTCTCGGTTCATATTTCAATTGCTTTTCCTTTGTTTTTTGCTTTCATATTGAATATTGCAAGAGGCCATTAAAAAAAAAAATGGGTCCCGTGGACCATATGGGTCTAGGACCCGTTAGACCCTTCTAGGACCCAAACCTTTACTTTACTAATCGGTTCGGGTAAGGTTCTAAGAAATTTAATATATATGGTTCCGGGTCGGGTTGGTTCCGGGTCGGGTCCAAGAGGGTCGGACCCGTTGCTCACCCCTACTAGCGAGTCTGGTGGTTTAAATACGGGCTGTTATGAAGTATGGATCCTTGAAAGAAGGGGAAACGCCTAACAAAGTTCACTAGGATGAAGGGGTAAACTTGAGCTGCTTTCTCATTTCAAACAATGCCTCTTATAGATTTTTTTTAATCATTTAATAACTATAGGAACATAAAAATGATATGGAGTGTTGTAATCATTTACATATGCATAGTCGTCTATACTTAATTACTCTTCATCAATTGATATATTAGTTGTATCAGCAAATTACGTGGCACCCATCATGCAACATGCAGCAAAAAAACAAAAATATCCGCGACAACCTACGGGAACCCTACTAGTTATATTAAAAGTATGACGCAATCAACTATATTAAAAGTGAAAAAAAATCCCTATACAAATTTTTACACCCACAAGAAAAAAAAGAGAACTTACCTTTTAATTTCTAGAAAATAACATGTAATCTTTAACAGACACAAGAAAATTATTGTTAAAATCCTCAACACCCTCCGCCGCCACCGCCACCACCGCCACCACCACCGCCACCACCACCTCCACCGCCGCCACCACCACCTCCACTGCCACAACCGGCACCGCCACCTCCCCAACTACCATGAGCACCGTCACCACCATGGTCACCACCTCTGCCACCGTGGCGGCTTCCGCCATCAATGCCGCCTCCGCCGCCTTCAACTACCATGCAAATGATGGACAGAATAAACATAATCACTACTACCATAAAAACCATAAGTATCAACAGTGACTTCTCCATCACCACCAGTACCTTGGCCATCCACCAACAGATACCGAACTAGCAAGGCTACTATAGAACAGATGAATTATATATATAACCACGTACCGGTACCGGCATGTTAGGATCGTAGAACACACACGCACACGAACACAAGTATTTACGTGGTTCGGTCTAAACTGACCTACGTCCATGGGGGCAACTGGGGTATTGTTTTATTGAGTAATACAAATATTACAAGTACAAGAGATTATTTATAGGCCTAAATTAGGGTTAAAACCCTATGCTAATCTTGCTCAACAAGTTAATCATACTGGGCTTCAAATGACTGGGCCTATAAGTGGGCTGAAGGCAACATCTCCAACAATCTCCCACTTGGTGTCTTCGGACCACGAACTGCACCATCTCTTCTGTACTTCTGTAGATAAGATCTCCCCTTGATCTTCAATGCACCTCCAGTTACCCCGATCTCCTCAACATTATTCCTGGAGACCAGCTGAAGCTCCACACAGCTTCAGCTTATCCAACGTTACACATTTAGTGAACATGTCTGCTGGATTCTTAGCACCTGAGATATTCTTCAAGTTGATTGTGCCATCAGCAACCAATCCTCTCATGAAGTGATACCTTATCCCGATGTGCTTCGTCTTCTTGTGATACACAGGATTCTTAGCAAGTTTCACTGCACTTTCATTATCACAGTGCAACAAGTGCTCAGTCTGCTTCTTCCCTAACTCTTCCAGAAAAGCTTTCAACCATACTAGCTCCTTACTAGCTTCAGCTATAGCCATGTATTCTGCCTCTGTTGTGGATAAAGCCACGCTTTTCTGAAGTGTGGACATCCAACTGACTGCAGTTCCTCCCACTATGAAAACGAAACATGTGGTGCTTTTAAATGTATCTTTGCAGCCACCCAGGTCAGCATCTGTATAACCTCTGAGAACTGAATCCTTCCCTTTGAAACATAACCCCATCTTTGACGTTCCCTTCAAATAACGAAGCACCCATTTAACTGCTTCCCAATGTTCTCTTCCCGGATTTGACATAAACCGACTGACAACTCCGACTGCGTGTGCTATGTCAGGTCTTGTACACACCATAGCGTACGTTAGACTACCTACTGCAGATGCATACGGAACTCTAGCCATATCAGCTTTTTCTTCTTCAGTTCTGGGACACTGATCTTTGGTAAGCTTGAGGTGACTCCCCAAGGACGTGTTTCTTGGCTTGGTCTTCTCACTGTTAATACCGAATTTCTCTAACACTTTCCCGATGTACTTCTCCTGGGACAGTATCAAAGATCCATCTATCTTACTCCTGGTGATACTCATCCCGAGTATCTGTTTAGCTGCACCCAAATCCTTCATTTCGAATTCTTTGGACATTTGCTTCTTCAACTTGTTGATCTCATTCATATCTGATCTTGCAATCAACATATCATCTACATATAGAAGTAGAATGATATACGAACTCTTGAACTTCTTTAGATAACAACAGTGATCGGCTTCACATCTCTTGTAACCGGTCTTCACCATGAAATTATCAAACTTCAAGTACCACTGTCTTGGCGCTTGTTTCAGACCATATAAACTCTTCTTCAACTTGCACACCCAGTTCTCTTTTCCAATAACCTGGAATCCCTCAGGCTGTGCCATGTAAATATCTTCATCAAGGTCACCATGTAGAAATGCTGTTTTCACATCTAGCTGCTCTAGATGCAAATTCTCTGCTGCTACAATACCCAGAACTAACCTGATGGTGGTCATCTTCACCACTGGAGAGAAGATCTCATCATAATCAACTCCTTTCTTCTGCTGAAATCCCTTGACCACTAAACGGGCTTTATACCGTTTAGAACCATCATGCTCATCTTTGACCCTGAAAACCCATTTATTCTGAAGAGCTTTCTTGTCTCGCGGAAGCTTTACAAGAACCCAAGTCTTGTTCTTGTCTAGTGAACTCATTTCTTCTTTCATTGCTCGCTCCCACTGGAACGAGTCCTTCATCTTGACTGCCTCAGAGTAGCTCTCTGGTTCACCATTTTCTGTCAAGAGAATATAATTAACTGAGGGGCCGGTGCGACTGGGACTGTACCTGTCCGGCGCTTTAGAAACTCTGGTAGATCTCCTGACCGAAGTATCAGACTGGTCAGGCTGCTGTGGAGACTGTTCGTCTTCAGACTCTGAACTCCCACTGTCAGACACTCCCACTGACTCTTCATTCTCACCATCTTCAGTCTCAGGTTCTGTGTCATCTTCAGATTCTATTACGGGCCCTGTGACAGATTCTTTCTTCTGATTCTTAACACTAAACTCAACTATTTCTTTCTGAACCTTTGACTTATCCAAGTTTCTGTCTTTGTACAATTCTTCTTCATTGAACTCAGCATGCTTGCTTCTGACTACCTTTCTGCTTTCAAAATCCCAAAGCCTGTAGCCCATTTGATCACCCCCATATCCAATGAAGATATACTTTTTTGCTTTAGCATCCAGCTTGTCACCTTCAGGGTTAATATCATAAGCACTGCACCCGAAGATTCTCAGGTGATCATACTCAACTGCTTTACCCTTCCATTCTTCTTGAGGAAGCTTGAATCCCAACGGTACTGAGGGTCCACGGTTGATAAGATGCGCTGCTGTGTTAACTGCATCAGCCCAGAACATATTTGGGAGCCCTGCATTCAATCTCATGCTCCTGGCTCTTTCACATAATGTTCTGTTCATCCTCTCTGCAACTCCACTCTGTTGCGGAGTTCCTGGAACTGTATTTATCATCTTGATCCCTCTATCAGCACAATAATCTGTAAACTCCTTGCTGATATATTCACCACCGTTATCCGACTTCAAGCATTTCATCTTCAAATCAGTTTCAAGTTCAACAGCAGATTTCCATTTCTTAAAAGTATCGAAAACTTCAGATTTATGTTTAATAAAGTAAACCCATACCTTGCGTGTTGAATCATCTATGAAGGTCACAAAGTAGCGAGATCCTCCAAGTGAAGCTACTGATGTCGGTCCATATACATCTGAGTGAATAAGCTCCAATTTCTGAGATTTCGGTGCTCTCCCAGTCTTCACAAAAGTCACCTTCTTTTTCTTTCCTAGGATGCACGGTTCACAAAATTCTGACCCGACCTTCTTCATCTCTGGAAGTTTTCCCTTGGCAACAAGCATCTTCATCCCCTTTTCACTCATGTGCCCGAGTCTTTGATGCCATAACTTTGTCTGACTCTGGTCACTCGATACTGCGTTCACTGCATCAGCTGATGCTTCAACCATGTACAAACTACCTCTCTTCTTGCCTCTAGCAACTACTATACTGCCCTTAACAACTCTCCATTGTCCACTACCAAAGTGAACATCATATCCCTGATCATCAAGCTGACTGATGGATATAAGCATCCTCTTCAAACCAGGAATGACCCGAACATTCTTCAAGGTCCAAATGGTTCCCAATGGAGTTTTAAGGTCTATGTCTCCAATTCCTGTAATGTCAAGACTCTGATTATTAGCCAAACGAACTTTACCAAAGTTACCTGTTCGTAGATTCTTCATCTTCTTCGTGCTAAAAGTAGCATGGAAAGACGCTCCTGAATCCATAAACCAGTCTTCAACAGAACTCTCAATACAGCAAATGAGAGCATCCTCTGAATCTGAGGATGTAGTAGCATTCACCTCCCTTTTCTCTCTCGCAGGTTCAGAACACTGACTTCTGAAATGCCCAAACTCCTTACAGTTCCAACACTGTACATCTTTCCTAGGCTTTCCAGGTCTTGACTTGCTCCTGCGTTTTGACTTTGACCTACCCTTATTTCCTCCTCTGTTACTACTTCTCCCTCTTCCTTCAGTACTGAGCAACGAGCTTGATTCTCCATTGTTCCTTCTTCTGGAATCCTCATTCAGTAACAAATCACGAACTCTTCCAAAACTGAGAGTCTCAACTGACCCTGTGACTGCTGTGATTGTGCCTGACCAGCTGTCAGGTAATGAGGATAACAATAGACAAGCCTGCAATTCATCATCTATCTTAAAATTCACAGAAGACAAACGTGTCAAATGTGATTTAAATAAATTAATATGCTCAGTAACAGAACTTCCCTCTTTCCTACGAATATTGACTAACTCCCGAATCAGAAACACCTTGTTTGCAGGAGACGGCTTCTCATACATGTCGGACAAAGCTTCCATAATCCCACGCGTTGTGGTTTGCTCCAGAATGTTGTAAGCTACATTCATGGAGAGAGCAAGCCTAATCGTTGACTGTGCTTTCTTGTCAAGATTCGTCCATTCTTTCGTTATGGTCTCAGGGGGAGGGTCTAGTGCAGCATCTAACTCCTTCTGTATAAGCAAATCCTTGATTTGCATCTTCCACCCACCAAAATTCTTCCCATCAAACTTCTCAACCTTGACTTTTCCTTCTTCAGACATCATCTTGTCTAATTATCTAGGAAACTAGTCACTGGTATACGGTTCTATTTCTCGGTCTTCGCTGTTGGTCTAACTTTTAAAAAAAATGATCTTGTGCCCTACCTCCTTTCTTGTACGTATAGTTTGCCAAAAAAAAAAGAAACTCCACAAAAAAGACTATTATAATCCTTGCTTTTGAAAACAAAGCATACATACAATTGCTTTCTGTCTTCTTGGGTCCACACAATAAACCACTAAGTGCAAATCAAATAATTCTTTTCTATCCCTTTCTTTATGGCACAAGGCACAAGAACAGTAAACACAAAAACAAAACAGAGCACCTGGTTCAAGAAGTAGCAGAAAATAAAACTCCTTAATCTGGATCTAGGGTGCGGCGGCTGGAGGATGGTTCGAGTAGAACCTTTATCAGACGAAGGAGAAAATAGGTCAGCGGGGGCGGAACCCTAATCTAGGGTGGCGGCGGCGGCTGAGGTGGTGGTTGGTTGAGGTGGTTGTGTAATCTGGTATGTGTTCTTTCTGATCTAGAGCCTGAGCTCTGATACCAGTTGTTAGGATTGTAGAACACACACGCACACGAACACAAATATTTACGTGGTTCGGTCTAAACTGACCTACGTCCATGGGGGCAACTGGGGTATTGTTTTATTGAGTAATACAAATATTACAAGTACAAGAGATTATTTATAGGCCTAAATTAGGGTTAAAACCCTATGCTAATCTTGCTCAACAAGTTAATCATACTGGGCTTCAAACGACTAGACCTATAAATGGGCTGAAGGCAACATCTCCAACATACCGGCATGTTTTTATGTATTATCAATCAATTCTTTTCTTATGGTGTTAGCCAATACATAACTTATCATGTATTATCTACAAATTAAATCATCCATTGAAAATTATTAATGCGAAACTACACGGAATATAAATGCATGAATGCTCCATTTTTGTTTGATTGTTATAAGTATGAAAAACTTACAATTTTTCTCCTATATAAGCCTCAAAATTATGGATTAGATTCTTTAAAAATTTTACTTTCACTTTTTGTCCTTTTTTTTTCTAATAGTTTGCTATAAGTTTTGTCCTTTCCATTAACTGGGTTAAAAAAATCAAAATTAAGTTAAGTCATGTGCAAGGCACATGAGGACACATTGGTATTTTTATCTATTAAGGACAATTCTTGTAGTTTAATTATATAAAATCCATTTATATATAAAAATATTGTTCATGTGTGTCACCCACACATCAGACTTAGTTACTTTCTCTCTCATCCCCACTCACCACCACCATTCACCACTGCCATTTGCCGCCACCACCACCCTTACACTTTCTCTTTCTTTTCGACTCTCCATCTTATTCAAGCCACAAATCACCAACACATCACCAACGCCGCTACCACCGTATTCGTCTCCACTATTGCCCACCTTCCCTATACACGTATAAATCGAGGGTTAGGGTTTAAATCGAGCAGAACATAACGGTGAAGGTGGGGAATGGGTTTGCAGCGGTGGAGATGCAGTAAGAAGTTAAAAGGTTAGGGGTTTTGGATGTGATGAAGAAGGAGAATGGTAAGGTTTTGTTTAGGGGTGGACGGTGGAGTATGCTGGTTGTGGGGTCCGCAAAGGTAGGTTGATTAGTGGTGGAGGGACGATGATGGCAGCGGATGGGGCGAGGTAGGGGCTTAAAGGTGGGCGACGATGTTTGTTGTAGGTGAGGTTTCGACAGGGAAGGATGGGATTTGGACAGTGGCGGTGGTGAATTACAAAGTTGATATTTGGTAGTGGTTTAGGGGTTAGAGGTTGTAGGATGGGGTGAATGGTGACGAATCTAAGGGTCTCGACCTGGAGAGCGTAGATTAAGGTTTGCAGGTGGCAGTAATGGTGTTGGCATGATGGTGATGGCAGGAGATAGAGATGGTGATGGTGGTAGGTGATGATGGTGGTGGTAGAGAAAAAGAAAAAAAAAAGAATTTATAAAAAAAAATGCATAATGTTATTTTGTATATAAATGGTTTTATTACATTTTAACTACAAAAATTGTCATTTATAGATAAAAAGACAATTAGCCTCATTTGCCTTGCATATGACCTCAATTAACTGAGTTTTTCTAACATAGTTAGTGAAAAAGACAACACCTATAGCAAACTACAGAAAAGAAGGACACATAATGAAAGTAAAAATTTTTAAAGGACCTATTCCATAATTTTTGAGTTTTATAAAGGACAAAAATTGTAATTTTGTCTATAAGGATAAAGGAGTAAAGAACACTCACTTTTATTAAGTTGATATTTTAAAAATGGAATTATGTGTTTGAGGTATTGGCTAAATTCCGCAAATTACTTGGCGGTGAAACAAACCGCACTAATGATGAAACTCATCATAAGTTTTTGGACATTGACTCAAAGAGCGGGATCTTTGAGGAGATGTTTAAGGCGAACATGGTGGAATCCCCAACGAACTCGGAAGATGTCGTTATAGAGGTGACTGAAATTGATTACTATTTTGAGTACGATGATAAGTTCGAGTACGTGTTAGTGTGGCAAATGCTACAATCGAATTATATTTAAATTTTAGTTTATGTGTTTTTTAATTCATGTAATCTTTTATTTTATTGTAATGTTTTATATTTAAAAATGTGATGTTTTTACTTAGTTGAAATGTTTTTAATTTTAAATAGTTAGTTATGTTAAAAAAAATAAAAAAAACTCAAGGTGACGCGAAGGCCACCCAACACCGTCCACACCACCGCCATCTCATCCATAATTGGTAAAATAACTAAAGATGAATTGGATCCTTGTGTAGGTGCATGCCCCCCTTCAAAGGCATGACCACACCGTGTAGCCTTAGAACAAACTCACCCGCCAAAACGAGCAGGAGAACCCAAACCAATGACAATTAGGCAACATGGTAAGGAATGAAGCATCTAGGGACTTCATTTTGTCACATTAGCGCCATCTCATTACCATGTTAAAAAAGGGTTCCTTTCCCCGCTTCAATAATTAACACCCATGAAATAATATAAAGCTCCTGAATCATTACCCAATCATTTATTTAATATTTAATTTATTTTTATTTTTAATTTAAATTTTATTTATTTTTTAAATAAATAAAACATTTTTACAACCTTCACCCCCTTCCCTCCCCTCCCTTCCCCAAATCCTTTCTTACCATCATCATCACCTCAACCACCACACTAACACCATCCGTAACCATCAATAACCACCACAACCATCACCATGCACCACCATCAGTAACAATCACCACACCATCCATAACCATCACCACACCTCCATCAACAAGAACAACAATCAACAACCACACTACCATCACCATCATCAACAACACCTTTTTCTTCTTTCTTAAAAAATGAAACAAAGAAGTGGGCCCCATCTGCTCCCCCTCATCAACCGTCACCATTGCAACCATGTAGCTAGGGCTGTTTAAATTGCTCGCCACTCGTGGCTCGCTTGCCGCTCGTTCGGAAAATTCTTAAAAGATGCAAGCTCGATCCTTTGCTAGGATGTAAATGAGCTGATCGGCTCTGTTTGGTTTGTAAACGAGCCAAGCACGAGCAAAAGTCCGATTAGCTCGAATAAATTATTATTTATTTATTATGTATATAATTATATATACACACACAAATCATGGTAATATTTATATCTTTATAAATGACATTTGGCCCAAGATATACAAGTAAAATATAACTAGCTCGCTTAATCTAATAAAAATTTAACACTAACTTTAATAGTAAACCCTAAGTCGTGAAGTGAAGGTCTTGACTTCATTATGTTATTAGTCTTCCATTGCTAAACATTGTTTAATATCACCCGACACCACAATGCAACACTTGTTCTCTGCATTATGCTCATAGCGTCACTACCTCAACCTAAGCATTATTTTTGGACACTCTAAACTCAATATTAGTGTCAACAACGGACAATTTGACCATGGGAGTCACCCTGACAACGAAAACATTGTAGGAAACATAATAATTTTATGGTTATCCGAGTTACTCTCCATTCGTTGCTCGTTTGGAAAAATTAACGCTAAAAAAATGCTTGTTCATTTTTCGGCCCGGTTGTAAATGAGCCGCTCAGCTCGGTTCGATTTGTAAACGAGCCAAGCATGAGGAAAGGTCCGTTCAGTTTAGCTCGACTCGTAAACAACCCTACATATAGCATCACTGGCGGCCCCCAATGACGTCAGGGAAACAAGGTGGGGGCACTATTGAAGAAAAAATTGTCACGGTGAAAGTAAGGCACCACCCCTACACTATGTAGCTTAACATTACATGAACTTAAACTAATTTTTATCAAAGATTAGACCTATTTTTTATACCAATAAAATCATGACGTCTCTCACGATCTCATGATCTCTTCCGCTTTATCCGATTTCGTAAACAAAAAACCCAACTCTCGTTCTTAATTTTCCATATCCTCTAAACTTGAATTTCAATTATTTCAAAGTTATATATATAGGGTTTGGATCCGTTGAGAACTTGATGAGTTGTGAGAACTCGCGAGAACTTGACGTAAAATGCGAAAAAAAAAAATTTGCACACTCGTGTAAAAACACGTAAACCCTGTTGTAAATTTTTTTTTTAAAAAAAAATACATTAATTTACGCGAAATTACACCGGTGTAAGAGATTTTTACCCACGTATAAGTATATTAATATTTTATTCATTATTTTATTGTTGTTTAATTCTTGACCACATATTCATTTTTGATTAAAATAAGTTTGTGGTTATAAAGTGAGTTCATATGGTTCTCACAACTCATAGGAGTTCTCAAATGATCTGATCATATATATATATATATATATATATATATATATATATATATATATATATATATATATAGGGTAGGGTTCTTGTAAGAAAATGGTTTTGTGTAGGAAGTGTAGGAAGTGTTTTCAACCATTAGATTTAAAGATGGATGGTGGATATTAAAAGATGGGATGATCGTCAATATTTGTTTTAATTGAGGGTATCAAAGTCATTTGTATCAAAGTGTTTTCGAAACTGTTTTAATGCTCCTACATTAATGACCCTCTCTCTCTCATCTAAATATTATTATAGATAATTAATATTCAATTCTCTCTCTCTCTCCTATATTCAAACTCAATTCATCTTCCAAAAGAAAACGTAATAACACCCACAATATCTTACGTGCCGGTTTGTATTCATATTTTATAGTCATCTTCAATCCAACTTCTGCACGTGTTTTAAACCTCCAACTAGCAGTGTTATAAAACACTATTAATTCGCATCTGTTTAAAAACACTATTGATTCGCATCTGTTTAAAAACACTACTGATTTGCGTCTGTTTAAAAACACTACTGTTTTGCACCGCGTTTAAAGCACTATTGATTCGCATCTGTTTAAAAACACTATTGATTCACATCTGTTTAAAAACACTACTGATTTACGTCTGTTTAAAAACACTACTGATTTGCGTCTGTTTAAAAACACTACGTTAAAACACTACTTATTACTACGTGTTAACAAAAACGCAGCATTTAGAAAATCTTGTTTTTGGTATGAATAATTCGATTATTATAAGAAGATGAAGATTAAATCTGATTATTATAAAAGATACTGAGATCATGTAGGAATTAAGAAGATGTTATCGATCAAGTTGAAAAGAAAGAACAATTAGTTATTTACGGATAATAAATCTCCACAATTACTAGAGGAAGTTGCTAAAAAAAGTGGGATTGATATAATTAATAAAATGGTTAAAAAGTCTAAAATGCCCATCATCTCAAGTTTTAATTAGATTTAATCTAACGGTTGAAAACACTTCCTACACAAAACAATTTTCCTACCGGATCCTCTACCTATATATATATATATATATATATATATATATATATAGGGTGGGGTTCATGTAGAAAGTGGTGTTTTCCTAAGAAGTGTAGGAAGTGTTTTAAGCCCTTGGATTAGATTTTTAATGGTCTAGATTAATGGAGTGGCATGATTGTAATTATTGTTTTATTAACACATGTAAGGGTACAATAGTAATTATATTCATGCTTTAAAAAGAAAAAAAAAACATAAAAAAAAACACACACAACCGTTTCCTTCATTTTAGCATACTTTCCTCTCTTAAACCCTTTGCAAAAAGGAAACAGTAATCACATACCTTTAATCATGGTTAAAGATAAAAACAAATTGGTGAAACCTACAAATGTAAAAGTTTTAAAAACCCTCATTATCTTCATCCATCTAATGTTCTTCTAAAAAAGGTTGTGGTGTTTTATTTCTTCGTATAGTGTTTTACGAGTGTTTATTTCTTCGCATAGTGTTTTGTCGGTGATTATTTCTTTACAAGGTGTTTTATCGGTGTTTATTTCTTCGCATCGTGTTTTATGTTCATAGGCTTTATGTTGTTGTGTTTTAATGTTTGATAGTTGATGTTGTAGTGCTTTAAAACACAGTGAACGTATATGCAAACATTGACACAGGTTAAAACACTATGATATATGTTGTTTTTGGTTGGAGATGAAAAAGATTGCTGAAATCATGAGGAATTATGATGAAGATGGTGATGATATTCGTGGATTTGAATGAGAAAGAAGTGTGATAAAACTTACCATTTTCCACAGTCAATAATGGAATTAGACATCTGGATTTTTTTTTTATTTTTTTGATAAAAATTAGCGTATGAATCTAGAATGAGAAAGAAGTGTGAATGGTGCAAGGTTAATAAGGATAAAATCACGAGTAGAAATGATGAAGATATGAAGAGTTTGATATGCTATTGTTTTGAATAAGTAGCTGGTTAACATGAAATACGATAATTGATAACAAATATAAGTGCCATAATTAGATAATAATTATGTAATTATTTTACTTTTTAAAACAATATTATAGTTTGTTAATTACTAAGTTAACCTTTTCTATTATTATTTAAAATTCCACATGTCATTCATTTCTGACTTCTTACACTTCTTAGACAAATGTCACTTTCTACCCAACTCCTAACCTATATATATATATATATATATATATATATATATAAGGAAAACTGGTATATTGGATCATGTAAACATTCGGTTCTGGTACAAAGGGCAAAAATCATGAAAATGATGAGAAGGAACATGAGCCATTGATTTTGACAATGAAAGATGGAGAATAAACGAGGGTTGCAAGATGGAAATATTTACGTGAGATTTGGAAGGAATGGTATTATGGTAAAGTTGTCTTTCTCTCTCTCATGTGCATGTCACATGCACATTCTCCGACGACTTTTAAACGTTAATAACTTTTTATACGACATTTAAAAAAAATTTACACCTAATAAACGAGCGTTTTATTATCTTTCCAACGAGCACCATAGTTCTATACAAAAAAAAAACGAAAAAAAAAACGATTGTTTTTAGTAGGGTTTTAAGTGGGTTTTGTTCATGCAACCAAAAAAAACCACTATGCATTGTGCAGTAAAAAAAACATAAATCTGCAGTAGAAAACAAACACAATGTGTTATTTCGTCTGTTCATTGTGTTATTTTCGTATGTTCATTGTGTTTTTTTGTCCAGTTCATTGTGTTTTTTTCTAGTTCTGATTATTGCGTTGTTTCTATAGATTATGTTTTTTCTCTCAATATGGTGTTGTTTTGTACTGTGAATTGTGTTTTTTCGAGCTGCCATTTGTATGTATTTATGTCCATTGTGTTTTTTAGTAGGTTTTTAAGTGAGTTTTGCTCATGCAGATAAAAAATACAATGCACTTTGCAGTAAAAAAGCACAAATCAGCAGTAGAAAAAATACAATGTGTTATTTCGTCTGTCCATTGTGTTATTTTCGTATGCTCATTGTGTGTTTTTGCCCAGTTCATTGTATTTTTTCCAATTCTGATCATTGCATTTTTTCTGCAGATCATGTTTTTTTCTCTAAATACGTTGTTGTTTTGTACAGTGCATTGTGTTTTTCTGTCCATTGTGTTTTTCCGAGCTGCCATTTATATGTATTTATGTCCATTGTGTTTTTTTTCTACTATAGGTTTGTGTTTTTTAGTGTACCGTGCATTGTGTATTTTTTGCAGATGTGTGTTTTTCTCTGAATATAATGTTTTTTGTACCGTGCATTCTGTTTTTTCTGTGTATTGTTTTTTTTAGTTGACAATTTTTGTTTTTATGTTCATTGTGTTTTTTTCGACTGCTGCATATTTGTGTTTTTCTTTATTGTACTAGTGGGAATGCCCGCGCGTTGCAGCGGGTGTAACCGTTGCTCTCTTCTATTGATGCTTTCCATGTCACGAATACATTCACAGTGCTACTTGATTAATAATGTAATGAATCTAATAATGTACCATATGAATTATGTTGTAAAGAAAATACATGATAAGAATACTATAAAACAATACCAATAACCAACATGTATAAAAAGGTAAGTTATTCGTTATTGTAAATTGGGAAATTAATAACAATCCCCAAGAAACCTTCTAACTGATGTTTAAATCGCTCTATCTTTTCATTCTCCAGCTGCAAAGATGATGCAGGCATCAACATAGTCTCTTAATCTCTTATAAATTAAAGATATAGTTAAACATGATTGGTTGTGAACTTAAATGCAACAGAAAGTTAATGAGGCAATAATGTAAGTAGTGTAAATATCAGAGGCTAATATATGTTTACAACATATGTGAAATGGAATAATCATGACTTTTTGCATTTTTGTGAGCCAAGAAATAATCGCATGAATATATGTTTGAAGTGGAATATTAAGTTAATAGCCCATTTTTTATTATTTGACATAAGGTTCCTTATTTGACTACAAAAATTCATATACATAAATCAAACTAAAGTAGAAAAAGCAGTATTTTAAGTTGATGTATTTGCATATTTGGGTTTGTGGTTTGTAAGTGAATTGCAATAATAATTTTCTCATATATAGATAAGCAACTTGCTTTTGGTTAAGGAGGTGATATGGACACCACCATAATATTTATATTGAATGTTTTACCCTTACCCTAGTTATGCTTTACCCTCTTTTAGGGTGCAAACAAGTTGGGCCTCAAGACGACCCGAGCTGAGCCTAACCAAGCTCGAACCCGAGACTAAAAACAAGCTCGTTTAGTAAACGCGCCCGAGCTTTGGTTATGAAGCTCGAGCCGGCTCACGAGCCTAAACGAACCCACTATATGTATAATTTCTAATTAATATATGAAATATATATTTAATTTAAATTCTTTATAAAATTATGAAAATAGCGTAAACAATGATTATAATAAATATAAATCAATCAATAAATAATAAATGAGCCAAGCTCAATCTTGTAAAACTATTTACGAGTAAAGCTCGAGCTTTAGAATTAAAGCCCCAATTGAGCCTTAGAAACAAAGCTCGAATCAAGCTGAGGTCGAGCTTTCATAATCTAAATGAGCTTAGTGAAGCTCGGGCTTGGCTCGAGCGCTCGGCTCATATAAATAATGTGATGGTGTGCAAATACAAAAACCCCGTCATGAGACATTAAGTATAATAGCAAGTTACTCATAAGAAAAAGAACACATACCAACACTCCAGCACATTCACCCATGAAAAAACCGTTAATCTTTGTCCCATGGTCTAGAAGCCGTGTGTGGGTTATCATTTCTCCGAGAAAGGGCCCTTCACTTCATAAAACCATCCAAGCCAATAAGAATTATAACAGCTTCAGTGCTGCCAGCAATCATCATATCCTAAAAAATAATAATAATAATAATAATAATAATAATAATAATAATAATAATAATAATAATAATAATAATAATAATAATAATAATAATAATAATAATAATAATCTCCTAAAAAAATCTACTTGGTGTTGTGGTAAAAAAGGGTTGAACTTTTAATGAAGCAAGATTACTCCATCTGCATTTTCAAGTCTTGTGTTATGTTTAACATAGAAAATAAGTGTTCTTAATCCTTGGCAACTATATTTGAAAAAGAAGAGAAAAAAGAATAAAAAATAGATATAAAACAAAAATAGATGATAGAATTCATGGTTTTAGTCTCAAAGGAACATATAAGAACGATAGAACTGAGTAATACATGCATGGTCATATGGTTAAGAATTACTACCTTTGGGGTTCAAGATAGGTATATGATGCATCATTATGAGAAAACTATAATACAACACACAAGAAGAATGTTGTCCATCTTTGCCTGCACGTCCACATTCCTATTCCATGAAAAATGCCACCAATTAATTGACTTAATCATTGTAAATCTAGAAGTGGCCATATTCCTAACAAAAATAATATATTCATCTACAAGTAGATTTAACATGCTAATCATCATTTAAGAGAACGACAAATGAATATAAGAATGACCCTACAAGATTTCAACAATTTTTTCACAATCCTTCTTTTCTCTTATAGACCCATGGGTTAGAAACAACTTGTTAGTCCCTTGAGTTCCTTCCCCTTAAATGAAAATTACACCAACAATAAAGGGCCAATAAAGTAACAACCAATAATATAAATGTGAGGGTAGGGATGTAATATGTTTTGAGGATGTGTGGTAGGAGAGCATAGTAAAATTACATTGATATCCTTGCAAGTGTCTTAATGTTCCACAAAGTTCCAATTATACCCTTGTGATATAAGCTTAATTTACTTGTACATGTTGCTATAATAGTTGGATGATGTACAAAATTACTATGTTGTACATCACTCTTCCTTTATAATGTATTATAGATTGTACATGTTGCTATAATAGTTGGATGATGTACAAAATTACTATGTTGTACATCACTCTTCTTTTATAATGTATTATAGATTATAGATTATAGATAATTCATTGTGTTTTTTTTTCTACATTAAAAAACTCAATAAAAAGTCGTTTTTTCCTTTTTTTTTTTAACACCCTGGTGCTTGTTGGAAAGATAATAAAACGCTCATTAATTTGATGTATTTTTTTTAATTTTAACGTATAGTATCCTCCACAATCCTTCTAACCCTTTCTTGTATTTTTACCCATTATACTCCTACCCCTATATATGTGTTTGTGTGAGTGAGAATTTTCAGTGATAAGTGAGTGAGATTTTTCAGTGTTAAATGCCTATATATATAGAAAAAAAAAAAGCTCTCTTTTCTCACTCTATATTGAAACTCGATTTCAAGCTAATTTTGTAAACCAAATGTGAAAAGTATCCGAAATTCATAATAGAAATTTATAAATTTATCAAGCATGCACTAAAATGTTCACAAGCAATGAATAACGAATAACGTATATATTGAACTAGCTGATTACCCTGGGAGGGTCCCGATGTTAAAAAATCTAATTTTACGTGATAACCTATTACAAATGGCTCAAGTTAACTAACCACAAAATCTCTTAATCATTGCATGTTCATAGTATTTTAATCAGTAATAACTCATATTCCCTACTAAATCTAATTTTACGTGATAACATGAACACTTTGTGTGTTTTTTTCCTGTATGAACGAAACTCCACGAAAAATAGTCGATTTTTTCTCCGATTTTTATATAGCACTATGGTACTCGTTGGAAAGATAATAAAACGCTCGTTAATTTGATGTAATTTTTTTCTTTAAAAAATCCCGTATATAAAAGATATATACGTTTAAAAATTATGGGAGGAAATATGAGAGAGAAAATTTTAAATTTATTTTTAAATTTTTTTTCCTAAAATAACTCAATTTAATTAAAAAATGAAACAATTCAAAAACACCAAAAACTCTCCATTATGATACCACGTGGCATTCTCAAAGGAAGGTTGAGGCCTCCATTACACGTCATGTCAGCATATACGTTTTCTTTTATATATATAGATAGATTTCATTTTGTGTAATATATATTTCTTGTTTAACATTGCGTACAAAAAAATCACTAATAACACCCTGAACTTAAATGCTACCACCGGGCATGAGTGGTATAAAAACATCTAAGACACCCACAAAAATTTCTTGTTTGTTAAATTTTTTTATTGTCCTTTTAGCCATGTTTATTCTCCCTAATACACGTAGTCATGCTAAGGCTAGGATTAGCAACACACATGCTATACATAGTCGGGCTACTTTAGCCTAGTCAGGCTACTCAGCAAACTCGGCCTTATATTTGATCAACTTAACATTGTACTTGGCGGTCAAAATCGGTTAAGATCAGCCTACTCGGCTTTGTAATCGGAAAAGTTTGAACTTTAAACATATATCATTTTAAAAAAAAAAATATCATTTTTTAAAATGCGTATTTTGACATTGATTATGCTTATTGTACACAAACTATACAATAATTAATTTTCATATCCGATTACCCCCAACTCCTCAGTCGGCCGATTAGGAACCAGTGGCGGATTCAGAAATTTTTTCCAATGATGTCGCTATTTTAGACATTCTAATTTTGTAGAACCGGACATAAATATTTTCGGGTGGATCGGTTTGACGGTTCAAGTCAAGCAAGGTTGATCACATAATAAAAACATTATACACTAATAAAAAAAAACATCGTCATTAAAAATTAAAAAAAAAACATAATATAAATTCGATGGTCTTATGAGTCCCTCGAGCCCCTACGGGGCTGACGTTGCAAGAATTGGTCGTTTTGTGCGTCTTTAACGCACACGACCAGAGCCATTTTTTCATTTTCGGTCCTACGAGTCATTTTGAAGGTGTGGGTTTTGTTGATGTTGAACTGTGTTTTTACCACCGTGGTATAATGGTTTATATACAAAAAAAATCTCAACCGTATTGCATGTGAAATTCAATATTTCTGACGGTTACATGAAAGCGATTTTAATGCACATAATTATTTTTGACCGTGTTGGTAGGACGGCTTATGAGAGATCTGACCGTTTGGTGGTAAAATCGTGTGAATTAAAAAAAAAAACAAACAAAGATTAAGATTTGAATTTAAATAAAAATAAATAAAAGAATCAGTGGAGTGCTGCCTTCAAAAATGTGTATCAGTAAAGTGATGTGGCAGTGCATGATTGGTTGAAATCAGTTAAGTGAAAAGTGAATCTTATAAGCGCCCCTTCCCCCCAATGGGCTAAATAGTGGAGTGGGCTTGTAAAATGTTATATTTTTATCTACCTAAAAATTAGAGTTGAGCTCATTGGAATTGGGTTGGGTCTAATGTAGTCACCATAAAAAAACATTGATGTTACTCGAAAAACTATGTATACATGTATATATACAATTGAAAAAAGACTTCTGTCCCGAGACTACGTCCCAAACCACATACCTCCTCCGCCCGTGTTAGGAACCGCTTAACGACTTTTTCAACACTGATTATTAGTATCTTTGTTTTTGTTTGTCTTATATATATGCTTTGTGTTATTGTTGTTATTATTGTTATATTTTATAGAGGGGTTCTTAAGTTGATTCTCACTATGAGTAGCCACTCTATCTACCGAGATAAGGGAAAGGTTGTTGGGACAACAAGAATTTTTGTGAATTACTAAGAAAGGCGAAATATAGACTTAACAATAAGATGATAGTTTGTAGAAACTATAAAAACAAACACTTATAGGACTATCTTAACAGACAATGTTGCTAGAACACTAGAAATAAATCTACAAGGTTCATTCTCGCATGGGAATCAATACAAACCATTGATCTTCTAAAACATGCTAACACATTAATTACTGGATAAACAAAAATAGACAAATGGACACAAACAAGACTTCTAATCTATTTGACACACAGATACTCAATGAACTTCAATAACCCATCAATAGTTGTGAACTTCGGTACCAATTATGAACCTCAGTACTTCAGTAGCAATCAAATGAGGTTAGTCATCAGGTCAAGTTGTTAGTAGCAATAAGCCTGGTACTCTGTAAAACATCAACCTCAAACATACCTAACAAAGGTTTGCCTCATCTCTAACCCCACTTAATCCCTATATTATTAGTGAGATTACTAGGTATACTTTTTTTTTTTAATGTATACTTGCATATTATTTAGTGGATTATTATAAAGATTTATCCATAGGAGGTTTTTGTATTAACTAGTAAGTTTTACCCATGCAATGATGCATGGAAAATATATATTACTCTATATTAATAATAGAAGTCCAATGAACAATGATCTCATTTTATGCCTTTTTTTTTGTTTTATTCGAAGTCTATATCTGAATAAGTGTTGTTAAGCGGGATGGATGAGCATCTTATGTCAGTGGTGTAGTGGCTGTGGACAACGTTTATGAAGCAAGTGACTGGGGTTCGAAACCTGTTGTCCCCGGGTTTTTGCTGATTAACCTTTTTATAATTCAGAGGTGTGTAACACGTGGCAGTGTATAACGATATGCATGTGTCTTCCACTAACTCTATTATTAGATATAATTACAGGCTTTCATCCAACTCATTTTAGTTTACCTCACAGCTCTTCTTGGCGATTGTAGACGCTCTTAAACACTGGTCAGCTGCATATGCTTTATTTTTTTTGATGCTATGCATGTGTTGTTTTACGATGAAAATGTGTTTTGTTTATCTGTTTTCTTGCTTTTAGTTCCATTATTTTAGGTCCAAATCTGCAGAAATTTCTTTTTTTTTTATGTGTTTAACATGTTTTTGTTGGTCTAGCTTTTGGCTTTTATTTTTTTTGGGTTGTCGTTTTATCAAGTAAAAATGTAAAGGATTTATGGTTTTATATGTTGGTGTGCTTTATTTGTTTGTTTAAACATCTGATTTGTGGAATTTGTTGTGACTCTTTCTTATATCATGTATGGTTTGCATGTTGGTGATAGTTTTAGGCTTCGTTTTATTTATGTTCTTTGTTTCTAATGTTGATGTGTGTTTGGTTTATAGTAAATTTGGGTTTATTAGCTTCATCTATAACTGATCTATAATTTGTGTTGTTTAAAAGTTTGGTTATAGTCGGCTGATGTTATTTTTTTATTGGGTTGTTCTTCAGATTTCCAAGCAATCAACGTGCGGTTTCCTCAGTTTGGACAGTTCATTTGTGATATCGCCTTGCTTATGCAGGTACGCCTGTGTTTGGGGTGTTTGTTATTAAGGTTGTTGATAATGTTAATTCTTCTGAAGTCTTCATAAAGTTGTAAATGTGTTCTTTAGTTAGTCGTTGTCTGAAAAAGAAGACGTTCATGCAAATATAACCCGTAGGCACATATGTGGAATTGCTGTTTGTCTAGCTGTTAATCGTTGTTTTGGTAGTCGTCCACCTTCGAATGGTTAGACATCAGGACAAATAACAGCGTTACTGTTTTGGGGGTTATAGTTTTATGTCAAACAGGTTAGCATCAGCAGCGGAAGCAACAGTTGGCTGTTTTAGGATTAACGGGTCATGGTCATGTTGGTCATATGGGTCAGATAAGCGAAATGGGACATATGGGTAGACTGCAAATGGTCACATGTGTCATGTGGGTCAATTTGATAATGGCGTCAATCTGTTTTTGCAGGGAAATAGGCGTTTTAGGTAGTGTTTTGTATGTAGAGTGTAGGCTTTCTTTAGGATTTAGGAAAATATTTTAATTTCATTTTTTTAGGCGGCATTAGCGTTTTGATGTCGAAGTGATTGTAGTTGAGCATACACATTTGGCGATATGTGGAAACTGTTTGTATGTTGAAATGATTAGGTTAGTATAGGAGATGACTAAGTTATTATATGCAGCTGATTATAAGCATTTGGCGACATTTGCGACATGTATTCGGTTATTGAGTTTATGAAGTGTTGGTGTTTTGAGTATTATGCACCTGACTATACGTATTAGGCGACATGTCAGCGTTTTGATTGCCTATATGCATTAGGCGACATGTGGAAATTATTAGATCAACTATACGCATAAGGCGACACGTTAGCGTTTTGGTGGCGAAATGATTATGTTAGCCTATTCGAAATAGGACATGTGGATACTATTAGGTTACTATATGCAGCTGATTATACTCTTATATTATATTTTGTGTTTGATTTCCTTATATTTTTTGTTCATAGAAATTTAAAGTTACTTACCATATGCAGCTGATTATAAGCATTTGCGACATGTATTGGGTTATTGAGCATATATATAGTGTTGTTTTTTTTGAGTATTATGCACCTGACTATATGTATTAGGCGACATGTTAGTGTTTTGATGTCGGAATGATTAGGTTAGTATATGTAGCTGCGTGTACGCATTAGGCGACCTGTGAAAATTATCAGGTTGACTCTACGCATAAGGCGACATGTTAGCGTTTTGCCTATTCGCCTAAACGCCTAGACTGGCCGCCCTTTGTGCGCTTAAGCGAATAGGTGCCTACGCGAATAGGCAAAGTGGATCTTTGTGACAGGCTGCAGTTGATATTCGCCTATGAAAATAGGCGCGTAGGCGAACCAAACGTCTAAGTGCATAATCGCCTATTCGCCTAGACGCCTAAACGCCTAGGCGTAACAGCAGCTTTATATCCGAGCATGTGGAATATAACGCCTGTCTTGCTGTCTAGCTGTTAATCGTTGTTTTGGTAGCTGGTAACATCGACACACACACAAATACCTGAGGTGGATGTAACCGGCGGTGGAAAGATTTGAGGCGGCAGGGGGCTGGAGACTGTGGAGCTTTGGAGGAGGATGGATGCAGGAGAGGGTTGAGGAAGGCAGATGACCTCTATTTGGGGAGAACTGGAGAGGGCAGGACTCAAGGGATCAGCAGCGGAAGCAACAGTCGGCTGTTTTAGGATCAACGGGTCATGGTCATGTTGGTCATATGGGTCAGGTAAGCAAAATAGGTCATATGGGTAGACTGCAAATGGTCACTTGTGTCATGTGGGTCAATTTGATAATGGCGTCAATCTGTTTTTGCAGGGAAATAGGCGTTTCAGGTAGTGTTTTGTTTGTAGGGTGTAGGCTTTGTTTAGGATTATTTAGTTACGAGTGGGAAATTGCGCCTCTATTCTTGAACTGGTGGGTTATCATAAAAGCAGTTATAAACATGTAATTCTTTATTTAAACTCATTAGAGTAGATGTTAAAAATGGACAAAAAAACCTAGATTAAGAAAGCAACATGAGAATTTTAGTAGGCCAGACCTAAAATAATGCACAAACTTGAGTAAGCTTTGGAACACCTACTGACCTACATAGAAAATTAACAACATATATAAAGCAGGAAATCTAACTGATTAAGCTGGCAACTATAGTTTTGCACATACAATCTTCTGTAGCAGCAATGCTCAGCGTAGGCCTTGCCTGAAACACCGAGTTTCTGGCCGGAAAAACCGAAGTCCACTCTAGAATGTTGGAGTCGTAAACGTTGTGGAAAAGATTGTAATATATCAACCACCGTATTCCGTTGTTAGATCTATTCTGGTCTGACCTGAATAACCTACCCTTTTAGCCTAAACCCAAACCCATAAATTTCATTTTAGGTTCGTATCATGTTAAAAATTCAAGTGTCTGGTTGTAATAACTCAAATGCAACTTATTTCTGAAAATTTCTATAAATGCTATAACTTACTGGTAAGGACAAGCTGAAGATTCGAAAAACGGCTTCGTTGGCACAGCGGGCAAGGGTGGCAAGAGAGGTAAGGGCGTCATTGGAAGTAACTCGGTCACCGGAGGCGACACTGGTGGCAATGACGAAAGTGGCTGCTGTGAAGGCGGCAAAGACGGAGGGAATGGCGGAAATGATGTCGCGTATGACGGGCACAAGGGGGAAGGCACAGCAGGTTGGGAAACTAAAGGGTCCACAGTATACATTTGAGAATCAAACATCTTCAAAGTAAGCCTAAAGACCTGGGCTGGACCGACCACCGCACCACATCCCTGCCCATCATCAGAAACTTGAGCATGACAGCCACCCATGTCCTCCATATTGATGTTTTTTGTGGTAATAGATAAGCCAGACATGTGTGAATAATAGAGTGAGTTGGTTCATTTTTCTTATGGTCCATGCCTGTTAAAGTTTAATGTTAGCATATGTTGATTTCTTATTTGATTGCTGTCTTATCTTTAGCTTGCTGTTCTGTTTGTGCGCGTATCAGTCGTCATGTTACTGTTCTGGAAAATAGGCAGGTAGTAAGAGGTTTTTTTTAGGCTGTTATTGCTTTTATACGTTGAGGACAGACCTTGAAACTGTCCATCAGCCTGTCAGTAGATTATGTCTAATCAAATTAGCATGCCTGTTATTGCTACTGTACTCTTTGCACCTGATTACATTTAGTAACCCACCACTATTACTGATAGTACGCTTGAACAGTCCTATTACTTTTGAAAGCCAGTCGGTCTAAGTGTGTAAGACAGTTATTTAAGTAATTCAAACTGTTACTGTATGGACTTGAGCATTTGTAAAAAAATTCAGCTTTTCATGAGGTTTTTAAAAGACGCATAATATAGTGTTATACACTAATGTAGGTAAGTGTAAACAGAATATATATTGTTTGCAAACGTATATGTGTTAGTATAGCTGATGTGTAATTACTAACTGTTTCACTTCAGTCCTCAAGGTCAAAGCGAGCCCGTTCTGATGTTGCGTCTAGCTCCAATGTAAATTTATAGCCTGTGGTTCGAGGCTGGCGTCATCGTTCTCAGGCTGATGGTGCATCTTCTTCATCTGTGGTATTGCCTACATCAGTTGTTTCACATCGTCAAATGTCTTACCAAAATGCAATGTCACATCGTCGCAGACCAGGTCAGCCTGAACGTGTAGCCATGGATACAGACGTCCAACAGGCTGCCAATCAACCGTTAATATCACCTTCTTACATAGATTTTGGTTATTGCGTTGAGGTATGCGAATTCTGTGGCGCCCTATTTGGTTTGAAGAACGCTTGACAAGTTTTCCTATTGGTGCTCGGCCTCGATACAATCGTTGTTGTCGGGCTGGGAAGGTTGAATTAACATATCCTTCTGAACCACCACAATTGCTCAAAAATTTATTTTCAGAATCTGATTTTATGTCTAATATACGAGCGTATAATGCGATGTTCTCAATGACCTCATTTGGTGCAAAAGTTGATGATGAGATAAATCATGGTGGTGCGCCTTATGTATTTAAGGTTGCAGGGCAGGTGTCTCATTGGCTTGGTTTTGTGTGCCCATTACCTGGTGATGCACCTCGCTTCCTACAAATGTACATATATGATGGTGACAATGAGGTCGCTAATAGATTAAGGTTCTTCCAAGGTTTAGAATCTCGCAATCCAGTTTCTAATACTGTATCTTCTTTGATGCAAATGCTGGATGAAGTGAACGAGTACGTTCAACTTTTCCGGATGGCTAAAGATTTGTGTGCGCAACCTGAGGTCCCAAACTTCCATATTCGACTTTATAGTCGCGCCTCAGACAATCGTTATAATGTCCCTACTGCAAACTGTCTGGGTGCCATCTTATGTGATGCAGATCAGGTGTCATCACAATTTGATGTTATAATCAGAAGTAAAGATGGTACACCACATAGGATTAGCAAGTTACACTCATCTTACATGCCATTGCAATATCCGCTTCTTTTCCCACATGCGGAGCAAGGATGGTCACCTGAATTACGACTTAAAGCTCCCGTGATTAATACAGATAATGTTGAAGGTTCTGTTCCGGTTGATGTAGACACAAATGAGACATCTATACCAACCACGACATCTTCTGATGACTCAAAATTAACACCTATAATGTTTTATAGTTATCAAATACATGATCGTGAAAATCTATACACCCATCTACTTAAAGCATCTAGATTGTTACAACAATACCTGGTTGATGCTTATATTTGTGTTGAGCATTGTCGCTTGGAATATTATAGACTTCATCAGGATGAATTCCGTTGTGAGTTCTTGCAGGGAGTACATGATGCAATATCTAGAGGTGACACTAAAGCTAATAGTATTGGAAAACGAGTGATTTTGCCTACCTCTTTCACTGGTGGACCACGTTACATGTATAAGCATTACCAGGATGCTTTAGCCATATGTCGTGTTCATGGAAACCCACAATATTTTATTACCTTCACTTGTAACGTTCGTTGGCCTGAAATTACAAGACACCTGAATCGGGTTGGTGTTTCCAACGCACAAGATCGTCCAGATATTATTGCAAGGGTTTTCCAGTTGAAAGTGCGTGCCTTCTTGAAACACTTGCGTCAAGCCAAGCCGTTGATGATGTTACAGCAGGTACACATAATTTGCATGCTCTTTCATTGGTTGACCCAATTACATGAAAACTTTTTAGAACAATTCTTATATTGTCAATCTAAATACATACAGAGTTATTCACGATTGAGTTCCAAAAAAGAGGTCTTTCGCATTGTCATACTTTGTTGTGGGTGTCAGACACTTATGCCATACATGATGCCAGCCAAGTGGATCAGTATATTACTGCAACAATTCCAGATGTAGTCACGGACCTAGCTTTACACAGAATTGTGACAGATTTTATGCTTCATGGCCCCTGTGGTTTGGCCCGGTTGACTTCGCCCTGTATGAAGGCTAGGGTTTGTAGTAAGAAGTTTCCTAAACCATATGAGGATGTCACATGTTTTGACAATGCAGGTTATGTTCAATACAAAAGGCCTTCAACTGGTATGCCCTTTCTCAAAAATGGTGTGCCACTTGACAATGGATTTGTTGTTCCGTATAATGCAAACTTATTATTGCATTTCGATGCGCATATCAATATAGAGTACTGTGGGTGGACAATGTTGATTAAATACTTATTTAAATACATTTCTAAAGGTGCTGATAGAATACGATTTGCAGTATCGCAAGAGACGAGACAGTTGAACACCCAATCTAAGAATAATCGGGAGGTTGTTGATGAAATTAATAATTATGTTGATGGCCGGTTTATTTGTCCGCATGAGGCAATGTGGAGGATATTTGGATTTCATATTCATCATAGGAATCCTCCAGTTCAGGTTTTAGCTATGCATCTTGAAGGGAAACAAAATCTTACGTTTAGACAATCACAAAGTCTTGCAGACATTGCATCGAATCCTAATACTGGGAAAACAACATTAACTTAATGGTTTGCAAATAACACCAAAGAAAGACAAAATCTTGAAACATCAACTCCTATAGGTGCTAATTTACGATACATAGATTACCTAACTAAATATCATTGGGACGTTGCATCCAAAAAAATGGATAGTCAGAAAGGCGAAAAGAGAACCCACTGTAGGTAGATTAGCTTACGTGCATCCGACATGTGGTGAGCTTTTTTACCTACGATTATTACTCACTTATCAAAAAGGATGTTGCTCTTATACGGAGTTACGAACAGTATCTGGTGTTGTCAAGTCAACTTTTAGAGAAGCCTGCGAGACTCTAGGATTAATAGGAAATGATCAAGAGTGGGAGACTACATTAACTGAAGCTGCAATATGGGCTTCGCCTTTTGAGTTAAGATCTTTATTTGTATGCATGTTACTTTTTTGTGACGTGTCAAACCCTTGTAACCTATGGGATTCTAACTGGAAGTGTATGTCTGATGATATTAGTCTTAATATAAGCCAAAGCATCAGTGGTGGTTCAAATTTTACTATTGATTCAGATTTACAACAATACGTATTGTATGAGCTTCAGCTTCTATTGAACTCAAGTTCCAGTCCACGTACATTAACAGAATTTGGCTTGCCAATCCCAGACCCGTCTGTCTTTTCAGCTTTGGCTAATAGCTTGCTCTTAGAAGAAAAAAATTATGATAGGAATGCGCTTCGTGTTGAACACGCATCTTTACATGCAAGTCTTCAAAATGAACAGTTAGTGGTGTATGATGCAGTCATGACAGCTGTCACAAACTCCACACAATTACTAGCTTTTGTTTATGGTCATGGTGGTACCGGCAAAACTTATATATGGAAAACGTTAATTTCAGGCTTAAGAGCCGCTGGTATGATTGTACTCGCAGTTGCTGCCTCAGGCATAGCATCTTTATTACTACCAGCTGGCCGAACAGCTCATTCGAGGTTTAAAATACCCTTAGAGTTAACTAAAGAGTCTGTATGTTATATCAAGAAAAAAACAAATCCTTGCCAATTGCTTTTGGAAACCACCCTTATCATTTGGGATAAGGCAGCCATGAGTGATCGTAGATGCTTTGAATCATTAGATAAAACTCTTAAAGACTTAACTGGAAATGCATTTCAACTTTTTTGCGGTAAATCGGTATTGTTAGGTGGTGATTTCAGACAAACTCTACCTGTTAAGCCCAAGTGTAGTAAAACTGAGATCTTGACATCTTGCCTGCCTCAATCTTACTTGTGGAAGCATTTTATAGTGTACATACTTTCTGAAAACATGCGGATTACGTCGAACCAAACCAACAGTGGTGATCCGGAAGAATTACAAGCCTTTTCTGAATGGCTCTTGAGAATTGGTAATGGGATAGAAGGTACTGTTATAGATACTGAACATCCAGATGCAAGGAGGATTGAGATACCTACCGAATTCTTGATCAAACCATCTGAGAATAGCCTTTCTCATTTAATTCATTTTATTTATGATAGGAACTTACTTACAAATCCTACACCAGCTAGAATTTCAGAACGTGCCATTATTTGCCAAAAAAATGAAAATGTTGATAGCATAAATGAAATGGTTCAGCAATTATCACCAGGAGATTGCGTCTCCTACCTAAGTATTGATTCCATGGTTCCTCACTCAAAAGATGGAGTTGAAACAGACGCAATGTACCCGCCTGAATATTTAAATGTTTTGAATTTTAATGGTATTCTAAGCCACTGCTTAAAATTGAAGCTTAATAGTCCAGTTATGTTAATGCGTAATATAGATCCTAAAAATGGCTTGTGTAATGGGACAAGACTGTTAGTATCGCAGTTACTACCACGTGTAATTGAGGCACGAATTATTACTGGAACATCAATAGGCAATAGAGTATACATACCAAGAATTAATTTTGTACATAATAGTAAAGACTTACCATTTGATTTTACATGCCGTCAATTTCCTATCAAAATTTGTTATGAAATGACAATAAATAAAAGCCAAGGTCAATCTTTAAAGAAAGTAGGCCTATACTTACCTGAACCAGTTTCGGACACGGCCAATTATATGTTGCACTTTCAAGAGCTACATCTCCAAGTTCATTAAAAATACTCTTGCCATAAAACGATACACACAATAATAACACTACGTTAAATATTGTGTATTCTGAATTACTAAATGAAATAAATTCACATCAGGTTTGACATTTATCTCTTTTTATATTACATTTATTTAGAATTGTTTTTATTACATACACAATCAGATAACTTATATTGTTCATTTATGTGCATTTGACAGGCTCGTGCAAATGGCATACAAAGGAGTGGCGGAACTAACACCGAGACAGGCAACAACACTGATTGAGATTCGAGTCATTAGGAAATGGGTGCCCGCATATAGAGACGATGAAGTTCATTATTTGTTTGTTGATGCGGAGGTAATCATCATTCTCAGCAAGTGATATTATATGTTAACTATTTTTATCTTACATAAACATACTAACTGTATTACTGTTTACATTACCTTACTAAACACTTATACAATTTAAAAAATAATTACACAGGGCATGGGAATTCAGGAAATGGCAAAGGGAAGAAACAAATTTGCTGTTGAGCCAAAGTTGCGTATGGAGTTATGCTATCAGATTCAAAAGTATGCATGTGTTGATCCAGACGATTATACAAACACACTCTCGCATTCCGCGTTTATCTTCCTGGCACAAGCAACTCAAATCACACCTCTGCCAGATTCCACAGGCATACAAGAACACTTCTTTGACATTGCCACAAGATGTATGGCAATAACTACATCATCTCACGAGGGCATTGTTGGTATGTAATGTTATGTATTATTTTTTCACTTACTTTGGTTGTGCTTGAAATTTGCCCTTTTAACATTTTAAAACCTTTCTTTTATAACAGATTATATCGGGATCCTTCGAGGAATGATAGACAATAAAATTTCCAAAAATCAGCCATATGTAGTCATGACACTTAGAGATACTAGGTATATAATTTACATGCTTCCTGCCTGTATGACACCCTTAAACATTTTTAATCACATGTTATGGTACTCAATTCTTTATTGATTAAACATAGTAATCAAGATGTCACTGTCGCTGTTTGGGAAGAAATGCTAAACTCAAGGGCTAGATTCAACAGAGCGGAATATGAATCAGCATCACCACCGGTCATACTAGCACTAACTGGACTAAGAGCCAAAGATTATTATGGTTAGTATTCCTTATTTTTACCAAATCATTTGTTACGCATATTCGAAACTACATACTCTAAATTACTCAGTATTATAGTATTGTTTCTAATATATATTTCGTTATGTTCGCACTTACAGGTACACTTCAGTTTCAAACAACAAATGCCACATACACATATCGTGACCCAATAACTCCTGAAACACAGATTCTGATTGACATGTATGGCTAATAACTTTTCTTTACTCTTAGCAAATCATTTAAATAAGATAATATTCATAATAACCACATATTGCTATAGGTATGAAAATCAAGACCTTCAACCACAACCAGTCATTCAACTAATAGGTCAAGAAATCTCCATTGCAAGCTTAAAAAAATTGTCGGCTAATCAAATGGGTGTAAGTGATATAACCATAAAGCAAATGTTCGTTATATTATTGTTATACATGCTGACTAAATTATACTTACAGGGTAAAAACTTCATAATCAAGTGCATCATAGATTACCTGTCGACAAAAAATCCTTGGTATTATGCTACTTGTCAAGAATGCAATCAAGTTGTGCTAGAAAATGGTCCAGTCTGGTTTTGTTCGCAGCATGCTGATGTTAGCGCAGTTAAATACATGTGAGTCTAACCTTAAAACCAAATTATTATAACAATCTTCGCTTTCGCTTGCACCGTAGATAATAATGCTAGATGAATTCTAATTGCCTACATGATTAACTTTTTAATCTTTAGTGATAGGTTTGTATACTTAGGCACACTTAGATAGTTAGTCCACGCAAGCACGTAGACACTTATTCGGTTAGGCGTCTGAGCACTAAAGTGTATAATTTTAGGCGCCTGCTCGCTTACACACCTAGGGTGTATCCTTCGCTTACGGGACTAAGTGTTTGGCTGCCTTGGCACTTGGTTCACTTGCACACCTCCTCGCCTAAACACATCAGTGTTTACGTCACCATAGACTCCACATGTTCTTCTGATACTTTTGACACCACCTCCTCATATGAGATTTTATATCTTACATGGCTAAACCCAGGTTACATCAGCAGCAACAAGTGATCGATCTCGACCAGAGTTTGATACAGGGCTGACTGAAAGCCAGCCAGATAACCGTTATCTAAACACTATGTCCCAATCCCAGCCAGACAAACTTGCTTCTGCATCTGGCCGGGAATTATCGTTTCCATTAAACCATCATCGCGACCTAAACCCACATCTGTAGCACTCTATCATCACCAATACCGAACACCATAACGACACCTTTGCAGCCGCAGCAGCAGCGTACACTACAACCAGCAGTGCTGCAGGCTGCGACCAGCTGGTTTTTTTCCCACATTAGAATGATTAGAATGCTGGAAATGATAGGGCACACAACACATACAGGTTTACCGAAATCGCTGTCGGGATCCGAATCGCCTATCGATAAAAGAAAAGTACAGGGGATTGATAATTTTGGTAAAGAACTTGCTGATATTAGATAGTTTGAATCCATGTTAGGTTCTAAATGCATTATGTGCTTATACTTTTGTTAATGTGGGAATAAAATCACAAAGTGTTGTGGAAAATTGATTGTTTATGGTTTTTGTTCAATGAGATTTGCAGTTTCTGATTATAAAAAGTTAGTTTAAGAAAAGAAATGTTGTGGAAAATTGATTGTTTAGGATTTTTTAGTATAATCCAAACACTGTTATTAGTTTGTTTCTTTGGGTCTACTCTGTGGTGTTGTCTTGTAGATAGTTCCATTCAAGTTTTCTTTTCTTTCCATATGTAACAGTGTAAATCATCCCACTGCTTTCTCTTATATTTCCCCTTTGGTTTTTGTTACAGTTTTATGATATTTTAGTAATTAATTCATGCAACTACACCTATTTATGTGTCGCTTATTATAATGTGCAATCATCAATGCAGGTACTTAATACATGCGACCCTCTCGGATGAATCAGAAACAATATAGGCAACTTTCTTTGATAGAACAGTCACTCAACTACTTGAAATTCCTTGTGCCGAAATCATGTTGAGGGCAGATAAAGAAACTTTAGTTCAAGGCATTAAAGGCAAAGAGTTACAACTCCAAATACAGGCTACCCGTGGCAAGAAAACTGGGATTGCCCGCTGTACAGTCACCACTGCTGCCTTTGTTATTCAGCAGAATCAAGACACTTCTCAAACAAAAAGAGTTGCAACTGTACCCATAACGCCTCAATCCGAATCTTCTAGTAAACAGGTCATGCAGTCACCTGCAACGCCTCTGCCAAAAACAAAGACATCTATGACATCCCAATCAGATGCCTCCACTAAGCGATCACTGATGACATCCAAAGGTATAATCAATCGTAACATGCTGACCATTACTGAATCAACACTAACATATTTATTCACATGCAGCCTTTAATGAAGAACCCAACAAGAAAAAACCCGCTGCTGGTCCAATGCCTTAAGAAGCAACGTGCAAGATGATGTCAACACTTTTGTTATAACCATCTTTGTTGATATCGGATATTCTCGCTTATCACTATCACTTTTGCAAACTAAGTAGGATGTTATGTAAACTTTTAAGTAGGATGTTATGTAAACTTTTTAATGTATGGTTAGGATGTTATGTTAACTTTCGTAAATTAGGATCTTATGTCAACTTTTTTAATCTAACTAGGATGTTACTAAGCTGTTTACAACTTTATGTCTTCTTTTAGCATACGGCTTTACACTGCGATTTACAAATACTAATTACAAACGCACAATGTGCGTTATTGAATATACCTAGTTTATTTAGTTATTATACCTTATTCGCTATTGTATCAGTATTGTATGAAAAAAATCATTTTTTTAAACACAACTACATTTTTATTAAAATTTGCATAAGAAGAGAGAACAAAACTAAGAGGATGTTTGGGATTGCGTTTTGAATCTGATTTTTAGATTATTGCGCTTTGAAAACGCATATAATCAGTTTTTAGTGTTTGGATTGCGTTTTGAAAACGCAGATAATCAGTTTTTTAGGCTACCAAAACGCAATAATCTATAAACAACTCCACCCCTGCTTTTACAAAACGCATAATCTGTTTTGAATAATCAATTATCTTTTATAAAAAAAAGTTAAAGGAATCAAAGTTATAATCTTTATAATTTATATTTTATATAACTAAGAAAAGCATACTTTCTCATATTTAATATTATAAATGGTTGTATATTCATCTTTTCATTTTTTTAATAATAATAATAATAATAATAACCAATTTACATCTGAATAATGGGTAAGCGAGCAACAAGCTGTGCCGCAATCCCCTTTTGAATCGTAAAGTCTTTTCTACTAAATACAAACTCTTGGTTCCTCGAACTCTGAGAGTCACTATGGATCTCAGACTCTGCAAGTCACTGTGAACAACCTTCTGTAACCATTGACTATATTTCTACTTATTTACTATAAATATAATAAAATACTACATGTTTTTTTCAAATTCAAATAGTTAAACTTTTGGTGTTATATATATGGGGATAAGTCACATGATAATACTACAGTTTGTAATAAGAATGGTATCCCTGAAGAGTGAAGCCCATACGTTTATAATTGTTTAGAAAAGTGATAATACTACATTTGTATATTTTGTTAAGTAAAAACTAAGTAAGATAAAAATATAATTATGGACTCACTTTCAACTTCTTTCAAGTAATATTTTAATTAAGAAAACATAATATTTGTCAAATTCCCAAGGCCACAATTAACCAAGGGAGATAATAATAAAAATAAAAATCTCTTATCCAAGCAAGTGATCTGCCACATGTGATAACCTCATTGGAACAAAAGATCCCAAACCTAATCTGCAAATTTAGGTTGGGCTCAACACCAACCACAACCACAACCTCAGCAGGCCCACCACCCTCCACCCTCTCCCTTATGTTTCCCTCCAGTCATTCACTAATGGTGGCACAACCATCCTTCTAACCGTTTGAAAGAAAATGGCAACACAAGCATTGGCTTCATCATCATCACTCACCTCCTCAGTGGAGTCTGCTAGGCAAATCCTTGGAGCTAGGCCAGTTAACATATCTTCTAGAAAGGTCTCTTTTGTTGTCAAAGCTGCTTCCACTCCTCCTGTTAAGGTAAACTATTATTTGATATATATGTATATGTATATGTATAAGTATATGTATATGTATATGGGGAATGGTTATAGAGAAAACCCTTCTTATTTGGTAAACTCTGGAAACTCTAACTTCCCAATATTTTTTTTTTTGAAAAAAATAGGGCAAGTAATATACATGATTTTAAGCATTTTGGGCCAAAAAAATTAAAAAAGCGCCGAGTACTTTTTTTTAAAAAAATAAAATAAAATTTTGACTAACACATGTTAAGCGCTAATAACAGGTGTTAACAATGTGTTAACTATATGTAAACAGTAGACGTTTTTTATTTTTTAAAAAAAAAACGTTCGGCGCTTTTTCGATTTTTTTGGCCCGAAATGCTTAAAAAAATGTATATTACATACCCTATTTTTTTCAAAAAAAAAAAAATGTTGGGAAGTCAGAGTTTCCAGAGTTTACCAAATAAGGAGGGTTTCCTCCATATACTTCCTCTATGTATATGTATGTATGTATGTATTTATGTTATGTGTGAGTTTGATCAATGTTTGATGGATTATTTTATGTGTTTCAGCAAGGAGCAAATAGACAACTGTGGTTTGCATCCAAGCAATCTCTTTCTTACCTGGATGGAAGGTAATTTAAAGCTATAAAACTTGCTTATTAGCTGAAGTTTTATTTAATTTGTTTTAGTTATATACCATACCAATATGACAATCACCTTTTTCAATTTTTAATTAAACTACTGCATGTAGTCTTAAAAGTTAAAACTAAAGCTAAATACTTTCCATCTTAAAAATTAACATAAATCTAAAAGTAGTTTAGAAAAAAAAAAAAAAGATTCAATTTTAAAGATCAAGAGTTGAACTTAAAACTCAAAGCCTTTGTACATGATTTGTTTTCACCTAAAACTTTGAACTTTACAGTCTCCCAGGTGACTATGGATTCGACCCACTTGGTCTTTCGGACCCAGAAGGTACCGGTGGGTTCATTGAACCCAAGTGGCTAGCATATGGAGAAGTTATCAACGGACGGTTCGCCATGTTGGGTGCAGCTGGAGCCATTGCACCCGAAATATTTGGCAAACTTGGGCTCATCCCACCCGAAACCGCCCTTCCGTGGTTCAAGACCGGTGTCATCCCACCGGCCGGGACATACGAGTACTGGGCTGACCCATTCACTCTATTTGTATTTGAAATGGCACTTATGGGCTTTGCGGAACACAGGAGACTACAAGATTGGTACAACCCGGGTTCAATGGGGAAACAATACTTTTTGGGGTTGGAGAAAGGGTTTGCGGGGTCAGGTGACCCGGCATACCCGGGTGGGCCGTTTTTCAACCCATTAGGGTTTGGAAAAGATGAGAAGTCAATGAAGGAATTGAAGCTTAAAGAGATCAAGAATGGTAGATTGGCTATGTTGGCTATTTTGGGTTACTTCATTCAGGGATTGGTGACTGGTGTTGGGCCTTTCCAAAACCTTTTGGACCATTTGGCTGATCCAGTCAACAACAATGTCTTGACCAGCCTTAAGTTCCACTAGAGAGAGACTCTTATCTTCCTTCTACTTATATGTAATATTATTATGTGCAGTATTTTCGAAATATTATTGTTAATTTGTCGAAATTAATGATATGTTAAGGAACCAAAACCTTGTCATGTAATATGTAGTTGTAGTTCCTACATATGTAAGTCTTGTTGTGTGTAGGTGCTTATGCAAAATGGACTACTATATTTCTATCGTACAATAAGATTTTCAAATAGGAATAAGTTTGATAGAGTGGATTTGTAACCCATGTTTTCCTTTGTCCAACTCATTGCAAATCTTGACTCAAGGTTAAACAAAAAAAGGTACCGCAACTTCACAGAGGCTTACCGTGAGTAAGGTATAACAAAATACTTACCAAAATAGCTAATTAAAAAGTAACGGTTGAGGGGTGTTTTCTTGATAGTGAAGATTGTAAAGATATTTGTGCAATCCAATCAGTGAAGATTTTCTAAATGTTTTTGTAATTCGTGTCCTAGCAAAAGAAGCACTTTGTTATACAATTGAAGTTTTAATTGATCATTTTTAAAAACAAATATAATCACAAATTGAATAACTAGTGTAATACGTACATGTCCTTGAAAATTAGGGTTGCCACTTCCTCATATGAATACCAAATCCTCATATCTATAATCTATAACTTATAATAAATGAATTGAATTTCTACGAGGTGTCATTCAATGGAATGTGTCATGTGACACTTTGAGGTGATAGTATTGAATTTATTATTTTAAATAAAAGATAATTTTTTTAAAATTTTATTTTCTTTTTTTAAATAAAATCTATATCTATATTATCTTAAAATCTCAAATATGTTAATTAATATCTTTTTCTTATTTTCCTCTCACATTTTTAAATGTTAATTATTATTTTAAAATTTCAAATATTTTAATTAATATTTTTATCTTTATTTTTTTCTTATTTTCCACTCACAATTTTTAAACGTTAGTAACTTTTATGTATGACATTTTTTTTTGAAAAAAAAAAATTTACACCAAATTAACGATCGCTTTATTATCTTTCCAACGAGCACCATAGTGCTATACAAAAAACGAAAAAAATGTTTTTTAGTGAGTTTTTGTTCATGCAGAAAAAAAAAAACACATGTGTTTAGGTGATTTATTAATCATATATAGGCAAATACTAATCGTGTTATGATAGTATATATGTTTTTAAGCCTACTATTACATATATGAATTGCCCATGTTCATGTGCTATAACGATATGCTTAGTATTAAAAGAGGTAGAGATTTTTTTAATCTGGGAACGCAGCATGGGAGCCCATTTTCGTAGTAGAAACATTAGAACAACTTTTTTTTAGCATTAAAAGTTGTTGAGACAATTTACTTCTTTTATCATTTTTTTATTAAGTCATATTAGATTTTTTAACCCCGGGAGTCCCGGGGTAATCAGCTAGTGAATCAATAAGAGTATTAACTCTTATATTATAAACAACTAGTAGGTGTTAGAATAAATATAAATGATGTTTATTATATTTATTTGTGGCCATCATTATTATTTATATTATATTGATCAATTACTATAATATCCCTAAGTTTATAATAGGTGATTCTTTGATGGACGGAATTACCCTTACTAAACCTAATTAAGGTGTCCCCTGTGTGTATAAATAGAGAGTTTACTAGAGGTATTAGATTGGACTCTAATAACATCATAACCTAATGTAGCCGCCACCTACCTCTCTCTCTCTCTCATTCGATCACTTTGTGATCATTAGCCATCATTAGTGTACACACTAAACGGAACCCGATCAAGATGATGGTGTCTTCCATTACTGAGGTTCCTGAACGGTTAAATAAATCAGGTACACTTGATTAAATATTATGTTTATCCCTTATGTTCTTATTAATATAATCAGCATGTGGTATCAAAGCAATGTTGATTATATCAATTTAATAACGAAATTTGTTTTGAGATTTCTAGAATTTGGATATTAAAGGATCGATGAATATCATAAAACACGAAAAAAATACCATTGAATAAAGGCTAACTTAATAATACCTCAATTAAACATAGTATTTTTATTTAATAAACTTATACAATTATATTCAAATCAAAGTATGAAATAATATCGCATAATTTGATTTTTTTTTTTTTTTTTTGATAATTCAAAGTTAAATCAACGATAAAAAAACTTTTTGGAAAATACAATCTTTAATTCTTGAGAGGAAATTAATTAGTCAATTCATCAGATCAACGAATATAACTATTGTTCTTTAACTAGTACCATATTTTATTAACAAATAAGAATATGTATATATAAAAAATAAATGTACAGATGCCTGCTCAACAGATGCAGAGCCAACAATCAATCCCTCACTTTCCAGCTGCTCAACAACCTCCACAGCAACAGCAACCCTCTCAACAAAGTTTATTTACCTCAGGGTATGTTGACTGGAGCAGTCTTCCTTTTGACACCACAGAGTGCAACCCTGATGCAGACAACAAAATGTTTGACATCAACTGGGGAGAACCTGACAATGGCAGGAAGAACTTTGCCTTAATGGCATTTGAGGGATGCACCTCAAAATCTGCCTTGTCACAGGTATCTAAAGAATCTTTGACAAAACTTTGTTCTAATTCATGCAAAAAATCTTTTGCTCTCATAAGAGAGACCAATATTCACTTACAAGGAAAGGCAAATGACTCTGAGAGAAAATTCACTCAGATGAAATGTGATTTAGAAAGAAAACTTTATGCTAAAACAAAAGAAGTTTCTAAATTAACTGACACTGCTATTGAAACCCAAGCACAAATTAAAATCATGCTAAATGACCTGGGAAATGTCAGACAAGAGCTTGCTGACACCAGGATCACATGTGAAAAATGGGTGGAATCTTGTAAGGGGTACCAACTATTGCTAAACAAACAAAGTGCCTCAAATGTTAGGTTTGGCATAGGGTACAATCACACTGAAACACCAACAGATTTCTCTCCCAAAACTACTGAAGATGGGAGAAAAATTGTTTCAGGTGAAACTTCTGAAGAGGAAGAATGCACATCTTTCCATGAAAACTTTCTAAAATCACACAAAGAAAGTTCTTCAGAAGTACTGATTAAATCTGACTTTAAGCCATCAGTAGTTTCAACTACATCAGGAGTTGAGAATCTGAAAACTACTGATGACCTAAAACCAATCAAAACAGTCAGAGATTTGTCTTTGAAAGAAAAGACAAAAGAATGTGAAATTTGTGGTCTGTTCAACCACAAAACAGAATTTTGCAGATATAGAAAGGGTATTCAGTTCAATAAGAAAAATCAACAACTGGTTGTGGGAAAACAAATCAAGAATGATTATGTAAAAACTTTTTCTCCCAAGAAACAACAACCAGCAAAAACCCTTTCTCAGAAAAAGGCAAAATCTCAACAAAAGTCTTTTTCTCAAAATTCTCTTTCAGTAGTTAGACCTGAATCATCAGCAGTTTCACAAACTGCTGAGATTAAAGATCTTATGAACTTGGTACAACTACTGATGACCAAAGTTGATGGTGGTCCTCAAAAGAATACCACCATTGTGCTTAATGAAAAATCCATTGCCAAAAAGACATGGATTTCTCAAATTGGTCAAGAACAAACTGTTAATGTTCTTAAGAGCAAACCCAAAGCCAAACTGGCTTGGGTTCCTAAATCTAACTGATTTGCTATCTTGTTCAGAGAGTTTCCAGAGGCTTAAATAGCATTTGGTATGTAGACAGTGGAGGCTCAATGCACATGACAGGATGCAGATACCTGATAAACAATTTTATCAGTCAAAGAGATGGATCTGTATCCTTTGGGAACAATGCTAAGGGATATGTGCTAGGACATGGCAATGTCTCCTCTGGCAAAATACAGTTTGACAAGGTCAATCTGGTTGAAAACCTTGAGTACAACTTGCTAAGTGTGTCACAAATGTGTGATAAAGGATATTCCTCCTTTTTCACAAAGACAGCATGCAAGATCATATCACCAGAAGGCCAGAAGTTGATAGAGAAGATTATTGAAGATCATACTTTGTTAATAGCCAAAAGATGTGGCAATGTCTATGCAGTAGACATTGAAAAAGACAAAGTACTGAACAACACTGCCTGTTTCTTCTCAAGGGCATCAACTTTAGAAACTGATCTCTGGCACAGGAGACTTGGCCATGTGAACTTTAAAACCATAAATAAAGTCACAAAAATGGGCTTGGTCAGAGGTCTACCCTTAAAAGTATACCAGTGTCAAGAACACTGTGTATCCTGTTTAAAGGGAAAACAACATAAGTCCTCCTATAAGTCTATTGAAGAATCAAAAACAACTGCATGTCTTCAACTACTCCATATGGACTTATTTGGGCCTGTAAAGATCATGAGCCTTGGTAAAAAGAAGTACTGCTTAGTCATCATTGATGACTACTCAAGATTTACATGGGTATTCTTTTTATTTTCCAAGGATGAGGCTGCTGAAATCATCAAGTTCTTCATTCTACAAGTTGAGAAGCAATATTCTCTACCTGTCAAAACCATTAGAAGTGATAATGGGACAGAGTTCAGGAACAAAACTCTGAATGACTTCTATTTGTCTAAAGGGATTATTAGACAATTCAGTGTTGCCAGAACTCCTGAACAAAATGGTGTGGTAGAAAGGAAGAACAGAACTTTAATAGAAGGAGCAAGAACAATGTTAGCTGATTCTGGCCTACCTTTATACTTCTGGGCAGAAGCAGTTAACACATCATGTTATGTTCAAAATAGAGTTCTTGTTGTCAAGAGACATTCAAAGACTGCCTATGAAATTCTTCATGGCATGAAGCCCCTTATCTCCTTTTTCAGGGCTTTTGGGTGTCAATGTTTCATCTTGAACATCAAGGAATCTATTTCAAAGTTTGCTGCCAAAGTTGACTCAGGTTACTTTCTTGGTTATTCCTCAACTAGAAAAGCCTACAAGGTTTTTAACTCAAAGACCAGGATAGTAGAAGAAACACTGAATGTCAAGTTCAATGAGTCAAAACACACTCTCATTCCAGCACATCCTGCTGAACTCTTTGACCTTGACAACTTCCATTTTGAACCTGAAAAGACTGTCATTCATCCAAACCTACTTATTATGGTGATCAAAGGTTTGATGATGAGGATCCAGCACCATGGTCTCCTCAAACAGTCATTAAGTCAACTTCAAAACCATCAGAAGTTTCACAAACTTCTGATTCAACAAATACTGAAGGCCAAACTCAAACATCTGCTTCAGCACCTGCAACTACTGAAGACACTGAAACTGCTGAACCAGATATAATAGACCTCAGTAGTTTGTTTGAAGAACATGAGCCACCAACACCTGTCAGTGGTTTACAACAACTGATCGAACACAAAGATCATCCACTTGATCAAATCATGGGTGATATTGCATCAGGTGTTCCAACAAGAAACCAGCTTTCCAACTTTTGTCTATTCTCAACATTTATTTCACAGTTGGAACCAAAAAAGTACCAGGAAGCTCTCAAAGACAACAATTGGGTGGAGGCAATGCAAGATGAATTGCTTCAATTCAACAAGCAACAGGTTTGGGAAATCTGTCCCTTACCACCAAACAAGCAACCAATTGGCACAAGATGGGTTTTCGGGAACAAACAAGATGAAGCTGGTATTATAATAAAGAACAACGCAAGACTGGTAGTACAAGGTTACTCTCAAGAAGAAGGCATTCACTATGATGAAACCTTTGCTCCAGTTGCAAGGCTTGAAGCCATCAGGTTATTTCTGGCCTATGCCATTTCCAACAAAATAAAAGTTTATCAAATGGATGTCAAAAGTGCATTTTTGTATGGAAAGATAAAAGAGGAAGTGTATGTTTGTCAGCCACCTGGGTTTGAGGATCCTTCTCATCCTGAGTGGGTGTACAAACTAGACAAAGCTCTTTATGGGCTCAAACAGGCTCCAAGAGCCTGGTATGATACACTTTCAACCTTTTTACTCAAAAATAACTTCACAAGAGGTGCCATTGATAAAACTCTTTTCATAAAACATGTTGGAAATCATATCTTACTTGTTCAAATATATGTTGATGATATCATTTTTGGTTCAACAAACACAAAATTGTGTGAAGAATTTAAGAAACTCATGCAATCAAAATTTGAGATGAGTACAATGGGGAAACTGCAGTACTTTTTGGGACTGCAGATTAAACAACAAACTAATGGAACTTTTATACATCAATCAAAATATGTTAAAGAATTATTAAACAAATTTTCTTTACAAGACTGTAAATCATGTTCCACCCCCATGACACCAACCACACAAGTTGAACCAGATGATCAAGGAAAACAGGTTGATCAAACCATGTATAGATGTATGATAGGTTCCCTTTTATATCTAACTGCTTCTAGACCAGATATTATGTTTTCAACATGTGTCTGTGCTAGATATCAATCAGCTCCTAGGGAATCACACCTTATTGCAGTCAAAAGAATTTTCAGATATCTGAAAGGAACTCCCACACTTGGAATTTGTTATCCTGCTTCAAGCAATACCAAGTTATCAGCTTTTTCAGATAGTGACTATGCAGGGTGTGAAATGTCAAGAAAATCAACATCTGGTGGTTGTCAATTCTTGGGAAACTGTCTAGTGTCCTGGCAATCAAAGAAACAAACATCTGTTGCAACTTCAACTGCTGAAGCTGAATACATTGCAGCTGCAAGTTGTACATCACAGATACAATGGCTCCAATATCAACTTCTTGATTATGGAATCAAAGAAACCAAGACACCATTGCTTGTAGACAGCAAATCTGCCATTAGCATCATTCAAAATCCTGTTCAGTTTTCAAAAACTAAACACATTGAAATCAGGTATCATTTCATAAGAGATTGCTATGAAAAAGGCAAGATTGAAGTGAAACATGTAGCAACAGCTAATCAAATAGCTGACATTTTCACTAAACCCCTTGACACATCAACATTTCAGAAGTTAGTATCCATGCTAGGGATGCTAAATTTGTAAGTGTTTCTATTTATTTTTCTGCACATTTTTTTGATTTTCACTTACATCTGTTTTCAAACACTTGAAAAACTTCTGAAAAGAGAGAAACTACTGATGAACAAAACATCAGTATGGGGATAATTTCTGAAAAGTGATTAACTTCTGATAAAATAACCTTCAGAAGTTACGAATAAAAGTATTTATAAAGTATTTCTCATCAGCTGTTAAAACTACTGAAGAAAAAATGGGAACTACTGATGAAGATAATCCTTCATCAGCAGTTTAGTCAAAAAGGGCAAATATGACTTTTCCCATCATCAGAAGTTTGACCTAGTCGGTTTAAAACTTCTGATAAACAGATTTTTAACCTAGGCGGTTTAAAAACTTCTAATAAAGAAGATCCAAGCGGTTAAAAACTTCTGATAAATATCTTTTTTCAACACTTATCCTTTCAAACACAAAAATTCCCTCCTTCTCTCTCAAGAAAGCTTTCAAACCCCTGAACCTGCAACACACAATCACTGTTCGATTCATCAACACACACAAACCACATGGCTTTAGTTCTCAAACAGGGACACAATCTCAGAGCCTACTTAGAAAAACAAGAAGGCTGGTCCCAATACGATGAGATCATTGATCTTGTCGTCAAATCCCAATATTTCACCGCTCTCACCATAGACCCACCAATTCATCCTGAAACTCTAAATGAGTTCTGGGCTAATGCTGAGACAGTGATGGTGGATGATGAAGTTATCTCCCTCAACTCAACAATTAAAGGGAGACAAATGGCAATAACACAGGCCATACTCTCAAACAGACTGGGGTTGAATGATGTGAATGCCCCTGAGAAGTTTGACAACTCTGCTATCCACCTAACCATGACTGAGTGTGGTTATCAAGGTACTCTCTCACAAGCTACAATCTTTAAAAAGTATTTTGAACCAAAATATAAACTTTTGTTTCATTATATTATTATGTGCTTGAGTCCTAAAACTGGGTCTTATGACCAGATGCCCTCAACCTTTCAACCAATATTTCATTCCATTGTGAATGAAACAAATTTTAGGGCATCAAAACTTTTCTTTAATGAGTTGGTGTTACATCACAATAACACTAAGAAAAAGTTTTTGTTATATCCAAGGTTCATTATGCAATGCATAATATCTGAACTGGGTAATGAGGTGCTTGTGGGTAAAACTGAAACTTTAAAACCCTTAACCTCACAAGCATACTCAAGGCACAACAAACAGGCTGCCTGGCCAGAAGATGACCAAGGGGAACCAGAACCAGTCCCCATGGAACCCTCATCTTCCAAACCTACACCACCAAAGGCCAAGAAACCCAACATAATAAAACAAAAACCCACCAAACCCAAAAGAAAAGCTGTTCAGGAGGTTGAGATGCCTGAACAAACTACTGTGCAATCTGCACTTTTTAAAGATGTGACTGAAACATCCTCTCAGTCTCATCCATCTCAAACCCCACCAAGAGCACCAATAACTATCCTTTTCAAAAGAAAAAGACTTAGAAAAACTATTCCAATAGATTCTTCTTTTGAAACTGCTGAACCCACTGCCCAAACTACTGAACCAGCACCCCAAATTTCTAAACCAGACATCGAAATAGCCAAACTTCTCTCCGGGCTAAAAGAAAAAGTCCCATCAACACATGTCAGTCCCCATCAACCACATCAAACAGGGGACATAGACTCAGACAGTGACATGGATGTGGACACTCATAGCCCTAACCAAAGAGATGAGGATGAACCAGGGTCTCTAAGCCCAAACTTAGAAACCTTTGGTACTTTTGAGGCTGCTACTACTCATTTACCACCCAGTGGTGGACCTGAGGATAGAAGTAAAATAGCTAAGACCTCAACTGTGGCAACTACTGATGAAGGCTTAATGCCTGAGGTAGGAAATCCTCTGAACCAAGAACAAGAGGTACATGAGACAACTGAGTTGGGCTCAGCTCATGATGTAACTGATACAGTCCTCATTGAGGATGTAATCAGGGATTCAGATGATTCCATTAATTTGGATGATGTTTCAAAACTCAAAACTACTGAATTGACGGCTATAAGTGAAGGTCCTGCACCTGGTGTCTCTAAGCTCAAGAAGCTAGTCACACCATCTCAGGTTAAAGCCCACTCAATCCATGATTCCCCTAGAGTGGCATCTCCTGTACAACAAGGAGATCAACCAAAAACACACCCCTCACTACAAATGCCTACCCAATTCCCTGGGCAACCAAGCATAGACCTGAACCAACTATGCAGCCCAGATGGTCCCTTGTATCACATGATGAACACCCTCATCAAAAATCACATCCAAACATACACAGCTGACTTGGAGCTGTCCATGAAGAACCAATTTGGAGTGATACAGACGAAGATGAATGATCTGTCCAACAAGATTGATCACAACAGCAAACAGATTGCTCATCTTCAAGGTCATTTCTCCCAAGCTTCAACTTCCAAAGGTGATAAAGCCAAAAAGGGGGAGAAAATCAAGGTACCTATGGATACACTTGAAGCCAGAAGAAAGGCAAGAGTGGCTATCCTAGCTAGAGATCAACAAGATCAAGCCAGAATAGAGAAACTGGCACAACAGTTTGGTGTCTCTATTCAAGAAATAGAGGATACTGAAAAGGCTGATGAATCCCAAGGGCATAATGAAGAAACCTCTGATGGCCAAAGTTCTAATGAAGAATCAGAAAGTACTGAAAACAATCCTTCAGTAGTTGACAAACCTTCAGAAGTTGTCAACCCATCAGAAGTTAACACTTCCAAGACTCAAACTGCTGACCCTTCCAGAACAACTGCTCCTACTCAACCAACCTCTGCTCCTATCAGGCCTACTACAACAGTTACAACAATGACTGTGCTAAACCCTTCTCCAATCTCTCAATCAGCTGAATTACTAGAGAAGAGTTTAGTTGCAGCCCAAAAGAAGGCCAGAGAAGATCTGATTTGGAAAAATCTGGAAGAAAGGGATGACTTAGACCTAAGCCATGAAGAAAAACTTCAGGCTTATGAAGCTGAACTACAAAGGCAGGCTAGCCTAGATGAGATTGCTGAACAAGACAAAAGACATCAACTGATGTCTTATATTATGAAGAACAGCAAAGTCAAAGCCCACACATTGAAGAGACTCTCTGTGGAAGAGCTGACAAGAAGAGCTCAACTTATTGCAGATAAACTTGCAACAAGTAAAGACACAAAGGCCAAGAGAGCTCAGATGATAGAAGAACTGGTAGCCAATGGTTATGGTTCAAAAGCCTCAGTGTCCAAGTGGAAAGAAGAAAGATTGGTGGACACATACAGAAAATACTAGGCTGCAAGGGCTGCTAATCCAGAGAAGTTTCAAACTGCTGAAGCTTCAACTTCAGTAGTTAGAACTTCTGGTGTTCAAAGAAGACCAGCTACCCAAAGAAAGAAGACAGAGGAGAAAGTGAAGACTGATTTCAGAATGGTACTACTAGAAGGTAGTACAGTAGTACATTCTGATTTTGACATAGAAGAGAAGCCTCTGCTCACACAATTCAGGGATCCTTCCACCTTTGCATATCAAATCCAGAAGACCATCACAGACAAACTGCACACCAAGGTAGTAACTGAACATCACTTGCCAACATTTCAGATACCTAATGTGATGGAACAACAGCAGGGAAGTGAATCCCACCTGAGAGTCACTGAAGTTGAAAACATTCAACACTCAGGAGAAACCCAGGGTACCACCATGGTTCCCTACACTGCAGACTTTGACAAGTCTAAAGTACCAATCATCAGATGGTCCTTTACTGATAACAACTCAGTACTTGTGAAAAGAAGAGATCAAACAAGCAGGGAATATAGGTCGATGAAAGAACTGAAGAAACTATCAACCAAAGACCTGCTTACAATCCAACACTTGGAACCAAGAAAAGGGTCTCTTACTGATGATCAACTCAACCAGCTCAAGAATTCCATGTTCAAAGGAATATGGAAAATTGTGAAGGACAGAAAGGAACAATAAGGAATTAGTAAGGTTTTGGCTTCATCAATCCAGGGGGAGATTGTTAGGACAAAAAGGATTGGTGAAACCACTTTTGCAAACCTTAGTCTAATTCACTTTCTGTCAAAATACTCTAAGTATGGAACTGCTGAAGACAAGGAATCAAACAGCTGAAGAAGAGATTCAGAAGTACTGAAGAAGAAGTCATCAGAAGTTCTGAAGTTCAAACCAGACACTTCTACTGAAGAACTACTGAAGACAAACTACTCATCAGTAGTTTGTCATTCATCAGTACTTAAAGAAGATCTTTTCCACCGCCTTTGTATATCAGTAGTTTAATACTTTAGTATTTCTTTTTGCTTTATGTACAAGTTCCAAGACTGCAACTTGTTGCAACTTGTTTCTGAACTTGCTTTTTGGCAAGGTTCATGTATTTGTAAAGTCTATAAATAGAAGGATTCATCCTTCTGTTTTAGACATTGATTTTAATACAAGAAATCCTTCAACTCTTATTATTGTTATTTCCATTTCGTGTTTACTGAGAATCTGTCAAAGTATTTCATTCTCATTCAATACTTAGATTCTCAATAAACACTTCTCATTTATTAGTTCTTGATTCCAGGGGGAGTAATAACTCCTGTTGATAAGTGTAGCTATAAAACTTATAAACATTCCGCTGTGCTATCACTCATTAAGAACTTGCTAAACACTTAGGTGTCAACTAGCAAGTTCAACACAAAGAGCAGCTTACTGATCCAACAGGTAATCAAGAACGCTTTTACTGATTCCTATCAGGTGAGCTATCAAAGATTCTGAAATTCCTAAGAATAATGTATTATCTATGGAATGAAAGAATATAACGAATTCCAAAGAAGAATGAAATAAATAAATCTAACTTTATGGTTAAATGGCATCTATGAATACATCTTAACATTGAATAACATGACCCATAAAGCAAAGGGGTTATACATAGAAATCAATAAAATATCTAGTGCATTATGACTTTTCCACCAGTACGATTAGATGCATTATGAATCAACTATAACACTCAGAAATATCAAAATAAAAAATGAGTGTGTTGATAGCAAATTACGTACAGGAAAAGGAACACATTAAACTAGAAAAGTTGATGTTATTCACCTTACTACCATTAAACCTAAAAAAAAGAAGAATAATTACCATAGAGAGGATAATTCTAAGGTCTAGAAACAAAATACAAGTACTACTTTCAGCTATAAGTTTCTCCATAAGGGAAAATCTTACTAAGCAAAATTGTGCCATTAAGAATAGGCATAAGAAATGCAATTACCCATAAGAAAGGAGAACTGGCTATGATATGTAGTGCCTAATTAAGGATATTTAACTCCACAAATGCTAATGAATTCCAATTAACACATGATGGTTGAGTCTAGTTTTATACGTTTCCTTACCATAATTCAACAAATACTAAAGATGAGAGTTAGTGGCAAAACTAAGGGCCTATTAACTATTAATAACTGATCTTAGTATTGAAGCTTTATGATACCTTACGATATTCTTGAGATTACTCAGAATTTAGTATCAATACTAAAAGCTACAATTTTTTGACAGTTACAAGGTTTTAATGACCAACCCAAAGCCACTATTAAGTTAAACTCTCATACGGTTTGTTGTCATTATCTGAATAGAAACCTTATGAAATAAAACTAGATGATCTAATAATGTTTTCACAACTTTGTTATCATGAAAATGAGAATTTAACAAAGGAAAATGAGACCCATGCAATTCATCCACTAAGACCAAAATTTCATGAGAAATCATGACCAGGTCACTAAAGGATGCTTGGCTATCAAATCTCATTCTCAGTGACTTTAAAGCATGTGTTAAACGCCCTAAACATTAAATGGCGAAAGGAATAAATGGGTTTCCATCATAAGTCATAACTAATTGACATCAGTGGAGCTTAGATAAATATCTAATTGTATCTATTCCGTTTCCTACAGACCAAAAGTATTAAAGAAATCAATTCATATATACTTAATAAGATTCCCTCTAAGTATGTTCTTAAAATATCTTATGAAATCTGGACGATAAGGGAAATCAAGTATAAAATATATGAAATATTCTCATTCACACGCATCGTTAAAACTTATTATGTGGAGGTACTAAGAGACCTAAAAAATTAGTGGGAGCATAAGATGTCCTACTTATGACTTTCAAAAGTTATAGAGGTGGGGGGGGGGGGGGGAACGACAATTGATCTATCCTCAAATTACACCTCTTGCACTGGACAACGCTCTATCACAACTTGTCTCCTTAGCACTTAACGTACTCCAAACAAAGTTTTGTGGATGCTTAAATATGGGCGAACTTAGATTTCTTACTAAAGTAATCCTCATCAAGAGAAACGACAATAAACATCATTAGGTTGTTTTCTCTATTAAAATCTATGGTTCTTCCAAATGTTAGACCTTAAGCATGCTGAATTCATTAAGATCTCTAAGGTAAGTGGGAGCAGTAAAGTACTTATTATGACTTTTCGGAAGTACAAGATGCGGGGGAGAGACTCATTAAAATTCGAGACTCATTAAGTTTAATTTCGAATTTAACTTCGATTATTCTTCTTGTACACCTTACTGCACCAACTCTTACACACTTAGAAACTAATGTTGCTCCTTATATACCTGAAAATAAAAACACTTAACTAAAGTTAAGTTTGTATCATAATAAACCCAATTTTCAACTCAGGAGGTCATTTGGGTCTAAAAGCCCACTAACTTTGATGATTATGTAACCTACCTGACTAATACAAAATGGATGTTTGGAAAGATTACCGATCCTACCTCTTCCAATTAAATCATTAGTATCAATCAATCTTCATCAGAATAACATTTGGGATTTGGTTGAATAACCTAAAGGTATTCATAACTGAACCAGATCCGAATGGGAACATTGCAAGATAAGATTGATTGTAAAAGATTATATTCAAGAGGGATTAGATTATCAAAGAATCTTCTTATCTGTATTACAAAAGATTTCTTTGAGGATCATTACCGTCCTAGTAGCTCATAATGACTAAGAGCCGCATTAGATGGATATTAAGACAACTTTCCATAACAATGACCTACATGTTCATTAAGTAACCTGAAAGTTCTAAACTGAAGGGTAAGAACACTTAGTATGTAGTCAATAAGATCCATGTATGGGTTGATGAAAGCATAAAATGTGTTGGAATCATAATGAAGTTCTCTTCATCAAGAACTAAGTGGATTAAAGAACCTACCTCAAGATGAGTGGGAGCAACTAATGAAAACTTGTCCTTACATAGATGACGTTTCTCTTGACTAGTATATGTTACCTAAGTCAAAGCATTGTTCATGCATAATTTTTGACATGATGAATATTGGGGATTCCTCTTATGTGATAGGAATCAAAATATACCGAGATAGACCCAACGGGATATTAGTTTCATCCCATAAGTTTTACTCTAAGCGGGTCCTTACGTATGTAACATACAACATTGCTCTCCTTTAGAGGATAATAGGATAAACGAGATTATAACCTTATGCTTCATTAATTAGAAGACTTATGTAAATTTAAGTCTATGATTGTTTATGATATTGTTCATATTGCTTAACACTAGACTTGTCTAGATTATTGAAAAGCATCTAATGGAACATTACAATATCTTTAAGAAACAAGAGACTATAATCTAAAGAAGAAGTGAGAACCTAAAGTGATTGACTACTCTTACTCTAACTTTGTTATATTCAAAGGAAATCAAGTGTCAATTTCTGGGTATATCATAACGTCGGCAGACATAACTATTTTATGGAGGAGTCATAAGGAACTGTAACAACAACCTAAGTCATCACGACATAATGTGTTGCTAATCACAACAGAATGGTCATTAAATGTTGTTGCTAAATTTATCAGTTGACTCATAACTTATTAACTCCATATAAATACTAAGTTGAAGACTTACTGTGATAAAGTCAGCTACCATAATTTCTCAAATAGTAACAGTTTGAGAGGAGCTACATTAGAGTTTGATACGAAATTATTGTTCGCTTATGATTAAGAAAAAATAGAGGAAATCAGAATTTTGTATCGAATGCATTCATGATATGCTTATGGATCCAATAACTAAAGGTCTATCACCCAGAAGTCTCACTAACGGGCCAACTAAGAGAAAAGGGTATTACTAATGACCATGTACAACTGCATATCGTACTATGAATGACTTATGACTAATGACTAATGATTAATTTTCCTCATTATGATTTGTTTGTCTATTAGTATGCTAAGCTAGCATAATGGCATAAAGACAATAATATAACAAATCAACTAAGGGCATAACGTTAATTGATCCTAATGTTAAGTTTTAAATTTTGGCGTAGTATGATTAATGGGGGTCCTAAGTCGAATAAAGACTTAACGGCTGTATTTCTCTGCTACATTTTGGGTTTATAACTAAAATGAGTATTAATCTGCAGACTAATGTAATACTCATAATAAATGATTACTCGGCCAAGTGGGCGAATGTTAGAATAAATATAAATAATGTTTATTATATTTATTTGTGGCCATCATTATCATTTATTTATATTTATCAATTACTATAATATCCCTAAGTTTATAATAGGTGATTCTTTGATGGACGGAATTACCCTTACTAAACCTAATTAGGGTGTCCCCTGTGTGTATAAATAGAGAGTTTACTAGAGGTATTAGGTTGGACTCTAATAACACCATAACCTAATGTAGCCGCCAACTACCTCTCTCTCTCTCTCATTCGATCACTTTGTGATCATTAGCCATCATTAGTGTACACACTAAAGGGAACCCGATCAAGATGA